>OZ007497.1:187760094-188360094 GCA_963931805.1 Microdon myrmicae
GAATTCTCTGACCCCTACGTAACTCGATCGCTTTAACTTACCCTCGTCCGTCCACTGCTAGAATATGCTAGCCAGGTATGGTACCCTTATCGTAAAACCCATATCCGTAGAATCGAAAGTATTCAACCTCGCTTTCTTCAGTTCGCTGTTCGAGGGCTCAGATGGGAAAACGCCATAATCCTGTCCCCGTACATTAACCGTCTCAAATTAATCAACCTCAGAACACTTGACGACTGGAGGGTTCTGCCTGACATAGTATTCATTCATCGGGTCCTCTCCGGCTCGGTCGAGTGTGCCAACCTATAGCGTTTGCGACGATAATGAAGAACGTGTGATTCGAACTGACGCTATGATAGTTAGAATCACTAAAAATAGAACCAATGCTCAATACATCAGGCCACTGCCGCGTGTACAAATTGCATTTCTAAACTCAAGTACACTTAACTGATGGGGAATTGTTATGTTATCGCTATGGTATACGGCTCTGATACATTTTCTTATTCGATTTGCGTTCGTTGTTCTTCACTATTTGCTAGTGTATTGTGTGTGTATCTGTTAGAAAAGCCACACTACTACCTCCTCAGTAACTTTGTTACGATCAACTTCGTGTGCGAACGACGGAGCGAGGAACGAGCGAGCGAGAGAACGTCGGAGCAGGCGCGTGTGCCGGTGCTCTATGCGGAAGTCATGAACGCAGTCGTAAAGTTCTGTTTACTATGGGAAAGTGTGTGCGTGTTCAGATCACGTCGGGATCACCAATTATAGCGTTTGCGACGATAGTGAAGAACGTGTGATTCGAACTGACGCTATGATAGTTAGAATCACTAAAAATAGAACCAATGCTCAATACATCGGGCCACTGCCGCGTGTACGAATTCGATTTCTAAACTCAAGTACACTCAACTGATGTGGAATTGTTATGTTATCGCTAGGGTATACGGCTCTGATACATTTTCTTATTCGATTTTCGTTCGGTGTTCTTCACTATTTGCTAGTGTATTGTGTGTGTATCTGTTAGAAAAGCCACAAACCTCCTTAACTTAATTCCTCTGAACACAAACCCTCGAAATACGCGTAATCCCCGCCTTCTCTACGTTCCCCGTTTTAATGAACTCCTTTCGCGGATGATGAGAAATGTCAACTCTAACTCCACCTTGTTCGACTTCGAACTCTATACCCACACTCTCAAGCGTTTTCTACACTTTCTTCTCTGTTATGCCCCCATCTCGTGGCCCTACTCTGGCATTCATAATATGTTCTGTTTACCTTCGGTTAAACGTAGTAAAGTTAGTTCTTACGTTCTTTAGTTTGTAGAGTTATATATACTTTATCTTATAAGTACCTATATTGCTCGAATTAAGCCAATAAATGGGGTGGTAGCCCCACTAAACATAAACTCTTCACTGTCGTTGCAAACGATATATACCATATGTGGCGTTTCTAGCAGATACACACGACCAATAGTGAAGAGCAACACCACCAAAAGCACATCCATTAAAGCCGTATACCATAGTAATAATATAGCATTTTCACATCAGTTGAATGTACTTGAGTTTAGAAATCGGATTCGTACACGCGGCAATGGCCTGATGCGATGAGCTTTGGCTGCATATTTTAATGATTCTAACCGTGATAGCGTCGGTTCAAATCACACGCTCTTCACTATCGTTGCAAACGGTATATATCCCTTATTGCTTTCTGCGACTTATTCTCTTACTCTTTCGAGATTGCGTAGTTTATTCTACACTAGCTTTACTAGAGTTCAGATTTTGGTCCAACGCTCATGTGACCGTTTCATATAGTCTAAGGAAGTACCTTGGTGTCGAGATGGTGTTTCTGAATTGAAAAAGAAAATGGCGCGTTCAGCATCCTCAGCAAAAATGCCATGATCAGCATTTTTTCTCGCTCGTCCCATTGTGTGCATAGAGGTAAACTATCCCGTCCAAAACGGCTTAAGTATTTTTGATACCTACCATGCGCCGACATGAACTGCGTAAAGCGGTCGCTGCAGTTTTCGTACGAGCGTTTTACCCAAACTTTTATGGATGGGATGAATTTAAAGGTCCTCCCGTCTTGTAAGGTTGTATTCCATCTGGCCCGCAATATTTTTTCTTTCTTCTTTATGAATCCGACGCATCTCCTGAGCTAGGATGACTATGGAGAGTGATCCTAACAAAATGCCGCTTCTCACTTGTTTTGTTTGTAGAGCATCTGCCCAAAATAAAATAACATACGAGGGCAGGTCAATAAGTCTTTAGAAAATGAGGACCATTTTCTATTATTTTCTCATTTAGCTGACCTAATAATGACGCATAATACTGTCCAGTTATCGTCTGTCCCTTTTCAAAATAATCAGTGAAGATAATACCACGTGCATCCCAAAGTAGCCATAACTTTTCTCGATGATTTCACCGTCTTTGCGTTCTTTGGAGCCCGTTCACCTTTCGCAATCCACTGTTTTGACTGTTCTTTCATCTCGGAAGTGTAGTGATGTACCCATGCTTCATCTACAGTTACTAATCTGCGTAGAAACACATCTAGGTTGCGGCGCATTCGTCCAAAAGTTCTCAGCTGAGAGCAAATGCGGCACCCATCTCGCAGATAGTTTTTTCATACCCAATATATCATGCAAAATTGAAACATCAAACATATTGAAAATTGACAAATACCTAACGAGGAATGGTGCTTACTAAAAACAGACCATTAGCGATGCTACGAGCGCCATCGTAGCCGTTTCTAAAGACTTATTGAGCTACCCTCGTAATACGCCAATTAAGCTGTGTAGTCGTAAAAGACGACCTAATGATGAGTATCAATCGCCCAAAAAACATCTTAGTTCACAACCACCATCGTGGGTGCTTCGTTTTGGTCGTATATAACATTAACAGAAAGGTAAGATTATGACAGTAAAATGGCAAATCCCCTGCCAGGGGTGAGGTACTCATTTTGGCATGATAACACTACACTTGTGAAACTCCTCCCATTGCTCATCATCATCATCATCATCATCATCGGTCTTGGCGTTATTTAGCAAGTCTCTCCACCGGTCCCGTTTTAGAGCCGATACCATCCCGTTTGGCACTCCCAGGCTCTGGACGTCCTGGCCTACGCCATCCCTCCATCACAGACAAGGTCTGCCGCGCTGTCGCCTTCCATACATCCTGCCACGAAGGACTTTCAGGACAAGCTCCTCTTCACTTATTCGAGCTAGGTGTCCCGCCCACTGGAGTCTACTGAGCTTGATTTTTTTTTTACATTTTTTACATTAGATTCAAGCTTGATCGTGTACAACTCATGGTTGTAGCGTCTCCGGAATCGTCCTACCCCACATATGCGGCCAACAATTCTCCTTAAGACCTTCCTCTCGAACGCGGCTAAGAATTCAGAGCGTCTTTTATTGAGCACACCGGTCTCGGACCTTGTACAATAGTAGCTTGGGAGTTCTGGATAAATTTCGGGATTTAAAGAACCTTGATAGACCATAGTAGGCTTTGTTAGATTTGATCAGCAGTCCTGGTATTTCTTCTTTCATATTGTTATCGGCCAGGTAGTTAAAGGATTGCACTACTTCAAATTCGTGCTCCGCTACCCTGATAGTTTGACCAATGTTAGATCTTCTCTTCGCCAAAGTTGCCACCATGTACTTAGTTTTTCCCTCATTAATGTGCAGTCCCAGTTTTTGTGCCGCATGCTCGATCTGAGTGAAGAAGTCCTGGCGATTCGGATCTACCCGATGATGTCGGTATCTGCCTAGCCAAGTATCTGGCTGGACTTGGTGACAATAGTCCCTCTTGTTGTAACGCCAGAGTCACGGATTGCTTTCTCCAACGCCAGGTTGAAGAGGAGGTAGGCCAAACCGTCCCCTGGTCGGAATCCATTAAAGATGTTTATTGTTTTGGACAGCAATCCCGCTTTTTTTAATTGACTAGTTACGTTGGTCATGGTCAACCTACAAAGTCGTGTCAATTTGTTTGGAATGCCGAACTCTCTCATGGCATTATATAGTTCTACCCTGGCTATGCTGTCGTAGGCGGCCTTAAAGTCTATAAATAGAGGATATGATGGAATCTTAAATTCCAGACATTTTTCCATCGCCTGCCTAAGGGTGAATATCTGATCAATCGCTGATTTGCCTGGGATGATATTGACCAATGATGACTTTAGTGTACGGGGCTATCCAATCTAATAGGATATAGGAGAGTATCTTATATGCGGTACTCGGCAATTTTATACCCCTATAGTTGCTGCACAATGTGATGTCTCACTTCTTATGTATGGGGCAAATTATTCCACGACGCCAATCTTCCGGTATCTCCTTTTGCTCCCATACGTACACCACGATCTCATGAATTGCATGATGTACCGCTGTCCCTCCTTGTTTGATCAGCTCAGCTGGTATGCCATCAGCTCCGGGGCTATATTTGATGTGAACTGTCTTATGGGATTTAATGATTCCTCAATGCTTGGTGACGGCAACATTTGGTCTCGATTTTGCATTGGTGGAGCCTCCAATTCTTCTGTGAGCTGACCATTTGGCAATTCATTGAAGTGCACTTCCCATCGCTCCAGAATGCCTTCAGGATCGGTGATCAGATTACCCTCTTTATCCTTGCAGTAAGTGCAGCGTGGCGTGTACCGCGTCATACTGCGGATTATTTGGTACAACTTCCGCGCCTGGTGCGGACCTCGCTCCCTACTTTTCTCTACATCACAGACTAGATTTTTTTCCCAGGCACTTTTCTTTTGTCTGTGAAGTCTGTTCTCAGATCTTCTGAGCTCTTCGTATTTCCCCCCGCGCCCTATGATTCTGCTGCATTGTCCGGTATGCAGCATTCTTACGTTCAGTCGCTAGTGTGCACTCATCATCAAACCAGTCGCTCCGATCTCTACTGCTACTACTGCCTAAGATGGAGTTGGCAGTACTAATGACAGTATTCTTAAGGCGTGTCCGTTTCTCTTCTACGCCCGGCATTCTGGCCCCAGGACTTACTCTCCCCACGTCGACCTCTTCGAGCGCGAGTCTTAGCGCATGACCAAATGTGTTTCTGGTATTCTCATTGCGTAAGGCATCCGTGTTGATTGGAACCTGATCCGCGGATGCAATACGTCTCTGTAAGGCAATCCCCGCTCGGAAAACTGAACTAACAAGATAGTGATCCGCGTCGACGTTGGCACCTCGGTACGTTCGTACCGTCATCAGGCTCGAGGAGTGGCGGGGATCTATCAACACGTGTCTACTTTGGTTGCGAGTGGATCCCTCCGGTGATACCCAGGTGGCTTTGGGGATGTCTTTACGCGAAAACCTGGTACTCGCAACGACCAAGTTTTTTGATGCTGCAAATTTGATGAGTCGTACTCCATTGTCATTGGTGTTCTCATGTATACTATGGGAACCTGCGTAGTGCCTGAAAACCGGCTCCCAACCTATTTTTACATTCAAATCACCAAGAACGATTTTCACATCGTATCTTGGGCAGGAATTGAGGGCCCGTTCGACGTTCTCGTAGTATTCATCCTTTTCGTCGTCAGGGGACTCCTCTGTAGGTCCGTGAACGTTTATGAGGTTTATGTTCTTAAACTTGCCTCGTACGCGAAGAGTGAATAGCCCTTCGCTTATTGCATTAAAGCCGATGATGGCAGGCTTCAGTTTTTGGCTGACTAGAAAGCCTACACGGCGCATATGGTGTTTTGCATGACAGCTGTAATAAATATCATACTCGTTTCTTTGAATAATACCACTCTCCGTCCATCTTATTTCTTGTAATAATGTTATGTCAGCCTTATATTCGGACCGGGAATCGGCTAGATGCTGTGCATCTCGAGCTCTGTATAATGAGCGGACGTTCCATGAGAAAATTCTTAAGTCGTTTAGTCATTTTCGTTTCCGCGGTCGTCGTCGTGTATCCGGTCCATATCCGAGGCTTGTTAAATTTTCCATAAGAATGTGTTTTTACTGGCAAGGTTATTAGCCTTGCCCCAGCCTTTCTCGGGATGTCGCTGCATGCATTGGTTCACTACTTGGCGGGTGCCAAAGTAGCTATCCAGGGGTGTCACGTGGAGACTGCATGTCAACTTGGATTGAACAGGGACAAGGATCATCCCGGCCTTCGCCGGGTTGAAAGCAATCAGTGACTTTGCCCTGTATGTTCGCTCTCGCACCCCCGCCGCCCCCCTTGTCTTCTCACCGGGGATAAATTTCACCTCTTGTTGCATTACATCCCTGTGTATTGATAGAATACATATGTATTTCAGGCACACAGAGACGATCGCCGCCACCTTCGTGCTCGAAGATGCGATAAGGATCGTGTTGGATTTTCATACTTTTGCAGTGTTCTTTTTTAAGAAAAATTGGACTGTGTAATTTCCTCTCTGTGCTCGTATTGTTATTTTCTGGCACTGCATTGGTGGGTCGTTTTATTCTTCGGTGGAAGGGTACAATGTAGGCTACGTGGCACAATATAGGAACTGGATTATGTATATTTGCCACTGCTATTCACAATATGTATGTGAAGACACACCCGGATGGGGCGGTATTTAAACGTTTTTGTTTTCGTGCGAGATATTTTTGATTGTGCTTCTATCGCCGTGGATTTGAGAAGAGATTCAGCATCTGACTGTGTTTATCCAGCATTTGGGCTGACAGACACTTTTCATTTCATAAACGTGTGTCACGAGATAGCCCTGCGAGTATCGAACATGTGGGACAGTGACTCCTTTCCTAGGGGAAGGGTCTGGTGATTCTCTGAGCTTGTGGAGAATTCGTCGTCACAAACTTAACTCTATTGGTGCTCTCGTACGCGGTCTTAAAATCAGTATATTCGATACATTGTGAGCTTAACAAACATCAAACCGCACTGGATCAATCAGAATGTTTGAAATTTAGGATCGCACGATAAAGGACAGAAAATATTCTAGTCGGTGTTTAGGAGGAGCAGGTGTTTAGTGAACTTAATCTTGGTACGGATTAATATTGGATGGTTTTTTTTTTTTTTTGTTGGGATGGTGGAAATCTTGAAAAGGTATTCCTCCTGGACCGAGTGACGGGTACAGTTTAAAGAAGGTTGTACATCGCTAGGCCTTTCCACCGATACTCTTAGGCGATGGTGTTAAGGAAACTCTGCGTTGAGTAGAGGATTCGTTGAGCCGAGTCCTCTACCCGTCCAGCCGTAGGATACAAAAGAACTGCAACAGTTATTTGGTGGCATCTCGGGCACCCACTCGGCGCTATAGGTTCGCCCCTCCCGAGAGAAGTGTAATAAAAAAAATTGAAAAAATACTGCCTGTTCAATGTACCGCGGTATCGTTACCAGTCCACCTAGGCTAAATTGTTGGGAACCGATTCGCAGTGCGCGAAAAGTAAATAAAGAAAATAGTCTGTTTGAGCGGGTGAGAGGAAGCAACTCGTATGCCGAGTCGGAAAATAAGATTCAAAAATTAAAATTACTCGGGGAATGTCCCTTTCCGAGTGAAGTTTCATCCTATAGCCTTTACATACACAAATTTTTTGTCCTAACCTCGTGTTCTAACTTTAAAGTAATAACCTATGCTACAACTGTAGCCATAAATCTTCAATAGTTTCACCACAATCGCGTTATAAAATCCGTCTACCTTCGTACACACAGAAATCCTTGCCCTCGTGACTCATGATCTTTGATGTTTGTGGTTTTGCTTGAGGATAACGGGATGAGTCCATAGTTGGTATTAATACATCAGTCCTTGACCGATTAATGTCGCGCCGATGTAGATGATGCTACACGAAGGCAAGAGCGTTTGATAGGCTCATGTGGCCCTGATGTGCCAGCTGCATAAGATATTAACGATGACGATGGCATGCATTTTTTTATTGATTCATACTCGTATAAATTAATAGGGGTTAATGCCAATCTATTTTCGCTCCTCGATAGTATAGTGGTTAGTATACCCGCTTGTCACATGGGAGACCGGGGGTTGATTCCCCGCCGGGGAGCCTCTGGCGCAAGACCAATGACCTTGCCCGGAAAAAACAAATCATTATGGAAAATTTAACAAGCCTCAGGACTTGCGAAATAAGGCCAAGACCGTTTCCCGGTTGAAGTGCCAATGATGATGATGATGCCAATATATTTAGTTTATGTCTTATTAAATGTTTCCCTTAACATGAAAGAGTTTGGTACTGACTACTATACTATTACTATTTATTGGCCTGTAGGAAACCGGAAGTTCATGACCTCGTCGACTCGACTCCGCCATTGTTCCCTGTCCTGTGCATTCTCCTTCCACGCTTGACCATCTGATCCGATCTCTTCAAGGTCAAACCTAACCTTGTTCTCCCCATCTCCGTCGCGGCCGTCCTGTCGGTCTCCTTCCCGTTAGTCTACCGTCAAGAATTCTACGCACGGTCCTATCGTTGGCCATTCGGGCCATATGTCCGGCTCATCTTAATCTTCGCGACTTGATTACTTTCACTTGCGGTATAATTCTTCCAATCCATGGTTGTGGAGTTTCCTCCATTGTCCTATAGCGTTAAGCAAGGATAGTGAAGAAGGTGAATTGAACACACGATGAAACGATTGAAAAGCGAAGCAGTGAAGCATCAGACTACTGACCGTGTTTAGAATTTGATTTCCAAACTCGACTATATTCCACTGGTGTGAATTATTTTTATTTTATCGCTTGGTATACGGTTCTGATGTATTTTTCTTATTCGATTTTTTCGTTCGTGTTCTTCACTATTTTTGCTTGTGAATTTGTGGGTGTCTGTTAGAATCGCTGCAGTCCTGCCTCCTCGTCATATTTACATCCAAAGATACCCCTTAAAACTTTATTCTCGAATACGCGGAATTTGTTTTCTTCCCGTTTTGTGAGAGCCCATGTTTCGCATCCATATAGAACAATCGGCATGATTATGGTTCTATAGACACGGAACTTTATATTACGTGATAGCAGTTTAGATTTCAGCAGTTTACTCACTGCGTGCGAACTAGCATTGTCGGAATGCAGTCTTTTGTTAATTTCCTTCGACATTTCGTTACTGGCCGTCAGTATCGTTCCCATATTTAAATTCTTTAACTTTTTCAAATGTCTTGCCTCTGACGTTTATATGTGTTCACTGAGGTCCACCTGCACGCGCCGTAATCATGTATTTTGTTTTCTTTTCATATATTTCTAGGCCCACCTCTTCTGCCGCTTGCATAATGATTTCACTGTTTTTACTTACAATTTCTAAATTATTGCCCAGAACGGCGATGTAATCTGCATATGCGAGCACTTGTGTGAGCCTGTTTAGGGATGATCCTACCATGTTGTCGTCTTGTACGTTTCTGATGACGAACGCAAGGTTAAAAAGGCATGGTGAGAGCCCATTCTCGATAGTATAGTGGTTAGTATACCCGCCCGTCACGTGGTAGACCGGGGTTCGTTTCCCCGTCGGGGAGCCTCGGGCGCAAGACTAATGACCTTGCCCGAAAAAAAAACAAATCATTATGGAAAATTTAACAAGCCTCAGGTCTTGCTAAATAAGGCCAAGACCAGTTCCCGGTTGTAGTGCCGATGATGATGATGAGAACCCATCCCTCTATTTTAGTCCGTCCCGGATTTCAAATTGTTTTGAGGGGTGGTTTTATTTTCTAGCTCGCCCTTTATTTTCTCTCATGCAGATTTGAATGAGGGCGGCATATTTTTTCGGGAATCCCAGTTCCACAACAATATGATAGAGTCTTTGCCTTGCGACTGAGTCGTAGGCTTTTTTGAAGTCAACGAAAAGTTGGTGAACCGTCTCTCCGCATTCCCACATCTTCTCCAGTAGTTGCCTCACTGTGAACATTTGGTTGCTTGTTGACCGGGTGCTACGGAATCCGCACTGGTAGTCTCCCAATATTTCTTCTGCGTACGGTCTGATTCTCGCCAGTATGACATTTGTTAGTATTTTGTATGTGGTTGGAAGCAATGAATTTCCTGTTTGGTCCTGACATAGAACCAATCATTGTTTGCATTATCCCTCTACTTCTAACCTAGTTTTGGTACAGACTGCTATAGGGTGTTACATGCAGTCTGTAAAACGTTAATCCTAATATAGCATACATCGTTTAGAAGGTCTCCACGAACAAGTTTAGTCCCGTCAAAGGAACAATATTCGGCTGTATCATCTCTCTACTTCTTTGGTAAAGTCCTAATACAAATTATTACAAGGTGCTCCGAATTGCGTATTACGAACTCAATATATCGCCCCTAAACAATTCTTTCGATCTCTATATTAATTATTATAATACATGTCATATTTACTTGACCACTTTGGCGCGGTTTTGGTATCGTTGATAGAGACGTTAGTAGCCATTTCTCTCAACATCTGCCGTTCTACCTTAAGTAGGCGCTACCTCCGTTTTGTTTTATTGGATTTTGAAGCTCCCTTAAATGTTAAAGCTCAGGCCTAAGTACAGGGAATATAATTTTACCTGGTTTTATTGCTTACTGGTGAATACGAAATAAAAGTCTCTTATTTAATTTGATGATACATTTAAAAGTTTGTATTTTAATTTTACCCAGTGAAAGACAATTTCCCGATCGCTTAGATTTTAACATTGATTTAAATGAATTTTATTTTTTTATAAACCACACAAAACAACGAATAACCATTCGCTAAAGACAACAGATTCATACCCAGAAAACAACAACAAAAACCGACGCCATCGAAATTTCTAGAGAATTCTAAATACTTGACCTGTTTCGATTGTTGTTTTCTTTCACTTTCGCAGTTTGCTGGTAAATGTTCGTAAATTGACGAGAAACTGTGAGTGATAGAGAGTAATCTCGGTCATTTTGCGGTGGCGTAAAATTGTTTTATAATAATTTGAATTTTATAGACAAAATAATTTAGAGTCCCACAATATAATAAGGACAAAAGTACTAAATGTGATAGATTTCCATATTCTTTTTACCCAACTCATGCAGCTGCACGTCTTGGATAGTGGTTAAGTATTATAGTTCACAGAGGTTGGCGGGGTCCGATGTTTAACTGTGTATACAGTTCAAGGTTTAAATACTCCACAAGCGAATCCGCAGGTTGCCATTTTTCCGGATCTCCAGGCCGCAAAAGGTACTTTTTCATTGCTTCAGCTTGTTTCACAATTCAGTCGTTTTTCACTTATAAGACATAGGAGAGCTCTTCCTTGAATCCTTTGGACAAAATTCTGGATATTCCGCAATCATTTTCCATTGCGGATGGAGTGATCAAGCTGTTAACACAATTTTTTTGTATGCACGTTGCAATGCCAATAAATTTATATTCATCTTAAAATTCGCAGAAAACATTTCAAATTTCTATTCATTAGAACAAACATGTTGGGGGAAAATAATATATAATACTTAGTGAGCACCTTATTTGCCTACGAGTCAAGAAAACATAAATGGCTACACAGTAAATCTGGTTAGGTTCAATATACACACTTTCATCCGCAATTAGATGAATTTTCTCCTCCCATAATTAAATTCAGTTTTTGTGCGATAGGTGCGTTCTCCGGCAAAAACTAGTAACTTTGTACTAGTTAATTATCGTGTCACACATTTATGAACACAAACTTCAAATAAAACTCAATAATGGAGATAACACAGACAAATTTGATTTGTTATTAGCGAACTGAAAATGATTAGAAAACATATTCACATTAGTTGGATATACATATGTCAGGCAACTTCTAGAAATGGTAATTACAAATGTAGCGTGCATAAAGACGAGTTATTGTATAAGGCAAATAACCAAGACGTTTTTAACCCTGTGCTGTAAATTAAAATGCTGTTAGACGTAAAACAATACTAAACGTACTTGATTACTTGATTGAAAAATATGTCAAATATCAATATAACAGAAACAACTGGCCTTGATGTTTTCAAATCCGCAGAGTGTTCTACAAGAGTGTTTTTCAACATTTAATATTATTACTAAGAGGAGGATATAAGGCAGCTGGGTTTGCCTCTAAGCCTGATAATAATGCCTGAAGTTTATCCTTCAAGTCCCGATTATAAGGCTCTAAGGATCCTACGATTATAAATCGAAATAGAACACGCAGCATATTTCACCGTTTTAAAAGTTTGTTGGGAAAAACTTAGAATCCTTCAATCCATCTAACCACAAATACACTCAAATCTGATTTTCAGAAGTTTCGAATATACTTAGAAGCAAATTCATCAAATAGAACTCTGTTTCTATTGTAACTACGGCAGCCAACCTATGCTGGCTTTCAGCTCATAATCTACCTGTAAGTACAAGACTAATCTTTTTTTTTTCTTGTTGGACTTAGTGCAACCAACCGTTGAATTGACTGGAATGTTCTGGAATAAATTCAACGTTTACATTGCATTCACCTAGCGGCCTTGGAAATACTCCAAATTTGGAGATTCCCTGATTAAACTTGTTGCATGCTAGTAGGTTGTTAGCTGAAATTTGGGTTGTAGCTGCGTTCATTTCCTATACGGATTGTATCAGAACGAAAAGCCAAGTTAGATAGCTTTTTAGCTATTTCTATCTTATGTCATCGGATGATTACAACAATGTGGTGCAAAAGTTATTAATCCATAGATGCCCGAGGCGATTATGCGAGCACCCTGGATCTATTTTTGACATCCGAACCGAGTATTTATATCGTAGAGGTTTCTGCGCCACTGGGAAACTCAGATCACTGCTTGCTATCTGTCGCGCAAGCACTTGCATATCAAGAGAATAACCGGTCTAGGCAGCTTCGCCATGTATGGAAGTATGGGGCCGCTAACTGGGACGATATGCGAGATTTCTTCGCATCCTTTCCATGGTCGGAGGTGTGCTTCGGAAACTCCGATGTTAACGCTTGCGGTATCAGAGATTATTCTTCTGGGGATGGAGATGTATATTTCACATTCCATCAAACGAAGTTCGTCTGATAAACCTTGGTTTGACAAAAAATGTGAGCTGATTACAGCGGCAAAAAATAGAGCTTTTAAGCAATGGCGCTCCAATCCCACCGATGTTAATAGAACGAATTTTGTTAGAATCAGAAACGCGTGCAACCAGGCGATTGATACCGCGAAGAAGGCTCACAACGACAGGGTGATCAATAAGCTCCTTCGGTGCCCAACTGGTTCGCGCTCCTTCTGGTCAATGGCAAAGGCTGTCAGCACTAACTTTGCTTCCTCCTCTTTCCTTCCGTTGGTGACAGACAGCGGGACGTTAGTCACGAATCCAAAGGATAAAGCTAATGTGTTCGCGAATTTATTTTCCGCGAATTCAAACCTCGATCCCAGCCTTTTGGAGCCACCTGTGATCTCGCCGGTACGATCTTCCATGCGTGACGTGAGATTTCGTCCGCGCACTATTCAACGCATTCTACGTGAACTGGAATGTAGGAAGGCAACCGGCCCGGACGGAATACCAGCAATAGTCCTTAAGAACTGTGCTCCAGAACTATCGGCGGTTCTTGGCAGACTCTTCCGCTTATCTTATGCACGGAGGACCTTTCCTGCCTGCTGGAAGATCGCTCGAGTTCAGCCAATCCCAAAGACGGGAAAAAAGTGTCTCCCACAAAATTATCGTCCGATAGCATTACTGTCTATTTTATCTAAGGTAATGGAAAAAGTCATCAATACAGAGTTGGTTAAGTATTTGGAGTGCAACGGTCTTCTGAATGATCGTCAATACGGATTCCGTGGCAGGCGGTCCACAGGAGACCTTTTGACACTTATAACCGATATATGGACATCTGCGATTGAACGGCATGGTGAGTCAAGGGCGGTCGCATTGGATATCTCCAAGATTTTTGACCGCGTCTGGCACGGGGCATTGCTGAGCAAACTTCGTTCATATGGACTTTCCCAACAGCTTTGCGACTGGACGAGGAGTTTCCTCGAGAATCGATCGATCCGGGTTGTTGTGGACGGCGAGTGTTCGGATCTGTATCCTGTCAATTCGGGGGTGCCCCAGGGTTCTATTTTGGCTCCAACCTTGTTCTTGCTTCACATAAATGATTTGTTGGAGACAACGGATAACAAAGTGTTCAGTTTTGCAGATGATAGTACGCTTGTTTCCTCCTTTTCGAGTGATCGGCCGATTGGTGCATCAACGTCGCACCAGCTGAGATGTAGACAGATTGACTCTCTGAACCAGGATCTAGATAAAGTCCTGCAGTGGGGAGAGGCCAATCTTGTCGACTTCAACGCAACGAAGACCCAGTATACAACATCCACAAAGAAAACTGGATCATCGGTTCCACAGCTGATGATGAGTGGCTGGGCCCTCGAGGCTGGGGAAAGTTTAAAATTGCTCGGCGCACGGTCTGTGGGAATATATCATGGCATAAACACGTGTCGAACATCGCCAGGTCAGCCTCAGGAAAACTGAACTATCTTTTTAGAGCCAAGAAATATTTTACTCCGGCCCAACTTCTTCTACTATATAAATCCCAAATTAGACCCGCGCTCGAATATGGCTCTCATGTTTGGAGCTCGGCTCCTAAACATACCCTCGACCTACTTGAGAGCGTACAAAGACGAGCGATCCGCCTGATCGGGGACACGGCGCTGACGTCGGGACTACAGTCGCTATCACATCGAAGGCGCGTGGCCGACCTCTGTCTGTTTTAGAGATATTATCACGGGTGCTGTTCTTCGGAGATTCTTGGCATTGTTCCGCGCAATTCGGTCTATATGCGCTCCACAAGACAATCCGACGGATCGAACCCGTTTGTGGTTCATTTCCCGACGCCGCGAACATCCCTGTATCAGAACTCGTTCCGTTACAGAGCGGGGAAGCTGTGGAACTCCCTTCCCACGCGAGTGTTCCCGGAGCGTTACAATCTGCAACTGTTCAAAAAGAACTGCAACAGTTATTTGATGGCATCTCGGAGCGCCCACTCGACGCTATAGGTTCGCCTCTCCCGAGAGAAGTCTAATTAAAAAAAAAAAAAAAAAAGTTGAATTTTTGTTCCTCTATTTTGTTTTGGATTAAAATAATTAAAAAAATGTTTTTTCTTTCCTTCGAGAGAAACCAATCTATTCCATCAGTGCCCTACTTTTACTTTTTTACTCGGTCAGTTACATCAGCCAAGCTCCGGAAGTGGTCATGCATTTTCTTAGTATTTTACCAGGTGGCTGGTCATGCGACTCGATCCACCACTCAATATGATGCAATTCACCAAAGAATCACCGCACAATGATTTCAAGACACATATAACGAAATCATATTGATTCTTGTCTTCCTAATAAACTTAATCCTTCCTTTCTTTTCTGACTGCAGTTTCTGTTTCATACAAAAATATTAATAATTATTTTAGCGCTTGTGAATAATTTCACACCAAAATTTTGATAGGGGAGTTGATCGTATTCATATGAAAGAGCTATAGTATTATCCGATGACAGCGAAGAAGGTGATTTATATATTCTAATGATGGTAATCAAAGACTTGCATCTGATACCCCTGTCACATAATCAAAAACTCAACTCAAGCTAAAAGTGGCCAATGAATTTTTCATTGTCCACTTAAAACATTTTGTGATCGTAGAGCCAACGCATCCACCCACCTCCATATGTTTTCCAGGATGTCTCAGCGCACTACAAAAACTTATATTGCTACGTTAATGCTCTGGTATATGGCGCTAATGATTATTTAGGTTATTGTCTTTTGGTTCTACGAACTTTTTTATGGATACGTGTGTGTAATCCGTTGGAATCGCTACGGATCTATAAACCGCGCGTAGTGTGGAATAAAAAAACTAGATTCAAGAATTAAATTATATAGTCATTCAAATGAAAGTGGCTTTGGAGAAATTATTTATATTTTGACCCGTTAATTAAATGACTTTTATGACTGATATTGACATTGTGGCGGTGCCGCCAAACCCCACGGTACACTTACCTTAAAAACCCCCAAAACCACAACCCAGTATGCATAAGCTCTCGCTAATGCAATTCGCATTAGCATCTTAAATGCTTCACGCATTATATAGATCAAATCTACAATCTAAAAAGTCCCTGCGAAAGAAAATTTACCTTTCCTGCATTCATTTATTTGCATTCAAAATTCTTCTTAAGAATTCTGTTCCAAACAGCATATCCCTGGAAAGAAAACCTCGGTTCACATATCATGTGACCTTCACCAGAGATCATAAATATTGCGCCGTCTATTTTCCAACTTCGCCATGTGCACGATAAATTTCTTTATGTACACATTGGCCGGCGACCTTTTTCTCTAAGCAATAAAATTCTCTGACTCGCACAATGTGCAAACCAAAGCAAATACGCATTCCCCGTCTCTTGGCATCAATTGAATTCAAAGCATAAACAATGCAAATATAGAATCCGTTTCCCACAAACGGATTTCCCTGCATATACAAATGCTAGCAAGGGATTTGTTTCGTCCACCAACCCATTAACACCTTTTTTCCCAACGTCGATAATAGCAACGACGCATCGCGTAAACAATGACCCGCATTATCAACGGCGCTTTTGGTCATTTCTCCCTGTGTCTTTACCGCCTGTCTGCTTCGTTTACCCATTGCCCTCGAGCACGTGTAAACCACACAGATCTGAATGATCGCACACATACCACCAAGAGAGACTTTACGTTTCTCTGGTGGTAGGTAAAAACGGTATCCTTATTGGAAAGGATATCTACCACGACACCATAAAGTCACCCCAAGAAGCTTATCGCTGAGTCTCATTCCATCACCAGACCAAGTCGGTCGGGTCTCCACTACGCTACCTTAGCGCTCGGTACGCGTAAAAACGATGGGCCGCCCTTTTACCATCGTGGGGTGCGATCGGAGTTCGCACCCCTGTGAGTCGTGTGTGTGCAAAATGGCAAAACGCCAATATCCTCCGTCCTGCCTCTTGGAGGTGATATTTAAAATCGCATAGAGTTAAATAGCTCCCAATTATGAACAAGTGTTGTTTCGGTAATAAGTTTTATGTGTAGCCTGATAAAGTGTGATGTCTTCATCAGCGAAGTCATTAATTGTGCTTATTTTCAAAGTAGTTTGTTTTACGCCAAACCATTAAACGAAATAAAGTGACGATCTAATCAATAGCTTAAATCAGTGCGTTTGACTTTATTTCCGGGTATATGTCTTGCTCCTCAATAGTATACTGGTTAGTATACCCGTCTGTCACGTGGGAAACCGGGGTTCGATTCCCCGTCGGGGAGCCCCTGGCGCAAGACTAATAACCTTGCCCGGAAAAAACAGATCATTATGGAAAATTTAACAAGCCTCAGGACTTGCTAAATAAGGCCAAGACCGGTTCCAGGTTGTAGTGCCGATGATGATGATGATGATATGTCTTGCTCTGCGGATTGGAACTTTTACTCACCATGTGAACTATCTTTCAGCGGAACCTTAGTGACAATACACAGTGAATGAAGGATGGAGGAGGAAGTGAACGGAGTGCCCGAGTATTGGCGCAATACTTCCTCCCCACAACATCATTTTTTGACCTTATATAGTCATCATCATCATCATCATCGGCACTACAACCGGGATCCGGTCTTGGCTTCATTTAGCAAGTCTCTCTACCAGTATCCGGTCCTTATCCGAGACTTGTTGAATTGTCCATAATAATTTGTTTTTCCGGGCAAGGTTATTAGTCTTGCGCCAACCTTTCTCTTGTCGCTGCCTGCATTGGTTCACTACTTGACGGGTGACAAAGTAGCTATCCAGGGGTGTCACGTCGAGACTCCATGTCAACTTGGATTGAACAGGGACAAGGATCGGCCTGGCCTTCGCCGGGTTGAAAGCAGAGACTTTACCCTGTATGTTCGCTCCCATCCTCCTGACCTTATATAGTATTAATATTATAATACAAAACGATTCAATTACAAATAGCATGTAATTGCCCTTCGGATCAAATGGCGAAGTGTGGAGGGAAATTACGCAAAACAAGGTTTAGTGACGTAGTCAAATCAGTGAGATCATTAACTTTCGGGGATGACGGACCAATGAATAATAGTAATAGTTATATAAATACCCTTGTTATTAAAACAAAACAACATATTATTTTAACTGTGCAGAAGAAGACCTTTTATATTCCTGTAGGAACTCGAAATTTCACATCACTAATTCCGTTTCCGTTCCCCTCTCTGCGCACTTTCCCTCCACGCTTCGCCGTCAAAAACGAAAATAAAAAATTCTCGTAAAATGAATTAATTCTAGGCTCCATCATTTTTTTTAAATACATTTTCCAGTAGTGATGAACTTATAGCGCTAAAATACTAATAGGCAACAGTTGGCATTTTTTTGAACAGTTGCAAATAGTAATCCTTGGAAAGACTCTGCTATCAAAATTTTAAGGAATTAAGGACAAGTTTGTTGCCATCTTCAGCAACATTTATACATGAGTTGAATCCTCGTAGATTTCGTGTACACATCTCCCCAACGTTACCACTTGCGCGACTGAGGTATATTGGATGAGTTTGAAATTGATCCAGGGATAATATAAGTAATCCACATTAGTAAACAAGTCGGTTATAAGCCCATATATATGTCCAACTGACTTCTAACAATTGTGAGACAATAATCTATGCATTCGTGACTGTAAAGTTGAAGCAAGTTACAAAACATAAAATTAGTTTCACGAAAGTTCACTTTTTGTGCTCCGTTCGCTGTAAAGGGAATATTAATATCGTTATGCTATTACAAGATACAGGAACGTCAGAAAAGAAAACAAATGTCAATTATCCTTCCGACAATGAAAGAAATGTTTTGTTCTGCCGATAAGTTGGTGAGGACTAATCTAGAAACAATTTCTTGCAACATATCTTACTAATAGTATTTCCATTTTTATTACATTACAAAAAACTTTCGGAATTCTGTTCCACGGATAAAACCTCACAATATTAGTAAGTAGAATTCGTTTTTTAACTTTAATAAGGAAATTGCACATAAATGTCAAAATTGATGTCTCTAAAAGTCATCAGTAACACATCTGAAACAATATTGCAATATATAAAATGCATTCCCGAATAAAAGTTTGAGAGTAGGTTGGCCACCAAGAAAGTGTTTCCAATTCTAACCAAAAAAACTTCTACTGGTACCGTGACCTAAATACTTTCATAGTATAAATTAAACCTTTCTCAGAGTATTAAATAATATAACAGTTACTGGAATCGAAAACTTATCTATAATATATTATTAAAAGTGTTGTGCAAAATTACTCTTAATGTATACAATATGTTCATTCATTCATTTATTTATTTTTTTGCTATTACCACCAATAATTAAATAAATTAACTTTTTGTTCATTCATTTATTTCGTTTTGTTATTACTATCGATAATTAAATGAATGAACTTGAAATGTTTAACAAAATAAAAGTTGAAATGTTATTATTATACTATTTGCACTTGTTTAAAATCCATTTATTTTAAGGTTTAAGTTACAATTGAGCTAATTACTCTTAGTTTGTAATTATTTCCTAAACAGATTTTTTAAACACTATTATTTCCTTTCTACACTCACATTTTATTTATTATCTTAAGTAAATCCACAATCTCGTCATGAAAAGTATTAATAAAACCCGACTAACGAATCAATGAACACATATAATTTAAATTTTAATATTAATTTCACTTCCTTTTCATTGTTTTTTTTATCAAATTCTATACTTATTCAACGGTCATCAATAACTAATCATTAAGTGAATAAACATAAATGAAAAATATAGATTTAATCGCAAAGTATTAGCACG
Organism: Microdon myrmicae; assembly: GCA_963931805.1. NCBI lineage: Eukaryota > Metazoa > Arthropoda > Insecta > Diptera > Syrphidae > Microdon > Microdon myrmicae. The sequence goes on from OZ007497.1 coordinate 187,779,771, forward strand.
TGCTGGAACTAGATATTCTGAAATATATTCGAAAAATTTCGTATGTAGCCAAATAATGTATCAATGAAAATTATAATCATTATTAAACTTTTTCGTAAAAATCATTTCAATAAACAAAATATTGCAAAGGTGTCATTAAAAAATAATATGTTTCCTAAAACCAAGAAAGATAAACACAAAATGTACAACAAAGAAGAAAGAATATATATGTTAGAAAATGAGAGGGAAAGTTGAAAAACCAGAGGAGATGCAGGTATTAATCACTTCACGAAAAACGAGGAAAATATGGTACGATACCCTTGTACAGAAATATGCAAAATAAGGGAAAAGGCCTCAGAGGAAGAAATGAGTGGAAAGGGATAAACTAGAGCGAGTTTGTTTGCCGACTTTACAAATGCTTCTGCAGACCCTTAAATATTTCACTACTAAATAAGTTGATTGTGTAAAATAATTACAGAACTGGAAAACAAAATGATTCAAAAAGAGTGTGAAACGTAAAGACATTTTGTTTATTAAATTATTAACATTCTTATAAATACGTATAAATATATATAAACATCGCTGTAGTACTTACTAGAAAATTAATGGAAAAGCAAATATATTATGTAACGAAATGAAACCGTTCAAAAAACTATGATCAGTTGTTTTATATTTATTTAAATTTTCTATACATTTTGTTGACTTGAAAAAGAGCATGAAATGAATATCCTGTTTCTACAATTGGCCCTGATAGAGGGAATGATTATGGAAGGCGTTCATCAACTTGTGCTATAGCTAGAACTACATACCCATTGTGACTATTTGTCTTACCAACATCACCGTCCACTCCACGTCCTAAAGTTAAAACACCAAGCACGGGTTGCCTCAGCAATAGTATCAAAGCAATCCAATGACCACCCGCGAATGATCAAAGGATCATTAAAACCAAGTGTTCCGTCCCGCTACATCATCCCACACCCCGTTAACTAGTTAACGTACACAATGCAATTCATCATCATCATCATAATCGGCACCACAACCGGGATCCGGTCTTAGCCTTATTTAGCAAGTCCCGAGGCTTGATTTATCAAGGACAACAACGATAGCCCACTCTTCCCGGATGCCCAGTAAGCGCGATGGTGCACGAGGAATATAATAGAGCCTCCAATTCTTCTGTGATCTGCACATTTAGCAACTCATTGAAGTGTACATCCCATAATAATTTGTTTTTCCGGGCAAGGCTATTAGTCTTGCGCCAACACAATGCAATTACCTCAATATAATTCTTTCCATTGATCGTCCCATTTCAATGTGTTACGGACCTCGTATTCATGCCCTAGCCCAACACTAATCTCCACGAATTTCCCCTCTCTACCTGTAAATAAGAAATATGACCTGACCTAATTTGTATAAACTACTTTATGTAAGTTCTACTTGGCAGAAAAAATAATAATAAAAGGCGTTGGCGCCGAATAAAAAATAAAAACGTCAACGGCAAAAATTATTATAAAAAACAGATTTGAACTAGGAGAGAGAACACACATGTCGAGAAAACGCTTTGGACGTGAATAACTTTTAGAATATTTTAAAGATTGGTCGTAATTATACACGACTGAAACAGGAAAGGAAACAAAGGAGCAGATATTACGCAACCGAAAAGAAAGGATTTCTCTTCAGGAAGTTTGAGACCAGAAAAGCATTTAGCAATTGGTGTTTCCGAGAAAAATAACAAGGGGACCAAAACTCTTCACCCCCTGCAACTAGGAAGCAGCGACGGAGAACGGTCCAACAATTCAAGGCCAACACCAAGTAAGTCCCGTCCCCTTACTTATATCCCTTTTCCTATATTATATATATATATATATATATATATATATATATATATATATATATTAACACCAATTTTGGCGCAGCCGGTGATCACCAGCTGAGGTTTGTGTCGGATCTGTTGGGGATACAAGTGGCGGGAAGAGCCCCAAGGCTCTAACGTCCCTTCGCCGACTAGTGGAAATAGCGGCTAGGATTAAAAAATAGATAAGCCGTATAACACAACAAATAAATGAATAATAATAAAAATAAACATTTTATTCCTCTTGTTCCTTTTTAATTTACAGGAGAGGGTAGGGGTAAACAACGTTGGGTTGGAACATTTTAGATTATTATACCCAGATACTTTCCATTGTTTCTTTTGTTTATTTCCAAGTTTTTGTCTTCTCCTTTCTTTTCTTTTTCTCTGATTTTTAGATTTGGTCTTGTCTCTCATCGCTGGTCGTTTATTCCTTAATCGTGTTTTCGGCCCACTAGATAGGATTATAGCGAGACTTACCCAAATAGAAAAAACTCAGAATGAGATGAGGACTAACAGTGGATGGTATAATACGGGAACTCCAACGAGAGTAGGTACACCTGATAGGAATGACACATACCATGCCCCCATCTCATCAAATAGGCAAACAATATTGAGGAACAATCCGTTCTACAGTTGGGAGGATTAACAAGATCTCCCACAGGAAACAAGTAGAGTTTCAGACCGAACCTAGGGGGATACTTGGCAAAACCCCCAGAAATCGACACACAGGCAACATAGATCTGTAAATTATGCGTCTCAGACAGTAGGGGCCAATAATAGGAACACCAACGCCAAGCTCGCAGAACGACCCCTCCCTGTTACAACCCCCCAACCTGGAAAAAATCCGTTCAGGTCGGCAACACCACCGCGATCTTCTAAAGGGCCAATAGGGTCTAAATCGAAAAAGCCTGAGCTACCACGGCACCATCTGAGAAGCGGAGGAGACTACCATAGTGATTCAACCAAGGCCTGGATAAACGTGCACAACACGCATTTGTTGCACGTATGACATGCAGTTAATGCAACAACAAAGGTAATTTGTATGATGAATGCCTCCGACGCCGGATCACACCGTTGTGTACGAATTGCGGTCAATATGGGCACGATGCCCAAGATTGTCGTGCACAAAATACACAACCACTTGCACAGAATCCTGAGTCTCCCAGACCAAGGTCACAAACCCAACAAATAGTGCCCCCGAATGCAACAAATCAATGGCAAGATAGACCAACTACTTCGAAACAAGCAACAGCATCAAATCGTAGAGTGTATAGCATTCGGTGTTGTTGTGAGTTTTGTGGCCGAAAGAGTCACACGTGGGACGAGTTTCACTGCAAGGCAATGTGGATAAAATCCCAAAAGCCACCAGCAGATACAGCCAATAAAGTGGTTAAGCCTATACTCCGCCACAACACCCCACCGACCTGCCCGGTCAACTCCGAATGACAGACAGTACAAACGAAAAGAAATTCTAAGGACCATAGATAGTCACGCAACAAAAGCGGTCAACAAGTACGAGCCAAGAGCAGTACTAGTTCCAAGAGTACTGAACATGTTGAGGCTCGAAAACTGAAACAACATCAGCACCGAGTACAATGCCGTCGACCAGATTCGAACCGTAGCCAATCGAACTCAACCGATACGGACGCGTCAGAGACTCCAAAGCAGGGACATCGGGGACAGAGAAACGGTCAATGGTGCACATTTTGCAGGCGACACAACCACACGGCAGCAGTATGTCGACAAAGAGCAAAATGGGAGAAGTCAGAAAACTCCCAGTGGTCGGATCGGAATACCCCAACCCGACCGAACTAAAGTCACCAAATAATGAAACCTGTCCTCAGCTACCACCAAAGAAAGTTCCAGTTGTCCACCACCCATTAGACACCGGTTGTAGAAACACTACACGTCTAATAGTGGACACAGGTGCGGAGATCAGATTTATTAAGCTGAAGGCACTTCAACACGGAGCCATATTGGACACAGAAATCTAGGGGTTATTGTAAGGGGATATTCAAGTTACCCCAACAAATCTCCTGTAGTTTTCAGGTGATAGACTCCCTACCGGGATTATCAGCAGACGGGTCGTTAGGGAACGACTTCCTGTCTAGGAATTAAAAAGTTAATGGACCGGGAAACTGTTTGGAATTTTCCCAAACAAGATTAAATCCGGTAAGTTTTTCCATTAAATTTACAAAAGATAGGAATCGGATGTCAGGACATAAGGCAGCCAGTCGGGAAACGCACCAAGGGAACCCAAAGAGGTCCAAACCGCGGTCAGTAGTATACCGGATACCCTACCCAAACATGGGAAAGACTGCGAAAACTTGTCGGACTCCAAGTACCCCAACCCCAAGATGATATCTCACAAGCCAAAGAAGCCTGAAGAAGAAGAAGCATTGGTGGAACATTCACTGCCAAACCCTTTCGAGGTAGAAATTTTTCTGAACAGACCGGCGATAATACCGGCACGTTCACGAAAAATGCTTTGACTTCCCATGGTAATCCGGGAAGAGGTAATGCTAGTACCTAAAGCAGTACAATCAGGGATTTTCATATCCAATTGTATTGTGGGGAAGGCGAAGAGTGCCCAAGTAGAGGTACTCAATATCGCAAATTATCCCCAAACCAAAGACCGGATTAAGGTGGAATTACATCCAATTAAGGAATTTTCCATCTTTCCGTTGGAAAATGAGGAAAACAGTTGAATTAATTCCTCTGGTACATCCGACATATATTCCCGGAGCAGGAATCACCAAAAGATCCATGGTTGACACAATTACACGAGGAACTGCACTTAGAGAAAAACCTAAGTCCTCAAGAGTGTCAATCCCTGGTGGAAATATGTGAGGAGTTTAACGACATTTTCCACCTCTAAGGTGACCTCCTCACATATACCAGTGCCATAACGCATGAAATACCCGTGATATAGGATCAAGCACCGATAAATCCGAATATACCGTCTGCTTGAGTGCAAGAAAGAGGTGATAACTGAGCAAGTACGGGATATCCTGAAGATTGATATCATACAACCAAGCAAAAGCCCGTGGAACTCACCACTCTTGGTAGTTCCTAAAAAAGCGGGTCCCGATGGAAAAGCCCGATGGAGAGTTGTGGTCGAGTTCAGGAAACTGAACGACAAAACCATTGGTGACGCGTACCCTCTCCCTCGAATAGAGGACATTTTGGACCAGTTCGGTCATTCAAGCATTTTTCTACAGTCGATTTAGCCAGCGGCTACCACCAAGTCTTAGTGGATTAGAAGGATCGAGATAAGACAGCCTTCAGCACAAAGGACGGGCATTATGAGTTCAAACGTATGCCATTCGGTTTAAAGGGACCACCGACTACGTTCCAGGGACTCATGGACCATGTCCTAACCGGGTTGCAAGGTATCGAATACTTTGTTTATCTGGACGACGTTGTCATATACGGAAAAAACCTAGAACACCATAATGACAAACTCCGGAAAGTATTCGATCAAATGAGATACCCCAACCTCAAGCTGCAACCGGAGAAATGCAATGTTTCTACAAAAGGAAGTAGTATATCTGGGACATGTTTGTTCCGAAAAAGGGGCAATGCCAAATCCCGATACGACTGCTAGTGTCAGGGATTTCCCCATTCCCAAGACGGTTGAGAACCTCCAATCGTTTCTAGGCTTGGCGAATTATTACCGAAAATGTGTTCCAAATTTTTTGAAGATAGTACGCCCCTTAACAAATTTGTTAAGGAAGGACGTCAAAATTCACTTGGTCAGACAAATGCCAAGAAGCATTTGATAACATAAAGGAGTTATTGGTCTCGGCGCTACTGTTAATCTATCCAGATTTTACCAAACCCTTTAATCTGACCACGGATGCTAGTAATGATGCACTGGGTGTCGTACTGTCGCAAGGCGAAATCGGTAAGGACCAGCCAGTCGCATATACCAGCCGAATCTTGAATAAGGCGGAAAAGAATTACTCTACAATCGAGAAAGAGTTACTAACCATTGTTTGGGCGGATAAGAATTTTCGCTGTTATTTACAAGGGAGAAAATTCACCATATACACGGATCACAAACCATTAAAGGCAGTATTTAACGTGAAAGACCCCACGTCACGTTTACTAAGTTTCCATGGCAAGCTACATCGACTACCAAATCGAGTACAAACCCGGTAAATACAACATCAATGCGGATGCCTTGAGTCGCATCCCGCAAAGTTGTGATGAGACTCCCACACTACCAGGGTGCAATGTACTAACACGGGCTCAAGCTAAAAAGCTAAGGACAAGCGAAGAACTCAGGATAGTCCAAATGACGGCAAGTCTTCTCTTAACGAGAATCCCATTTCGGCCTGCACGGAAAAGGAATGGAGATAACAAATCCTGAAGACATCCAGTTCCTACTCCGGAATACCATGATCCTCCTTTGGGTGGACACCAAGGGTGAGCAAAACGTATAATAAAATACGTAGGAATTTTTGGTGGAAGAACATGATGCGCGACATCAAACAGTACATCAAAGTATGTAAAACATGTCAAACCATGAAATCTTCACCGAACCTACGTATGCCCATGGTAATAACCGACATTGCAAAGAGGCCTTTTGAGAAAGTATACTTAAATATAGTAGGTCCTCTTGATCGAACTCCAACCGGCAATCAATATATATTGTTACGGACCTCGTGTCCATGCCCTCACCCAGCACTAATCTCTACGAATTTCCCCTCTCTACCTGTAAATAAGAAATATCGTCAGGTAGCTAATTTGCAGAAACTACTTTATGCAAATTCTACTTGGCAGAAAAAATAATAATAAAAAGCGTTGGCACCCAATAAAAAATAAAAACGTCAACGGCAAAAATTATTTAAAAAAAACAGATTTGAACTAGGAGAGAGAACACACATGTCGAGAAAACGCTTCGGACGTGAATAACTTTTAGAATATTTTAAAGATTGGTTGTAATTATCCACGACTGAAACAGGAAAGGAAACAAAGGAGCAAATATTACGCAACCGAAAAGAAAGGATTTCTCTTCAAGAAGTTTGAGACCAGGAAAGAAATTAGCAATTGGGGTTTCCGAGAAAAACAACAGGGGGACCAAGACTCTTCACCCCCTGCAACTAGGAAGTAGCGACCGAGAACGGCCCAACAATTCAAGACCAACACCAAGTAAGTTCCGTCCCCTTTCCTATATTATATTAAATTGTATTTAAAATTAACATAACATATGATTGCACAAGCAACAACACATTTGCCACACGATCGGATTACTGCACTGGCGCGAGACACTTCTACCGCCCCACCTGGACGCTTCACATTACCGACACATCTTTTGCTCCACACCAAGGACCAGGGACCACGTCTGACACGGGGCGCCGCCGGCGTCTTCAAAGGTATTGGGTACACAGTCTGTCATAATTTCCATCAAAGCGCCAACCAGTTGGACGTAGCGACAAAGTGCCGACAGACGTCACGTTAAGGCACCAATCGGTTGTACGATGTGAATGGCTTGGGCAAGGGCTATCGTATTTTCCGTTGGTTCCGTTGGGTGCAAATATCTAGCAAGTGGTATACACCGGTGCACCTGGGACAGGCAAATTAAGTTGCAAGTGCTAATTAACCTATATAGCTGACTCAGGTTAGGCAAATGCTCAAAGTCCCAATGGGGATTCATCGTTTGCGTTTTTCGCACCCAGGATTTGGGTATATAAAGAGTAGTTGCAAGGTGAATAATTCAGAGAGAATTAATCGATCAGAGTGGAAAGTTGCAGCCTTGCAACGGAACAGCGGGCCTTCTACTCTGGATGAATAAATAAATAAGTTGTACGAAGTGAACGGTTGCAGCCTTGCATTGGTACAGCGGGCCCTTTGCTTCAGGATAAGTTAATAAATAAAATGAATAAATTAATAAACGTTGAACGTTTAACTTCCTACTGTGGACCCAGAGCACCCTGGGCCCACATTCAAATTCGGTAATATATATTCAAAATAACATTTCAATTTGGCGCATCCGGTATAGAACTACCGGTGCCAAATTGTTAACAAAAACATTTTATGTTAATGTCAGGCAATGTTACTTAACGCAAACATCGAGGTGCTTCAGCTTTAATATTACAAAATCAAAACAAAACAAACCGGTCATTGTAACGGATTTGGCTCCAGCAAGCGTAAAACAGTTATTCAGTTCTACAATCAATAAACCGACACGAATCGTCCCAATCGTTGAAGCGACCACTCGTTCTCATCGATCATATACAATATCATCAAAATCAAAAATATGCGGTCGAATTCTGAAGTTTACTGCGCTATATTGTCAGCCCAATGCGACCCTCATCAACTGATTGCATGATTGTGTGAGGATTCTCTATACCACATGGAGAACCAGCCCACAAAGCCAACCAATCTCGACCGCTAACAGCGCGTCACCCTACCCTAACCTGTAAACATACAAAACAAATCCCAATCTGCAAGCGCATCTAGCCCGAACTTGCAAGAATTCATCTCCCAATCTGCAATAAAAAAACATTTTCCAAACTCTCCACAGAATACATTCTAATTATCTCCGCATACAATTCCCCAAAATCGCTTCGGTCAATTCTATTCCCTCCTTGCGACCAAGCAATCCTAATTTCCCCGGAAATCCATAAACCATAATATAATGCATATTCCAACCTACAACGGAATACCAATCATTTCCCCCATTACATCACCCCACATACATTTTCCCAAAATTGCCTCGGTCAACTTTCTACTTAAGTTATATTTTCTCATTGCAACCAAGCAATTTTAATTTCCCCGAAATTACTCCGGTTAATATTTTACCTAAATGATATCCCTTGCTTGTACCAAGCAATTCCAATTTTCCCTGAAAACCACTTCGGTTCATTTCCTCCTTAAATTATACCTCTCGCTTGCGACCAAGCGGCAGCCAATTTTCCACGAAATGATAATAACAACCAAGGCGCTTGATCATACTTGGCTATGCCGCCAAACCAATTTCCCAGTATACACAACTAACGAATCCAACTCAGCTTATACGGCCAGGATTCGCTGGATTCGCTATGCAAGCATAGCAATTCTACTCGAAATTAGAATTAATTCTTTCCTTCATCAGTTAGTCGCCATTCAGCAACGGCCACGATCACGTCGAGGTTCCCCTGTAACTGCCGCGGCCACGTGGGGGCATGCCGCCCCCGTGTGTAAGAGTAAGTCGGGGGGCACGCATAAAGGTCGAGTCTTAACAACTGGTGTGCGCACATGTATGGGGGTGTCGTATTTTCTAACACGTTGGTCTGCCTTGGAAGTGTAAAATATTGAACAAATAAAGAACATTATTAACGTGGAAATCGTTCATTGCCTTTCATTCATCTTTTAGTTTGTGGTTCGATCCTGTAGGATAGTGGGGAGTATCTCATAGGTGGTCCTCAGCAATGTTATACCCCTATAGTTGCTGCACAATGTGATATCTCCCTTCTTATGTATGGGGCAAATTTTATCACGACGCCTATCTTCCAGCATCTCCTCTTGCTCCCATACGTCTGCTGTATATCCCTATACAACACTTATTTGTGTGGCTTCCGGCCCTTTGGTTGGTCATCTACTAGGGATTGTGTGTGTGTGTGTGTGTGCTCCGGCTCGTTGAGCTCGTGTGATGAAGGGCTGCTACAGTTAGAAATTCTTTACCGAGTGGTGGTGGACGTCCTTTACGGCTGTGGTCAACAGCCTTATTTGTCTCTGTCCCTCGTTGGGCGTCAAAATTATATATATATATCTTTATTCAACACTTAAAACGCCAAAATGTTGTATATTTATGTTGTTACAACACTTACACACTGCTGTGGCTTCCGGCTTGGTTAAGCCCGTGAGTAGGGTGTCTTCCTTCGGTCGGTTGGCTTCCGCTGATCGTTGACCCTCCAGGTTCATCAACATATAAAAAGGTCGACTATTTGGGTTTGTCTTTAGTTTAGGTTTTGTTTATTCTATGATTTATTTCGTTTAATTCAAGTGCGACACTTGGCTGTCGGATTGTAATTGATCTTCATTCTAACGGAGCTCCCCTTTTTATATTCAAAAACTTAAACCAAAACTTACATACCTTCCTACAATCATGGCTGACTTCCAGACAGCCACCTGACGCCAGTCTCAGTCGAAGGCCAGGCCAACGACCATGGGAACCACAACGTTGCATTTTTTTTTGCCGTGAATCGTCCCCAGGTGGTAACCTTACACCCACTCTGGAGTTCCATCCCAAGACTATGGAAAAATTCCGATTCACTGTGACGGGAATCTAATTTGCCCATAGCGAATAGCATGCTTGTACCTGGGTAAAATTACCTTGAAGGTGATGGGGTATTGGGTAGTCATCAAGGTGATGAGACTGTTGGGTATGATGGGGTGTGGGAATTGCAGAATTGCAATTTTAGGTATTAGGATGGGAAATGCATGCATTTCAAGGTGATGGGGATTTGGATTGCTTGTAGAGCATAGGTGGAATGTGGGAAATCCAAGATTGCAATTCTGAGCATGAGAACTGGAAATGCGTTTAGCAACGGGTAGGCATGTAATAAGGTTTCACAGCTATACCGAAAAGATTCCATCGGTTGTAGCAGAAAATTATTTTTGATGCTACAGCGAAAGAATTCTTTCGGCTTAATAGCTAATAGAAGATGCCCCATATGCATGCAACATTATTGTTTTTGCAGAATTTTGCATATAGCAAAGTGCAATATTTATGTTACAGATAAACATATGGTACATTATTTCTGTGTGTAACACGTGCACTACGATCTCATGAATTGCGTGATATAACGCTGTCCCTCCTTGTTTGATCAGCTCAGTTGGTATGCCATCAGCTCCGGCGGCTTTATTTGATTTGAGCTGTCTTATGGCTTTTAATGATTCCTCAATGCATGGTGACGGCAGCATTTGGTCTTGATTTTGCATTGGTGGAGCCTCTAATTCTCCTGTTAGCTGACCATTTAGCAATTTATTGAAGTGCAATTCTCATCGCTCCAGAATGCCTTCAGGATCGGTGATCAGAATACCCTCTTTATCCTGGCAGTAAGTGCAGCCTGGTGTGTACTGTGTCATACTGCGGATTATTTGGTAGAACTTCTGCGCCTGGTGCGGACCTCGCTCTCTACTTTTCTCTATTTCACAAACAAGGATTTTTTCCCAGGCACTTTTCTTTTGTCTATGAAGTCTTATTTCAGATCTTCTGAGCTCTTTGTATATCTCCTCGCGTACCCGCGTCCTATGAGACTGCATTCTTACGATCAGTCGCTAGTTTGCACTCACCATCAAACTAGTCGTTTCGATCTCTACGACTACTGCCTAAGATGGAGATGGCTGAACTAATGACAGTATTCTTAAGGTGTGTCCATTTCTCTTCATTGAGTTCTCTGGGGGCGAGTCTTAACGCATGACCAAGGGTGTTACTGGTATTCTCATTGCGTAAGGCAGCCGTGTTCATTCGAATCTGATCCGCGGAAGCAATACGTCTCCGTAAGGCAATCCGCGCTCGGAAAACTGTACCAACAAGATAGTGATCCGAGTCCACGTTGGCACTTCGGTACGTTCGTACCGTCATCAGGCTCGAGGAGTGGCGGCGATCTATCAACACGTGGTCAATTTGGTTGCGAGAGGCTCCATCAGGTGATACCCAGGTGCCTTTGTGGATATCTTTACGCGGAAACCTGGTACTCGCAACGACCAAGTTTTTGATGCTGCCAGTTCGATGACTCGTAGTCCATTGTCATTAGTGTTCTCATGCAAACTATGGGAACCTGTGTAACGCCTGAAAACCGGCTCCTGACCTATTTTCGCATTCCAATCACCAAGAACGATTTTCACATCGTATCCTGGGCAGGCATTGAGGGCCCGTTCGACGTTCTCGTAGTATTTTTCTTTTTTGTCGTCAGGGGACTCCTCTGTAGGTCCGTGAACTTTTATGAGGTTTATGTTCTTAAACTCGCCTCGCACGCGAAGAGTGCATAGCATTTCTATTATTGCATTAAAGCCGATGATGGCAGGCTTCAGTTTTTGGCTGACTAGAAAGCCTACCCCGAGCACATGGTGTTTTGCATAACAGCTGTAATAAATATCATACTCGTTTCTTTGAATAACACCACTCCCCGTCAATCTTATTTATTGTAAGCTGTCATGTCAGCCTTATATTCGGACAGGGCATCGGCTAGCTGCTATGCAGCTCGAGCTCTGTATAGTGAGCGGACGTTCCATGAGAAAATTCTTAAGTCTTTTAGCCATTTTCGTTTCCGTGGTCGTCGTCGTGTATCCGGTCCATATCCGAGGCTTGTTAAATTTGCCATAATAATTCATTTTTACGGGCAAGGTTATTAATCCTGCGCCAACCTTTCTCTGGATGTCACTGCATGCATTGGTTCACTACTTTGCCGGTGCCAAAGTAGCTATCCAGGGATGTCACGTGGAGACTGCATGTCAACTTGTATTGAACAGGGACAAGGATCGTCCTTGCCTTCGCCGGGTTAAAAGCAATCAAAAGCTTTTCCCTGTATGTTCGTTCCCACCCCTCCAATACCAACGATGAAATTACGCGCTATAAAGTTGTTCGATATGTGAACTGCAATGAGGTGCTTTGGCGTATATTCTCATTCCCGAACGTCATCCCACTGTTGTACGTTAGGTGGTGCATCTGGAGAATGGTCAACGAGTATATTTCACCGCGTCGAATGTTGCTCAATGTGCTGAAGCACCTCCAGCGACAACACTGACCAGTTTCTTCGCGATTTGCCAAAGCGACCCGTTTGCCAGAACGTTGCGTCATTCGGAATGCCACATTATTACACTTGGAACACTACATCGAAAAGAATTTCAACGTCGGAAGCAAAGCGATGCGGTTCCTGGTCATCCGGATGTGCGTTCTATTGATGCTCTTGGTCGTATTGACACAGTTCACCCGAAGAATGATTAATGCTTCTATTTGCAGTTGTTGCTGGTGAATCTACGTTGGCCAACATCATTTAATCACTACGAACTGTTAATGGTATAGTGTGCCCAACATTTCGTGCTGCATGTCAAGAGCTCGATTTGCTTTAAAACGATACTCATTGGGACACGACAATCGCTGAAGCATGAATTTGTTTCTATAGACACGGAGCTTTATATTACGTGATAGCAGTTTGGGTTTCAACAGTTTACTGCCTGCATGCCAACTAGCGTTGCCAGAGTGTAGTCTTTTGTTAATTTTCCTTCGACATTTCGTTAGTGGCCAATACTGACGGCCAGATATTCCCAGATATTTAAATTCGTTGACATTTTCAAATATCTTGCCTCTGATGTTTATGTGTGTTCTCTGAGGTCCACCTGCTCTCGCCGTATTCATGTATTTTGTTTTATCTTCATTTATTTCTAGGCACACCTCTTCTGCCGCTTGCATGATGACTTCACTGTTCTTACTTACAGTTTCTAAATTATCGCCCAAAGCGGCGATGTCATCCGCATATGCGAGCACTTGTGTGACCCCGTTCAGGGATGATCCGGCCATTTTGTCGTCTTGTACCTTTCTGATGACATACTAAAGGATAAGGTTAAAAAGACATGGTGAGATGCCATCACCCTGTTTTAGTCCGTCCCGGATTTCAAATGGTTCTGAGAGGTGGTTTTCTTTTCTAGCTCGCCCTTTGTTTTCGTTCATGCAGATTTGAATGAGGGCGGCATATTTTTTCGGTATTCCCAGCTCAACTACAATATGGTAAAGTCTTTGCCTTGCGACTGAGTCGTAGGCTTTTTTGAAGTCAACGAACAGTTGGTCTCTCCGTATTCCCACTTCTTTTCCAGCAGTTGCCTTACTGTAAACATTTGGTCGCTTGTTGGCCGGTTCCTACGCAATCCGCAGTGGTAGTCTCCCAATATTTCTTCTGCGTACGGTGTGATTCTCGCCAGTATGACATTTGTTAATATTTTGTATGTGGTTAGGAGCAATGATATTCCTCTGTAATTTTCGCAGTCAGATCTGTCGCCTTTTTTGAAAATGGGGATCACTATTGACGTTTTCCATTCTACCGGAATGACTTCCTTATCCCATATTGTTTTAATCAGTTGGTGGATCTGTGGGGAACGAAGTAGGTTGCGCCGACGTACAGCACGGGGTTTACTACTTCTCACAAACGTCACTATAAGTTCATCGGTTCCGCCATTAACCGATTACCAAGGATTAAGTCCAAAACACAGAACAAACACAGCACAGCGAATAAAACACACCGATGGAAGGTACCGAAAAATAAAACACCGAGCACAGGTTTTGTTGTAAATTGTTTTTTTTTAATTGTTTTACAATATAGTTTTGACAGGCGATTTATTTGAATAAAAACACTACTCTTAATTAAACGCACGCTTACTCGACTCGACGGGGTATGAATTTTGACTCGACACTAAAATAAGGACTCCGGGGTATATTCGCGTCCCAGTGCGCACCTGGGAGCGGGAGCGGTAGCGACCTGCTTGGTCGACGGGTGTAAAACGACTCTGCGATATTAAATGGCTACCAATAGAAATTCGGCCAGTAAAACCGGCTCTCTCAAATTAAGGTACACGTGTATGTGTGAATATTGATTCATTCATGGGACGAAACCATGAGAACGAATCTAAAACAAAGAAAGGGCATAATGTGCATCCATATGCTGTGAATTCGGCTAAACAAACTTTGGATGCCAATTGGGTCTTTGTTTGCTCATGCCTCGAGCTCATGAGGAACGGATCCAGGGAAATTAAAAGACAAAGGGACCGTATAGATCGTTGTCTAGGATATGCATCACGGGTAAATATATAGACGACGATGCATCGAAGAAATGGTGTTAAGAGAAAAGATGGGACGAGTGCATCATAAAAGTCTAAACTGAGTGAAGCCCTTGTGTAAATAGCCGAATAGCCATTAGAAGGAGGTGCTAATGGATTACAATACATTATACAATGAGAATTGTATATGGTATCTTGGGTGGCCGAAACGAATCCCTTGCTTGCATTTGTATATGCAGGGCAATTCGTTTGTGGCAAGGAACGAAATTTGTGATTATTTATTCGTTTAGACGAGGGATCATGGTCAGGTAAATGCCAGCTGAACAAACAAGCTGCCCGACGCTGCTTTGGCAGTTGGACAATGAATCACCAGCCAATGTGTATGTAAGACATTGTTGTACACATGTGAGGCTGCGAATAGCCAACTCAAGGTTAAGATTCCCTGATTATGCGGTTACATTATATGTGAACCAATAAGGTTTCTTTTCAGGGATATGCTGTTTTGAACAGAATTCTTAAAAGGAATTTTAAATTCGAATAAATGGATGCAGGTAAGAATTTTCTTCCAGAAGCTTTTAGCTAAATATATTTGGTCATTTGTTGCGTGAAGCATTTACGGGTGCCAATGCGATTGCATTAGCGAAAACTTTATGAAGGTTGGGTCGTAGTTATGGGGTTTCTTCGGGTAAGTAGACAGCGGGATTTGGCGAAACCGCCACAGATCTTTCGAGCGGTTGCCTCTCCTCCACGATTCACAAGCTCTGCCGGCATGCAGTCGACTCCGGGAGCCTTGTTGTTTTTCAATCGATTTATTGCATCTACAACTTCGTCGAAAGAGGGCTCTGGGATCTGAGGCTCGGCTGTATGTACGTCTGGTGCATTTATTTGTGGTTGATGGGTGCGCACATTGAGCAGATTTTCAAAGTACTGCTTCCATCTTGCCACGATATTGTTTGTTTCTGTGATCGGACAGCCGTTTGCGTCTCGAATTATTTTGGCTCTCGCTCGGTAGCCATTTCTAATTGAATTTATGCCGGCATACATGTGAGGGTTGAAAGTAGTTGTGCCGGACACGGGGACAGGTTCACTTCCATCCCAACACTTGTTCCGCCGAAATCCAAGTCGCCAAAAATTGTTCACATAAATATCCACGAATCAAGGGAGGAGAAAATAAAACCCTAGAGCACGGGTTTTGTTGTTAATTTTTTTTTTTTTTTGATTTGGCACTAATATGTTTTTTTGTACACAAAATATTGCTTCCCGGGGATGTTTCCAATCCCGTGAGGTATCTACGGTTAGTGTCTTAACATTCCACATAAACTATTGCACATTGTTATATGAGGTAAAAGATCTTAAAACTCCTGGGTTGGTTACTTTTTGTACCGTTTCAGGGGGGGTATTGTTGTCGAACGTTTGGAAATCGCACTTTCTTAAATGAGTTCACATTTTTACAGATTTACCGTCCGACTGATTTTTAGTGTTCTTAATCACGCACACGTTTAATTAACATATGACTGTTCAATTTTACAACAAAGGATATTATGTACCAACTGCTATCGCGACACCCAATTAATTGCACTTGAAGTTGTTCAATTTTAAATTAACTCCGCACTCCACTGTGATTGAAACTCGACTTGTTCGGCTCATAAAACGGAAGAAAAATTTGACTCAAGACTCTCACGCAAAACTCGCATGTGTGCGCACTCCAATGGTTAATATTCGTCTGACTCAAACGAGGGATGAAAATTGTCTTCTGTCTCTAGCCACACTGTCAACCAATCTTGATCACACTCTCATCTGCATTCTCTCATTTCCCCGCCCATAGAGATGAATAAACTCTTGCGAATTTACCCAGCAGTCAATGGACTTAGAGAAAATAGAGAACAGAAACGGAGAACGTGATAATCTCGGGGTTGAATTTGCTTTGGCGTGCTACGAAAGCAAAACCATGGTGACCGCATGACCCAGTTTGATATTGAATTGATCTCAGAGTGGGGTGGAATGAAAAGTATTTTTTGTGCTATTCACCTGACTACTGAGTTTATTGATCCCCAGCGAATAGCCGTGTCTGGCGAAGGTCGAAGGACCCGGCGATGGCTTGGCAAAATATCGGCGAGAGAAAAAAAAAACTAACGCGATTCGATATTATCCAAGCGGTTTCGCTATACAGCAACAGCGTTGTTTGCCCAGATTTTTCTGTTGCTAACCAAACATGATATTTTTATTTCAGGTAGAAATCTCATGTGATTTATGAATACTGATCTATGAATATTGATGCCATATGGCATAAAAGGGCTGAATTCAATTATGCATTCTCTGCATAGAAGATTGAATTCAGGTTGTGCTTCCTTTGGGTAGATACATTTTGCAGGTGAAATAGGCCGACGGAAGGGATTGGGGTTGAGATGGTGCGCGTAATATAGAGAACCCCCACATACAGAACCCCCACATACATACCACTGATGTGCTTTGCACTCGCACTTTCTAGGATTTTTTCGATTCAAGTCTTCTCGCATTCGCGTTTTTCTCGTCGTCTCTTTCCGAATTATCGCGTATCTTTCTGCGTTGACTTCATCATATCTTTCTAAGTGGATCACTCTGAGGCGTTTACGTTCTTCGATCTTTGCCCTGCACTCATCGCCAAACCAAGGTTTGGACTTAATTGTTTTCTTAAATCCTAATTCTTTTGGGCTGTTTGTTTGATTGTGTCTCTGATCCATGTCCATATAGTGTCCACATTATTGGCTTCCCCTTCCTCACTGCTCCGATTCTCTAGGATGCTCAATCTATTTGTTAGTTCGTCTTGATATTCAGCCCTTTTGCGTAGTTCTTTTAGTTTATCAATGTCGAACTTTTTGCTCGTTTCCCGTGACTGCCCATGTGGATTTGCTGCGAGCCGACTCCTTATTTTGACCCGTCACTAGAAGATGATCGGAGTCGCAATCTGCTCCTCTGTTGACGTCCAGCGCCGTGCTTCCTCTGATGAGGGAAGAGCGGGGACCTTTTATTTTATCTTTACTTCTGTTTCTTTCATCAAGTCGGGTTTCATTGTTGAGTAGCTCCGATAGAATCAATGGTCAAAGAAAAACTTTTCCTTCTCTCTTGATATATTACGTATTTATTTTAAACACTCAAACTTAACTGCTTTTACAATTCTCAATTAAAACTTCTTCTTTCAATATTCCACTTATAAACCAAACTTCTAACTACAACTGCTAAATCCAACTGTAACTTCTACTTCTACTCAAAACAAACTCAACTCTCAAACTTCCTTCTCAAACTCCTCAACTCTTTGATTGGCAACCAACTAACTGAACTCAACTCCAAACTCAAACTGATTTTACAAATGAATTTTTTCTCTACTTATAGAACATTGTGTTGTAAGTTACTGTAAATTATAACATGAACAAAACAAAATTTATCAAAGACTCTGTGACTTTTAAATTGAATAAAATTTGGACGAAAATCAAAGTTACTATGTTTTGAATGAAATAAAAAAGTGCAGGTTATTAAATGTGCTGTAACTGGCAATATTGTGAATGTTTATGAATGGTAAGAGTATGTATTAAGTGAGAATGTAATATATGTTAAAGGAAGTTTTTGAGGATGTGTAAGGAGATTCAGTGTTAAATTTAATAAGGGTAGTATTCTGGAATACAACACCTCTATAAGATCTTACGTCAAGGATATTCGAGTGGTGTCTTTTGTCTATGAGGAAGAGGTCTATTTGGTTACGCGTTACGCCGTCGGGTGATATCCATGTGGATTTGCTTGTGCTTGAACATCGTGCTTTTTACTAACAGATCTTTTGACGCTGCGAAAGTGATAATTCGAATTCTGTTATCATTTGAAACGTCGTGTAGGCTTTCTTTACCTATAGTTGGTTGGAAGACGTCTTTTTTTCCAATTTTCGCATTGGGGTCCCCGAGGAGGATTCTAACATCGAATGATGAGATCTCATCGAATACTTCCTCTAGAGTCTCGTAGAACGTGTCCCTCGTTTCTTCGTCCGTAGAGTCTGTTGGGGCGTGTACGTTTATAAATACATAATTGTACCATGGTCTCTGTACTTTTAGCACCGACATTCGGTCATTAATAATTTTCACATATTTTACCTGGGGCGTAATTTGCTTGCTTATGATGAAGCCTGTCCCGAGGTTATGTGAATCGGTACCTCCACACGCCAGTGCAAACCCGTTGGTTTCGATTACTTGATGTGGAAGTCGGACTTCCTGAAGCGCGACGATATCCATTTTATATTGTTTCGCGTTTTCTACGACCGTCTGTATCGCGCCTGGTTTATATAACGTTCGAACATTCCACGTGCCGACACGTATATCGCGCTTTTTCCATTTCCCCCTACGTCTTCTTTTGCCGAGTCGGTATTTTGTTGATGATTTGTTCCTTTATGGTAGTGTCGGCTCATCACACCTACCCCTACCGGGTTTTTCGTGGAGTTGTTTTTTGTATATTGATTCTTCATTTTTGATCCCACGAGTCTTGGGGTTTCAAATAGTCCGCCACATCAGAGCCCCTCTTTGATTCGACCCAGTGTCAGAGAGGCGCCGTTATAATACAGCCGGTATACCCCTGGCTGCAAACCATTCAATGGGCACTGTGACGCGTGTTAAGTGTGTCAGTGACATCATAGACAAAGATGATGTACAAGAGGTCATTGATACACTCAAACAGAAAAACGCTATCCGATTATAAACTCAAATAACCCCCAGAACGATAATGCAATTAATTGCACATTTCATCGCAATCGGTGAACCACATAAAGCAATTAATTGCATATTCCAAAACAATTGCCCAATAATGCAAACGCAATTATTTGCATATTCCGGAAAGATTAACAAATCACGGAAAAGCAATTAATTGCATACGAAACATAATAGAACTAATTGGGTCAGTTCGCAACTACGGATATTGAACTGTGGCGCAAATCGATGAAGAAATATCGGCTGACGCCGCAGTACAAAGCAATTGCGAATTGAAGTTAAAATACGGAAATTAGGTCACTGCGAAATGTAATTGCGTTATCGTCATCGGGAGGTGTTGACCCGAGGTGACGAGAAGAGGTAAAAGCAAATGAGGAGGCAGTCTGTGGTTGGTGATAGAAGTGAAGTCTGCTTTGGGGAATCGAAGCGAAAGTTTTTGATCGTGGAAGTTAAATGAAGAGGTGATCAGTCGATAGTGAGTAGTAATGAATCGAGTTGAAACGAGGAGTCCGCAAAGTAAAAGATCAGTGAAGGATAAAGGAGAAATAGGTGGTGAATCAGTGACGTAAGGACGAAGTGCCTAATTGTTTCGATTAATAATAATATATCCGATCAATTAAGAATAGCAGCAGTGCAGTTAATGATAAGATACATTAAGAACTCAAGATGAGAAAAAGCACCATTCGTATAGAGCTAGGCTAAAGTGCACAGAACAATGAGAAAGTGGTAAAGTAGTAAAATAAAAGCTTTTGGCAATAGTGAATGAAATAAACAATTTTAATTTGTGTTACTAACATTAAGGATCATTGTGAACTACAAGTTAAGTGAAAGTTTGTTAAGTAAAGTTTAGAAAAAGTGTAAAGACCAAGAAAAGAAATTTTAATAAAGATAATAAAATAAAAGAAAAGAGTGACTAATATAAACTGGTTTTCATTTATTCCTGGAAAGACTCGTAGAAACCATAATTCACATAACACCCTGGATTAGGGGTGGTAGATCTTTGTGTGTTACTCCTCGCTAGCCTGTCTGACATGGGTGGCCCTACTGGAAGCCTATGCTTCCATCAGCACAGCCTGAGTGATTCATTGCAGTTTAAGCTCCCACACCACGTCAAGGTTTCTACCAAGCGGGGGTCGGCCAGGTAGCGCTAACATTAATATCCAGTGCACAAAACAAAGGGGTAAAGCGGACGTTACATCGGAATTATACAAGATCCAGCTCGTGAAATCAACACCCTGTTCAGATTGGTTAAAATGTAAACTAAGTAAAACTAAATAAACTTTAAATGCTGTGTTTAATTATGGAAAAAGAGTTGAATCGATATCTCTATCACTTCCTTTCAAAAAAATGTCTAAATCAATATCCTCCTCTGCCCCACTATATTATTGTACTTCGGATTAAAATGCGGCAACGATCAGAATGTTACTCGAAAGAAAGTCCTCATGTGTAGAAGGGGGTTGCACATTATGATCAGCATGGGAATACAGAGAACTAATGAAACACATTGGGAATGTATGATTGCTCATTTAGCTTTTAAATTGAAATAACGACTTGAAAATATAAAGGGTATAGTATGTGCTACATAGTTAGTTAAATACTAAAAAATAAAGTCGTAAACATAGAGTACGACACAACATTTGTACGAATTCCGCATCAAATCATTTCCACTGACGCATGCGATCAATAAATACGCTCTCTTTTATAAAGCGGTTTCTGGACTTTTGGGTCTCGATTCACTCAGTGGCGATTGCGATCCATCTGAGCTGACATGTTCTTCTGCCGAGCTAAATGATTTTAAATTGCCTAGTTGTTTTCTGACATCGTGTTCTGAAAGATTGTGTAGTGGCACATTAGGCTTTGTTACATTTCGTTGCATATCTAATTGGTTAATTTCCTTTGGACCTCTCGTAGTCGATGGGAATACCAGTTGGGAATAGGTTACTCCATTGGATGCCGGCTCCTGGTTCGAAGTTTCTGTTGATGATTCCGTCACGGAGCTAGGTGATCTAAAGACGAATGATTTTGGTGCGGGTCGTAGCTGCCGTAAGGGTCTCGGCTGAGAAACACTTTCAGAAACATTATCTGGTACAGGAACATATGCAGTTGTTTCTGGGACATGGTTATTAGTTTCACTAACCAAGACTGGATTATAATCTGGATCTGTGACTTTGCAATTATAAACGTTGAGGTCCTTTACAAATGAAAATACAATTATATCGAAAAGGACCCCGAATAGAATTAATCCAGCGGTGACAATGTTCAATATATTTCCGTGCAACGGTGTTTGACGGAGAAGACACTCAGAATAATTCTGGCTCCAGTGGATACATGTTTTATCTAAAAAAGAACAATATGTTATGCTAAGATTGTTCTCTTGTTTGAATTAATTTATTGAGCTTACTCGATATTGCATGGTACCCAAATTTTGCTGGAAGGAATGTGAATAAACCAACAAACATGATGTTTAAGGCTACAGCCGCAGCTTTATCCTGAGGCAGAACACTCCGAAAGGTAATAATGATTTTTCCGATCAATGTTTGTGCCAGAAGAGAAACCACAAGTAAACTTAAAGCTTGAAATAATATCCACATCGACTGACATTGTTTCTGGTTGCAGGCGCCTTCTGTAGCCCGTATTTGCCTCCACGCTGTTTCATGGTCTGCTCCGCATGTGCAATATTCGTACAACTGAAATACAATAGCACGACGGTTATGCTCCTGATTGTATCTATTCGTGTAATACTCACGGCCACGTTGTTGATGAGCGTCCGAGTATTGCAACCTGCATAACAAGGAGAAAAATAAGTGATCGTACTATTTTCTGGGCAAATGGGAAAGAAAGTTGTGGGTGTGCAAATGCACTGTCGCGAACAGTACGGCTGTACGAGTTTGTTGTTCGAAAATCCTGCTATCGATCCAACGTTGCACTTGACAAATACCAATCCTACGAATATTCCAACCAAGGCAAGCCCAAGAATAACGTTAACCATCGTGATCGTTCTAAGATCATTCAATCGTTAACAAAGTCCAAAACCATGGATCCAAAAAAAAAATCTCACCTGGCTGAGAGTTTTGTCTTCGATATTATCAAGCCTGTAATTAACACTGCGGTCGCCGCACACGGTGGCATTAGGAAATAAGAAATGAATCTTTGGTTCCACTCATCCATGAGTCCGTCCTCCTCATTGAACGGAATGTAAAATCTTGACTGTAAATAACTCTCTTCTTGACCGAAGTAGTTCAGTATTGCACCAAGAATAAACATCAAGCCAATGGCGTTCGTAAGTAATAATTTGTTTGTGAACAATCTCCTTAACGAGGGCATGAAGTCAGTGTCGTCTATGTAAGCAGACATGCGGCTTCCAAAATTTCTTAGAGTAGACTCTTCAATAATACGTTGAGCTGTTTGATGAAGTACAGTCTTCACTAGTCGCCTTGGAAAGAGAGCTAACAAGCTCCCAGCAATGAAGATTAGTGGTCCTAAAACTATCCAACCAACCCACCAACTGGCAGACAAAATAGTTAGTATCATAGTAATGAAGTATCCAAATTGTAAGCCTACGAAAGTGGCAGAAAGGACAAGCCCAATAGCAGCAGGACTGTCAACTGATTGAGAATTGTCGTCGAGATATGTTACGCCGATTATAATGTAGGCAAGATTTCCCATTCCGATGGCAAATTGTAATGCGAATAGTAAAATCAAGGTACCCGAGCGACTTTGATCTTCGTCTAGGGACAACCGGCTCAATTCAGCAGATGTAGAACATAGGAAGTCATTTGGTTGTATTATGATTCCCAAGCCGTGGGATCTAAAAGTTAATGGAATTGAATTTCAAATCATGTTGCACTACATGTGATATTTGAGCTTACAATATTGTGATAGAAGGAATGATGGCCAGAATACAGGTGACGCCCTGAAGAACTGTAATTCCTCCAAGCCATGATATGGGATGATATTTGTGAGCTAAATGAGCGAATCCTAAGGCAAATATGGCTTGGAATATACCACTGCTTACAAGCAACCAGTCTGCAAAAAAAGTTAGAGGATATGGATGAATATGATTTTAATTTAATTTTATTTGGTGAGGGCTAAACCCACATTAATTAAGCTTAATTATCAAGTTGTGGAGCAACTTAAAAACTAACTTAAAACTAGAAGAACAAGGATGCACGAGGACTATTGATATGTGTGACACAGATGGGTAATTAAGAGGAGTTAGAAAGAGACAAAGTTTAATTTCAACTGAAGAACATGCTAAGAGGATGACTTTGAGTTGACTTTCGTAGCATTCTGGAGATAGGTTTATTAGAGCCATACGAGGTGTGGTGGGCTGGTAAAAAAAAAACGTATGGAGGAGGAGATACCCTGGAGAAGATTCGCACAAGCAACCGATTCTGACAGTAGAATACGGATGAAGAGATATTATGGGAGTATTAGTATGTGTGCCGACGTCCGGCACGGGTTCACTATCACCCACTGTGTTACCCCGGAGATTGTCACGAATGTGGGGTAAAAATTTCGGTTTCGGCTTTGTTATTAATGGAGCTGAAAATCAATTTGTGGAATGCAACTGCCGTGGATGCTGTTGAAGCTTAACTTCTGTAAACAATCGCTGCTTCGAGACACACTGATTTTACTGGGCATCTTGTCGATGCCCTTTTCTATACAACTATAATCGCGTCTATCGTAATGCAATGAAACGACACATCATTAATAAAGGCGGATCAACTGACGAAGAGGTAGCAAAAGGCTAGACGTCAAGGAATTTCAATGGCGAGCAACGCACTTTTTTTTTTTTTTAGTTTTTAAACCACATTTATTTTCCTAATTCTTTTTACATGTATAATATTAGGGGTAAATGTTAAACCCTTTTCTACAATCACAATCCTTAAATTAACTTACTGGCTCTATGCGAGCTCTCTAAATTACACATTACAACTTGATTTTTATATATGCCTTTCGGCGTACATCTTTTTTTTTTGTTTCTTATATATATATATATATATATATATATATATATATATATATATATATATATATATATATATATATATATATATATGAAATAAGTCATATATTAGAGGGACTCCTCGTTTACATCTATATGTATATATTATTATTACAATTTTGTTTTTTTTTTATTATTATAACAAACAAAAACTTCAAAGCGAAACGAATAAAACATAAAATAAGAAATAAAAAATAAAATAAAATAGCTACACAAAAGTAATTGGGGACGGCGGACAGGGGGAGAGGGGACAAGAGGAAGGAGAGCGTTGCTCTTGAGGGGCATACTAAATCTGAGGAAGTGAAGTCCTC
Source organism: Microdon myrmicae (assembly GCA_963931805.1). Taxonomy (NCBI): domain Eukaryota; kingdom Metazoa; phylum Arthropoda; class Insecta; order Diptera; family Syrphidae; genus Microdon; species Microdon myrmicae. Next base: position 187,804,401 of record OZ007497.1, read on the forward strand.
TCCTCGTTGAGAAGCCACCACCATTTGGGAGATGTTCGATCTGTGGCTGATTTATCTCTTTCACTGATCGCCGTGCTAAAACGCATGCGGTCTGGGGCATTGGAGATATCACAATCATGGGGAATTCGTTTGTCCCTGGCACCACGGAGAGCGTGGTAAATAATCGGGACTCCATCCATGTCTTGGATAAGGCCTTTTTGATCAAAGAAAGGAAATGCTTCTGGGGGAATAAACCCATTCTGGAGGGTATTCTCCAGATACATATCATTGGGATAGAATGCTCCCGAGATAAGATTATTGTCACTGCACATTGCCTTTGCTGTGTGACCACGAATAATTTTAATTATGAAATTGTTTATCCTATTTAACCCTGATTTGTTATACAGGATTTTGTTGGGATAGAATTTTTTGTATTGCGACTCTGGTGTTGTATAAAGTCCGAGGCAGGAACGCAAACACTGCCGTTCGAACACACGAAACTTCTCCATATAAAGCGGAGATATGTTATACCATACTGTGCGAAATTATTTTGACTCTGGGGTCAAGAAGACTACTCCGGAATAGACTTCTTGTCATAGAATATGCGCTTTTAGCTGCGGAGAGGGACGCTGCTACGTGCTTGTCAAAATATAAATACTGGTCTAGCCAGATACCAAGGTATCTAACTACAGTTTTCACTTGCAGTGGAAGGTTAATGTTACCTACAATAGAAAAGCGTTTCCAGTTGTATTTTGTATCCCTCGAGGCCCTGGATAGGGGCGTTCTGAAAAGGATAGTCTCGGTCTTCTGGAAATTAATCTTTAATTTCCAGTCGTCGCAAAATTGTTTTATTTTGTTGAAGTCATCTTGAAGGTGCCTATTGATGACGTCTATTTTTCCTCCTGTTCTGTACACCACTATGTCATCGGCGTACGCAATGGCGTTTTCGAGAGAACTCACTAGATCACTAGTGTAAATATTGAATAGAATGGGAGAATTCACAGCTCCCTGCTGTAAGCCATTTTTAATTTGGAAGGTCTTGTTGGAGAGTATGTCCCCGCATTTCACCACAAAATGTTTGTCCATTATCATATCATAAATGATGTGTAACAAATATTGCGGCATACCCAGGTTTGTTAACTTATAGACAATTCCTTCTAACCATACGGTGTCGAAAGCCATTTCAAAGTCAACCAAGCAGGCGCCTGTACATTATCGCTTTGCCTTGTTCCACTGTATATCGGAAACAAGTTTCGTCGCTGCATGAACTGTATCATGTCGCGCTCGAAAGCCAAACTGGTTGTTGGGGATGATATCGTTTTCATCACACCAACCTATCAGTGCTTTGTTTATAATTTTTTCGAATACCTTGCTGATGTTGAGAAGCAGGCTGATCGAGCGCAGATTAGCTGGATTGCACTTCTCCTTACCCTTTTTGGGGATAGGGTGGACTACTGCAGTCTTCCAATGGGTTGGATAGTGTGCATTGTTTAGAGCGTTGTTAAACAAAGTAGTGTATATGTTCACTGCTTCGCGAGGCAAATACCTTAGAACCACATTTGGAATACTATCTATTCCAGATGATTTCTTATTTTTTATTGAGCTAAGTATGTTTCTAAGTTCATCCTTGCGCACAAACATATTTGTATTTTCATTTCTGACGGAAGAATCCGCCCTATTATTTTCGCCGAATGTGATGAAACGATGGGCTCCTCGATAGTATAGTGGTTAGTATACCCGCCTGTCACCCGGGAGACCGGGGTTCGATTCCCCGTCGGGGAGCCTCTGGCGCAAGACTAATGACCTAGCCCAGAAAAAATAAATCATTATGGAAAATTTAACAAGCCTCAGGACTTACTAAATAAGGCCAAGACCGGTTCCCGGTTGTAGTGCCGATGATGATGATGATGATGAAACTATGGTTTTCGGATCGCCAGTTGTAAAGTTGATTGCGCAGCGAGCAATATCTTTGACGGGCATTGCTTTCAATTTCAGTGTTAGAATGAACTGATTCGTTAACTCTGTACACTGCTTCGAAACAAGCTCCAATTGAATTCGCTTTCTTTTGCGGATCTTCGACTACTATTACTTCATCATTGGAGTTGATGTGCTCTAAGGTGAGTCCTGCGTTCAGCAGTATCTGACAATTCTCGGGAGTCCGTGGAATTCGGAGACAGGGAATGTCATTGTGATCTTTTCTTCGACATATTTTCTTGATTTGTGAAAACATGTTCGGTCCGTTTGCTTGGACAGCTCGAATTCTGTTGCTCCACTCCTCATTTATTACTGCTCGGTAATTATCCCGGATCAGTTTTTGAAGATTTTTAATCAAGGACTTGATTGTTTTGATTTCATTGCTATTTGGGTCACTAAACTGCCTATAGCACAATTTCAGCTTTGAGAGCAGGGTGCTCTTTTGCCTATACAAAGCATCGATAGTTGCATTTCTGTATCGGTGGGTATAGCCATCCATATGAGCTACTTTGAGGATGGAACGATTCATTGTGTTAGTAACAATATCGTTCATAGTTAGGAGGTAATGATCGATTTCATCATTACGGAGGTTTCTATTAGTCGGTGGGTCTATGCCAATGTTGCGTATTTCTCTTTTTACTATGCGATAGAAACGCGAGCAATGTGCTTTTCGGAAATCGAAAGAGTGTACCTGGTCGTACTGCTCAAGTAGATGGTACTCGTTTGCCACGTGTATTACGGCTCCAAGTCCGTAATGATCGCTATCGTACTCAATTGTGCGAAGACAATTTCGAGTAGTTACCTCGGTATCTGGTAACTGAATTCGATCATCTGTCATAAGTAAATCCAGGAAGGAGTTACCTCTTGAATAAGACGGTGTACTTGTAGCGTACAATTCTTGTTTATGCTCGATCGCATTTGTTTGCCACCAATCAAACAAGGCATTGCCTCTGGTGTTCGAGGTCAGGTTGCCCCAGGCACTGTGCTTGGCGTTAAAATCACCTGCCATTAAAAAGTAATTGTTTTCCGAATCTAACTTGAGACTTCGGAAAAGCGTATCGATTTCATTGATAAATTGGATGCCTTGAACAGATTCAGGAGCGACTATATATAGATCCCTTTGACTTTTTAGCGGAATGTCTATAATGCATGTATCTAGCACCTGGAATTTGTGTACTTCCGTGCTGTAAACGACCTAATGTTGAAGACCTTTCTTAACTAAAACAGCGACCCCACCCCCTCGAGTAGAGTGTGGTCGATCTCGTCTAATTATGTTATAATTTTTGTAGCCCATTTTGTGCCTTTGGTTTAGCTTAGCTTCGCTAGCCAAGAGCACATCTGGGCATTCGACTTGGAGCAGATTGCCGAAATTATCCCTTCTTTCGATGTGGATTAGTGAATTTACATTCACAGCTATAATTTTTAGGTTAAGTTCAGACGGATGGTTGAAGATTTTGATGTGGAGAGTTATTTTTGAACAGGGTTGAATAGAGAGTATATATTCGTGCTCTTTGTTCAGTCAGTGTTCTTTGAAATTCGGCAAATTGTCCTTGCTTGGTTAATAACATTGTTATTATTTCTGAATGTGCCTCTGGTGCAGGCATTTTCCCATTACTATATGTATGTTCCATGGATGCTGGTTGCTTAGGAGCACCGGCCATTTGTGCATATGACACACAAGGAGCCACGAAATTGTTGTAAGAACGAGTTTTCATTTTTTTCTCTTCTTCAACTTGTTTCTTTTTGGATTCCAATTTTAATTTCATTTGTTGAAATTTAGGACATCCTCTAAAATTAGCAGTGTGACCTGTATTTTTACAGAGGACACAAGACAGTGTTTTCCTATCTGGAAGCTATTCCTTGCCCAAGGGGCATTCACCAATGATATGGTCGGAGAGGCACTTTACGCACCTGAATGTGGCAGTTTGATGCCGCGTGCCCGAAGCGTTGACAACGCATACACTGCAATACGCGATCGATTTTTCTAATTTTTCCCCAACTTATTGTTTGGTGGTTGAGGTGTTTGATGTATCGGAGAACATCAACTTTATTGTTGGGACTCAGTGATCCGATAAAGAAAGGCAATTTGCAATTGCGTTTTCTGGAGGTGGCGGTAGAGAAGGGTTTCACACCTGTAAATTTTAAATTATCGGTTTAGACATTTTTTAATTCCTCTAATACCTCCTCAGGGGAAAAGCATGGATCAACGCCTTTAAGGAGCATCACAAGACAATCCGACGGATCGCATCCGTTTGTGGTTCGTCTCCCGACGGCGCGAACATCCCTGTATCAGAACTCGTTCCGTTACAGAGCGGGGAAGCTGTGGAACTCCCTCCCCACGCGAGTGTTCCCGGAGCGTTACAACCTGCAACTGTTCAAAAAGAACTGCAACAGTTATTTGATGGCATCTCGGGGCGCCCACTCGACGCTATAGGTTCGCCTCTCCCGAGAGAAGTCTAATAAAAAAAAAAAAAAAAAAAAAATGGAGATTATTTTCTCCGATTTCGGGGTGTACGTGTAGTACTCGCTTTTTGTCCTACCCAAAGCAGTCATTACTTTGCGATAACCTTCAATATCATCGCACATGAATTTTATTTTAGAATTATTAATTTTTTTTGTTTTGAAATTTTTGCAAGGTAACTCACCTAATTTTATAACGTCCTTTGTTTCCATGGACGTAAGTATTATAGGCGGCGCCTTTTCCTTTTTGTTGGTTACGATGTGCTGGTTTGTTTGCTGCTTCTGCATCTCCTTTGTTTGCTGCCCTTTGTTTGCTTCCTGATGTTGTTCCTGATTTTTCGGTTGTGCTGTTGTATTTTCTTGGCTTTGTTGTTGCTGCACCAGGTCTTTTAATTTGAGGATTGCTTCTCTTTGTTTATTGAGTTCCTCTTTTTTTGTGTCAATGTACGCAAGGAGTTTTTATAATTCCGCCGGATCTGTTGCAGTACCTGTGATATTGTTTTCTTCCTCAGCAGGTAATTTGATTTCACTTGGGTCAAGGTCAACCAATTTGTTGAATTGGTTGCCTGCGCCTGTGTATTCGTTTTTCTTTCCTTTTGCATTTTTTTCGCCGTCTGAATTTGGCTTGTGCCTCTTTGTTATAATACTCGGCTGTCGCTCGAGTCGGCTCCGTGTCATCGCTTTCAGGTCTGCCTGGCCCCTTTTCATGAAAGGCGACGAGCTCTTTAGCACTTTGTTTGTTTCCATAATTTTTTATTTTTTTATTTATTTTTTTTTTATTTTTTAAACAACCGCTCTCAGTGGCGGCCACACTGTGTAATCCACACTTGTTCACTTACACTCCCGCGACGAATTTATTTATTTATTTTTTTTCTTTTCTTTTGCTTTCTCCTGCTGTCAGGTATACGTCTTATCTCTTTGACGTGTTGGTAACGACTGAGCAACGCACTTCCCGATTGTTGTCAGTCCAAAACTAGTCGAATGAGATTAAAACACACTTTTCATTCCCTTCAACACAACACATCGTTTCTATACTAGTATTATTTCAGGATAATTAACAGCCATTAAAATAAATTCACAATAACAATAAAAAAAAAAAAACAATACACAGCGAAGACGTTATCAAACGCACAACACTACGCGTCGCCACTCAACCCGCAACTCGCCGTTTATCGTGGAGGACACGACCTGCCTCCGGAATCTGTTCTAAGATTAATTTATACAGAAAACTGCATTTCGATTTTCGCTCGTCGACCAATAGGGGAGGATTCTCCACACATTGGTCCCAGCAAAGGGCGCGAAACACACACACGATGACCAAATCATTGTTCATGCAGTGTGTCGCCCAGCATGCGAGCCATGGACCCACAATCGCATAAACAACCGAGAACAGCATCTGCAGCTGGGCAAGTCATCAGGAAAGGATATCTGTGTGATTACACGATCAGCAGATGCGTACAGCATTTACGCTGATCGTGCACATATCGGCGGCGTCTGGCAAGGGCCGAACTCTCTGTGTGTATCTACATTAACGAGAATTCGATTTGCTTCGGGAGCCAGCGGTTAGGTATGCTATGCATTGGGTTCGAAGGATCGACCGATGGGTCTGTGGACGTGACTTGCCATGCACGTGTGTGGAAAAATTCTTTCTTATTTGTGTGCATGGACAAGTTCGAGGAGATTTGGTGGTTATGTCGTAACCGAATTGAATTTCAAGGGCATGCTTATTGGTGCCAATGCATTTGCTTGTCGATAGGTTTGGCGACCGCTATGGTCGCAGCAAAGAAGTAAAGCAAGAATATCTCCTGCTTGTGTGCTGTAAAATTCGACAGGGGATATGTGCACCGCGGTGATCGAGTTATGTCGGTTGCTTATTGATGCAATCGAATTACTTTTTAGGATATGGTGCGTTTGGTGTAATTATGCTTTCTAGGTTATATTGATGGCACCCCGCGGTGGTTCGTAAATGCATGAATATGATTTCTCTTCCTAGGAGGTTTCGAAGATCCGTTGAATGCATCTTATGGGGGAAACTTGAAAAGGGAGAAATGTCTGCAGGTAATTGCAGGTGATGGAAGATTTTTAGGTGGAAGATTTGGTATGCTTACTTGCAAGGTAAGTAATGACGTTTCAATGGAACTGCCATTATACTTGTTTTTATAGGTTTTTTGGATGCCCTAAATGGAAGTTTGGTGTCATACCTGGAAAAGGCGAGCAGCGGCGTTAGTTGAGACCGCCACAATATCGGCTTGAGTACAGTGTTTGTTAGTATTCAATTTTTTGGAGAACGGCACAAACAATAGCGCGCCAAATGCTGGAAAACACCATAAGCTACAGTGTGTTGAATATTGGAAGATGACAGAAGCAGGACTCATGGGCCTGTAAAAGGAAGATGTGGTTGCATGAACTGAAGACCAGTTCAATCGCATTGATTACTTTGAGTCAAATAATAATCTTGGAATTAAATTTGTTTGCACGTGCAAAGTGTAGAAAATTACTACAAATGTTACATTGAGTTGAATGTGTCCGTAATAAGGGCTTCAAAGAACAAGAGCATTTTCAGGTCCCGAAACGGGTGCCATTTTCAAATTTTATTTTTAATACTTTATTACTAAATTTTAAATTTTAATACATGGGCTAAAAGTCCCGGGATGAATGAAAACAAGCGTTTTTATGCAATGTCATATTTATTCGTCAACATTGTCCGATTTTATAGTAAAAATTTTAATGCCAATATTATTTTTCCGTAAATTTTTATTCAATCAAAAAAAGTATCCGTTGGCATATATAACATTCTTCCAACATGGTACAAGGTTAAATATTCCTTTTTCGTAGAAGTGCTGACTTTTTGAGGCAATGAAATCTTCTAAGACTTTTATGACCTTTGCTCGGATCCGGAAGACCTTCTGCTGCCTTAACGAATACAGATTGCGGAAAAGATGGTAGTCCATTGGGGAAATGTCAGGAGAGCACGGTGGATGCGGAAGAATTTCAAATCCCAACTGCAACAGTTTTTTTCAACGTTGCTTGTGAGGTATGGGGTCTAGCATTGTCATGCAAAAGGATTGGACCGTGCCTATTGACCAGTTGCTTTTCAGCTAATTTGGCATGCAATTTGTCGATTTTCTCACAATATTTGATAGCGTTTATTGTTTCTCCTGGTTGAAGAAATGAAAAGTGGATTGGTTCTTTCGATGTCCACCAAATTGTCACCATAACCTTTTTTGGGTGAAGATCGGGGCTGGGGGTGTGTTTTGGTTTTTCATCTGCATCCAACCACTGCCCAGGTCTTTTACGGTTATCATACAGAATTCACTTTTCATCACAGGTCACTATCCGGTGCAAAAACTGTTCAGTTTGGTTTCTTAATCTATGCGAAGTTCATAACCTTACTGACTCGACTCCGCCATCGTTCCCTGTCCTGTGGACTCTCCTAACACGGTTGCCCATCTGATCCGATCTCCTCGAGGTCAAACCTTACATTGTTCTCCCATCTCCCTCGCGGCCGTCCTGTCGGTCTCTTTCCCGTTGGTCTACCGTCAAGAATTCTACGCACGGTCCTATCATTGTTCATTCGCACCACATGTCCGGCCCATCTTAATCTTCGCGACTTAATTACTCTCACTATTGTCGGTTTGTAGCTCTTCCAATTCGTGGTTGTGGAGTTTCCTCCATTGTCCTCCCTTCTCGTCATATTTACCTCGAAAGATACCCCTTAAAACTTTGTTCTCGAATACGCGAAATTCATTTTCTTTCCGTTTTGTGAGAGCCCATGTTTCGCATCCGTATAGAACAATCGGCATGATTATGGTTCTAAAGACACGGAGCTTTATATTACGTGATAGCAGTTTGGATTTCAACAGTTTACTGACTGCATGCCAACTAGCGTTGCCGGAGTGTAGTCTTTGGTTAATTTCTTTCGACATTTCCTTACTGGCCATCAGTATTGTTCCCAGATATTTAAATTCTTTAACTCTTTCAAATATCTTGCCTCTGACGTTTATATGTGTTCACTGAGGTCCACCTGCTCTCGCTGGAATCATGTATTTTGTTTTGTTGTCATTTATTTCTAGCACACATCTTCTGCCGCTTGCATGATGATTTCACTATTTTTACTTATAGTTTCTAGATTATCGCCCAGAACGGCGATGTCATCCGCATATGTGAGCACTTGTGTGACCCCGTTCAAGGATGATCTGGCCATGTTGTCGTCCAGTAACTTTCTGATGACATACTCGAGCACAAGGTTAAAAAGACATGGTGAGAGTCCATGAGCATGTTTTATTCATCACGGATTTCAAACGGTTCTGAGAGGTGGTTTTCTTTTCTAGCTCGCCCTTTATTTTCGTTCACGCAGATTTGAATGAGGGCGAAATATTCTTTCGGGATTCCCAGCTCAACTACAATATGGTAAGGTCCTTGCCTTGCGACTGAGTCGTAGGCTTTTTTGATGTCAACGAATAGTTGGTGAACCGTCTCCCCGTATTCTCACTTCTTTTCCAGCAGCTGCCTTATTGTGAACATTTGGTCGCTTGTTGACCGGTTCCTACGGAATCCGCATTGGTAGTCCCCCAGTATTTCTTCTGCGTACGGTGTGATTCTCACCAGTGTGACATTTGTTAGTATTTTATATGTAGTTGGGAGCAATTATATTCCTCTGTAGTTTTCGCAATCAGATCTGTCGCCCCTTTTGAAAATGGGGACGACTATTAACGTTTTCCATTCTTCCGGAGTGACTTCCTTATCCCATATTGTTTTGATGAGTTGGTGAATCTTTCGAGCGGTTGCCTCTCCTCCATGCTTCACAAGCTCTGCCGGTATGCAGTCGACTCAGAAAGCCTTATTGTTTTTCGACGATTTATTGCGTCTACAGCTTCGTTGAAAGAGGGCTCTGGGATCTGAGGCACGGCTGTATGTACGTCCGGTGCGTGTATTTGTGGATGATGGGTGCGCACATTGAGCAGATTTTCAAAGTACTGCCTCCATCTTGTCACGATATTGTTTGTTTCTGTGATCAGACAGCCGTTTGCGTCTCGAATTATTTTGGCTCTCCCTCGGTAGCCATTTCTAATTGAATTTATGCCGGCATACATACCTCTGATGGTCTTTGCTCTGGAATTTTCTAAGATTTTTTCGATCCAAGTCGCGTTTTTCTCGTCGTCTCTTTCCGAATTATCGCGTATCTTTCTGTGTCGACTTCATCATATCTTTGTAAGTGGAACACTCTGAGGCGTTTACGTTCTTCGATCTTCGCCCTGCACTCATCGTCAAACCAAGGTTTGGACTTAGTTGTTTTCTTAAATTCTAATGCCTTTTGGGCTGTTTGTCGGATTGTGTTTCTGGTCGATGTCCATATAGTGTCCACACTATTGACTTCCTCTTCCCCACGGCTCCCATTCACTAGGATGCTAAATCTATTCGTTAGTTCCTCTTGATATTCAGGCCTTTTGCGCAGGTCTTTTAGTTTATCACTGTCGAACTTTTTGCTCGTCTCCCGTGACTGCCCATGTGGGTTTGCTGCGAGTCGACTACTGATTTTGGCCATCACTAGAAGATGATCGGAGTCGCAATCTGCTCCTCTATATGATCTTACGTCAAGGATATTCGGGTGGTGTCTTTTGTTTATGAGGAAGGTGACTATCCGGTGCAAAACGGTTCAGTTTGGTTTTATAGTCTAAGTGATGCGCAGATTTCAATGCGCCGTAGTTTTGGGTGTGGTTCAGTTTATGGGGTACCCACTTGGTGACGACATATTGTCATTGGGGACACTCAAGCTTGGTGCAATCTCCCGCACCGATTTCGTTGGGTCCGCATCCACCGTTGCTCTTAAAATATCGTCGTCAACTAAGGTTTCCGGCCTCCCACGTAGTTCATTTTCGAGGCTGAAATCTCTCGAACGGAACTTTCAAAACCAACGTCGTATAGTGCGTTCGTTTACCGCAACATCCGCAAATGCGTCTTTAATGTTTTTCATTGCCAGCGACGCATTATCATCATCATCATCATCATCATCATCGACACTACAACCGGGAGCCGGTCTTGGCCTTATTTAGCAAGTCCTGAGGTTTGTTAAATTTTCTATAATGATTTGTTTTTTTTTGGGCAAGCTCATTAGAGCCAGAGGGGAATCGAACCCCGGTCTCCCGCGTGACAGGCGGGTATACTAACCACTATACTATCGAGGAGCTCAGTGACGCATTATGTCCCATTTTAAATCCATAAATTAAGAGGGTTCAAATTTGAACTGCCGACAACATGGAAAACAATTCGTAGAAAGAAAAATAACTGTACTTGTAACCAACCCTAAAATTCTTACACGTCAAGCACACGTACCACTTTACTTTATAAAAAATGAAAATTTAACTTTCTGGCACAGATGCTCACTCGAGAACTTCTTATTTCCGACTGAGCAAAAATCGGATATTTCATGTGGTAGAACCCAATATATATACACTAATATATATATATGGGCTCCTCGATAGTATAGTGGTTAGTATACCCGCCTGTCACCCGGGAGACCGGGGTTCGATTCCCCGTCGGGGAGCCTCTGGCGCAAGACTAATGACCTTGCCCAGAAAAAATAAATCATTATGGAAAATTTACCAAGCCTTAGGACTTGCTAAATAAGGCCAAGACCGGCCCCCGGTTGTAGTGCCGATGATGATGAATATATATATATATATATATATATATATATATATATGTACATAGAGTACCCTCAAGGGCGGGTTTATTCGCTCAGAAGCATTCCCCTTTTTGGATAGAAAAAGTCTTATCTAAGACAAGCATGGAGTCCCTATTATTTATCGCGCTGCCCATGGTGCCAGGAATAAACGAATTCTCCATGATAGCGATATCTCTATTATTCCAGATCGCCTATATTTCAATATAGTGATTAGAGAAAGAGATAAATCTAAAAGAGACCGAACTCATCCCAACTGGTGGTAGATGTGTGACGAAGAAAGGACTTTACGTCCTCGAATATAGTATGCGTTTCAGGTGCAGCACTTTCCTTTCCAATCCCCCATCCCGTCCTCCATTCCGACGAACCCCTATCAAAATACTGGAGTAGAAAGAAGGTACACCGTCGCACAGGCCGATCAAGCAGCAATCCTTATGACGAACCAAAAGCGCAAAGCGTAGAATTTGTTACATGGGAGGGCACCATCAGCAGCGGGAAGGCGTATTTAAAAATTGTGCCAGTGGATGTACCCTTCCCCGTAAAAATAAATTGTTATAGAAAATGTAACAAGTCTCGAGACTTCCTAAATAAGGCCAAGACCTGATGAAGAGGGAGATTAGAGGGGGTAGTAAGGCTGATAGATCGGGTGATAATTAGGGACAAAAAAAAATGTATAGATGATTTTGTCACAACGAAGATATGATATTCTCTTTGAATGGACGCATTGTTCGAATAGCATGAGTTTCCTCGACATTTTTTGAGGTTACATGTTAGTTTTCATTGCAAATCTTTTATTCCATCAAGGCAACATGGTTTTCTCAATGGCCGATCAAGTCCATCCAATCTCGATAAGTTCATTTCCTTTACACTCTCAGCACTAGAGGAAGGTTACGAGGTCGATCTGGTCTCGACCGACCTCAGTAAAGCATTCGACAAAATCTCCCACAATCTAATCCTCTTCAAACTATCCGCCCTCAGCTTCGAACCCGGATTGCTGAAATGGACTTCTTCCTATCTAAAGGATAGACTTTATTCCACTTGGTTTAAATCCATGATATCCAACCCATTCCTTGCAGCCTCTGGGGTCCCTAAAGATAGCCACCTGGATCCTCTCCTATTTATACTGGCCACTAACGACATCGATAAGGTCATTAAGAATTCCTTCTTCTCCCTATATGCCGATGACACCAAAATATACAAGATCATCGAGTCACCACTTGATTCTGCAGTGCTGCAATCAGACCTTGACAACTTCTCGACAAAAATCGCTAAATGCCAATCTATAACCTTTTCTCGTAAGCGTCCCTATTCCCTTCATAACGCTGATGATACCAAGTTATACAAGATCATCGAGTCATTGCTTGATTCTGCACTGTTGCAATCAGACCTTGACAGCTTCTCGACTTGGTGTGACAAAAATTGCTTTGTACTTAACATCGCCAAATGCCAATCTTTAACCTTTTCTCGTAAGCGTCGCTATTCCCTTCATAATGCTGATGATACCAAGTTATACAAAATCATCGAGTCATCACTTGATTCTGCACTGGTACAATCAGACCTTGACAGCTTCTCGAGTTGGTATGACAAAAATTACTTTGTACTTAACATCGCCAAATGTCAATCTTTAACCTTTTCCCGTAAGCGTATTCACTCATCTTCACGTTCCTATACCCTTCATAACCAACCCCTGACCATTATCCAATGTATTCGAAATCTTGTTATCCTTTGCGACAGGGAGCCTAACTTCCTCTCTCACATTGATGAGACGATCCGGAAAGCCAATTCTGCCCTCGGATTCGTGAAACGATGATCTAACCAGTTCACCGACCCTTATGTTACTCGATCCCTTTACCTCCTCTGCTAGAATACGCTAGCTAGATATGGTCTCCTTATCACAAAATCCATATTTGCAGAATCGAAACTATTCAACGTCGCTTCCTTCGGTTCGCTCTCCCAGGGCTAGGATGGGAAAACCAATGAAACCTCCCCCGTACAGTAACCCCCTCGAATTAGTCTGTTTTACAGATACTATCACTGGTACAGTACTTCGGAGATTCCTGGTATTGTTCCACGCAATTCGGCTTATATGCGCTCCACAAGACAATCCGACGGATCGCATCCGTTTGTGGTTCATCTCCCGACGGCGCGAACATCCCTGCATCAGAACTCATTCCGTTATAGAGCGGGGAGGCTGTGGAACTCCCTTCCCACGTGAGTGTTCTCGGAGCGTTACAACCTGCAACTGTTCAAAAAGAACTGCAACAGTTATTTGATGGCATCTCGGAGCGCCCACTCGGCGCTATAGATTCGCCTCTCCCGAGAGAAGTCTAATAAAAAAAAAAAAACCTCAGAACCCTCAGGACTCCAGGGTCGTGGCAGACATAATGTTCATTCATCGGGTCCTCTCCGGCTCGGTCGACTGCGCCTACCTCTTTAACTTAATTCCTCTGAACACAAACCCTCGAAATACGCCTCCTCTACATTCCTTCCCACCGGACCTCAACTCCAATTCCACCTTGTTCGACTTCGACCTCTCTACCCATACTCTCAACCACCGCCTCCTAAGCCATTCTCACCACCAATCTTAAGCGGCGTATCTGCACTTTACTATAACCTTCTCCCACCGCTCGCCCCTTCTCCTGCGTTCTTAATTTGTTCTGGTTAGCTTCGGTTAAGCTTCGTTAAGATAGTTCTTAAGCTCTCTAGTTTGTAACTTATATATATATTTTTTTTTATACTAACGCGCGCACAAACGGGAATTTTGAAGTAGCCTTAAATATCAGAGCACAGTGCGAGCGGATATACTTTAGATGTAATTATGTTGCTTGAATTAAGCCAATAAATGGGGCGGAATTTTACGTATAAAAAGGTTTTGGAGGCTGAATACGTCGTTGAAATTTAAGGACTTATTTGTCATAGTTAGAATGATCCGAATTAGGTCAAATATGCGCCGTTTTGTTCGGTAAATTGTTACCATTTCGACTGAAAATTCATTATCCCTCTTTTAAGGAAACTCTCGTCACTATTGGCAAAAAACTGGGACAGTCAATTTTCACAAGCTGCCCTCGAGGTGATTTTTTCACCAGCAAGTCCCTTGGATGGTAATCCCTTGGTGCATAAGAACCTCCCAACCAAGCTCCCGAAGTTTTTGGCGAGTCACTATCGATGTGTGAGTTGGCGTTATCCTCATAGAACACAATTCCTTTCCTATTGGCCAAAGCTAGCCGTTTCTAGGCAATTTCTCCCTTCAGACAGTACAGTTGTTGACAGTACTTGTCCGAATTAAGAGTTTGGCCGTAGGTCAGCAGCTCATTGTAAATGATTCCCTACCAATCCCACCAACCACACAGCAAAACCTTCCTGACCGTCAATCCTGGTTTGGTCAACGGTTACGTTGGATCACCGCGATTCGACCACGGTGGTTTTTGGCTTGGCGCTGTTATAAGTGAATCACTTTATGTCACTAATCACCATCCGTTTCAGAATGAGTCGATTTTGTTGCGATTCAGTAATGATGCACATATGGAAATTCGGTCGACGTTTGTTCTTTGCGTTAACTCATGTGGCATCCATACATCGAGCTTCTTTTTGTATCCGGCCTAATTCAAGTAGTTCCACAGCGGCTTTTTTATGCAATATTTAACACATGGGCAATCGAAACAGTGCTTACATGACGATCGGACTCGACGATTTCCATATTTCTATCGACATTTTCGGTAATTCGCCTCCCAGACCCTGGTGCATCTTTGTTATCAAAATTACCGGAACAAATCGACGAAACCAGAATTGCGCGTGATGGGTTGATACAGTATCAGGACCAGAAACATTATTCACACGTTCAGCCTCCTGGCTTGTGTTTTCGCCTTTATCGGAAAAAAAACTCTAGAAAATGGCACATTTTCTCTTTGCTGGGGTCCATAGTTGACATGCAGATACAGATTACTAAAGCCGTCTATTGGAAAAATAATGCATTTCTTTTTACTACACCTTATAAATACGGTTAACTAACTTGAAGCTAATTTGCAATTGTATCTTAGCGATGTTTCAACTTCGTCAAAATGAAGAATGGTGTATTGGAACAAACATTTCAGTCATCATCCGAGATACCATATGGTCGGGCCAGGTTCCACAAAGTTGTTGATTTAATTAATAACTTTCCCACCACCGCATATAAGATTTAAACGTTATTTATTTATTCGGTTTATGTAGCTTTAAAGATGATATTAGACAAGCGATTTGCGATACACCGCATTTGCCGAACTCAGGAATTTCGTTTAACCCTTTTGAACATGTCGATGGGTATATTGGCAACGACCTGATGAATGTTGCTCTTTAGAAGAGCAAAGGTCCTGCGATGTAAGCCAATGATTAGAGATAGTCCTATACATAAAAGACACAGAGAGCTAAATCGGGCTACTGTGTTGGCCACTAAGGATTTCCCCTCGAGGAAATGAGACCGTTTGGGAAATGTTGACGTCAAACAGCCATTGATAATTGTGGTGTTGTACGGTACTCCTACTGGTACCACACATTCCTCGCATACATTTCGGCGAATTTTAGCAGGAACACTGGGGACAGGTGCTTATCATTTAGACTAAAAATAATTATAGACTAGATGTAAAATTATTGTATTCTAGACCACAGTTATTACGCAAATAAAAGTATACTAATTTGCCAAAGTTTGGATTAAACTCAGCAATATATATATAAAATAAATAATTATACGCTATTCATTCACATAAAAAAAATTAAAAACACAATAAAGGAAAAAAAGACACATTTACCGTTTGGCATAAATTTAAATGTCTAATACATTGGTTGAGTAAATTTTAAATAAGATTACGACCCGCGTTTATAAGTTCCATAGTAATGCAAACTTCACATATTCGAGTGTTCCCGCATTTTACAATTCCGTATATACTCTTTTTTATTTTTAATGAACAATAAGTTATTTTTCTAAGTGCTAACATACCGACCATCACCGGATCATATCCATAAAAGAGTGCTGCTTGCTTAGCCGATATTCGAAAGTATGATATAGAAGCTCCTTGTAGAACTCCCGCCACGGATAAGATAATAACGAACCACTTTAGTGACGCATACTGTTGGCATCTTGCTCCACGACACCAGCCCAGCTTAGCTATTCCGCAATCGATTGAATCTGTTCACAAGAAAGAAACCGATGCAATTTTCAGTTTATTTACTCTTATTTTCTTAGCAGATCAATTTTCGTAGTAATTAAAAATATTTCACCAATTTTCTGACCACTTGAAATATTATTCGCGGTAGCTGCAATCCGGGGGTACCCCGAGTCCCTGTATCCGTTCGCCATGAATTCCTTGTCAACGAACCTTTAAATTACAATTCGCCTTAAAGATACAATCCGCATTGCATATGGCTATGTGTACAAGATGACTGCTTTTGTTTAGTGGCTCAAGATTTAGTCTTATTTAGTTTGCGAATGTACTCGAACGCACTAAAACACCGGACTAGTTCGAAATTATGACTAACTAAAGAACGGACAGGTGAAATCTTGATAACTGAAGAAGATAAGGCTTGTGTAATATCAGTGTTATCAATCCATGAACAGTGAAGATAAAACAAAGCAGGCAAGTAGTATTCTTTGACAATAGCTTTTCAAAACAAAATGCAACAGATAAAAAGATAACAACATATAAGGATTATATTGTTTATTAGAAGCTTTGGAACAGGGTGCCACGCAAGTCGAAGAAACCCATGAACATTTTGAAAATTTCAATTCGCGAGTGATTTATTTAATTTCGTTCAGCTTCCAGTGCCTATGTGTACATCACTAGCTTATCATTGAAAGTTTTATGATAAACTAATAAAAATATAAGACTGGTTTATTTATTACGTCTAAATACTCGAATACAAATTATCCGTGTGAGTGGTTCCATCATCATCATCGGCACTACAACCGAGAACCGGTCTTGGCCTTATTTAGCAAGTCCTGAGGCTTGTTAAATTTTTCCATGATAATTTGTTTTTCCGGGCAAGGTAATTAGTCTTGCGCCAGAGAGTGGTTCCATACCGAAGACAAAAACATATATGAAGGACGTATCAATAGTGAAATATTTTAATCAACAATCGCAACGTTGCTACTTAACTTTTTTTAACATTAACGCTGGCATAAATTGGATTTTGAAGCAAGATGGAGAGTCGAAGAAACCCATGATCTTAGTCTCAATATTACGTGGTTTTCAAATAACGTGTGTTCATTTTAAAATCATCTGTTGATTCAAATATTCGCGAATTTCACAAAAACCAAAAATATATGTATCCTATAACAATTTAGAATTTCATTTTGTATTTTATTTCAAATTTAAACTTGCACGTGCTACAACAGCCACCGCTACATGTTACAGAACGCGTTACGATCAATGTGCTTCGCGAGAATGACTGTGAAGTCACAATTTTTTAATATGCGTCCATGATAACTTGTTAAAGATTATTTATAACAATTGTTTTATATACAAAACTTACCCAAAGCTTGCTCAGCTTAGTTGATTGGTTGGTTTACACCTCGAGTCGCAGGTCCTTATTCGTTATACTCGACTCCCGTCGATTCTTGGCAATGTGTTGTACCCAATTATGCACACGTTGTAGACGCACTATTTTAGTGACCCGAATGCAGATCTCTTAATTCTTTTTATTGTTTTATCCACTTATGCACACGTAGCAGACGCATTATTTTAGTGACCCGAATGCAGGTCGTCTTTAAATATTCTTTTTCGCAATTAAATTACAAAACGAATTTATACGAACTTATTTCTTTTTAATAAATGGTAATTCCTTTTATTTTACTGCTTATTTCTTTTCAATACATTGTAATTATTTTTATTTTTTTTCTTATTTCTTTTCAATCCAAAACCGGCGCGCACACAACTGTCTCAACTCATGGTTAATTTCACAAGGAGGAAATCTCGCGTCCTTCATATTCATATCCTTTTGTGTTTTGTTTGTTTTGTTTTATATCCACATTTATTTAACAAATTAATTACATATTTTACTTAAGACTAAATGTTAATTTATATTTTACAAATATCATTCTTACATTAACTTACTGGGTCTTCGCAAGCACTCTAAATTATACATTATTATTTTTCTTAAGCCTTTCGGCGTACAATAACTGTTTTTATAACATGTCGCAATAATTGATGTTTTCTTTTTTAAATGTGTTCTATTTTTTTCTACATCATGTATCATTTATAATTTTTTTTTTTTTTTAATTACATATATAGGAGGTTGACACGCAAAAAATAAAAAATAAAATATTGAAACAAAACGGGCAAACATAAACAAGGAATACAAATAAAAATAAAAAAATAAAAAATTAAAATTAGATTAAAAACGAAAATAAAAAAAATAAAAATAAAAATAATTGGGAATTCCCAATAGGGGGGAGGAAAGCGGTGCGCCTGAGAAGCATACTATGTTTGGGGACGTGTAGTAATAATATCATCAGAACAATTCACATTTTTTAAAACATTCACCAAACCGGAATATGATTGTGATGTAAATATTTTGATATCTTTTTATTACGATTAATTCTAATTGGTACACACTCATAAGGAATTATTATATATATGCCAATTGTCTAACAATGCGAAATATTATTAACTACGAAAGACATAATATATCGGTTCTTATTTTGTTTCACTATTTTCGAACTAAATGTACACGTAGCAGATTTTTTACTATATAAATTCAGTACTTGAAAGGATAACAATCTTTTATTGACAGAAAATACAAAATGATATGATGGAAAAGTGATTAAGATTTATGTAATTTATAATATTTGTTTTTTGGGTCCGGGATATCAGTTAGTCGTTTAGTATTGACAAATTATACCTGTTGTTCTTTTTAATTAACGAAAAGATGTGTACATAAAAAAAGTCTGCATAAGACAAATTAGCTACTTTCCAAATGAACTGAAATTGTTTGTTTAATTTGGCGGCTCGGAAGGAGTTCACCGAAGGTAGAAATAACGAACATTTATGAAAAATAAAAAATAAATAACAAAAGAGAAGGAAAACCTGCGTGTCCAGCGGTGGATGTTTTGTGCTGCAGATGATGGTCAGGAGATGGTGTTGTTCTTCGTGCTGTTAGAGGTGCTGACGTGATGTGTCGTCTGTTGATGTTTTTGGCACTATCCGCTGTCTTCGTTAGTGTCTTTTACGTATTCACTACACAGAGTCAACATTTTGACCGAGATTCAACAAGGTTCACGTTTTTTATATCAATAAAAAAACCCGTCGCGGGTCACCAGTGTGGGGATGAGGTACGGTGCACTGGCGTACGGCACTGATTCACTTCTCGTCCCCAGCTATGGTTCCGCCGAACACTTTACGAAAATGGTGTATCGCCAACAGAAATATTTGAGTTTCTCATCTAAAATCACTTGGACAATCGTTCACCAACACCAAATAAAAAGCACGGAAATATTGTTTCGAAATTTGTTTTTTTATTGTTTAAAGTTCCTTTAATATGGGGTAATTTAAGTACACTCTTCTTTGCTGTTTATAGATGATTTCTAATCCTTCCTTTTATATTGTTCACATTTAACAAAGATTTGAGGTGAATCCAAAGACTTAAACCAACAAGGAGAATCTTTAGCACTTTGATGTATTCTGTTTATTGATATGGACCGGTTTTTTATGTCAGATAAATTCCCACAAACCAACAGCAGTATTAATGGAAAAACGCCCACAAGAACAGTATGTCTCTACAAGATAGACGACGAGGCTCAAGCGCATCAAGCGCTATTTTTTCTCTATAATGATTTTGATGCTACATCTAACGCAAAAGCAGGTTATGATTCTACTATATATATTCAGCACATCACAAAAAGTATCGGGCGAAAAAATTAACCAGCCATTTATTTTGTTGTATTCCAGAATACTACCCTTTATTAAATTTAACACTGAATCTCCTTACACATCGTTAAAAACTTCCCTTAACATATAATACATTCTCACTTAATACATTCCATTCATAAACATTCACAATATTCTATATCATTTAATAACATGCACATTTAATAACCTGCACCTTTTTATTCATTCAAAACATAGTAACTTTGATTTTCGTCCAAATTTTATTCAAGTTAAAAGTCACACAGACTTTGTTAAAATTTGTTTTGTTCATGTTATAATTTCCAGTTAATTAGAACACTATGTTCAATAAGTAGAGAAAAAATTCATTTGTAAAATCAGTTTGAGAAAAGCAGAGTTGAGAGATAGAAGTGTTTTAAATATAGTTTGAGTTTTGAATTCGGAGAAAGTAGACTTTGAGTTTTAGTTTCAGTTTGAATTATGATATAAATATATTGATAATATATGAGTCCCCGCTCTTCCCTCGAAAGAGGAAGCACGGCGCCGGACATCCAAAAGTTTAAAGAAAACCAGAAGAGATTCAAGAAGGTTTATTGCCACAATGTACAATGAGCACACCCAATGAGCAAGGTTGTTGTTTGACAAGACCAGGCAAAAATTATTACACTGAGTAGGAACACTACAGTAGTAAAAATATTACACTAGTAGCGATACTGCACTAGTAGATATACTACGCTAGTAGTGGAAATACCTCACTAGTAGAAATACTATACTAGTGGACAAAAAAAACACTACTAGAAATCTTACAATAGTAAAAATAGTTAACTAATAGAAATGTTATACTAGTATAAATAGTATACTAGTAGAAATAGTACACCCGTACAAATACTAAACTAGTAGAAATAAATACAGCTAATAGGAATACCGCACTAATAGAAATACTACACAATTGTAAATAGGTCAATACTATTATTATTATACAAATAGCTATAAATACTACACTAGTATACATACTACACTACTGTAAGTACTACACTAGTAGAAATTATGCACTAGTATAAATACTTCGCTAGGAGAAATACTACACTAGTAAATATACTGCACTAGTAATAATACTACACTGGTAGAGGTGCTACACTAGTCGTCGTCTTGCAATAGGAGAAATACTACACTAGTACAAATAATACTCTAGTAAAATACCACA
The DNA here is from genome assembly GCA_963931805.1 of Microdon myrmicae. Lineage (NCBI taxonomy): Eukaryota > Metazoa > Arthropoda > Insecta > Diptera > Syrphidae > Microdon > Microdon myrmicae. The sequence goes on from OZ007497.1 coordinate 187,825,555, forward strand.
GGTATAAATACTATACATATACTAGTAAATATACTAGACTAGTAGTAGAAATACCTCACTAGTAGAAACACTATACTAGTGGAGATACAACACTACTAGAAGTGTTACAATAGTAAAAAATAGTTCACTAGTAGAAATGTTATACTAGTATAAATACTATGTAAAATCCTAACGATCCTCAACATATATTTAGCCACACGGACAGCAAGATCCGCATCTATTAGTCACGATGGTTTCTAATCGGCCGGAGTCGATATTCTTGGACGCAATATTATTTGCTTAATCTTCAATGGAGAGATCATTACTAATTGTTTTCGGGGTGCTAAACAACCATATTGAAGAACTATTCAACCTTCGGGATTGTGTATTGCGTCGCATAAATAATAATAACAATAGCTTTGTTCATCTCCTGTCCGTACCTATTCTACAATAATAAAACAACACCTGCTATAGTTCCACGTTTTGTGTACCGGAAATACTTCACATCAACACTTACTTAATATTTATAGTTATTTATTGTTATAAAAACAGAATTATTATCGCGAGTGAAGCGTGTCGGGTTGTACCCAGTGTAAAATTAAAAACAATACTTAAAGGCGATCCAGTTAAACAGCATTCGATAATAGTTGATAATAACCACAACTACCAGCGGCGGCCAGGCTCAGCATAGAGCAAGACAGTGTACTCATAGGCGACAGGACTGGCGTTCAAAAACCTTATATATATTTTTTTTCTTTATTTACATATTTATATAAATCCATGGATGGTCTGAAAAGTCTCCAACCTAACAAAGACCTAGTGTCCTTGTAACTCTACACCAGCGATGCTCCCATCTCTCTAATCTGTCCAAATAGTACTCTGCGTTTTTCTCTGCAAAATAACTGTTCACGAAGATGATTACCTCCTTATTTGACGAAAATCTCTGTCCCCCGATGGCAATTTTTAGATTAGGGAACAAAAATGGGGCTAGATCCGGCGAGTAAGGCAGATGGTCAAGCAGTTCAAACCGCAATTCGTCGATTTTCGCCATGGCAACCGCTGAGGTGTGAGACGGCATTTTTAGTCTAACGTGAGCAAACGCCGCACCCAACGCACGGACAGCTTTCTCATGCCTAAATGTTGATTTAATATGTGACAAACACGTTTCTTGGACATTTTCATAGCGTCTGCTATCTCTCTCACTTCAATTCGGCGGTCGTCTAGCACCATTTAGTGAACTATAGCGATGTTATCGTCAGTTTTTGCAGTTTTTGCACGTCCCGAACGTTCATCGTCTCCCATGCTCCCACGGCCGCGTTTAAATTCAGCTGCCCAAAATATCACAGTGGTAAATGATAGTACAGAGTCCCCATACATAGAGTCCAACTCCGACATGAAAATATTCGTCTCTTTCTAGCGTATCTCCACGACAAACCTGATTCTGTCTGCTACGAAGGTAAAACCAAAACCAGTGTCAAACTCTCTATTCAACGGTAAGGTTTGCCCACAGACGTTCCCAGTCTCCACAAATTGTTCGTAAAATTCTACGTAATTTTTATTTTGTATTTGTCTCATAAAGCGCTGAATGACCTTAAAGCTTTCGGCTACTTCGTTAACATTATAACTTCCAGAACGTTATCACATCTTCAATGTAGTAAGGCCAACCTCAACAAGTTTTTTGTTCCTAAACTCCTTCCTGCCATATCCTCTTCCAAAACCGATAGTATAACATCCTTACCCTCTATTATCAGAATGTGAGAGGTCTTCGCTCAAAGACCCAATCCATTCGGACAAACTCCCATGCCCCATCTGTTGACATTTTCGCTTTAACCGAAAAGAACTTAATCCCCAGCATTCATAATCTGAATCTGTTACCTCCCTCGTTCAACCTCTGCGATGACCTCCTCACTCTGGGCACTGACTTTTCCGCCAGCCGAGGAGTGCTCATCCCTGTCTACGACAGCCTCGATTCGTCACTTATCACTTTTCCTACCTCCTTCAAGCTGGACTTTGTGACTGTCAAAATTACTCTTCCTCGGAAATCAATCTTTGGCATATGCCTCTATATCTCGCCATCCCAGCCTACTGAACTTGACGGGTTCGCTCTTAATACTCTCGACCACATAATCTGAGCTGAGTAATTGCGAGGACGACATCATCGTCTTTGGAGATTTTAATCTTCCACAACTCAGTTGGGGTTTATCTGACGTTCAATCACACTTCAACTGACACTCCACCTCGGCCAAGGCATATCTCTTCATTGAGAGACTAGATGATTCTTGCCTCTATCAAGTCATCAACGTTCGAAACCTCTTGGGTAGGCAGCTAGACCTCGTCTTTACAACAGGCCCTATCAATACATCAGTCTCACCCAGTCCCTTCGTCCATCTATAGACTACTACCACCTCCCTCTTCTCGTGACCTTCTTTCGAGTCCCCTCCTTACAATTACTACACTCACGATTTCCATAAAACTAACTTTCACCTCATCAACGACTACCTAGGCCGCCTTTCGTTCAATAACGATCAACTATCCGTTGAAGATGCCATCACCCACTTATGTACCGAAGTTCTTTGCCCTATTTCTCTGTCCGTTCTCTACTCTAGACAAAGAACATCAACCTCCTCCCCCATGGTACAATCACTAGCTTTTTTCCCTGCATAACAGAAGGCATAAGTTATGGATCACCTTCTCTCGGAATCGAACTATTCCCGACTACTCCAACTTTCTTGGCTGTTACCTCCAATTCACGGAACTTTACAACAATCTTTATCGCAACCATCTTACCAAAACTCAAACCAATCTCAAAAATGACCCTAAACCTTCTTTCAATTCGTCAATCATAAACGTAAATCCGATGGTTAGCCCACATCGCTTACCTTAAACCCTCATGCCGCGTCTAATCCTGTTACTATTGCTAACCTTTTCTCCACTCACTTCAATCAGTAATTCACTTATGTCTCCTTTGTCTCTGACCCGTCATACTTCAACTACCTACCTAACTACCTAACCTCCGGCTCCCTCTCCACAACTCCTGATCCGCCCTTAATTGAATCTAAGCTACTGCAACTCAGAGACGAGTTTATACCGGTTCGGTTCAGGTCCATGATACCCATCCCCTTCCTTGCCTGGGCCCTATTCTATTTATACTTGTCACTAATGACATTGCTAAGGTCATTAAGAATTCCTTCTTCACCCTATACGCTGATGACACCAAGATATACAAGATCATCGAGTTACCATTTGATTCTGCAGTGCTGCAATCAGACCTTGACAATATCCTTTTCCCATAAGCGTAGTCACTCATCCAGCCCCATATTTCCTTCATAATCAACGCTTAACCATCATCCGATCTATTTCAGATCTCGGGACCTTTTGCGACAGTGAGCTTAACTTACTCTCTCACATTGAGACGATCCGGAAAGCCAACTCTGCTCTCGGGTGAAACGATGGTCTAGAGACCTCTACATAACTCCATTCCTTTACCTTACCTTCATCTGTCCACTGCTAGAATATGCTAGCCAGGTATGGTCCACTTATCACAAGACCCATATCTGTAGAGTCGAAAGTATTCAACGTCGCTTCCTTCGATTCGCTCTCCGACGGCTCCGATAGGAAAAGCCCTTAATCCTGCCCCCGTACATCAACCGCCTCAAATTAATCAACCTCAGAAACCTTGAGAAGCGCAGGGTTCTGGCTGACATATTCTTCATTCATCGGGTTCGCTCTGGCTCGGTCGATTGCGTCTACCTCCTTAACTTAATTCGTCTGAACACAAACCTTCGAAATACGCGTGAACCCCGTCTATTCTACATCACCGCACCTCTTACGGTTTCCACGAAACCCTTTCGCGGATGTTAAGAAATATCAACTCTAACTCGACTTCGACGTCTCTACCCATACTCTCAAGCACCGCCTCCTAAACCATTCTCACCACCAATCTTAAGCGGCGCTTTCTACACTTTCCTCTCTAGGCTGCCCTTCACCTTCCGCCCTTGCTCTTACCTTCATAATATTGTAGCGAGCTTAGGGTTCGTTGGATTAATTATTTTTGAATAAATAAGAGCCGTTAAATTGATTTTTGAATTAATATAACACTTTATTAGTCCGTTAATCACAACCGTCACTTTTACCGTACACAACGATTTTTTGACTTATCGCTTCCGTACTTATCGCGTAGTTTCCTTCTTACTTCTAACTTGAGACTTATCGCTTACTTCGCTTTCTTACTTATCACTCTAACTTATTCTTCCGCTCTGCGTGCAACGTATTTATACCGTTTTTCGTCATTCTGATTTGGTGTATCGTTTCCGTCCGTTCCATAGTCTTGAATGTTCTATTCCAGTTTTCCAGTACTTCCTAAAATAATCTAGTACTTTGTTTCGGACTTTCTCGAACATTCCAGTACTGATTGTCATATGCGTCACACTACCTCGCCTAGATTAGTTCGTCCCGAACTAAGTTCACTGATCTCCTGGGTTACTAAAAGTCGCCAGTCGGTCACGATGTACCACTTTCATCTTGGCGTTCGGTCTTCGCTGAATCCTATAGACAACGTCGTTAATTCTTGTGAGAATCTTATACGGTCCTTCCCAATGTTGCTGCAACTTCGCAGACCTTCCTTTTTGCCGATGAGGGTTATAAAGCCATACGTTATCGCCTGCATTAAATCCGGATGCGTTGGCTCGAACGTCGTACCTTGTTTTCATCCTGTCACTGGATACCTTGATTTGCTTTCGAACCAAATGATGAATCTCATCGAGGCGATTTCTCCATTCGGCCACGTAGTCGTCGGTCTTGTCTATGGTGTCTGGTGGTATTCCGAATCGCAGATCGGCTGGTAATCGTATCTCCAGTCCAAATATAATTTTTGCTGGAGAATGGCCCGTCGTATCGTGATTAGCCGATCTATAGCTCATGAGAAAAGTTTGTACATATTTGTCCCAATCTCTTTGGCGATCACTAATGACCTTCGATAAATACTCTTTCATTGTTCGGTTGAACCTTTCGACCATTCCGTCTGACTGCGGATGTAAGGGTGTGGTCCTGGTTTGCCTTACGCCCAGTGCCGCACATATGCCTTGAAATATCTGTGATTCGAAATTTCGGCCTTGATCGGAATGAAGCTCACAGGGAACTCCATATCTGCTGATCCAATTATTGATAAGCTGCTCAATGCTGCTTGTTGCTTCTTGGTTTGGGATTGGAAGGACTTCCACCCACATGCTGAAGTAATCCATGACCACCAACATGTATTTGTTGTTGTCGTTGGTTTTTGGAAATGGTCCTGAGATATCAATCGCAATTCGCTCGAAAGGGGCACCCACGTTGTACTGTTTCATAGCGCTCCTTGGTTTTGCTGTTGGTCCTTTGGTCGCAGTGCAAGCTGTGCACTTTCTACACCAAGACTCGACGTCATCTCTCATGTGAAGCCAGTAAAATCGAGATCGTAATTTTGAAAGTGTCTTATTAACTCCCAAATGTCCACCGGAGGCCCCGTCGTGCATTTCTGTTAGAACATCTTTCACTTTTGATGGTGGGACTAGAATCTGCATTCGATGGGATTTTCCGTCCGCGGCTTCCCATTTACGCTTAAGAATACCATCTTCCGCCAGCAAGGAATTCCATTGTGGCATATTAAATGTTCCACTCTTGTCGGAAATATTGTTCCAAGTTGGCCGCTCGTTCTTTTCTTTGTATTTCAGGATTAACGACATATCTTCATCCTGAGTTTGAGCTGCGCGTATAGCCTCACTCGCCCACCCATCTAGTACTTCTACTTGTACATTTCGCAGGTCGTACGCCTCTTCTTTCTCTTCCGCTCTATGACAATGTTTACAATCTAGCTTACATGGTCTTCTTGATAGAGCGTCAGCGTTATTATGCACCTTCCCTTGACGGTGGGAAATTTGGGAATCGTACGTTTGAAGTCGTTCGAGCCATCGAGCTATCTGTCCTTCCGGATTCTTAAAATTTAACAACCATTTCAGGGCGGCATTATCCGTTCGAAGGTGGAATCGACGTCCGTAGAGGTACTTATGGAAATTCTTAACGGCTTCTACGACAGCCAGCAGTTCCTTTCTTGTTGCGCAGTAGAACTCGGCTATAATATGCGACAACTCTCTCTTTACCATCGACAGCACTGCGCCGATTCCTGTGTTACTTCCATCAGTATCCAATATAAATGGGCGATCCGAACTTGGGAATGCCAATGTTGGAGTCTTACATAACTCAGCCTTCAATGTGTTGAATGCTGCCTCACACTTGTCTGTCCAATTGAATTTTTTGTCTTTACCCGTTAGTTCATGTAGGGTTCTAGCCACGTTAGCGAAACCTTTAACAAACCGTCGGTAGTATGTGGCTAGTCCCATAAAGCTTCTTAACTGTTGCTTATCTTCTGGAGTAGGCCACTCTTGGACAGCTGCTATCTTATCAGGATCCGCTTGGACTCCTGCAGATGAAACGATGTGTCCCAGGAATTTTACTCTCCTTTGGAAGAGTTCACATTTCTTCGAATTGAGCTTTAAGTTGGCCTGTCTTAGTCGTTCGAAGACGGAGCGCAGATTATTGATGTGTTCTGGTAAATTTCTTCCGACAACGATGATATCGTCCAGGTATACGAGACACGTCTTCCATGTAAGTCCCCGTAGAACACTTTCCATTAATCGTTCGAACGTTGCTGGAGCATTACATGATCCAAAAGGCATCACGTTGAATTGATAAAGTCCGTTTCCGGTAGTAAACGCTGTCTTTTCCTTGTCCTCCTCCTTCACTTCCACTTGCCAGTAACCGCTTTTTAGGTCCAATGTTGAGAACCACTGAGCTCCAGAAAGGGTATCTAGTGTGTCGTCAATTCGAGGAAGCGGGTAACTGTCTTTCTTCGTAACGTCGTTTAACCGGCGGTACTCGTAAGTAAGAAAGCGAAGCAAGCGATAAGTCTCAAGTTAGAAGTAAGAAGGAAAATACGCGATAAGTACGGAAGCGATAAGTCAAGAAATCGTTGTGTACGGTAAAAGTGACGGTTGTGATTAACGGACTAATAAAGTGTTATATGAATTCAAAAATCAATTTAACGGCTCTTATTTATTCAAAAATAATTAATCCAGCGAACCCGAAGCTCGCTACAATTGGTGTCAGAAGTGGGATTAATTATTGTTTAAGTGAATAAGTGTGTGAAAGTGTGTTGTGACGATGTCAGATCGACATTTGGAGGATCTTCGCGTTCCTGAGTTGAAGAAGGAACTTGAGGACCGGAATCTGGATAGCAGAGGACAGAAGCAAATTCTTCGACAACGTCTGCAAGCAGCAATGGAGGAAGAGGGTATTGATGTCGACACATATGTTTTTACGATTGGTCCAGACTGTCCGGATAGAGAAGAAACAGCGTGTCAAGATGGTTGCAATGTAACGGGGAAGAGTTCGCCACTGTTAGACATTTCGGAGATGTTCCGGATGATGATGACAAAATTCGACGCACAAGCTGCAGATGTTAAGGCAAAGTTGGATGTCCAAAATTCAAAATTCGAGGCGCAAGCTGCACATGTTAATTCAAAATTCGACGCACAAGCTGCAGATCTGAATGCAAAATTGGATGCTCAAACACAGTGGATGAAATGTAATTTTCAACACTTGAAAGAAGAAATCCAGTCAGAAATTCGAAACGAAGTAGAAAATCTGGATCTAAAAGTCACCGAAGAAATAATGCGAATCGAAAAGAGACTTGCAATCGCCTAGCAATCAACATGACTACAAGGATGCAACCACCAACATTCGATGGAACGGGACCCTTCTCCGTATTTATACGTCAGTTTGACGCCGCGGCCAATTATAATAAGTGGTCGGATGAGCAAAAGTCAACATCACTAATCTTGTCACTCCGCGGGGCGGCTGCAGAGTTGCTACAAACCATACCAGCAGAGAAGCAAACAGATTTCCAAGCGGTAAGAGACGGCCCTGAAGCTAGGTATGGAGACAACCACATGCAGCATGTCTACCGCATGCAACTGAGGAGCAGAACGCAGAAACCTGGAGAAAATCTTCAACAGTTGAAGGCAGACATTGAGTGAGTGGCAAACTTGTCTTATTCAAATATGACTAAGCAATTTCTGAACGAGGTAGCAATGGATGCATTTATAAACGTACTCCAAGATCGGGATTTGCAACAGGCCGATCGTTTGGCGGGAAAGAAGACGACTAATGAAATACTGGCGTTCGCATTGGCTTATGAATCTGCTAAACTGGCCACCAGGAGTACATATAGAGTCCGAGAAATGTCCGTCGAGGAATGTTCCTGCCAAAGAACCGGCATGTACAACGGAGAACCCTGAGGCCTGATATGAAGTGTTGGACATGTGGCGAAGTGGGTCACATCTCTGTTGACTGTAGGAAACGTCGACGAATGAATGAAACATCAAGTGAGAATTGTTGTTCATGCGCTAATCATAAGAGGAGACTATCAACGGACCAACCTGAGGCCAAGAGCTCGGGAAACTTGTAAGGGCAGACTTTACGGGGCGAAAGTCGCCTGGTGGAATGTACAGCCCCAGCATCGTAACTGTATCACAACTCCAACGGGATAACCAAAGTTTGGTTATAACTACGATCGTTAATGCAAGGACAACAGCAGTGACAATTGACACTGGAGCAACGAGATCCATAATTCGGCCGGATGTCGTGGGCAAAATTGCCCCTAATAAAAATAGAAGATACGCTTTGAGGACTGCTACAAGAGAATGTTCTACAGTCTACGGAGAAGTCGAGAGCATAATAGTACTGGGCAATATTTCCATATCACACCAATTTTTGGTTGCCGATATTACGGATGAATGCATTCTTGGAATGGATTTCATGAAGAAGCATCAAGTTGTTCTAGATATCGGGCAAAGAACACTTCGAATTGGTAACTTGAAGGTTGTTCTTACACTGCAGGACGAACAATTGCGAAGACTGAACTGTTATGTGCGTGAGGAGGGTGAGATCCCAGCTCGTTCAGACTCGGTAATTTGGACCAGTCTCGAGAGTGATACCGGTGATAATCGATTTTATATCACCGAAGCTGCACAAAATCAGCGTAAGGGGAACATCCTTGTTGGTAAAGCCATTATCGACGCGAAGAAGCACATCGTACCTGTCAGTACTAAATGCGTCCGAGGAGCCGTTCACAATAAGAAAAGGAGAAGTAATCGCAGAATGTGCACCCGTATCAATGATAAGTTCAATTCAGACAAGGGGAGAGGATCATTCAATTCAAAAGCCCTCTGGTGCATCCCCTTGGGTTAATAGGGTGATGCCCCAGAAAATCGGATTAACAGATGGAGAAAAGATAAGCGTTGAATCACTCCTGAACGATTTTTCTGATATTTTTGTGACAGGAAATGATAAATTCGGACGCACCGGTATAGTAAAACATCGCATTGACACGGGTGAGTCAAGACCTATAAGACAGCCACCTCGTCGACTACCGTTGGCCAAACAATCAGAAGTAGGCAACATGATTCGAGATATGGAAGAGCAAGGATTCATCGAGAAATCATCGAGCCCATGGGCTTCGCCGGTAGTGCTCGTCAAGAAGAAGGATGGGACAACTAGATTTTGTGTCAACTACGAGGGTTGCCTCTTATGTTTCGGGATTTGGCAACCCTAGTGTTGTAATCCGGCAATTGACAGCTCTGTCGTAAAGTTGGACATTTTTGAGGTTATACGCACTCAGAACGTTTTGACATACGAGCTCTATTTGCAGTAACTTAAAAGATTCATCTCGGCCCAAACATGGAATTAAATCGTCAACATTTTCGTGCGATTATTTTTTACAACTTTCGGCGTGGATTAACTCAGCAACAGTGCATGTATGAACTTAATTCAATTTTTGGCGATGAAGCTCCATCAAGGACCAGTGTTTATCGACGGTATGGTGAATTCAATCGTGGTCGTAGTTCACCCCAAGATGAACTTCGTGAAGGTCGTCCAAAATCAGTTGTCGTTCCGAAAAACATTGATGCTGTGCGCGAACTGATATTGGAAGATCGTCATGTGACCTATCGTGAGATTGAGACAACCTTAGGCGTTAGTGGGACCAGCATACGTTCAATATTGCATAAACATTTGACTGTCAAAAAAATGTGTTCGCGTTGGATCCCACACAATTTGTCAATCGCCCAAAAAAAGGCTCGTGTCAATTGGTCGAAAGAAATGCGCAAAAAATACGGTCGCGGTGCTTCGAAACACGTCTATGACATCGTGACAGGTGATGAATCGTGGATTTACGCGTATGAGCCCGAAAGTAAACAGCAGTCGACTGTCTGGGTGTTTCAAGATGAGCCAAATCCAACAAAAGTTGTTCGCGCACGAAGCACTTCCAAGCAAATGGTCGCCTGTTTTTTCGGAAAAACTGGACATGTCGCAACCGTACCACTAGAACAACGCAGAACAGTCAATTCTGAGTGGTACACAACCATTTGTTTGCCAGTTGTCTTCCAAGAAATCAGGAAAACCAACCGCCGAAGACGGATCACTCTTCACCACGACAATGCGAGCTCTCACACATCGGCTGCGACAACTGCATTTTTGAGCACCCAAAATATCGATTTGATGGGTCATCCGCCGTATAGTCCTGATTTGGCACCGAATGACTTCTTTTTATTCCCGTACGTAAAAAACAAACTGAGAGGTCAACGTTTTTCGACACCTGAAGAAGCGGTTGCTGCATTCAGAATGCATGTGTTGGAGATACCTCAATCAGAGTGGCAAAAGTGCTTCGACAATTGGTTCAAACGCATGCAAAAGTGTATAGATCTTCATGGGGAATATTTTGAAAAACAATGAAGTGATTTTCGATTATCAATATTTGTTTTTGTTCTCTAATTCCGAAATATAAAAGGCAACCCTCGTATCACTCTAACTTATTCTTCCGCTCTGCGTGCGACGTATTTATACCCTTTTTCCTCATTCTGATTTGGTGTATCGTTTCCGTCCGTTCCATAGTCTTGACTGTTCTATTCCAGTTTTCCAGTACATCCTAAAATAATCTAGTACTTTGTTTCGGACTTTCCCGAAGATTCCAGTACTGATTGTCATATGCGTCACAATATGTCCTGTTTACCGTAGGTTAAGCTTAGTTAAGTTAGTTTTTACGTTATTTAGTTTATAAACTTATACATACTTTAACTTATAAGTACTTATACTGCTTGAATTAAGCCAATAAATGGGGTGGTAGCCCCACTAAATTAAACCCAACAACATTCTATAATAAGGGATTCCTGGACCTATCCCATAGGGGCTACTGATAACACACCACACATGCGCACGCACAATACAAAACGGCACAAATACGCACACACCCCGACCAAAGCGCAGCTTATCAGACGCCGAAGACGTGATCTGCGTTTACTACCGCACTCAAGACCTACCGGTCTTGTATGATTTCTTTCCCACCATACCTCCATCCAACTAGCTAGAAACTATTCGAACTAGCACTTTCCACACTATCCTTAGATAACCCCCCTTTTTTTTAGATATCTCGAGATCGAGCCCAACATCCTCACGGATGTGGGTGGTCCTGGTTATCGCAAGATGACCAGAAACCAGAGACAAGATGAAGGACACATTTGCCCTAGTCTCACCTAAGTCAGCTCACCACACCTTCTCCTTGCATAGGCTTGGTCACTTTATATAAAATAAAATATTTAAAATAGGAAATACCGGTCTGTTTTAGAGAGAACGTGTTCTCTTGATCCGCTCATTGTCTTTCTTGTTTACCCTAGAGCACATCTGGGGGTATTTTTCACTAGAGGCGTCAGCACGGGCGCGGGTTAAGCGAAACACCACAGATTGTTCACTAAAAAGTAAAGAAAATAAAACACACTGGAGTTCGGTTCTCTTAATTTCTTTTATTTCCGTTTCTGTTGCACGTTCACATAGCTCGAATTGTTCGACGACCGTTGGTGATCCGTGGTAATAATTGGTAGTTTCACAGGAACTCTTAACGTGATAAATTAACATTACATGCAACGTACGAATTGGCGATTACAGGGTCTCATTCTTTTCTAATTACATCGAATACAAGGATATGGGTTAGTAAGCACTCGGAACTCTTTCTGTTGTTAAATTAGTGTTGATTAAACACGATTCCTGTAGTAAAGCAGGATTGCTAGATATATTTTCACAACATTCACTTCACATGTAATTTTAATAGAACGGATACAAATATTACGTAATTGTTTGTTGTTACAATCGAACTTGATTTCCAAGAAGCTAGTTCCACAAAAACTAATTAAACCGCAACCGCACTCCGAAGTGTACCCCACGAGGAACGAAATTTGACTCCTGGTGATGCAACTCACATCCATCTGTTCGATGGCCGGGAATTGCATAGATAAGGGAGGATTATATATGTGGGCGTATAGGAAAAGTACAATGCCCTGCGATGAGGACGATGATCGGTGGACACCTGATCAAACAGAAGTACATCGTTGGTGATGTATGCCAGAGATCGGAATAGATTTTTGTTTCAAAGTAAACAAAAACGCTATTTCACAAATCAATGATGTATCTGATGATGTATATGATGTGTCTATGATACAAAAGGGGTCGTCATGGTATTTGCCTAAGTTTCCTTGGAAACCGATGTAGGCAATATCCAATCTAGTCATATGGCTCCAGTGCGCAAGGAGGCAAATTATTTTGTTGATATAAGTCAACAGGAACCACGTCGACGGCGGCAAAGGGTCAGGGTGGATGGCTATATGTTTAGATTAATATGCGGGTAAGTAAAACGCACATTGTGGGATACTGTATGTTTAATTTAGGTTTTCAGACGGGTCATCTTATGCATGGCATGGGTAAGGTTACCTAAATAATGATCTTTTCCATGCCCAAATTCCAGGATCGGCTGATAACCGATGAAAGGATGTCGCAAGTGTTGCGGACCTAAGGGTATAGGCGCGATATTTACTCATGAACCGTAGCAAGAATACCGGCTACAGCTATGTCAACAATTACGCTGGCCAGCGTGTATTTATCTTTTATAATTGCTGACTAGCTGAGCCGATTGTCTGGCACGGTGCACGTATGAATGAAATTATTTGTTTGCTGTCCCAAAATTGCAGGTAGGTATAGTGGGTTGGAAAGTGGTTAATTTAAGAGGATGGGCGGTTCTTTGGGAATGTATTAAAGAACCGCCACACATCCCCCCAAGGGTAAGGGGTGCTCAAACCATATTCTCCTTTGTCTAGGTTTTACAAAGGGTGTGTCTCCCACCACTGGTGGGTACAGCTCTCACGAAAGAAAGATACTAAATGGATACCACGGCACATCATCCCGGTGGCAGTCGGTAGAATCGGCCTTGGGGCATAGAGGTAAGGCGTTATTTTGCTTCTATTTTGGGTGGAGGAGATTTTCTATCCAGGTATCCTCGACCAGCTGGCGTAGAAGAGTTAAAAAGGAATACAGTCCAATAAGATCGTTAAGGTTATGGCAGGGCCACTGAGAGCCAGCCAACCGTCTTTAACTCTTAAAACAGCTGCTACAATTTCATCCTTCGAGCTGGATCCATCAACGATTGGTTGGTCCATTTGAGCTAGAGCGACAAGAGCAACACTTTACAGCGATGTTATTGCATTGGTATACGGCTCCTATGCTTTGCTTATCCGATTTTCTTTGTATGGAACACAGCACAGGGCTCTAGGGAACACTAGCAATAATTTTATTTCCTTCGGTGCTGTTCTTCACTATTTGCTTCTGTATATATTAGAAACTATATACAACACTCGTAGAATTTCAGAACTATTAGAAATATTTGGGCTTTTGGTGGAGAATATTAAAAACAATCCAATCCATCGTTCATAGTTAGTAGCAATCCAGTCATCAAAGTACTAGAAAAAGCGAATCTGCTTTCTCATTCATATTCGCGCTCCCTGATACCACATCAACTCCGCCTCCACATGAGCGTAAGCATAATTCTAAATTTCAAATTCGATTTTAAAGCCCTACTATTGTATTAACAAATCTGGCGGTCCGGATGGCATTCTCTCCACTCTTGATGAGATGATCTAGACATTTCCAAAATATATGGAGGTCAATGAATGAAGACAATTCCCAAGGAGAGCAACCTATCATCTTAACCAACCGTCAATCGTCAAGTTTCGAAATATCTATAATTAAATTACAAGGAGTGTTCAATAAACGTTACAACAATACCATTTTGTAATATGAACCTGACAGAGGTGATGTTGCACGTTGCAACCAGTAGTGATAAGGAAGCTCTGTGTGATAACATGTTTTAAGCAACCCTCCAGCCTCTACACTCGAGGTCTTAGCTTCGATTACGGCGAGCTCCGACACATGGAATTATGGGGCGAATTCAAGAGAACAGTACAACAATACTGCTCTTGGTCCTGTATAAATCCCAAATTAGACCCGCGCTCGAATATTACTTTCATGTTTGAAGCTCCGCTCCTAAACATACCCTCGACCTACTTGAGAGCATACAGAGACGAGCGATCCACCTAATCGGGGGCTAGGCGTTGACGTCGGGACTACAGTCGCTATCACATCGAAGGCGCGTAGCCGACCTCTATCTGTTTTACAGATATTATCACGGGTACTGTTCTTCGGAGATTCTTGGTATTGTTCCACGCAATTCGGCTTATATTCGCTCCACAAGACAATCCGATGGATCGCATCCGTTTGTGGTTCATCTCCCGACGCAAACATCCCTGCATCAGAACTCGTTCCGTTACAGAGCGAGGAAGCTGTAGAACTCCCCTCCCACGCGAATGTTCCCGGAGCGTTACAACCTGCAACTGTTCACAAAGAACTGCAACAGTTATTTGATGGCATCTCGGGACGCCTACTCGGCGCTATAGGTTCGCCTCTCCCGAGAGAAATCTAAAAAAAAAAAAAAAATACCGCTGATACAGAACGCCTCAATAAACTCGAACTGTCTATCAAATTTATGGAAAACCTACGAAATAATCCCAATCCCATAATAACCTCACTCTTAGCGAACCCTCTAGATATCAGCACTAACTATCCCAACTGCCTCCACACAAGAGCTATGTTTACCTCAGGCAGACTGGTAAATGATTCAAACGAGATCATATATCACAACACTAAACTTACCCCCAACCAGTTTAAATACTGTAACGTTCAACCATTCCATGTTGGAAACATTCTATGTTTTTCGAACGAACAACCGGAAAGAAATACTCTACCTGTAACCCGTAACTGACTTCACTCCACATCCTGTAATTCTTATTCCCCGTTAATTATAAATCTTTATTTTGTTTATAGCTCATTTTATAACAATCAGACTAAGTTAGGTTAAGTTATATTTATAATTAGGGCTAGGTTTAGATTAAGTAAAGTAAAAATAAGAAATTCCTGCTTTTCTGACCTTTTCCAGGAAGACGAAACACTACTAAATGTATAAACACACATCTATCCTGTAACTCTTGAAACATTGTTTGGAAAATGTATGTATTATTATAATAATAACATGTAAACAGTTGTTACAAAATTAATTTTAAGTCACTGTATCACTTAAATTTACAAATTAAAATTACGTTTAATAAATACTGTTAAAAAAAAAAAAAGAATGAAACAGCGAGAGTCCTCACAGGGACTCCTAAACCAATCGGTCTTGACGAGACCATTTTAAAGAGACAACACTTGACAACAAAGAGACATAATTATAAAGACACAATTAGAAGTATTATATTAAAGATTAATAATTGTAGCAGCGTGTTTTTATTTGGAGAATACAAGAATCGTACTGGCCAAGACATTAGCGCCCTTTCGTCCAGAGCAGAGTCCGGCTCTGGAAGTACGATACGCTAACCGAGTAATTCGATTAGTCGACCAGCGCCGGAATACAGTCCACAAAGGAGGTGTGGAAGCTGAGACGTCACCATAGAAGACGCCGTCCGCAGAGCAGTAACACATGAACTTGTAGAGGTTCTACCAACCGCACAACCAACTATAGGTTGATATGTCCTTTCCGCCAAGGAACATACTTACCTTTATTCATTAGTCGTGCCCACAGACCCGTGTCCCAAGAGTCATGGCCATTCCTGAAACAAGCAACTACGTTGAACCCGATACCAAAAAGCAAGGAACTTAACGTTCCAAAAGCTTCCAATATCGAGTTCAACGTTTCATACATCATACCTGAAACAAAGGTTTAGTGAGGATTGCAACGCATTCATCCATCATATGCAAAAACAATTGAAAAGGTAGAAATGCATCGCATCCCAGCAATGCACAATCTTCAATCCTGAACATCTGCACGATGTTTCCACGAAATACCATGTCGGTAAGTAAACCGAACAAGGGATACATTCTCGGGTAGCTAAATGCAATTAGCACCTAAATCCCTCGCATGAGCTAATGCTAAGGCACACTTGCGCAAACAAACGACTCGTTGCGCCGCTGATTAGCAGCCATAGAGCCATAAACTCTAAACACTATCCCGGATAGATGTTTATGAGTGAAAGACAAACAAAAGCATTACATGGGCCCTTTTCTTCATGCTAGATGTGTTAGATAAACAAAACCAGCGAAAGATCGGAGAATAAGCGGCGGCATCCAATCTGTAAATAAAAGCAAAAAAAGATACCGACCACCAGCAACGAATGTAATGATAATGATCACGAGGAAGATTTCTCCTATTTCAGATCCGATGGGAAATTCTCCTTTTGAGATGCAAAGGGAAATTTTATGCTGCTAACAGATACGATGGGAAAATCTGTTAGCAGACAGGATGAAAGATTTTCTTTTGCAGAGGCATGGAAGTACATAGAATGGGATATTTTTCGGATAGGGACATTTAGTCTATATCGAGGAGTCTGGAGGAAAGAGTCGCACCGGAAGGTCGATATCAAAAAGTCTTTATCGAACAGTCGATCGTAAGGGGTCTATTTCGAGGTAGGACAATTAAAGAAATATCGAGAAGGAAGTCGGCCTGCGGTTTCACCAACAATTAAATTGTATCGTGTGTTGAAGGAACTATCCGCTATATGCAAAATTCGTTTAAGTGTTTCCAAATTAAATTGTATCGTGTGTTGAAAGAACCATCCGCTATATGTAAAATTCGTTTAATTGATTTTCCAGAATTTATATATTTTCATAATTACCTTTTTGAATTGAAATGACTTGACATAAAAGTACAAATTTGTAACCATTTCTAAACAGCCAAAATAAAACCATAAAGTATCAAAAACAAAACAATTTCTCTCAGTGTTTCATTTGTGGCCGATTCGCTCCGTGTTCTGGTTGTTTTTATTTGCTGCGGTGCTAACAGTGTTCGGCAGAACATTGTATCAACATACAACCTAAAAGACAAAAACATCCGCCAAAAACTCATTGAATTCCAATCCCAGCAAGGTATACCAATATAATCTTAACCCGTTGATTTCAATGCCTCTATAGTGTAGTTCTGCCTCTTATGGCTAAAAGGAATACCAACATACACCCGATTTTGCTGACCAATGACATCGAACTCGAAGAACTCCCAATTTTTTATTAACAATGAGGAAATGACAGTATTCGTTATTTAATAAACCAAGTTGTATGTGAAAAGTTGCTTCAATAATGATCCTGTATTACAGCGGTCGGGGAACCGGGGTAAATTATCCCAAATGGGGTAAAAATGAAATTTTTTTGGGTAATAGGGAAATTTTTCTAATTTTTGTGTTGCTATTTCATAAACATTGTAATATGTTAACAAACTTAAACAATTCAGCGCGATATACGGGCCGGGCCGCTAATTCTGGTTGAAGTCGAGTTTTTCGTTTGGTGTGTGCGTGATAAGAAAGAGACGCGCGTTGTGTGTGTGTGCGTGCTTGCGTTACATTGTTTCTTGCATCGACCACTAGAGGAGCTGCGTATGTTGTAATGTTTACACTCAGCACTCAACGGTCAGTTATGCACGGGTTTCCGACGCGTCGTTTGATTGCGTGCAATTTACTTACGAGACACATCATTTCATCATCAATTTCCATTATCGGTAAGCGCGATTTGAAAATTTAATTTAATGTAAATTTTTTTACCACTGTTTCTGTCACCCTTCAGATGGCAGCAAATAGGAAAAGAACATACCAGGAAGAATTCCTTCCTTAATTATGGTTTTACACAAATAGAAGACAAAGGTACGATGAAACCACGGGGTGTTGTATGTTTGAAAATACTGACTTCAGAATCTTTCAAAAAAGGTCAATTGAAGAAAGATTTGGATAACTTGCATCCACAGCTGTCTTCCAAACCGCAAGAATACTTTGTAAATTTAGAAATGTCTGTTAAAAGACAAAGATTGGACAGCTACTTGTTAGGTACTTTCGATCAGCGTTCAGCATCAAAGGCTAGCTTTGCAGTAGCCTGGCTGATTGCCCGAAACAAGAAACCATATACTATTGGTGAAGATTTGATTAAACCGGCAGCTGTGAAAATGACAGAGATCATGTGTTGTCAGAAAGAGGCAAATAAACTAAATTCAGTGCCCTTGTCCGCAAGAATTGTAAAAGAAAGGATTTCTATCTTGGCAGAAAATGTAAAGGAACAGGTTATCTCCTCACTAAAACAGGCTAAATATTTTGCTATTCAGCTTGATGAGACTACAGATGTTAATAGCAATTCACAGCTAATGGTATATGTTCGCTACAAAGGTACACATGCAATTGAAGAGGAATTGTTGTTTTGTTCTCCTCTCGAGTTGAGATCTCGTGGAATTTGTGTGTATAATAAGGTAAATGAATACTTTAATACTGAAAGCATTAATTTAAAGTGGGAAAACTGTATTGCTGTGTCTGTTGATGGAGCTCCAGCTACGTTGGGCCATATTAATGGTTTTTCGGCTTTGGTGAAAAAAAATAATCCAAATATTGAAGTTATTCACTGTATGATCCATCGCCAGGCACTTCTTGTGAAACATTTGGAACCTACACTGGAAGCCGTCATGCATAATGTCATCAAGATTGTTAATATTATCAAAGGACATGCACTAAACACGCGGCTATTTCGTGAATTATGTCAGGATGGTGAAGCGGAATATACGGAGCTACTTTATTATAAAGAAGTAAGGTAGCTCTCTCGCGGAAATGTTCTAAATCGAGTGTGGGCTCTGAAAAGTGAACTTGAAACTTTTATGTTTGACCGAAAGAATATTTTCGCAGATAAGTTTAAAAACCCCTCGTGGGTTGCTCATCTCGCATATTTAGCTGACATTTTTGAGAATATAAATATATTGAACAAAGAATTGCAAGGAAAAAATATTAATATCATTTCAGCCAGAGAAATACTATCAGCGTTTGGATTAAAGCTTCAATATTGGAGATATAAAGCAGAACAGAACAAGATAGGTTCTTTTTCAAAGTTAGCTTTGGTTTTGGAAGACTGTGAAAATATTACTTTTGATGACATCAGGGACACAGTTATAAAACATCTTATCAAACTCAGAGAGCGATTCTCTGACTACTTTCCAGATCTTGATGTACATACTGTGAATAGGGTTGTAGATCCTTTAGGCAGACGAGAAAGTAATCGTGTGCGTGCCGCTTGTGTTTGACCCGCGCAGATATAAAAATAAAGAATTAATAAGTTCATACGAAAATGTTTAATAGTTTACGTGAAAACAAATCAATCCCACAAAAAACAAAAGGACAAACAATAAACAATAAATTTAAATTTCATTAGCAGTTTGATTATCTATGCAATAGTCTCGTTGAGAAAAATAATAATATATCACATACCTCCGAGATCCCCATTTTTTTCTTTCACTTGATTAAGCATAATCAAGCAAAAACAATAAATTGGTTTCAGTGACATTATAAAGTGCGCTGCTTCATAGCAATAATAACAGTCAAAACAAAGTAACAGAACGAAAAGTGAATCAAAAGTAATCGAAAATAATCGAAAATAAACAAAAATAAAAACAAACAAACAAATTGAAGAATAAAAAAAAAGTGCATAACAAAATCCCTTCAGTGAGGTGCGACAAAGAAACTATCAATTAAAATATATCACCTCGCAAGCGTGAAAATTGAAACAGGCAATATATTGCTCATTAAGCAAGTGGTTTTTAAGGCAGCGTTTGGTGTGAGCGCAGAGTCACTGACTCCTACTCGACGATAGCCAAGTTCGAGTCGGCCTACGGAAGAAATCGAGTTCGTGCTTCGTCTTGCGGGTCGCCTTTGTTTTTTTTAAATGAAAACAAATTGTAAAGAACCAGTATGAGCACGGAGGACGACAAAAAAGACGACAACACACAAAAGAAAAGGTACACCGAAAAACTCCATTGTGACGCGAAGTAAAACCGCGAAATTAACAATGGAGAAAAAAGGCCAGCAAATGGAGGAGGACAGAGAGCGCCTTCTCTTGCATCCTCAGAGTCTGAGGATGAAGAAGAGGAAATAACTGAATTGGAGGCGAAACTTGCGATGGCAAGAGCCCGTCTAGAAGAGAGACGCCGAAAGAAAAAAATAGCGGCACTCGAAAAAGAAAAAGACACCGAACAACAACAAAAGCCGAAGCCAAAAGTCGGCCAACAGCAACAGCAACAGCAACATCAACATCAACAGCAACAGCAACAATCAACAATCAACACAAAATCGACCACAGCAAGCAACACAACAGCGGCAAAGCAACAATCGCAACCAAAAAATAAAGATGCCACCGATCAACACCATAGATATTGAGTGTAAGGAATTGGTAAGTCTTTGTAAGCTAGCGATAGGTAACAATTTTGTAGTTAAAAGACTGGCTGGTAATAGGCATGCCATTCAAACCTATGCGGTGGCAGACCACGAAAAAATTAAAGAGGTCTTAAAAAGGGCCACCGCGAAATTCTACTCGTTCACGCCGAAGCAAACAAAGAGGGTAACGGTTCTATTAAAGGGTGTCGACCCTGAGGTGGAACCGGAGGCTCTGCTCGAGATGCTTCAAAAGTTGAGGCACGACGATCTCGAGTTTATCTCCGTAAAACCGTTCACTACAACCAAGGCAAGAAGGGAAAACTGCAAGCTACCCTTCTTTTTGGTTCAACTAACGCCCAGCAGCAGAATTGGTGGTCTAAGAAAGATTACAGTCTTGGATCATCAAAGTGTCAGATGGGACAAGTTAAAAAAAGGCAGAGACATCCTGCAATGTGTCCGCTGCCAAAGGTTTGGTCACGCGGCGGCGAACTGTGAAATGCAGCACCGTTGCGTAAAATGCGGAAAAGACCACAAGGCAGAAGAATGCCCTCTGGGAAAAGAAAGGGTAGAAGACAAAGCCCTTCTAAAGTGCGCAGTGTGCCGGAATGAGGGACACCCCGCTAATTATCGAGGATGTCCTAAATTCCGAGAAATAATGGCAAGAAGTGTGACCCGGCAAAAAAAGACAGAGCCAGCTCGTACTACAACAATGCCCGTAACATCGAAGCGGTCGTACGCACAAGTTGCGTCGGGTGGGAGACCATCAAACCAGGCTACAACATTGGTAGCCACAAATACTCCCACACAGACTGAAACAACATCGCAAGCAGACGTGGTCACGGTTCTGCTTAATCTGCAGAGACAGATGACACAGCTGCAAAACCAAATAAACGAGATCTACTCGTACTTGCCCAATCTAAACAAAAAGTCAATATAAACCCTCTAACCACAACATCAATAAAAGCTCTTGTCGTGAATGTAAATTCACTAATAAGAACTGAGAGAAGAGCCAATCTTTTCAACCTGTTGCAAGTTGAACGGCCTGATGTACTTCTGGCGGGGGAAACAAAGTTAAACCAGAGACACAAGATATGGCATAAAAACTACGAAATTATACGAAGAGACCGACCTAACTCCTCTCAGGGGGGGGGGGGGGGGGGGGGGGGGTCGCAATCTTTATTAGAAAAGGGATCCCTCATAAAGTTATATGTAGTGGAGAAGTGCGCAGGTTCCGGGTGCTGGAAGCCTGTATCATACGCATACCCCTTCAGCAAGGAAGGGGTTTGTATGCGATTGCAGTCTACGCACCTGAGGAGCACCAACATGATCTATTTATAGCAGAGCTCGAGACTCTCTTCCGATGCTTACAATTGCACCTGGGCAAAAATTACTTTATTCTAGGGGGAGATATGAACGCCAAGCATAGAAATTGGGGAAATTATATATCTAATGCCAGAGGAAATCAGTTGACTGGCTGGTTAGATCAGTTTCATATTGAATATAGAACTGACCTGCTAGCTACCGAATATCCATCGTTCCCTAGAGGTAGATCGTTCTTAGATATCTTGCTAATCGACTCACGACTGAGATTACTTAACACCAATAGACGAAACACAAACTGTTTACGGACAATTGAATACGATAGTGACCACTGTGCATTCGCGGCAGTAATAGAGCTTCCGAACGAGCTCGCAGATCTGGAGGAATTCGTGATCCCGCAACCCTATAACTACGGGGCAATACGATGGCCGCGGTTCACCAGATCATTAACAAGAGAACTTCGTTCGAATGACTTTAATCTGCCAGTATACAGAAACCTGACTAATGTCGAAATCGACAAATACATTCAACAAATGGACGAAACCGTAAAACGAACAATGGACAAAACAATTCCCAAAACAACAGTTACAGATCACACTAACATGTACAGAAACGCAACAATAAACGCACTCCACAGGCAAAAGATCAGACTGCTATCGAAATTAAAACAATTACACAGACAGTTTACAGACAGACAAGACCAGGAGATAATATCACTGAAATCCCGATTAAAAAACCTCCAACAATTACTTAAAGCTAATTATAGATTAGCAACAAATTTGTATTGGAACAACAGAATTCGAGCTATAAAAACTAATAACCCGAATATGTTCCCACAAATAAATAAAATATTCAGGAGAAATAATCAAAATGAGATTCAGTGTCTCCAAATCCCACGTACTCAGGTAAACAAGCAGCTGCTAACCAACATTGGCATAGATGCAGAGAACGCTATCCTCAATAGTGAGCTCTTCGTGATCGAAGATCCTTTGGAAAAGGTGAACGCTTTGGGAGCTGTCTTTCAGGAAATGTACAAGGTGAATGAAAGCATTCGCTGAAATCACGACCTGGAGGACAGAGTTCTACTCAATCACCTGCACCTCCGGAATGAAATTTCACTTTGGTAATCGGAGAATCCGGGTTTTACAGAATTCAGTGAAGATAATCTGTCAATTGACATTAATGCCAATGGTGTAGTGGCTAATAGCCTTCTAATAACAAGGGAAGGAATCCAGAGTATCTTCGATTCATTAAGAAGCAAAAAGTCAGTGGGAATAGATGGAGTACCTAACATCGTACTCAAGAACCTGCCCCCAATGGCAATAGATATATACACGGTCCTGTTTAACAACGCGTTGAATAATGCATATTATCCCGCGTGTTGGAAAACGGCTATCATTCAGCCCATCACAAAAAAGGGCAAAGACTGCATAAGTTTACTCCCAAGCATCAGTAAAGTATTTGAAAAAACCATTAACAAAGCTTTGGTAAAATGGGTAGACGACAACAGCATTATTCCAAATAACCAGTGTGGCTTTAAGGCGGGTCATGAAACCACACATGCCGCAGCTAAACTGGTCTCCGACATACAATGGAATAAATGTAGGAACCAATGCACAGGGGCCTGTCTGATCGACTTGAAGAGAGCCTTTGATACCGTCTGGATCGAAGGGTTGTATAGCGTTTGAAATAATAGTGAAGAAGATCGTGTGATTCGAACTAACGCTATGACAGCTCGAATCACGAAAAAATTTTTACGTAAGCGTTACACACCAGGCTACTGGCCGTGTTTTAGAATTTGATTTCCAAACTCGACTATACTCCACTGATGTGAATTATTTCTGTTATCGCTATGTTCTCTGTGGCCTAAGGCTAATGACCTTGCCCGGAAAAACAAATTATTATGGACAATTTAACAAGCCTCAGGACTTGCTAAATAAGGCCAAGACCGGATCCCGGTTGTGGTGCCGATGATGATGATGATGATGATGAAAAGTCAAATATGACGTCTAGTTCACAAATGTCAAATATGATTGACGAACAACGCCATTTGCAAAAATTATAACATCTTTTGATAGGGTGATTAATTTTGCGCCACCTTGTATATATATTTCTGTTTTTCTTTACCTAACCAAAAATAAAAAAATTAAAAATAACCGATTTTGAAAACAGACAGTGAATGGTAATACTTATTACGGTGGTAGGCCAAAAAGTAATGCGAACGTGCTTGCAAAATGCAAATGAAATAACTTTCCGAACCGCGCCTGGCGATAAACGGAAGTAGCAATCCTTCTTAATATCTTTCGAGAGCCGGAAGTTTGGCGGCGTGTTCTAGTGCGATGCCAATGCGAATAACAGCATGCTGTTATCGAATTTTTAACTGCTGAAAAGGTGACTCCTACTGATACGATATCTAAGAGAATATTTTCAAAAGTTTGACTGATAAATTCTAAATTGTTGACATTACTGAATACAATGAGATCATCTGCGTAGATACAATATTTTACAACTTTATATTTTGCCAGTATAATACTTACATCTTCAAACGCTATTTTGAATAAAACTACTGAGAGTGGTGATCCTTGGGGTATACCGGTTTCTAGATTGTGTACCCCGGAACAAACGCCGTTGGATTTTACCCTGAATTTCCTATTAGACAGGACAGATCTGATAAAATTGAACATATTACCTCCTATTTCCCATTTTGGAAGTTTGTTCAGTATGACGTGGGGGCCGATGCGGTCGAAGGCCTTTTCGAAATCTATTGTTAGAATGGAGGTATGCTTTTTGCAGGAAAGCGCAGAAGTAATGTAGTTATCAAGGTGAAGGAGGGCATCCATTGTACCTCGACTTTTTTTAAATCCAACTTGCTGCATACTTATGAGGGTATATTTCTCTAAATACCAGTTGAGCCTTTTTGCGATAATTTTTTCTAACAATTTGCCTAAGCAGGGGAGGAGGGAAATAGGGCGGTAGCTATTGATTGTGTCGGTTTCCCCATCGGACTTTAAAATAGGTATGACAGTGGATGTTTTCCATGTTTGTGGTATGACGCCCGATTTATAAATGTGGTTAAATAGATCTAGTAGACGCTGTTTCTTGATCGGAGGGCTGTTTTTGACCATAGCATAATCTATTCTGTCGAAGCCCGGGGTTTTTCATTTTGCAGAATGAAGACTGGATTCAAATTCTATTCCCGTTATGGGACCTTCTATGGCATTGAGATAGGTGTTCCCTAGGGCGGTTATTCGCATTCGGTGTTCCTGCATTTGTTTTTTTGCTGCGTGGAAGTTTGGATGAAAATTAAACTTTATATTTGCCCAGGATTCGGCTAGATGTTCGGCTATTTTTTGAGGACATGTAAGTATGTTAGTGCCGGTATTTATTGCCTTAATGCCAGGGGGATTATAATTGCCTGTGAGCGTTTTTATATCAGACCATATCTTTTTTGGGGTGGAATTGGGTGTCAATTTTGCCGTGAAGGATTGAAATGATTTGGCCTTTTCAATTTTGGCAGTTCTCCGAAACTGGGCGTTAAGCCTTTTAAATGTTATTAGATGCTGGTCCGTTGGATGTTTCTTGAAGATTTTCCAAGCTGATTGTTTTTCGGTCCGTAATCTTGCCAGTTCGGTATTCCACCATGGGACAACGGTTTTATGGAACCTTCTTGTTGTCTGCAGAATGGACATGTTGGCGGCCGCTCTAGTCATCTTTGTAATAATACCTGCTTCTTGGTTAATATTTTGTTTTGTGCTATGGGAGCTAAGGAATTGTGTGGTTAATGTTTGAAATTTATCCCAATTGGCACGCTCAGATTGGAACTTGGGGAGGAGTTTGATCTTTTTCTTATTGCCGTTGCCAGTCGAGACGGAGATTTTAATCGGGAAGTGATCGCTTCCATGCGGATTGTCTAATATTTCCCAGTTAGTTATGGGAGAAAGTTGGGCTGATATTAAGGAAAGGTCTACGTTTGTAAAGGTTTTGTGTGTGGAAAAGTGGGTTGGCTTGCCGTTATTCAGTATTGCCAAGTGGGATTGTAGCAAAAATTGTTCAACGATTTTACCCCTTTTGTTTGTTGTTCGTGATCCCCATATTGTACTCCATGCATTGAAATCTCCCACTAGGAGGATTGGTGTGTGTATGTTTTGAGTTATGTTATTCAGATCCGCTAGATTGAATGGTTGGTTGGGTGGGATGTAAATTGAGATAACAGTTAAACTTAATTTCCCTGTAAGTTCGATTGCGGTAACCGAGAAAGGGGAAGTAATGTTGAGGTGTCTATGGTTAAGGGCCCTGTGTATTAGTATACCAGACCCTTGTTTAGAGGAGTTGTTTCCTGTGAGGTTGTTGAAGTAGGCTTTGTATTCCCGAGGCACTTTAGCATTTGAGGACTGGGGTAAGTGAGTTTCTTGCAATGCTATGATCGCTGGTTTTAGTTCCTTTATAAGGATCTGTAGTTCGTGATAGTTATTGTGGAACCCATTCAGGTTCCACTGAAGCATTAAAATATCGTTTGGGTTGTTGTTAGTGTTTGTTGTGGTGTTCAAAGTCGGGGAGTCAATATAACGGTGATTGGTTATCTGACTCCGCGCCGCACAGCTCATTTCACTCAGTTGTCCAATCCGCTCGGATTGGTTTGAGTGAAAGTCGCCCTGTGCCGCGGAGTCAATGTGTTGGTGACAGAGATTAGGATCATATCTTTCCATGATCAGGTAAAGGGACATTTTCCGTTGAGTCTAAAGGGGATTTTTGCATTTCTGCTGGAGTGTGTTTCGGTTTGTTTGTGTGTGTTTGAGTTTGTATGGGAGAAGCGTTTCGTGTTTTGTTTTTTATTGTGTTTTGTTGTACGATAGGGTGTTTTCTCTTTTCTATTTCCTTTAAGGTCGCATAGGAGGTACAGGGAAATATATGTGTTTCTTTGGTAGCAGTTTTGTTTGCGGACATTGGGTCTTGTATGTGTTTTGTTGGAACTGAATTGGTACCAGTTGGTGTTTTTAATGCGGAAGCGGTTTTCTTTATTTGTTCCGAATAGAGATCGTTATTTGTTGTTTGTATGGGATTTTGTTCTCTGTATATGCGTTTAGCATCGGATAGGGATGTTTTATTTTTTGTTTGTATTATTAAAATTTGTTGGTATTGCATATATTTTGGGCATGGGGAGGAAGATGCCGGGTGGGGGCCGTGACAGTTTGCACAGATTGTTCTTATGCATTCAGTTTCAGGGTGGGGTGGAAGATTGCATGTATTGCATGCCGTTGTATTTTTGCACCATTTTGCCGTGTGGCCTAGTAATTGGCATTGTCGGCAACGCATAGGCCTCGAAATGTATTCCTTGACCTTGGTGTTGTACCAGCCGATTTAAATTGTTGTTGGTGGTTGAAGACTGTCAAATGAAAATAGCATTAGGCCCGTGGGCTTCCTTTCTCCATTCATCATTTTGGTGAATTTAAATACATCAACAATGCCTTGGGAATTCATTTCTGATAATATATCAGGTTCTGGGACGTTTATAAGGCAGGGGGCGTAAACGATTCCTTTAGAGATGTTTAGTTTGGGGTGTAGTCTTATGTCGACCGGACAGATTGATTCGAATCGTTTGGATTGGATGAATCTATCTGCTGTATCTTGGGCTTTGACTAGAATTAGTATGGAGCCATCCCTAAGCAGGGTTATTCTTTCGTACTGTGCACTAATAGAATCAATTATTCTCTTCAGCACAAAGACGTTAACAGATGTTAGTCGCCTTGAAGCATCGGTTGGGTGAATTTGAATAAACCGAGGTGTTTTTAAAATTGCTTTGTTCGGTAAAGCAGGGAAATCGAAAGACAATGAGCTGTCGGATTGTCTTTTCTTTTTTGTTGGCACGTTGGTTGCAGAGCCTGAAAGTGGGCATTCTCCCAGTTCTAGGAACCTGTTGCCGGTATGCTGGCTTGGCCCTAGGGCCATATTTTGGGTTTCTTACCTGATGTGTCTTTGTTGTGTTTTGTTTGTGAATTCTTAGGAGTTTTATCTGTTGTCAAAAATTTCTCTTGAAATACTTTTACTTTTTAAATAGGTAGTCACTTCACTTTTTAACTGGCGCACTATTCAAAACTGGTGTTCTCTGTAAGAGAGTTCGCGGCTGACTGTGATTCAAAAATTATTGTAGTTATACAGTCCACATCGTGTCGTTGTCGGTACAAAATAAATATAATAAAACTAAACTTGTATATTTTTTCTGTACTTTTCGTCTTTTCGGTATTAAAGGATACTCTAAAATATCCATAATACAAACAATTTCAGTTCGTTCCTTATTATTGTGTCGTTTCGTGATTCATTATTATTATCACTATAAACGCATCGTGCAACAAAAGGATATCCTAACACATTGCTGACCGGTCACGAGTTAACTCGTGATATCGTGGCCAAACGTTGGTGACCGGTCACGAGTAAACTCGTGTTTTTGTAGCCAAGCCTTGGTGACCGGTCACGAGTTAATTCGTGTTTTTGTAGCCAAGCCTTGGTGACCGGTCACGTGTTAGCTCGTGTTTTTGTTGCCAAACGTTGATGACCGGTCACAAGTAAACACGTAATAAGCTTTTTTCCGCATCTTTATTGTTTTCACGGCGCAGTGTTGGAAATATTGTACTGTAATTATTTGGTTTCCATACCTCGAGTTGTGTCGCTCTTATAAAAGACGGGTAAGCTTCGTTCTAAGTGTAAAAAAAATTTCACCCATGACCGAACGCACCAATCAAGAACCTTTTACTGAAGTATACGCAGATGATTTATCTGAGTGTCCAAGTGATTGTGAATCAGATGCTGGTAACTTCAAATATGATACTGTATCAGAAGATAGTGAATCTGATATTAGGCCTCCAAAATCTCGAAAAAGAAATATAATAGTATCAGATAGCGACGATGAATTGGAGGAAGAATGGAACGAACGTGACATCACACCAAACTTTCCGAATTATTTAAATATTCCTGGAGCAACAGTTGATTTTGATGACGCACCAACTATCAGTGAAGTAACGGATTTATTTTTTGACAATACATTTTTCGATTTAGTCGTTACGCAGACTAATCTGTACCACTTTCAAATGAAAGTCTTACATAAAATCTCTGCAAAAACGACACCATGGACGGAAGTGACCACCAGTGAAATAAAGAAGTTTCTTGGATTGCTGATATTGATGGGTCAAACCAGAAAATCTTGTTGGAAAGATTATTGGTCAACGGATCCTTTAGTTGAAGTACCAATATTTGCGGCGACTATGACCAGAAGGCGATTTGAGCAAATTCTCACATTTTTCCATCTGAATGACAATACACAATGTACAGTTCCTCAAGATAGACTTTTCAAAATTAAACCGCTTTTGGATTATATCATTCCAAAATATCAGGCCATGTACATACCCAAACAGGAGCTAGCTCTAGACGAAGCAATGGTACCATTCAGAGGACGCATCAGCTTTAGAACGTACAACCCGGCGAAGATAACGAAGTATGGAATTTTAATCAGAATGCTGTGTGAAAGTGAGAGTGGTTATATATGCAACTTTGAGATCTATTCGGGGCAAGGCAAAAAGTTGCAAGAAACTATATTGTCGATATTGGAGCCTTACCTTGGTTGTTGGCATCACATATACCAGGACAACTACTATAACAGCGTTTCTACAGCCGAGCTATTATTCAAAAGGAAAACATTAGTGTGTGGTACCATACGGGAAAATCGTGGCTTACCAAAAGTCCTGTTGGAAAAATCTAAAAGTCTACACAAAGAAGAAATGACTTTTTTACGAAAGGGACCAGTTGTTGTTGTTGTATGGAAGGATAAAAGGATAGTACGGATGGTATCCACTATTCATGATGCTTCTATGAAATCTAGTGGAAATCGAAAAAAAAATTATAAAGATGACACAATCAAACCTACATGCATATTGCAGTACAATAAGCATATGAAGGGAGTAGATCGTGCAGATCAGTATTTGGCGAATAGCAATATATTACGAAAAACTCTAAAGTGGTACAAAAAATTAGCTTTTTTTCTGATAAACTGCACCTTGTTCAATGCATATAAAATATACTGTACCTATCGGCCAGAAAGTAAAATAAGATATAAAAAATTTCTACTCGAAGTAGCCAGGGAATGGATAACAGTAATTCCCAAGGAATGCAGCACTGCAACTGACACTTCGCGGAAATCTCGAACAGCTCCTTCTAAAGATCCACCCACCAGGCTTTCCGGACAACTAAGAGAACACGTCTTAGAAAAAATAGTTACTACCAAAAAAACAAATCCAACTAGAGTGTGTAGAGTATGTTCTTCAAAAGGAAAACGAAGTGAAACCCGATATATTTGCAAAACATGTTGTGTACCATTACACGTAGGTGACTGTTACACATTTTATCATACGAAAAAGAAATATAAAGAGTTAAATAATAAACAAAATTTATTAAAGTTAATTTATATTGTTTTACTTTTACATCCGCTTTCAAAACAGTAGCCGGCCACATGAGGTAAATTTTCAGAACAGTTGCCGGTCAGCAATGTGCTAAAATACCCATAATACATAACAATTTTCGTTCGTTTTTCTTTCGTGTCGTTTTTATAATAGCGCGATAAACGCATCGTGCCAACAATTTTCATGTAACTTTTTTTATAAATATGTAAATGTAAATTAATTCAATAAATCATGTTTATTTAAAATTTAAATTGACTTTTTTTCGGAAGGGGGGGGGGGGGGGTAATATCGACTTACGACTTACGCAAAAATATTTTGGGGTAATGGTTAAAAAAGTTCCCCGACCGCTGCTGTATTATTTGTCAACAGCATCAAATAGTTTTTTTTTTTTGCAATTTTAAATACCACACCGGCAACACCGTTTGCTACCGCTCATTATTTATTACCGTGACAGTGTCGGTTATTATTTGAAAAAGGTACATATAATAGATTCGTTTACGTTCTCTTTTTATGGCAGACAACAGGAGGCAAAAGTTCTCACTTAATCAAAGCTACAACAATTTAATTCCACATGCGCACTGTAATATTATTAACATTCACATTGTTGACTAAACCTATTCAAATAGAAAAGAAAATTGCGACATCGACATTGGGACATAAACAAATGATACGTGTAAGTTCGTTAACTAAACGTTTTGAAAACTGGACAATTGTAACGAACGCCTCTAACAGCCAAGATTTACTCATGCGTTAGTGTTTGGAATTTTATCAACTATCGGTCATTTTTCGCACAAATTCAATTTAAACACCAACGGCTCACAGCTACAGCTTATAAACACCTTACAATCGTTCCCCTAATCAGAAAGCTAATTGGATGAATGATAAGATTGCAGTAATAATAAAATCTATAATTTATTTTGTCCTATTTGCACCAGAATACAGTGGGTTTTTGACAAAGCATGTGATCAGATCTACTCTAGTGAACTCGGTAAAATATATAACAGTGATCCGTGTAATAAGATATAAGAAAAGGTGTTTTTGTGTTGGACATTGTTTAAAACAGGACTTTTATGTAAGTGAATAAAAGTCGAAATATATATATAAACTTAAACTTAAATTATTTTGTGAACCATCAAGATCTATCAGTATTAAAATTAATAATAGAAAATCGAACGAAAAAACAAATGTTCAACTCTGGAAGGTGAATATAGTATCACAAATTTTTCGAAAAGTCCAGTGTCGCAATTCATATCCTGCCCACCTATATCGCTGTACATTTATTCTCAAATTAAATAACTTGTATACATTTTAATTAGTGTCACCTTCTCCCAATGGAAACTACGTCTTAATGATATTTCTCACATTTAAGGTGATCTGAATCATCTCCTATTGTCGTATATTTATAATAATATGTTTATTTATACAATTTAAATATTAATTTTATCATCACTGGCACTACAACCGGGATCCGGTCTTGGGCTTATATAACAAGTCTGACGCTAACTAAACTTTCCATAATAATTTGTTTTTCCGGGCAAGTTATTAGCCTTGCGCCAGATTAATTTTATACTTGTTTACTATTTAAGAATTGTTTTGTTGTTGGTTTTATTCTTTTAACTTCACCCAGTTTCTTCTTTCCTTGGTGTTTTTTTATTTTTTAGTTGTAGTTCTCCTTGATTTCATGTTTTTTCTTGTCTTTTGTCCTATTTAATTTTCCTTTAGGTGTGTTTCTCTTAGTTCTTGTTGTCTTGCTTCTTTTTTCTCTCATTCTTCTTCTGTTTTATTTTCTTGATTCCTTCTTTATTAATTTGCGTCCTCGTCATTAATCTTCGATCGATTAAAGCTTTGCATTTCTTCTTTTTCTTCGTTTTATAATTTCGCGTTTTTTTTCATCCTTCGTTATTCTTTTCTTATTCGATTCACTCTCATGTTAGACCTACTTGTCAGGATTTACTCATTTTATACCTTTCCTAATTTTTTTCCTATTATAATTTATCTTTATTGCGTTTTTAATTGTTTTTTTTTTATTTTACTGTATTTTTTGTTCTTCTTATTTTAATGTATTATTTTTACAATTTTGTTTTAACTCTTGTCATTAATGTTGATGATTTACTTCGCTTGTTTATTTGGTGGATTACCCTCCATGTTGAGCACTAATGTCCTTACACATTAGATGGTTGTACAATTTTTTTTAGGCTCTTATGTAATACAGAACCCCTTTTTTCTTTTCCCCATATTACGGCTGAGCACATTTTATTTTTCAGCTGGGTTATACCTCGTTTTATCCCATAACAACGTCCGTTAAGGATCATGTTAATTTACTCATTAGTTTGTCTTTTTAGAAACGACTGCTGACGATCTTATTGTTTTATTAATAGTCACCTAATGATCGATATATACTAAGAGATCGTAGTCTCCTTTGATCCCATAAAATTTCTCCTAGCGACGCGTCAAATAAATTACATCTTATGACAACTTACCATAAGAAAAAATAAATATACAAATAAAACACTGATAACGTCTCCTCATAGCAATCAGAACTTACACGGGGAGAGAAGCCAGGGACAATAAAAGGAAGCCACTAACGAAAAATGATTCAATTTCTCCAAATAACAAAATAATTCAAAAAAATGACTTATTCGAAACCACCGCCGTTTCCTCTCTTCTTTTTCCGCCTCTTGTTTTATGC
The DNA here is from genome assembly GCA_963931805.1 of Microdon myrmicae. Taxonomy (NCBI): domain Eukaryota; kingdom Metazoa; phylum Arthropoda; class Insecta; order Diptera; family Syrphidae; genus Microdon; species Microdon myrmicae. Next base: position 187,858,671 of record OZ007497.1, read on the forward strand.
ACTTTGTTTGAACAAATTGCGGTACATACCCTAATCAGCAATATATACGGTCCACTACAAGCAACATTTTCATTTCAATCCAAAAGTGTGTATAGTGGCAGCCACCGCGTTCTTAAGCCGAATCACCCAAATGTCGAATGGTCTACTCTGTTCATATGACATACTCCGGATTGTAATCTCCACTCATTCATGGCCAATGTACATCAACATCTCACTTCTTTATCCTCTCACTCGAGAGGATACAGGGCAAAGTCACTGATTGCTTTCAACCCGGCGAAGGCCAGGACGATACTTGACTCTGTTCAATCCAAGTTGACATGCAGTCTCCACGTAACACCTCTGGATAGCTACTTTGCCACCCGCCATGTAGTTTAAAATGTATAAGAAATCAATTTAATATTAATAATAAGCTTAAGTGAAGTATAAAAACACTAACATATTTGATAACAACTGAGAACAAAGTCGTTTTTTATTAAGAGAATTATCCTTCACAATTTTAAAGATGAAAGTGAAATAAACTAAAAATGAATTAAGAACAGCTTGTGTTTTAATTCCTATCTGGTAGACGGTGTTTTCCCGTACTCCCGGTTGTGGACAAACGCGGCGGCGCGGCGCGACGTTTCGTCCTTTTGGTTCGGCGTTTTATTCGGTGGAACATTTAGTAACGATTCGGTTTGGTGGAACCTTGTCGAACAGCGGAGTGTTAGTGGGACGAGGTAGAACTCGCACCCATGCCGGTGCCATGACTTCGTGCCCCCACAAGCTCGGCGGAGGGAGAGTAAGTCCTGGGTCCAGAATGCCGGATGTAGAAGAGAAATGATGGTCGCCTTAAGAATACTGTCATTAGTACTGCCAACTCCATCTTAGGCAGTAGTCATAGAGATCGGAGCAACTGGTTTGATGATGAGTGCAAACTAGCGACTGAACGTAAGAATGCTCCATACCGGGCAATACAGCAGACTCATAGGACGCGAATACGAGAAGAAAATACAAAGAGCTCAGAAGATCTGAAAAAAGAATCCACAGATAAAAGAAAAGTGTCTGGGAAAAAACCTCGTCTGTGAAATAAAGAAAAGTAGAGAGCGAGGACCGCACCAGGCGCGGAAGCTCTACTAAATAATCCGCAGTATGACTCGGTACACGCTACGCTGCCCTTACTGCAAGGATAAAGAGGGTAATCTGATCACCGATCGTGAAGGCATTCTGGAGCGATGAGAAGTGCACTTCAATGAATTGCTAAATGGTCAGCTCACAGAAGAATTGGAGGCTCCACCAATGCAAAATCAAGACCAAATGTTGCCGTCACCAAGCATTGAGAAGACATTAATAAGCCATAAGACAGCTCAAACCAAATAAAGCCCCCGGGGCTGATCGCACACCAGTTGAGCTGATCAGAATAGGTTGACAGCGTTACATCACACAATTCATGAGACCGTGGTGCACGTATGGGAGCAAGATGAGATGCCGAAAGATTGGCGTCGTGGAATGATTTGCCCCATACATAAGAAGGGAGATATCACACTGTGCAGCAACTATAGGAGTATAACATTGCTGAGTACCACCTATAAGATACACTTCTCTATCCCACAAGATCGGATAGCCCCATACGCTAAAGTCATCATTGATCAATATTAATGTGGCTTCATCTCAGGCAAATCAGTGATTAATCAGATATTGACCCTTAGGCATGCCATGGAAAAATGTCTGGAATTTAAGATTCCATTATATCATTTATTTATAGACTTTAAGGTCGCCTACGAAAGCATAGCCAGGGTAAAATTATATAATGCCATGGGAGAGTTCGGCATTCTAAACAAATTAATACGACTTTGTAGGTTGACCATGACCAACGTAACTAGTCAAGTAAAAATAGCGGGATTGTTATCCAAACCAATAAACATATTTAATGGACTCCGGCAAGGGGACGGTCTGTACTGTCTCCTCTTCAACCTGGCGTTGGAGAAAGCAATCCGTGACTCTGCCGTTAAAACAAGAAGGACTTTTGTCACCAAGTCCAGCCAGATAGTTGCCTACGCAGATGACATCGACACCATGGGTAGATCTGTGGGGATTCAAAGTATGTTATGCCAGACAGGGGCACTGTTTCACTTAAATTCGCATCAAGTTGTTCCGACGAAAATGTTGAAATTCCAGAACTCAAACACCAAAGATAAAAATGAAGGAAATAAAAGCACTGGTGGTCTTTTGTTGGTTAATGTTTTCTTTATTTAACAAATTCATAACTACGTTTTTTGGGTTTTATTTTACTTATCTTATTATTAATATTATTAAATTGTTTTTTTATAAATATTATACAAGTTGAAACACTTCTTTCTCGACACTGTGACCGAGGTAATTAAAAATTTTACCCAAATGCATGCGAGCACTTTGGTGTTGAGATGTGACTCGCGCAACGACAATATTCGACTCCATTAAACAGACACGAAATTAAATTGTTCCGACGAGCTACCGCGGTTGTGGTTGAGTAATGACTGATCCCAATTAGGGATGAAATTTTGATTTTGTATTTGCACCACAAGCAACCAATCGAGATCATTCTTACATGCGGTGCTCTCTCATGTTCCCCGCCCATTGAGGTGGGTAAACGCTTCGGTTAATTCAACAGTCGACGGACAAGGGAGAATGAGAGAACCGGAACACAATGTGCAATGATCCCGGGGTGGTTTTGGTTTTTGTGTGCATGTACCAATGCAACTCTGAGAATAGGCCACTGACCTAATTCGGTGAATGTGGTGATCTCAGAGTGTATTGTACTGTAGGAAGATAAAAATGGTGAGGAGTGGATAATGGCTGGTGTTATTCACCTGCAAAAAGAGAACATTGATCCCAAGCGCATAGCGTGTCTGGGGGAAGTCGAAGTGACGCTACATTGGCTAGGGTAATATTATCGTGGGAACCAAACTCGAAGAATTTGGAATTACCCGAGCCGTTGCATGATTATGTAACAGCGTCGTTTGGTCAGACATGGTTGTTGCCAACCAAAATGACTGGAATTTCCAGTGGAAATCGCTTGGGTTAATGCAGAAGTGTTGTCGTATGGCAAGAAAACACTGAATTCAGTTGTGCATTAACTAAATGAATAAATGACTTCCGGACATGCTTCTTTTACAGGTAAATAGGTTGGTGGGAGGAATTGGGGTTGCTTTGACACGCTGTTAGCGGTCGAAATAAGGCTGAAATAATGGGTTGGTTCTCCATGTAATATAGAACCCTCACTGTTCCGATTCGCCTATACAGGACCCCTTCACCCAGATCGAGCAGGCGGCACAAAAACTGGGACCGCACATTAATGAGGGGAAAACTAAGTACATTGTGGCGAAGAGAAGACCTAACGTTGATCAAACTATCAGGGTAGCTGAGCACCAATTTGAAGTAGTGCAATCCTTTAACTACCTTGGGTCAATAGTATCAGCCGACAACAATATGGAAGAAGAAATACGGGGACGGCTGATCAATTCCGGAGACGTTACAACCATGAGTGGTATGGGACCTACGTTGAAGCTAATGTTGTAAGAAAAATCAAGCTCGGTAGACTCCGGTGGGAGGAATACCCAGCTCGAACGAGCGAAGAGCAGCCTGCCCGAAAAGTCCTTTGTGGCAGGATGTATGGAAGAATACAGCGTGGCAGACCTTGTCTGCGATGGAGGCATGGCGTAGACCAGGACGCCCAGTGCATGAGAGTGCCAAACTGGATGACGTCGGCTCGAAATCGGGACAGGTGGAGAGATTTGTTAAATAAGGCCAAGACCGGATCCCGGTTGTAGTGCCGATAATGATGATGATGATGATAATGGAAATGCACCTTCTTTTCTGTCGTGCTCACGGAGTTCACAACCACAACGAATGCCAATAAAAAAACCCACATGACTGGTAGTTTTACCAAAACATGTTCTGGTTATTAGGGCCAGCAGAAATGGTGTTACTCTAAAAAGTTGGGCTATTAAAAAAACCGAGCAGTATTATGGGAAGACCTAATAACACCAAAACATTGAGCACCTTTTTTTTCAAAACTGTGTTTTTCAAAACGGTGTACACGATATCTCGAATGGTACGAGGGTTGCCTTTTATATTTCGGGATTAGAGAACAAAAACAAATATTGATCATCGAAAATCACTTTACTGTTTTTCAAAATATTCCCCATGAAGATCTATACACTTTTGCATGCGTTTGAACCAATTGTCGAAGCACTTTTGCCACTCTGATTGAGGTATCTCCAACACATGCATTCTGAATGCAGCAACCGCTTCTTCAGGTGTCGAAAAACGTTGATCTCTCAGTTTGTTTTTTACGTACGGGAATAAAAAGAAGTCATTCGGTGCCAAGTCAGGACTATACGGCGGATGACCCATCAAATCGATGTTTTGGGTGCTCAAAAATGCAGTTGTGGTGGTGAAGAGTGATCCGTCTTCGGCGGTTGGTTTTCCTGATTTCTTGGAAGACAACTGGCAAACAAATGGTTGTGTACCACTCAGAATTGACTGTTCTGCGTTGTTCTAGTGGTACGGTTGCGACATGTCCAGTTTTTCCGAAAAAACAGGCGACCATTTGCTTGGAAGTGCTTCGTGCGCGAACAACTTTTGTTGGATTTGGCTCATCTTGAAACACCCAGACAGTCGACTGCTGTTTACTTTCGGGCTCATACGCGTAAATCCACGATTCATCACGATGTCATAGAGGTGTTTCGAAGCACCGCGACCGTATTTTTTGAGCATTTCTTTCGACCAATTGACACGAGCCTTTTTTTGGGCGATTGACAAATTGTGTGGGATCCAACGCGAACAAATTTTTTTTGACAGTCAAATGTTTATGCAATATTGAATGTATGCTGGTCCCACTAACGCCTAAGGTTGTCTCAATCTCACGATAGGTCACATGACGATCTTCCAATATCAGTTCGCGCACAGCATCAATGGTTTTCGGAACAACAACTGATTTTGGACGACCTTCACGAAATTCATCTTGGAGTGAACTACGACCACGATTGAATTCACCATACCATCGATAAACACTGGTCCTTGATGGAGCTTCATCGCCAAAAATTGAATTAAGTTCATCCATGCACTGTTGCTGAGTTAATCCACGCCGAAAGTTGTAAAAAATAATCGCACGAAAATGTTGACGATTTAATTCCATTTTTGGGCCGAGATGAATCTTTTAAGTTACTCTAAACAACACAAATAGCGCTCGTATGTCAAAACGTTCTGAGTACGTATAACCTCAAAAATATCCAACTTTATGACAGAGCTGTCAATTGCCGGATTGCAACACTAGGGTTGCCAAATCCCGAAACATAAGAGGCAACCCTCGTAATCGATAGATCGACTTAAAATTTGGAGCACATACTCCAAGGAAAAGTGCTTTTCAACTCACGTGGGCTTTTTTAAATATAATGTTTTGTTCAGTAATTACTAAGTATTTTCATACCGAAAATGTAGAAAAAATGCCTACGTGAACCGAAAGACAATATAATGGAAATGAGTCCCCGCGATTTCAAGTACACCACCTGATCCCGTCTGCAAATCGCGGAAATGGGCGATGAGCAATGTAATTACCTGCATACGGGAATATAATGCCTGTTGCATCCTATCACTCCTGCGTACTGTTTAATACTTTATTCGTTTACTTCACAGCTCGGCATTACGCTACGCCTTGAACTTGAACTAGAGTCGTTTAAAAAGAACTTCATGTCCATAATGGTCGACCTAATTTGCTGTAAGCGAATGATCCTCTACGCCAGGCCGCACACCAAGAAAAACATGTTTAATATTTTGCACTCAAAGTAGAACTCTGTTATCTCGACAGGAAAAGTTAGTCAGTTCTTTGCGTTCCGCTTTCGATCATTAAGTTTGGCGTTCAGTATCTAACGAGGTATTCGGGTCTAAAGTCGTGAAGCCCAACTGAGTTTCTTCACTTAGAGAGGGACGATTGAAAAGATATATAGAATAACGAGGCAAAACTTTGTTACTTGTTAAAGATTCATTTGTAAGTGAGGCTTATCTCCGAATAAGTATTGCAATCAAAACACTTATGCAACAAATCATTTATTATCATATCATCAAATATCAATAATATAATTATCAGTTAATTACCTCGATGTGCTCATTGTTCATGTTCAGCTCGACGTGAAGTGATCGCTTGGTTGAAGTCCAATAAGATTTAAGACAAAAACAGATGTCAACAGACACGGCTAACAAGAGAAACACTCTATGTGGGCTTGCACTGTGGCACCCGCCATGGTTGCAGCAGTTGGCAAACACCAAAATGTTCATGGCTGTCTACGGTCTCCTGGGCACCATCCAAGCCATGTCCTACATGTACTTCATAGTGACACTTACAACGATAGAGAAGCGTTTCAAGATTCCTAGTCAGACTACAGGTGAGCAAATAATTGAATGACCACGATAGTGCTATTCATGAGTGCTATTGATAACTGTTAAGGTTTTTATCATTGACAAGTGACTCTTTCCAGGAATTATTCTAAGTGGGAATGAAATATCCCAGATAATGTTATCATTGATTTTATCATATGCCGGTGGACAACGAAATCGTCCACGTTGGATCGCATGGGGCATGGTCTGCTGCGCCCTGTCTTGTTTTATAATAGCCCTCCCGCATTTTATTTATGGAGCCGGTGACGATACGCTGCGGCTTACGCAGGAATACTTGGACAGCTTGGACCACAATCTCACCGAAACTGGTTTTCCGTTGGTTGTAGGTGAACACATGTGAATTCAACGCATAAACATTACTGACTCATTACAATTGGATTGCACTTTACTTTTAGGAGACGGGCGCAAAGCAGTCCCTCAGTTTGTGTGGATCTAATGAGGCTGACAACAATTGTGATTCGCTATTAACATTTTTACCATTAATTCTGATATTTTTATCCCAATTCGTTCTCGGCATCGGGAACACATTATACTACTCTCTGGGGCAGACATATCTTGATGACAATACAAAAAAGACCAACACGCCATTGATGTTAGCCGTAGCTATGTCATTGAGAATGGCTGGTCCAGTTGTAGGATTCTTCTTGGGCAAGACGAACTTCCAACCGAGGTTTACTTATCATTATTAATTCTTTTGCTTTTAGGTTATGTATCCCTGAATCAATTTATTGACACAACAAAGACACCGCTCATAGATCGTAAAGATCCTAGGTGGCTTGGTGCTTGGTGGTTCGGATGGATGATCCTTGGATCGTTTATGCTCTTATTCTCCGGATTGATAGGCATGTTCCCGAAGCACTTGCCTAAAAGCAAAGAGAGATTGTGCAATTCTGAGGTGCCGCAAGTCTTACGACAGGAAGAACTAATGTTGGATGAAGGCGTCACTATTCCAAGGGGATTTGCGTCAAATGCTGCCTTGGAAAATAACTCAGGCCCTCAGACCGATTTCCCGAAGCTTAAAGGTGAGTTGTTTGATATGAATACCTTGGAATGAACGCATGTCATAAATAACTGGGTTTCTCAAGTATTTACTGATTGGGTTTACTTTTGATACGGGAAGTGTTTGTTTTTAATTTATGTTTATTTAAAAGGTAATCACAATTTTATCTTTTACTGATTTTGAAAAAGGGAAACATGGCATTAGAGTTTATGCGCCCTAATAATACGGATTATAAGAAAGTTGAGAGATAAAGGGATTCCCAATAAGGATGCAATATTTTTAAAGTTAAATAATGTGTTTGTTTTTAAAACATTATGACAGCCATATTTAAAACAGTGATACTTTAAAATAAAAAAAATAAAACGAATTTCTTATATCTCAAATATTTAGTATTTTAAAAACATATCGTCCCTATAGGAAAACCCTATACATGCAACTCTACACATGTAGATTCAGCTTATGATCCCGATTTTACTTTCTGTTACTGGGTTGATTGGACGAAAAACTTATTATTTAAAAACAAACGATTGAATTGCACCTAATTCGGTTCAAAATCGCCTGATAATATTTTCGAATTACATAACTTGCTGCGAGGTTATAGGACTCAATTATAAGTGCAGGAGAACCTTTCATTAGTTTCCGCTGCACCTATTTTTGCACCTGCGTTGTCTCCTACATTCACCAACACTCTCGATTGTTTCTTTATTATATATCTATGTTTGAGATAGAGCTGCTGATATTTTTTTTCAGGTTCCATAACTTGCCATTTTATAATAGTTAGTATATTGTTAGTAACTTTCCATTCGTTTCCGCAGAAATTGATTTTTTTCACATTATTTTTTTATCATTAGTGGGTTTATGGTGTGAGAGTAGCGTAGCGTCTATTGGGGAGATATTGAGACCTAGGTTTCTGGAGAAATTCAATGGGACAGCTACTATAAAAAACAACACCTGTAGCGCCTGCTTTTGCTCGTTTATTTCGGTTTTCAACTTCCACCTCACTTGAATTTTATGCCAAGCATTTGCGATGATACGAGAGTTCTGCCTCGAACAGGTCAACTGTGACGATTGGAACACAATGAATATTTGCTATAAAGATTATGTGACGTGACCGCAAGGAACAATGTACATAAAGTATGCAAACAAAGCGCAGAATCAATACTCAATACTGTGCTATATATATAATCACAAGCAGCTAGATGTTGTAGCTGAATTAATAAAGCTGAACGTGGTAAGTTGTTCAACATCAAAAAATGATGAGCGAAGTCAAACTGCTGGGTCATAAATGAAAGACCCGATCGAAGTGAGATCAACGATCGGTGATACATAGAAAGTGATAACCCCAGTAAATTGGTAGATTGTACGTAGAAAATTGATTTATTTATTAATTATTAAGAAGTGATTTAAAATTACATCAATAAAATTACCAAATAATGAGCTTAGCATCTGAGACTATTGTCTTTGTATTTTTAACTTGCAATTTTATTGGGTTATTTATTATTTAATACGATGCAAATGAATTACACGGTAACTTAAATCTAATAACACCAGCTACTAAGGGTTTTGGGTAGTCTAACATTAAATGCTTTTTAGATCATATTTTGTAACTTATCTCAGGTTAGGATGTTGTAGGGTTTATCGACATTAGATGATGAATGTTCCTAGATGAGGTTGATTCATTTTGTGGGGGATGCGATCCTTGAGAGGTTGCGTCCACCGTGGATGAAAAACCAACGAACAGAATCGGCGTCCAGGATAACCTGCGTCCACGAAGATAAGGGACCGATGAATAGAATCGGCGTCTAAGATGAGAGAATCGACAGATGAGCAGCGTCCAGGTTGAGCTGTGTCTACGAGGATGAAGAACCGATGAATAGAATCGGCGTCTAGGATGAGAGAATCGACAGACGAGCAACGTCCAGGTTGAGCTGTGTCTACGAGGATGAAGAGCTGATGAATAGAATCGGCGTCGAGGATGAGCGAATCGACAGATGAACAACGTCCAGGTTGAGCTGTGTCCACAAGGATGAAGAACCGATGAATAGAATCGGTGTCCAGGTTGACCTGTGTCCACGAGGATGAAGAACCGATGAATATAATTGGCGTCCAGGATGAGAGAATCGACAGATGAGCAGCGTTCAGGTACACCTGCGTCCATGGGGATGAAGAACTGATGAATAGAATCGGCGTCCAGGATGAGCGAATCGATAGATGGGCAGCATCCAGGTTGAGCTGTGTCCACGAGGATGAAGAACTGATGAATATATTCGGCGTCCACGGTGAGAGAACAGACAGATGAGCAGCGTCCAGGTTGAGCTGAGTCCACGAGGATAAAGGACCGATGAATAGAATCAGCGTTCAGGATGAGAGAATCGACAGATGAGCAGCGTCCAGGTTGAGCTGTGTCTACGAGGATGAAGAACCGATGAATAGAATCGGCGTCTAGGATGAGAGAATCAACAGAAGAGCAGCGTCTAGGTTGAACTGTGTCCACGAGGATGAAGAACCGATGAATAGATTCGGCGTTCAGGATGAGAGATCGACAGATGAGTAGCGTCCAGGTTAAGCTGTGTCCACGAGGATGAGGAACCGATGAATATATTCGGCGTCCAGGATGAGCTGCGCCCACGAGGATAAGACACCGATGAATAAAATCGGCGTTCAGGATGAGAGAATTAACAGAAGAGCCGCGTCCAGGATGAGCTGAGTCCACGAGGATAAAGGACCGATGAATAGAATCAGCGTCCAGGATGAGCTGCGCCCACGAGGATAAGACACCGATGAATAAAATCGGCGTTCAGGATGAGAGAATCAACTGAAGAGCAGCGTCTAGGTTGAGCTGTGTCCACGAGGATGAAGAACCGATGAATAGAATCGGCGTCTAGGATAAGAGAATCGACAGATGAGCAGCGTCCATGTTGGGCTGTCTCCACGAGGATGAAGAACCGATGAACAGAATCGGCGTCCAGGACGAGAGAATCGACAGACGAGCAGCGTCCAGGATGAGCTGCGCCCACGAGGATAAGGGATCGGTGAATAGAATCGGCGTCCAGGATGAGAGAATCGATAGATGAGCAGCGTCCAGGTTGAGCTGTGTCCACGAGGATGAAGAACCGGTGAATAGGATCGGCGTCCAGGTTGAGTTGTGTCCACGAGGATGAAGGACCGATGAATAGAATCTGCGTCCAGGATGAGAAAATCGACAGATGAGCAGCGCCCAGGTTAAGCTGTGTCCACGAGGATGAAGAACCGATGGATAGATTCGGCGTCCAGGGTGAGAGAATCGACAAATGAGCATCGTCCAGGTTAAGCTGTGTCCACGAGGACAAAGGACCGATGAATAGAATCGGCGTCCAGGATGAGAGAATCGACAGACGAGCAGCGTCCAGGTTGAGCTGTGTCCACGAGGATGAAGGACCGATGAATAGAATCGGCGTCCAGGATGAATAGAATCGCCGTCCAGAATGAGGGAATCGACAGATGAGCAGCGTTCAGGTTGAGCTCGAGATGGTTAATGAATGAAAACCCTTGAGGAGATTTGAATTGGGATGCTTAAGTGGCGTCCCTTTGTTCACTGACGCGTAGTCAGCTGGCGGATGACAGTTCTCATATGGCAAGCAGATATGAACGTACTAGATTTCTCCAGTACATTCAAGTGGGAATTCGCAACATTCCCCCCGCCTTCGCCAATTATTGGCGAATCACCCTGGTCAAGGGGAGAGGGTCCCGAGGCTGAGGTTGTGCTTGGTGTCGGTGAAGTGATCTGCTGGTGGTGTTGTATAAATTTAACAATTTAATTATGCGATATGGAAAAAGCACTTAAATGAAACTAATGCAACGGGACTTACTTGGGGAAGACCGATGAGCGGCCGTTGATTGTTGACCGGTATTCAGGGTCCAGGGGACATTGATACTTAAGACCCCCTGTTCAGCTGGCTAGTCTGTTGATGAATTAACGTCTTTGTAGTGATGATGATGTTGATAATGTTGGCAATATTTGATCTTGATTTTTGTAATGAATTGCAGTGGAACCCGGTGCGGTCGCACTTTTGATACTTATATGCCCAACTATTACAGTAGTCCTTGCAATAGGAGATCGTCCACTAAATTTTTATTTTATTTCATTATGTTTTTTTTCTTCTTTGCTTTGTTTTCCTCTTTTGCTCCTTTTTTTGCTGGCAGAAAAATGTACACTCCAATTTTTACTGGCCTTAATCTTTAATTTTTCTCAATGTCGTTTATAATATTTTATTCGGCGCCAACGCCGTTTTTTATTATTTTTCTTTGCCAAGTAGAAATTGCATAAAATAGTTTATGCAAATTAGCTACTTGACGATATTGATTTCATTTACAGGTAGAGAGGGGTTTCGTTTTTTGGTTGGGTGCAGAAGGTCTTGCTTTCTCTGAGTGGTTGGGATGGAATTTCCTCGTGGTTCCGTGATCTACTTTAATGCCTTTGAGTGGGTGAGCTCCTCGATACCTCTTGATCGTCTCTCGACCTTGCGATGATTCTGCGGACGTGAACTGTGTTCGACGGTCATGTCGCGCAGGTGGTCGATGATGGGTTGCTCCGTGAGCGTCTTGTAGGACCCATGGAATCGATACCGACGAAACCTTCCGTTCGTCCGCTTAAAGGGGTTGCAATCTACGGTCGCAAGGTCGACCAGTTCATCTGAGTTGGAGTTGTAAGTTCGCAACTCACGATCAATGGTCATGTGGTGGGTGGTGACAGGTCTCATCACACCGGAGCTAGATGACGTGGTGGGTGCTGCGTCTGTTAGCACCCATCCCAAGTGAGTAGCCTACGCGATGAAGTAGGAACCCTTCAAGGATGAGGGTGGGGTAGAGGTCTGCTCCAATGATAAGGACCACTTTGTCGCCGCAGGCGATGTTTGGATCTGCAAGGTCCAGATCCGGCACAAACGAGATAGCCCGTTTTTGATGGTGGTGAGACCATGGTCTTGGACAGTAGTAGCTTGGATGTTCTGGACAAATTTCGGGGTTTAAAGAGCCTTGATAGACCATAATGGGCTTTGTTGGATTTGATCAGCCATTCGCGTATTTCTTCTTTCATATTGTTATCGGCTGATACTATTGACCCAAGATAGTTAAAGGATTGCACTACTTCAAATTCGTGCTCCACTACCCTGATAGTTTGACCAGCGTTAAGTCTTCTCTTCGCAGACCTTGCCACCATGTACTTTGTTTTCCCCTCATTAATGTGCAGTCCCAGTTTTTGTGCCGCCTGCTCGTTCTGAGTGAAGGAGTCCTATACAGCCGAATCGGATCTACCGATGATGTCGATGTCATCTGCGTAGGCAAGTGTCTGGCTCGACTTGGTGACAATAGTCCCTCGTGTCGAAACGCTAGAGTCACAGATTGCTTTCTACAACGACGGGTTGAAGTGGAGGCAGGGCGGCGTCCCTTTGTCGGAGTCCATTAAAGATGTTTTTTGGATTGGATAGCAATCCCGCTATTTTTACTTGACTAGTTACGTTGGTCATGATCAACTTACAAAGTCGTATCAATCTGTTAGGAATGCCGAATTCTCTCATAGCATTATATAGTTCTACCCTGGGTATGCTGTCGTAGGCGGCCTTAAAGTCTATAAATAGATGGAATCATAAATTCCAAACATATTTCCAAGGTCTGCCTAAGGGTGCACATCTGATCAATTGCTGATTTGCCTGGGATGAAGCCACACTGATATTGACCAATGATGGCTTTAGCGTATGGGACTATCCGATTTTGTAGGATAGAGGAGAGTATCATAAGGGCGGTACTCAGCATTGTTATACTCTTGTAGTTGCTGCACAGTGTGATATCTCCTTTCTTAGGTATGGAACAAATTATTCCACTACGCCAATCTTCCGGCATCTCCTCTTGCTCCACGTGCACCACGATCTCATGAATTGCGTGATGTAACGTTGTCCCTCCTTGTTTGATCAGCTCAGCTGGTATGCCATTACTTCCGGGGGCTTTATTTGATTTGAGCTGTCTTATGGCTGTTAATGTTTCCTCAATGCTTGGTGGCGGCAGCATTTGGTCTTGATCTTGCATTGGTGGAGACTCCAATTCTTTTGTGAGCTGCCCATTTAGCCATTCATTGAAGTGCACTTCCCGTCGCTCCAAAATGCCTTCAGGATCGGTGATCAGATTACCCTCTTTATCCTTGCAGTAAGTGCAGCGTGGTGTGTACCGCGTCATCCTGCGGATTATTTGGTAGAACTTCTGCGGCTGGTGTGGACCTCACTCTCCACTTTTCTCTATTTCACAGACAAGGTTTTTTTTCCCAGGCACTTTTCTTTTGTCTGTGGAGTCTTTTTTCTAATCTTCTGAGCTATTTGTATTTCTCCTCGTATACCCGTGTCCTATGAGACTGCTGCATTGCCCGGTATGCAGCATTCTTACGTTCAGTCGCTAGTTTGCACTCATCATTAAACCAGTCGCTTCGAACTCTACGACTACTGCCTATGATGGAGTTGACAGTACTAATGACAGTATTCTTAAGGCGTGTCCATTTCTCTTCTACGCCTGGTATTCCGGACCCAGGAGGTACTCTCCATCCGTCGAGCTCTTCGAGGGCGAGTCTTAGCGCATGGCCAAAGGTGTTACTGGTATGCTCATTGCGGAAGGCAGCCGTGTTGATTCGAACCTGATCCGCGGAGCAATACGTCTCACCGAGATAGTGATCCGAGTCAACGTTGGCACCTCGGTACGTTCGTACCGTCATCAGGCTCGAGGAGTGGCGGCGATCTATCAACATGTAGTCAATTTGGTTGCGAGTGGCTCCATCAGGTGATACCCAGGTGGCTTTGTGGATGTCTTTACGTGGAAACCTGGTACTCGCAACGACCAAGTTTTTTTATTCTGCCAGTTCGATGACTCGTAGTCCATTGTCATTAGTGTTCTCATACAAACTATGGGAACCTGCGTAGTGCCTGAAAACCGACTCCCGACCTATTTTCGCATTCAAATCACCAAAAACGATTTTCACATCATATCTTGGGCAGGTATTGAGGGCCCGTTCGACGTTCTCGTAGTATTCTTTCTTTTCATCGTTAGGGGACTCCTCTGTAGGTTCGTGAACGTTTATGAGGCTTATGTTCTTAAACTTGCCTCGCACGCGAAGAGTGCATCATCATCATCATCGGCACTACAACCGGGATCCGGTCTTGGTCTTATTTAGCAAATCTCGAGGCTTGTTAAATTTTCCATAATCATTTATTTTTACGGACAAGGTTATTACCCTTGTGCCGATGCGAAGAGTGCATAGCCTTTCGTTTATTGCATTAAAGCTGACGATGGCAGGCTTCAGTTTTTGGCTGACTAGAAAGCCTACCCCGAGCACATGGTGTTTTGCATGGCAGTTGTAATAAATGTCATACTCGTTTCTTTGAATAACACCACTCCCCGTCCATCTTATTTCTTGTAATGCTGTTATGTCAGCCTTATATCCGGACGGGGCATCGGCTAGCTGCTGTGACGCTCGAGTTCTGTATAGTGGACGGACGTTCCATGAGAAAATTCTTAACACGTTTAGGCATTTACGTTTCCGTGGTCGTCGTCGTGTATCCGGTCCATATCCGAGGCTTGTTAAATCTTCCATAATAATTTGTTTTTACGGGCAAGGTTATTAGCCTTGCGGCAATCTTTCTCAGGATGTCGCTGCATGCATTGGTTCACTACTTTGCGGGTACCAAACTAGCTATCCAGGGGTGTCACGTGGAGACTGCATGTCTCCCGCCTTCGCCAGGTTGAAAGCAATCAGAGACTTTGCCCTGTGTGTTCACTCCCATCCTTCTATCAACTTTTCTTCGGCCGTGGCTAAGTATTCATCCTTTATGGGCATGAAACTTCTCCTTCCTCCTTTTACAGGTGTCGACGACATATTAAGCATTTTCTTTTATTCTCGAATCTGAGGCTGCCACTTCGTAACGGCGACTTGTATAGTATCATGAGTATATTCGAACGTGTGTTATAACCCTTTTCCAAGACGCAAGCAACTGGCAATCTCTCTGAGTTCGGTATGAAAAGTTGAATCACCTTCACAGCGACTACTGCTTGAGAATTCCTCTCCTCGCCGATGACGGTATTTATAATGGTATTAAAATGCCGGTTTGGCAACTTATCTTCAAGAAAATGGATCTTCGAAACCACCTTGCTACAATGGTGAACTTTTCGATCGTGTATCCCATAGCGTTGACTGTTGGATTCTGTTTTGTAGGCACCCATCATCAGGCTTGTTCTATTGTTAGCTCTTCGATTTAGCTGTAGAACTGTTATGGAGTGAGTCTATGCTAGAGCCTGGCCAATACCACTTCTTTGATATTTTGCGCCTGAGCGCCGAACCACACGAATGCGGAATGCTCTACCTGATCACGTATTTGCTCAGCGTTGTAATTTCTAGGCATTTAAGATTAATGTACATCGATACCTCCTTTCCTTATCCACTTCCTCTCCGCCCGATCACGCTGTGCTCTGCCCTTTCGTGCGCGTTAGTGTATAAAAAAATGACAATATGGTATCAAATCTTCTGTTGCAGAATTGCAGGCCATTCAGGACATTTGATCCCAGATTTTTTTTTACAGTTTACATAAACTTCTTATCTCCATTTATTTTTTCATGGACACTCCTTTTTTTCTTTTTAGACTTTCCGAAGGCATTAATGAGGCTGCTCTGCAACAAACTATTAATGTGCAACATCATTTCCGCTACGTTCTACATCCTTGGTGCTGGTGGTTACATGACTTTTCTCAGCAAATACATGGAAGTCCAGTTTCACAAAACCGCTCAAAATGCCACTATTGTTGTAGGTCCAATAACAATTAGTGGAATGGTGCTTGGTTTACTTATTTCGGGCCTAATAATCTCTAAGAAAAGACCTAGCCCCAGTAAAGTTCTGATGTGGAACGTAATCGTAGGTTTTATATATATTTTCGGTCAGGTTGGTTACATGTTTCTGTATTGTGGCGATACAATACCGCTGACGACTGGGGGAAAGTATGTACATTGAGTGATCAAATAATACATATTTAATAAAGTTCCAACCTTACATTTCCAGGCTAAATCTTACTAGTGAATGCAATCGAAATTGCTCCTGTGATAACGTAGCTTACAGTCCAGTTTGTGATATGAGTGCCGACATTACATACTTCTCCCCCTGTCATGCTGGCTGTCGCGATTGGAATCCGGATAATAAGGTATAAAAATGTCCAAAAACTTCGCAAGTTATGGTTTACATTTTAATACTATAGCTCTACACAAATTGTTCATGCCCATCCAGGAGTAACATGTGGACAGATAGTTATATGAGTGAATCATCGGTAGTAGCGTTCCTGTCAGACACAACACTTCCTACAACCACACTCAACGATGAAACATCATCTGACGTTTTCTTCTCACCTGAAACAACATCATATGACATGCTGTTTTCCACGGAAACACCGAACCAGGACACATCTTCTCCGACTACACCGGGAAGTAGCCATGAGAACACCACCACTCGAAACGATCAATATTTAAATGATTTCTTATCCCCTGGAGTGTGCCTTAAAGGTTGTGAAATATCATTTTGGATATTTTCTATCGTTTCGATGACAGTTAATTGGTTTGGTTCGTCGGGACGTATTGGTAATATTCTGGTTAACTACCGTTCAGTATCAACGGAAGATAAGTCCTTCGCGCAAGGCTTAGCTCTTATGATCATAAGCATGTTTGCCCTTATTCCAGGGCCTATATTGTTCGGACGCATAATTGACTCCACTTGCTTAGTGTGGACATTTCAATGTGGACAAAAAGGTAACTGCCAGCTCTACGATCAAAGCCGTTTTCGTTATCTGACAAACAGTGTGGCTATAGGTAAGTCGTATCGAAAATGTGTAACTAATGAAAAGCAATACAATTGCTATTTTGCTCTTATCCTTATAATTACAGGACTTACAATGTTTGGCGTATTTTTCGACTTCCTCGTTTGGTACTACGGCCGTGGTTTGGACTTGTATGGCGAAAGAGAAGCCCAACGAATCGCGGAGAACAAGAAAAATAAGCCCATTTCACCCTTAATGCTACGGAGACAATCCAAATAGGACTCACTCCTTTTGTAGAAGCGAACATTTAAGGGAATTTATATATATTAGTGATAAATAAAGTAAATTGTAAATATAAAATGATAGGAGAAATAATTTCAGTTTTGTTATTGGTATTCTACTCGTCTCTAGCCATCCCAATAGGATATTTGGATTTTTAAACCAATTTATTTTGTTAACTTCAAATATTGGAGGAACCACCCTAAAGTGTATGTAAAGTTCTTGCGGACAATTCAAATGTTTCTTTAACTTATCATTGATGGAGCGTAGAACTCTTGTTATGGCATTGTTGCACACATATTCTTATACTGCTTTTCATTCGGCTTAGCTTCTATTTGTTGGTCGATGATATTTCGTTTCGGCTTTAAAGTTGGCAGGTATTTGATCTATCTTCTCCAGAGGACTCTGACCAATTCGGTCGCTCCTCAGACAGGTCATGCGTCATCAATCGTAACAAGTGATAGCCAGATATGGAACAATGTCTGGCAAAACTAAACTGATCCCACCAAATAAACGATATGAATTGTTTCCCATGAATATTCATGGTGGATGATGAAGCAGGTTGTGGTAATGGCTCCATTTCTCATCACCAGTGACTATAAAATGCAAAATGCCCTTTCGTTTACGCCCGGTAAGAGGCATCTCACATATTCCACTGACTCAGAATCTTTCAGGGCTCTACAAAGACCCAGATAAAGGCGATTCACATGACTCGCGCTGCATGTTTTTAATACTTCACGCCAATGTGGGAATATTCGTGAAGAGGTATGCAAAATGCTGAGGGCTTAACCCGATTATAAGTGATCTATAGTGATCAAGTGTACCCAATATGTACCCACGCCCTTCCTTCCACTTCTGTGGCGGTCCCCGCCCTCACCCCTCCGATCCTCCATTTTGGCACATCCTGGACCCATGCAGAATGACGCCCCCGTATTAATAAACTCGATTATTCCAATCAACCAAATTCCTCATATCTGTTAAAGGGCGCCCCTAAAATCGTGAACTCCGATTGGATTTCGGAATTTTTTCTGAAAAACTATAGGATTCCCGTAACAGGATGTCACTTGCTTCCTGTCTCCAAATACAGGCCTTGTTTCATCATAGTTCTCCCCCCTAGATACGATTGAATTTTCCATCCGAACAAAAACGGTTACCTAACGATCGGCAGGATGACTATATCCAAGCACAACCGCAACAATTCAACTAATCACCTGCCCCGCTTTCGTTAATTCGTAGGACGTAATAATAGCGCACTCCCCCTCCTAAACCAGCTCAGAAAACCACACGGCAACGAAGTCGATGTAATCACAGCCGATTTCAGCAATGCCTTCGACCAAATTTCACACAATCTCATCCTCTTTAAGCTATCCTCCCTTGGGTTCGAACACCTACTGATTAAGCGGATTTTTTCCTATCTTAACGATCGAACATACCGTGTCAGATTTAGATCGACCCTTTTCTTCCCACGTCAGGGGTTGCCCAGGGCAGTCATCTTGGGCCCCTCCTATTCATTCTTACTATTTATGATATAGACTCCAGTATCAAGCACTCCTCCATCTCTCTATACGCTGACGACACTAAACTCTTTAAGACGATCTAATCTTCTGTCGACAGCTTTTCAACATGGTGCCAAAATAACTGCCTCAAACTAAATATTGCCAAATGTCACTCAATCACTTTCTCCCGTAAACGCCCCCCCCCCCCCCCTCCCACGCTACGTCCCTCTGTATTCTCAACCAACAGATAACACCTGTACAAACGATTCGTGACCTTGGCATCTTATGTGATAGGGAGCTTAACTTCATCCCACATATTGATGACATTATTCTCAAGTCCAACTCTGTCCTTGGTTTTGTGAAACGCTGGTCGAAAGAATTCTCTAATCCCTACGTATCCAGATCGCTCTATATAGGCTTTGTCCGCCCCCTTCTTGAATATGCTAGTCAGGTTTGGTCTCTTCACTACTCGTCCCAAATTCGCAGGGTCGAAAGCGTGCAACGCTGTTTTTGCGTTTTGCCCTCCTAGGATTGAATTGCAAAAATCCTCTGATTCATCCCACATACACGAGCCGTCTTCACCTAATTATCACACCTTATCACACTTGAAGAGCGCAGAATTCATGCCGACATGTTTTGAGGCATGTGGATTATGTTGTAGGACACGTTGTCGAACATGTTGTGGCGCATACTTACGACTTGTTTGGGTATCATTCGGATATGTCTGAATCGCCATTGGGACATACATGGGACATCTTTGAGACACGCTTGGGACTTCTTTGGGGCTCACTGATACATCTTTGGGACACGTTGAGCCTTCTTTAGGGCATCGTTGTGAGTTCGTTGGGAAAGATGGATGATGGGATATATGGATGGTGGTGTGTAACGCGTTTTTTTTTTTTTTTTTTTGTTATATATTTCCAATCATGTTATGAACTTATAGCGTTTGAAATAATAGTGAAGAAGATCGTGTGATTCGAACTGACGCTATGACAGTTTGAATCACGAAAAAAATTGAACCTAAGCGTTACCCATCAGGCTACTGACGGTGTTTTATAATTTGATTTTTAAACTCGACCATACTCCACTGATGTGAATTATTTTTGTTATCGCTATGGTATACGGCTCTGGTGTATTTTCTTGTTCGATTTTTCGTTCGATGCTCTGCACTATTTTGCTTGTGAATTGTGTGTGTATCTGTTAGAGTCACAAACTCACCACTATACCCAACTCCAAACTAATTAATAATATTCGTACTTCCTTTGCTAAATCATACCGCGCCCCCTACTATTTTTAAACCTCCCGGGCACCCTATGTTCCAATTATAACTCGTTCCTTAAAGTCCCAACCCAACCCAAGATATAATCGTACTCCTTTCCCGAAATCTGACCGCAGTCACACTTGTCATTACATAACGTCCACCGCACCTTCTCGAAGTAAAAACTCGCTTAATCTCAACCCAACCGTTCGCCCCACATCACTTTCTGCCTCTTCTCTCGTTTTAATCTCAAAACTGGGGCTAGATATCCCAATTTCAACAACTCGCATTTTCTCCATCCTTAAAACTCTCCCCATCAAGGAGCATCCCGTCCTCTCCACTTAACAGTAGATTGAATTTTACATCCCCTCTTTTTACATCCAGAATTCATCCTGGCCCAACACCCACATCGCCCTGACTTTCTATGGATCCCCCTTGCCTCTACCTGTTAAAATCATACACAAAGCATAAACTCCACATAATGTCGCAGCCCGTCCCCTTCTTGAATAAGTGTTACGCACAAAACCCTCCACCCCTGAATACCTATCTCTTTGGAGCTAAGCTCCACCATTAATCGCGCATACATCAAATATCGCGATATCAATTCAATATCAAACAAATTGAACTACACGTTCAATTTGCTCATATTGAATTTAACTTGAATCCAAGACGTGAAAGAACGAACCATATGTTCAACACGCAAAATCCCCTGCATCCAAATCTGTGGACTAGATGACCAACTTTCAAGTAAAGTTGTTGAGAATCAATTCACGTCTGCAGTTTTATGACCCTTTAAAGGGTTGTTTACACAACCATTTCCCACACGGAACATCTTTTTCCATTCTCCTAAAACAAACAACTTGCGCCATAAAACGAACCGCACATTCGTTTTAGCGCCCACCAACATAGAGGTTCATAAATGTGCATTAGCACGATCCTCTGTTGATTTTTCCTTCGTGTTTCCTCTTTTGATCCTAAGCCGGGAAAGATAAAGAAAGGGAATAGCGGCTGGAAAAAGGGCCAGGCAGCAAAAAGGACATATCCTTCGATCTGCAGGATGGAAGAAAAAAGTCTTCGTTCGGGGCGATTAAGAAAAAAAGAATAGAGTTGATATTCAGTTGTTGACCGAGACGGTCGTCCGCGAGTTGGAGTTGATTCGGGATTTTTGACCGAGACGATCATCGGTTGGGTGTGTTATTTGGCGTCTAGGGATTATCAAAGAAACTTCCCTGTTAACAAAATTTTTAAAAGAATAGTGGTTGTCCAAATAGTTTGAAGTTCTTAAAGTTTCTGAAGGCTTAAAGTTTAGTTTAATAAATTTCTAAAAAAACAACGAGTGTGTTTTATTTATGTGTGATAATGTACGTAATGACAAATGTGTAATAAGTATGTGGTGTTTAAAATATAGCATTAACATAGATGTTGTGTCCATTAAAAATAGAATAAAACCTAGATTCACTCCTAAGAACGACCAGCGAGTTTTAATTCATGTGGTATTTGGGATTATACTTTTCTCTGTTACCAACCGGCTAAGTGAGATTGGAAGATCCGTTTTGGGCGGTGGGGATAATCATCTGTAGCCATCAACAAGGTCGGACCGCTCCATACCATTCTTCAAGTAACACTCGTTATTAAAAATATAATAAAAAAAAAGGAAATATAATCCACTATCAAAATATAACCTTACATATGCTAGTCAGGTTTGGTCTCCTCACTACTCGTCCCAAATTCGCAAGGTTGAAAGCATGCAACGTCGTTTTTTGCGTTTTGCCCCCCAAGGATTGAATTGCGAAAATCCTCTGATTCTACCCACATACACGAGCCGTCTTCACCTAATTAACCTTAACACACTTGAAGAGCACAGAATTTATGCCGACATCCTCTTCATCCACCGCCTGCTCTCAGGTTCAATCAACTGCCCAAACCTGCTCTTCTCCATCACATTTTCCACTATTCCCCTAAACCTGCGAAACCCTCGTTTCTTCTATTTGCTCGTCCATCACACGTCTTACAGCTTTAATGAACCCATTTCGCGAATGTCCGGGTGGGCAAACTCTCACCCCACCTTCTTTGACTTCAATCTCACCTCTCCCGCTCTGAAACGTCGTCTCCTCTCTTAACCCTCTTGAACCTACCCAGGTCACCACCTGCACTCTCCCGGACTCATACTCACACCCTAGCATCCGGCTTATCCTCGCCCTTCCCTGTCCCACCGTTTAGACTATTATTCTATCCATCTTTATTTAGTTCCCCATTCCATTTTTAAGTTACTTTAAAGTTAGTCCACCACCCCCGACCAGCATGCCTTAGTTTTGAAGGCAGTTCGTAAGTCTATTTATAAGTTTATATGTTTATACGAGGGTTGCCTCTTATGTTTCGGGATTTGGCAACCCTAGTGTTGCAATCCGGCAATTGACAGCTCTGTCGTAAAGTTGGACATTTTTGAGGTTATACGCACTCAGAACGTTTTGACATACGAACGCTATTTGTGTTGTTTACAGTAACTTAAAAGATTCATCTCGGCCCAAAAATGGAATTAAATCGTCAACATTTTCGTGCGATTATTTTTTACAACTTTCGGCGTGGATTAACTCAGCAACAGTGCATGGATGAACTTAATTCAATTTTTGGCGATGAAGCTCCATCAAGGACCAGTGTTTATCGATGGTATGGTGAATTCAATCGTGGTCGTAGTTCACTCCAAGATGAATTTCGTGAAGGTCGTCCAAAATCAGTTGTTGTTCCGAAAACCATTGATGCTGTGCGCGAACTGATATTGGAAGATCGTCATGTGACCTATCGTGAGATTGAGACAACCTTAGGCGTTAGTGGGACCAGCATACATTCAATATTGCATAAACATTTGACTGTCAAAAAAATTTGTTCGCGTTGGGTCCCACACAATTTGTCAATCGCCCAGAAAAAGGCTCGTGTCAATTGGTCGAAAGAAATGCTCAAAAAATACGGTCGCGGTGCTTCGAAACACGTCTATGACATCGTGACAGGTGATTAATCGTGGATTTACGCGTATGAGCCCGAAAGTAAACAGCAGTCGACTGTCTGGGCGTTTCAAAATGAGCCAAATCCAACAAAAGTTGTTCGCGCACGAAGCACTTCCAAGCAAATGGTCGCCTGTTTTTTCGGAAAAACTGGACATGTCGCAACCGTACCACTAGAACAACGCAGAACAGTCAATTCTGAGTGGTACACAACCATTTGTTTGCCAGTTGTTTTCCAAGAAATCAGGAAAACCAACCGCCGAAGACGGATCACTCTTCACCACGACAATGCGAGCTCTCACACATCGGCTGCGACAACTGCATTTTTGAGCACCCAAAACATCGATTTGATGAGTCATCCGCCGTATAGTCCTGACTTGGCACCGAATGACTTCTTTTTATACCCGTACGTAAAAAACAAACTGAGAGGTCAACGTTTTTCGACACCTGAAGAAGCGGTTGCTGTGAGTTGGAGATACCTCAATCAGAGTGGCAAAAGTGCTTCGATAATTGGTTCAAACGCATGCAAAAGTGTATAGATCATCATGGGGAATATTTTGAAAAACAAAGTGATTTTCGATGATCAATATTTGTTTTTGTTCTTTAATCCCGAAATATAAAAGGCAACCCTCGTACAACTTGTACTAAGCGAAATAAACTGAGGGTTTGCTCTCTATTCATTTTTTTCATTCATTCATTCAATAGAGAGAGTTACAATATTGCACGCCAGCGAATGACAGTAGCTGTTGATCTGACATCCGGATCTCTCGACCCCCTTCCGGCTTTTCTTTCGTTTTTTTACCTCCTGGGTCGTGGCGGACAGCGGCACACAGAGCAAGGGGCTTTGACGCCGGAGAAAAATCGCGAATAAGGGAAGGCAAGATAATGGTAGCAGAGGCGGCGGACTTTGGTAAATCTAAATACATTAACTTAAGGGGGAACCTCATGTAAATAGCGTTTTTCAGGAATTTTTTTTGAAAAATGTAATGCGTAGATTAATTTGCAATTTAAGGCACAATTTATGTACGTTATAATATTTAAAGAAAATATTTTTTTA
Source organism: Microdon myrmicae (assembly GCA_963931805.1). NCBI lineage: Eukaryota > Metazoa > Arthropoda > Insecta > Diptera > Syrphidae > Microdon > Microdon myrmicae. The sequence continues at coordinate 187,882,980 of OZ007497.1, forward strand.
AGACTAATCGTTAACAATAAAACGGTGCAATGGCGGCTTGAAAACAGCGTCTTGAAAATGCACCGTGCAGCATACAGGTCACAAAAATGATCTGAAACAAAAATACAAAATAGGTTCTTTAGTTTATGCAAAAATGCTCACCATGGCGTTCTCCTTTTATTAAAATTTGCAAATTTGCAAAAATGGCGAAGTTTTGAAAAAAAAGGATTTTCTTTTATAAACAAATGTTAATAACAATGTTTTAAATAGAAAAATAAAAAACCGGAGATCATCATGCTGAGACCAAATATCTGTAGAATTTCTATACTAAGCTTCATAAAGATCGAATGATTAGTTTTTGAGCTACGTTGCACGGCGTGCGAAATTTTGCGTTTCGAGAAAAACGCGTTTAAAGTTTGAGTAATAAAAATCGTGAAAAAATCAAATCAAGAGAGCGGCGGCCCTGCTGTTCAATGCGGCGTTTGTCGTCATTATCGGCGAATCCTTTGCTCTGCTGTCCAATTACGGTATTGAGAGCTTGCATTGTTTGAAGGACGATCGAAAATCCTTCGTTAAACATGCCGGCAGCCAAAAAAGCAGCTATCCCAATGATTTTTTTACCACAATTCAGATGTTTAGGAGTTAAACGCCAGACGACAGCGTTGAAGCTCTCATTAGCATTTGGTGTATGCCCACCTAAACATCTCTCCAACAAATCATCCCGTGACAGATCTTCATAAATTGTACTAATATGTTTTTGCACATCTTCAGGTAGTGGATGTGGATGGTCAAATTCTTGCCCCAAGGCTTGTGCGACGCGCCACTTACACCAGGAGTCGGCGGCCGGAGGACAGCCGTCGTGTTGTGGTTTTTCATTTGTTGAAGACAAATGAGAAAATGTTGCCGTTATCGCCTTTCTCTTCTCAATAACAGAATCACTGTTACGCCTGATAGCGAGGTCGTAGTATTTTGTTAATTTTTTTATTAACACATCGGTCAGCTTTCCTTTTCCTCCTAATTATGCACTTTTCTTTATATTGCGCAACCGCCTGTTTCTCCAAATGTTTGCTTTCGTTTACATGTTTACACACAATGTAATTTTTTGTAATCCTATTTCTTAAGTTAGTTCGTAAGTTTTTTTCTTTACTTTTAATTTCTTTTTTTTTTTTTCTCAAACGCTTGTACTAAGTGTAATAAACGAGGGTTCTGCTCTCACTAAACAACATAAACAACACAGAAATATCCGATATTGCAGCAAAAACACTTATGAATTCTATAATTCGGTAGCAATGTGTAAAATTAATAATTATATGAGCTGACGTAGCTTTCATTTTTTTTGCTGAAGAGCTCATTCCTTCGCCTCCGCTTGCCTCTTCACTTACTGTCCCAGCAGTCATTGGGTTGAATTTTTGAGGAACTTTTCGCCGTCTAGGACGATTCGGACGATAATTAGGATTATCACCTTGCACGTTTCGACTCATTTTCTTGTTTTCGAATAAATGCTTATTCTAAACTGCTCTGCGAACGACTGGTCTGACTCAAGAGACGCTGCTGAACCGAGTGTGTTTTCTTGCAAAATAACTCAATACAGGCCCAATAAGTATAAAGCAGTCAGGTAGTATTATTAAAAAGCAAAAAACCGTCACGCGATAAATTGTCCCTTTTAAAAATAATAACCCTCTTCATTTTAAATATTTTCTTTTTATTTTTTAGTTAATAAAAAAATTCTTCAGCATATTTATGTGTATAAATATTTTTTTTTCTTCAATTTTTTAAGTCAATTTATATAACTTGGTTTTCCTCACTTGCATTCTTATTAAAACAATCATCAAAGTTGTCATTTGTTTTTCTTCGTATTGTTTGGTTTCTTATTACAATCAAGCAATAACGTTAAGCAATTGATAAAATTTTGTTTCTCTCTTTTGTTTTTTTTGTTTTAATGCTGTGTTATTTAAGGTCTTCCTTGCTAAATAATGATATTTATCGACCCCGATGCAGTTTTACTTTGCATCATCTAATACAAATAATTACATGCGTACACAATAAGCACGTAATTATAAAATATGAATATATTTTCTTAAAAAAAAAACTATACAATTTAACATGAGTAAAAATGTTAATAAAATATATTCAATTTCAATATGCAATGAAAGCTCATTAAAACAAAAAGTGAAATCGTTTGTTACACATCCAATTTTTACAAACTTTTTATTTATATTTCCTTATAATACAGAAATTATAAAAACCATACGAATGATTAGAAATGAAAACAAAGAAAATTTTACTTAAAACAAAAACTCTGATCAAAATGACATACTGAGGTTTTGCAGATTATTTAAATTTTAAAATTAATATAATCTCTTGATGGAACTCTATTGGAGAAATATAAAACCAAAAATGATTTTTATTTGATTTCAATTATTATTATTATTAGAATTATCATAATTATTATTATTATTCTTTTAAGTAACAATCCAATGCAATATGTGCACCTGTACGGATGGACCATCATTAAATATTTGTATAACAAAATCAGAATAAAATCTAAAGTATGGAGTTATAAAAGAGAAACCACCTCAACTCATTATAAGCTAAATAATAAAAAGTAAAGCAGAAATATTAACATTACTTAAAGAAATCCCAAGCTGAAACAGGGACAATTATCATAATCGGTATAAGAGGCGCAACTATATAAGAAAAATGAATAATAGAAATAAAAATAACAATGATCATGTATGAAAAGGACTAATCATCTCATCGTTTGTTTCTCCTCTTGTTCGTTTTCTTATTTAAATTCAAATTCGAGTGAACTGTTGATGTGTATATTCGTGTTATTCGGAAGTGTACGTGTAATTAGAATTATAATTTTATTTCATTTTATAAATACAAAGTAGTAAATTGTTTCGATTTGCTTGTTTTTCTGTTTTCTCTTTTACATCCTCATTCTTTCATCGCACTGCTATATAACTAGGATTATGAACCAAAAATAATTGTTATGGTAGTGTTGCCTGTCGAGCTGTATACAAATTTATTCAATCACTTTCAGCACTTTGCCAATGGCGATTGTTTTATCTGAAAAACAAAATTCGGATTAGTAATGATTCTGAAGGATAACTGAATATTTTTTTTGGACATACTTTCATCTCTAAGCGTGAATCTACCCATTTGTGGAAACAGTTTAAATTGTTCGAGGCATATCATTCCGGAGCACTCAATTCGCATTATTGCCACCTGGTCTTGTTTAACAAACCTTGGACGTGTTTTTGATTTGTCGCCGCTCTTCTTGTCCACTAGACATATGAGAGCCTACAGAATAAAAGGTTGAAATAGAAATTAAATTAGTTATGCTTAATAAGAGATTTGTTATTTCTTCAGAAACTCCATTGACGCAAATGACACTATAGCGTTTGGGGTGATAGTGAAGAACATGTGATTCGAACTGACGCTATGACAGTTAGAATCACCAAAAATTGAACCTAAGCGTAGCACATCAGGCTACTGGCCGTGCTTAGAATTCGATTTTTAAACTCAAATATATTCAACTGATGTGAATTGTTATGTTATCGCTATGGTATGATGCATTTTCTTATTCGATTTTCGTTCGGTGTTCTTCACTATTTGCTTGTGTTTGTTTGTGTATCTGTTAGAAACGCCACAACACCATATCCCATCTTAACAATTATTATCGAGTTAAATAACGATGAATATTTATACTTTTATATGCGGTTTACTTTCATATACAGTTCGTTTCAAAAGATTCCGAAAAACATCTTTCAATAATTCGGTATCAGTTGCCTTTATTTATAACTCGGCCGTTCAAATCAATTTTTCAATTCAATTCAATTTTTATTAGGTAGATAATATGGTACTTAAGAGATTTAGGACAGCAATTCCTTTACAACTATAATCTTAAATCTATATAATGAAAATAGCGCAATTTTAATGAATAATAAATAATACATGGTTAAGGGAAAACCACAAGAAAAAACCCTTATTTGAATCTTAAGACTAATATTGCACAGGCTTCCGGTTATTTTATGTAATAATGACTTCGATATAATTTTCATAGACAGGGTACATATGTAGTGATTTAGGATAACGCAAGACGGGAAACGAGAACATTGTCAGAAAAAGAGCAATTGGCGAAGAAGTTTCGATTGATTTTGTCAATAAGAAACTCTACCGGTTTAACGTTAGCGTTTTCATGTAGTTCATGTGTCGAATAATGCCATGGCAAATTCAGCAACATTTTCAATATTTTATTTTGACACCTTTGCAATTTTATTTTGTGTGTGCGAGCACAATTACACCATACAGGGGCGCCGTACAGGAGCTTGAAAAATGGTTTTAAAAATTAAAATTTTATTTTCGAGGCTAAGCTTTAACTTTCTACACACTAATGGATACATAACTCTTACGACTTTGTTTATTTTGTCAATTGTAGTAGTGATGTGTTTTTGGAAGATAAGTTTTTTATCTAGAACAATACCTAGATATCTACAGTCTTCGGACCAATAAATATCCATCATCATCATCATCATCGGCACTACAACCGGGATCCGGTCTTGGCCTTATTTAACAAATCTCTCCACCGGTCCCGATTTCGAGCCAATGTCATCCAGTTTGCCACTCCCAGGCACTGGGCGTCCTAGTCTACGCCATCCCTCCATCACAGACAAGGTCTGCCGCGCTCTCTCCTTCCATACATCCTGCCACAAAGGACTTTCCGAACAAGCTCCTCTTCGCTCATTCGAGCTAGGTGTCCCGCCCACCGGAGTTTACCGAGCTTGATTTTTCTTACAGCATTAGCTTCAAGGTAGATTGCGTACAACTCATGGTTGTACCGTCTCCGGAATCGTCCTCCCTCACATACGGGGCCAACAGTTCTCCTTAAGACCCTCCTCTCGAACGCGGCTAAGAGTTCAGAGTGCCTTTTATTAAGCACCTAGGTCTCGGACCCATACATGAGTACTGGTAAGACCATAGTCGGGTACAGTAGTAGCTTGGATGTTCTGGATAAATTTCGGGATTTAAAGAGCCTTGATAGACCAGACTAGGCTTTGTTGGATTTGATCAGCCGTTCGCGTATTTCTTCTTCCATATTGTTATCGGCTGATACTATTGACCCAAGGTAGTTAAAGGGTTGCACTACTTCAAATTCGTGCTCCACTACCCTGATAGTTTGACCAGCGTTAGGTCTTCTCTTCGCAGACCTTGCCACCATGTACTTAGTTTTCCCCTCATTAATGTGCAGTCCCAGTTTTTGTGCCGCCTGCTCGTTCTGAGTGAAGGAGTCCTGTACAGCCGAATCGGATCTACCGATGATGTCGATGTCATCTGCGTAGGCAAGTGTCTGGCTCGACTTGGTGACAATAGTCCCTCGTGTTGTAACGCCAGAGTCACAGATTGCTTTCTACAACGCCAGGTTGAAGTGGAAGTAGGGCGGCGTCCCTTTGTCGCAGTCCATTAAAGATGTTTATTGGTTTGGACAGCAATCCCGCTATTTTTACTTGACTAGTTACGTTGGTCAAGGTCAACTTACAAAGTCGCATCAATTTGTTGGGAATGCCGAATTCTCTCATGGCATTATATAGTTCTACCCTGCCTATGCTGTCGTAGGCGGCCTTAAAGTCTATAAACAGATGTTATAATGGAATCTTAAACTCCTGACATTTTTCCATCGCCTGCCTAAGGGTGAATATCTGATCAATTGCTGATTTGCCTGGGATGATATTGACCAATGATGACTTTAGCGTATGGGGCTATCCGATCTTGTAGGATAATGGAGAGTATCTTATAGGCGGTACTCAGCAATGTTATATCCCTATAAATGCTGCACAGTGTGATATCTCCTTTCTTATGTATGGGGCAAATTATTCCACGACGCCAATCTTCCGGCATCTCCTCTTTCTCCCATACGTGCACAGCGATCTCATGAATTGTGCCATGTAACGCTGTCAACCTATTCTGATCAGCTCAGCTGGTATGCCATCAGCTCCAGGGGCTTTATTTGATTTGAGCTGTCTAATGGCTTTTAATGTTTCCTCAATGCTTGGTGGCGGCAGCATTTGGTCTTGATCTTGCATTGGTGGAGCCTCCAATTCTTCTGTGAGCTGACGATTTAGCAATTCATTGAAGTGCACTTCCCATCGCTCCAGAATGCCGTCACGATCGGTGATCAGATTACCCTCTATCCTTGCAGTAAGTGCAGCGTGGTGTGTAACGCGTCATACTGCGGATTATTTGGTAGAACTTCTGCGCCTGGCGCGGACCTCGCTGTCTACTTTTCTCTATTTCACGGACAAGGTTTTTTTCCCAGGCACTTTTCTTTTGTCTGTGGAGTCTTTATTCAGATCTTCTGAGCTCTTTGTATTTCTCCTCGCGCACCCGCGTCCTATGAGACTGCTGCATTGCCCGGTATGCAGCATTCTTACGTTCAGTCGCTAGTTTGCACTCATCATCAAACCAGTCGTTCCGATCTCTACGACTACTGCCTAAGATGGAGATGGCAGTACTAATGACAGTATTCTTAAGGTGTGTCCATTTCTCTTCATTGAGTTCTTCGGGGGCGAGTCTTAACGCATGACCAAAGGTGTTACTGGTATTCTCATTGCGTAAGGCAGCCGTGTTGATTCGAACCTGATCCGCGGATGCAATACGTCTCCGTAAGGCAATCCGCGCTCTGAAAACTGTACCAACAAGATAGTAATCCGAGTCGACGTTGGCACCTCGGTACGTTCGTACCGTAATCAGGCTCGAAGAGTGGCGGCGATCTATCAGCACGTGGTCAATTTGGTTGCGAGTGGCTCCATCAGGTGATACCCAGGTGGCTTTGTGGATATCTTTACGCGGAAACCTGGTACTCGCAACGACCAAGTTTTTCGATGCTGCCAATTCGATGACACGTAGTCCATTGTCATTAGTGTTCTCATGCAAACTATGGGAACCTGTGTAGTGCCTGAAAATCGGGTCCCGACCTATTTTCGCACTCAAATCACGAAGATCGATTTTCACATCGTATCTTGGGCAGGCATTGAGGGCCCTTTCGACGTTCTCGTAGTATTCTTCTTTTTCGTCGTCAGGGGACTCCTCTGTAGGTCCGTGAACGTTTATGAGGCTTATGTTCTTAAACTTGCCTCGCACGCGAAGAGTGCATAGCCTTGCATTTATTGCATTAAAGCCGATGATGGCAGGCTTCAGTTTTTGGCTGACTAGAAAGCCTATTCCGAGCACATGGTGTTTTGCGTGACAGCTGTAAAAATGTCATACTCTTTTCTTTGAATAACAGCACTCCCCGTCCATCTTATTTCTTGCAATGGTGTTATGTCAGCCTTATATTCGGACAGAGCATCGACTAGCTGCTGTGCAGATCGAGCTCTGTATAGTGAGCGTACGTTCCATGTAAAAATTCTTAAATCATTTAGCCATTTTCGTTTCCGTGGTCGTCGTCGTGTATCCGGTCCATACCCAAGGCTTGTTAAATTTGCCATAATAATTCATGTTTACGGGCCTGGTTATTAGCCTTGCGCCAACCTTTCGCAGGATGTCGCTGCATGCATAGGTTCAATACTTGACGGGTGTCAAAGTAGCTATCCAGGGGTGTCACGTGGGGACTGCATGTGAACTTGGATTGAACAGGGACAAGGATCGTCCTGACCTTCGCCGGGTTGAAAACAATCAGAGACTTTGCCCTGTATGTTCGAATTCAAAAAAATAAAAAACGCTGCAGTGGCCTCATGTGTTGAGCATTGGTTCTACCTTTTAGTGATTCTAACCGTTATATGGTCGGTTCGAATCACGCCTTCTTCACTATCGTCGCAACCGCTATAAGATGTGCAGAGGTAGATCCGCTTTCTCTATTTCACTGGTGGCTGGTCTGATACCGACTATTAGCGTAGGAATGAATAAGGTTTTGGATATTTTTCACGAATGCCTAGAAATGTCTACTACCTGTGGGAGAGTGTAGTATTTTTTGTCTCACTCTCTGGTCATCATCCTATCTCCGTTATCGAACCTGCCGCGTGCGATTTATATCCACCCTCTCCGATCCCTTTTTCCCAACCTCAGGTGTCCCCCAGGGCAGTCAGCTCGGCCCTCTCCTATTTATCCTAACCATAAACGACATAAGGCTCTTGCATTAATCACTCCTTTATCCCGCTTTACGCGGATGATTCCAAAATTTTAAAGACAATCCGCTCTCCCCTGGACTCCTCACTTCTCCAATTGGATCTTAACAGCCTCTCGACTTGGTGCCAAAATAATTCGCTAGAAATGAATATCGCCAAATGTCACACAATCACCTTCTCTAGGAAGAGTTCCCCCACTCACCCACGCTCCTATCTCTTACTGAACCAACCGATAACATCGGTTGAATTGATTCGCGATCTGTGCGTCCTATGCGACAAGGAGCTCAAATTTACCGCACATATTGATTACATAATCCTCAAGGCCAACGCCGCCCTTGGGTTTGGCAAACGCTGGTCGAAGGAATTCCTTAACCCCTATGCCACCCGATCACTCTACACAACCTTTGTCCGGCCACTACTCGAATACGCTAGTCAGGTCTGGTCCCCGTATCAAGTGTCTCACATTCGCCGGATTGGGGGTGTTCAACGTCGTTTCTTGCGCTTTGCCCTCCGCGGACTAAACTGGGAAAATCCGCTGGCTCTACCACCATACACAAGCCAGCTCCCTCTAATCAATCTAAACACACTTGAATCCATGCCGACATAATCTTTGTCCATCGCCTTCTGTCTGGCTCAATAAATTGCCCAAGCTTGCTCTCCACTTTAACATTTCATACAAACCCCCGTAACGTACGTAACCCTCGACTGTTTTACGTGCCCGCTCATCACACTTCTTACGGCGCTAACGAACCCATCTCGCATATGCTGCGACAGGGCAACTCTTTCCCCATCTCCTTCGATTTCAACATCTCCACTCCCGCTCTTAAACGACGTCTCAGAATAAACCCGTCCCAAATCAGTCCACTCCCTTCAATAACCCCTCTACCCTGCAATCCCCTCCTCAACCATTCCTCAAACTAGCGATCTCAGAGCCCTGTTTCAATGAAGTTGTAGACGCAATAAATCGATTGAAAAACAATAAGGCTCCCTGGGTCGACTGCATACCGGTGGAGCTTGTGAAGCATGGAGAAGCAACCACTCGAAAGATCCACCAACTCATCAAAACAATATGGGATAAGGAAGTCACTCCCGAATAATGGAAAACCTCAATAGTCGTCCCCATTTTCAAAAAAGGCGACAGATCTGACTACGAAAACTACAGAAGAATATCATTGCTCCCAACCACATACAAAAAATTAACAAATGTCATTCTGGCGAGATTCACACCGTACGCAGATGAAATGCTGGGAGACAGCTAATGCGGATTCCGTAGGAACCGGTCAACAAGCGACCAAATGTTCACAATGAGGCAACTGCTGGAAAAGAAGTGGGAATACAGACAAACGGTTCACCAACTGTTCGTTGACTTCAAAAAAGCCTACGACTTAGTCGCAAGGCAAAGACTCTACCATATTATAGTTGAGCTGGGAATCCCGAAAAAAGATGTCGCCCTCATTCAAATCTGCGTGAACGAAAATAAAGGGCGAGCTAGAAAAGAAAACCACCTCTCAGAACCATTTGAAATCCGGGACGGACTAAAACAGGGAGGTGCCCTATCACCATATCTTTTCAACCTTGTGCTCGAGTATGTCATCAGAAAGGTACAAGACGACAACATGGCCGGATCATCCCTGAACGGGGTCACACAAGTGCTCGCATATGCGGATGACATCGTCGTTCTGGGCGATAATCTAGAGACGGTTAGTAAAAATTGTGAAATCATCATGCAAGCGGCAGAAGAGGTGGGCCTAGATATAAATGAAGACAAAACAAAATACATGATTACGGCGAGAGCAGGTGGACCTCAGGGAACACATATAAACGTCAGAGGCAAGATATTTGAAGAAGTTAAAAAATTTAAATATTTGGGAACGATACTGACGGTCAGTAACGAAATGTCGAAGGAAATTAACAAAAGACTACACTCCGGCAACGCTGGTTGGCACGCAGTCAGTAAACTGTTGAAATTCGAAGTGCTATCACGTAATATAAAGCTCCGTGTCTATAGAACCATAATCTTGCCGATTGCTCTATACGGATGCGAACCATGGGCTCTCACAAAACGGGAAGAAAACAAATTCCACGTGTTTGAGAATAAAGTTTTAAGGGGTATCTTTGGCGGTAGGACAGGCAGGACAATGGAGGAAACTCTACAACCACGAATTGGAAGAGCTATACCGCAAGACTACAATAGTGAGAGTAATCAAATCGCGAAGACTAAGATGGGGCGGACATGTGGCGCGAATGGGCAACGATAGCACTGTGCGTACAATTCTTGACGGTAGACCAACGGGAAAGAGAACGGCTGGACGGCCGCGACGGAGATGGGAGAACAATGTTAGGTTTGACCTTGATGAGATCGGATCAGATAGTCAAGGGTGGAAGGAGACTGCACAGGACAGGGAACGATGGCGGTGTCGAGTCGGTGAGGCCATGAACTCTCGGGTTCCTACAGGCCAATAAATAATAATAAAATAATAATAAACTCGGAGCTTTAAATTAGGTGATAGCAGTTTGGATTTCAGCAGTTTACTGACAGCGTGCCAACCAGCGTTGCTGGAATGCAGTCTTTTGTTAATTTCCTTCGACATTTCGTTACTGGCCGTCATTATTGTTTCCAGGTATTAAAATTTTTTAACTTTTTCGAATGTCTTGCCTCTTCTTCCTTCCCTGAGGTCCATCTGCTCCCAACGTAATCATATATTTTGTTTTGTCTTCATTTACTTCTAGGCCCACCTCTTCTGCCGATTGCTTAATGTTTTCACTGATTTTACTTACAGTTTCTAAATTATCGCTCAAAACGGCGAAGTGTCGAAAATATCGCTACCGTTCAGGCGTCCGTAGCAAACGATCCAAATCTGTCAATTCCACGGCCTTCTCAAGAATTGGGCATCGCCCAGACCACTTTATGGCGAAGTTTGCGTAAGGATCTTTGTTCACATCCATACAATATCAAGCTGACTCAAGAATTGAAGCCGATGGACCATTTGAAGCGTCGTACGTTCTCCGATTGGGCTCTGGAAAAGATGCACCAAGATGATGAATTTCATCGCAAAATCATCTTCAGTGAAGAAGCTCATTTTTGGCTCAATGGGTTCGTCAATAAGCAAAACATGCGTTATTAGTCGGGTGAAAAGCCACATGTGCTTCATGAATCACCACTTCATACACAAAAAATAACTGTTTGGTGCGGTTTGCATGCCGGGGGCGTCATTGGGCCGTATTTTTTCGTCGACGTTAACGATCATCACGTTACTGTGAATGGCCATCATTATCGCGCCATGATTACCGATTATTTTTGACCCGAATTGGAAGAAATGGACTTGGGCGGCATGTGGTTTCAACAGGACGGTGCCACAAGCCACACAGCACACGATACAATCGATTTATTGAAGGGTAAGTTTGATGAGCGTGTTATATCAAGAAATGGGCCAGTCGGTTGGCCGCCTCGTTCGTGCGATTTAACGCCTCTAGACTGTTTTCTTTGGGCCACGTCAAGTCATTGGTCTATGCCAACAAGCCGACGACGTTGGAAGGGCTCAGAGCCAACATTAAACGCGAAATAGCGGCCGTTTCTACCGAAATGTGTGGCCGAGTCACCGAAAATTGGGTCCAACGAATCAACCGCTGCAAACGTGCCCGCAGTGGCCATATGAACGAAGTCGAGTTCCATTCATAAATGTTTTGATTGTACTTCATGCGTTTTATTTTTAAAAAAAATTGTCAAGTCCCTATTGGAAAACCCGATATGAATGTGACTTTAATTTCGCTTTGGCGGTACTTAGCAAAACCGCCAAAGCCTGCATGAGGTTCACCCAGATATTATCTCCGTCGGAGATCGGAATGGAGATCCAAATGGAAACCTTTATTCCAGAATACCATCATTACGGTTTCTTATTACCTTAAATTCCATTTTGAAATACACTCGATATTTTGTCATTTATGCGTGCTTATTTAAATAAAGAAAAATGTGTTTAAGCAATTAGACTAGAATTCTAATCTAGCTAGCTTAAAAGAAAAAAAAATTGTGGAATGTGAAAAAACCTTCAAGACCCTTTAATAAGTACTCACCTTAACCGTAATTTCCTCCGCTGCACAATGAATATGCATAACAGCAGAATAACCCGCACATATAATAGATTTATGTTCTAGAATCACGACTTGGGCATCGAATATTTTTCCTGTCTTAATTGGATTAGAGGCATCACATAAAACAAATCCAGGAGAAACATCTTCTTCCTCAATTCCCTAAAAGCAATGCAAAAATAATCACCAAATTTTTCATCACATCAAATATTCAAATTCCAACCTTTAGTTTAATTTTAACATTCTCTCCAGGACTCACTGCCGTCACTTCATCGTCATCCGACCATAATTGATCGACTGACACTTGTGTCTGTAAATTGTAAGATCATTTTAACCCAATTAAGAGATTTTTCATAAATTTTCTTTCTATCTTCTTACCCTATTAGGCATAACCAATAAATTTTGTCCTTTTTTTGCGCAACCCGATTCAACTTTCCCCATAACGACCGTACCCATATCTTTGTATTTATCAACAATCGGCATAATGAATGGTCCATCAAGTTTACGATTTAATGAAGGCAGCTCGTCAATAAAAGGAATAAATGCCGGCCCTCTATACCATGGGCACAAATTTTCTGGGATTTGTTCACGTATTCCTGCACCTGTGAGTCCTGAGCAGGGCATAAATGTTAAATCTTTGCCAGCATTGAATCCTAGCTTTCTGAGGTATGGTAATATTTTATCCTTGCATTCGTTGTATCGGCTTTCATCCCAATTAACTGTGGGATCATCCATTTTATTGACCAACACCACCAAATGTTTAACTCCAGCCGTTTTCGCTAACATAGCATGCTCTCTTGTTTGCCCCCCTCGATCGAAACCAGTTTCGAATTCACCTTTCCTAGCTGAAATAACTAGAACAGCTAAATCTGCCTGCGCAGCTCCACCAATCATATTTGGTACAAAGCTTTTATGTCCAGGAGCATCCAAAATAGTGAAATGTTTACGTTCAGTCTCAAAAAAGGCTCTACCCACTTCCACAGTTTTACCCTTGTCACGTTCTTCTTGATTAGTATCCAATGCCCATGATAAATACCAACTTTCTCGAGACTTTTCACGTGCTTCACGTTCATATTTCTCTAGGGTTCGTTTGTCTACCATGCCAGTTAATGACATGATTTGTCCCCCAATCGTTGATTTGCCCGCATCTTTAATGAAGTGCATATAATTAATTTCATTTATACTGGTTAATGGACTTTCTAGTGGGTACTTACCAACATGTCCAATAAATACAACATTCACGTGTTCCTTTTTGCTTTTAGTGTCTTCTATTTTTGGTAATTTTTTTTTGGATATTTTTTGTGTTACTTCACCTTCTCCATCAGCGTCTTCTAAATCGTCGACCTCCTCATCTTCAGGCGTAATCACGGGATCGTCTTCGACATCCCAGCTATCAATAGGATCGTTTTCTGGAATTTAAAGATGTATGTAAACGTTGTAATAAATTCGAGTAGATCATAATATCGGCGAAATCTACCAAGTTTATTTCCTTATAATATATTCAACAAAATCTCTTTTAGGTTCATATTTATTGTAGTTTTAAAAGAATGTTTTGGATTATTAAAAAAATTGCATGTGGTTATGTATAAGAACAAAATAAGTTTTCCAGAAGATAACCAAGTATGAAAGGGAATAAAGAACTGATTACCTCCAAAGCATTCTTCACAGATAGACATCTCGCCGTTTTATAGAAATCTCTAATTAAATGGATATACTATTTATTAATTTGGACAAAAGGAATCATTATTTGTGCGATAGATTCTCGTAAATTATTCATCATAGAAATTCTGACTTATGCTCCTTGTAAAAGTGACATTCCGTACGAAAAAAAAAAAAAAAAAATTGACAGGTTCTTGAATGCTCGATTCAATTGTAATAATATAATAAAATAATAATAAACTCGGAGCTTTGCGTAAGGATCTTTGTTCACGCCCATACAAGATCAAGCTGACTCAAGAATTGAAGCCGATGGACCATTTGAAGCGACGTACGTTCTCCGATTGGGCTCTGGAAAAGATGCACCAAGATGATGAATTTCATCGCAAAATCATCTTCAGTGAAGAAGCTCATTTTTGGCTCAATGGGTTCGTCAATAAGCAAAACATGCGTTATTAGTCGGGTGAAAATCCACATGTGCTTCATGAATCACCACTTCATCCACAAAAAATAACTGTTTGGTGCGGTTTGCATGCCGGCGGCGTCATTGGGCCGTATTTTTTTCGTCGACGTTAACGATCATCACGTTACTGTGAATGGCCATCATTATCGCGCCATGATTACCGATTATTTTTGACCCGAATTGGAAGAAATGGACTTGGGCGGCATGTGGTTTCAACATGCTTGATTCAATTGTCAGCTATAGGATATAAAAAATACAAGTTAACAAAGACAAATTCCATATATTTCACAATTTTGGTTCGATAAAGGCAGAAACGCAAACCAGGCGGCTGAAATTGTAAATGATGCTTATGCTCCCAATATTATCACAGACAATTAGACGCAATCCTGGATTCCATTCGGGTAATACCGTCGTCAAAAATCTCAATACAATCATGGAAATGGTCGATGTCAGCATTATGCCGGAGTTAAAGATTGATCACGGCGGTATGTGAGCGAACATACAGGGCAAACCACTGATTGCTTTCAAACCGGCGAAGATCAGGACGATCAGGATTGTAATCTCCACTCATTCATGGCCAATGTACATCAACATCTCACTTCTTTATACTCTCACTCGAGAGGATACAGGGCAAACTCACTGATTACTTTCAACTCGGCGAAGGCCAGGACGATCCTTGTCCCTGTTCAATCCAAGTTGACATGGAGTCTCCACGTGCACCCCTGGATTGCTACTTTGCCACCCGCCAAGTAGTGAACCAATACATGCAGCGACTTTCTGAGAAAGGTTGGCGCAAGGCTAATAACATTGCCTGGAAAACAAATTATTACGGACAAACTAACAAGCCTCGGGTGTGGACCGGATACACGACGACGACCACGGAAACGAAAATAGCTAAACGATTTGAGAATTTTCTCATGTAACGTCCGCTCACTATACAGAGTTCGAGCTGCACAGCAGCTAGCCGATGCCCCGTCCGAATATAAGGCTGACATAACAGCATTACAAGAAATAAGATGGACGGGGAGTGGTGTTATTCAAAAAAACGAGTATGAGATTTATTATAGCAGTCATGCAAAACACCATGTGCTCGGAGTAGGCTTTCTAGTCAGCCAAAAACTGCAGCCTGCCATTATAGACTTTAATGCAATAGGCTATGCGTTCTTCGTGCGCGAAGCAAGTTTAAGAACATAAGCCTCATGAACATTCACGGACCTACAGGGAAGTATCCTGACGACAAAAAAGAACAATTCTAGGAGAACGTCGAACGGGCTCCCAAGGCCTGCCCAAAATACGATGTGTAAATCGTTCTTGGTGATTTAAATACCAATACAGGTCGGAAGCTGATTTTCAGCTACTACGCAGGTTCCCATAGTTTGCATGAGAACGCGTATAACAATGGACTACGAGTCATAGAACTGGCAGCATCAAAGAACTTGGTCGTCGCGAGTACTAGGTTTCCGCGTAAAGACATCCACAAAGCCACCTGAGTATCACCTGATGGAGCCACTCGCAACCAAATTGACCACGTGTTGATAGATCTCCGCCACTCCTCGACCCTGATGACGGTACGAACTCGGAGTAGGCTTTCTAGTCAGCCAAAAACTGAAACCTACCATTATAGACGAAAGGCTGTGCACTCTTAGTGTGCGAGGCAAGTTTAAGAACATAAGCCTCATAAACGTTCACGGACCTACAGAGTCTCCTGGTAACAAAAAAGAAGAACCCTACGAGAACGTGAAACGGGCTCCCAAGGCCTGCCCAAAATACGATGTGTAAATCGTTCTTGGTGATTTAAATGCCAAAACAGGTCGGAAGCCGATTTTCAGCCACTAGGCGCAGATTCCCATAGTTTGCATGAGAACACATATAACAATAGACTACGAATCATAGAACTGGCAGGATGAAAGAACTTGGTCGTCGCGAGTACTAGGTTTCCACGTAAAGATATTCACAAAGCCACCTGGGGATCACCTGATGGAGCCACTCGCAACCAAATTGACCACGTGTTGATAGATCGCCGCCACTCCTCCTCCAACCGAGGTGCCAACCTCGACTCGGATCACTATCTTGTTGGTATAGTTTTCCGAGCGCGGATTGCCTTACGGAGACGTATTGCATCCGCGGATCAGGTTCGAATCAACACGGCTGCCTTACGCAATGAGAACACAAGTAATACCTTTGGTAATCCGTTAAGACTTGCCCTCAAAGAGCTCGGTGGGGGGAGAATAAGTCCTGGGGCCAGAATATCGGGCGTAGAAGAGAAATGGACACGCCTTAAGAATACTGTCATTAGTACTGCCAACTCCATCTTAAACAGTAGTCGTAGAGATCGGAGCGACTGGTTTGATGATGAGTGTAAACTAGCGACCGAACGTAAGGATGCTGGATACCGGACAATGCAACAGTCTCATAGGACGCGAATTTCGCGAGGAAATATACAAAGAGCTCAGAAGATCTGAATAAAGACTCCACAGACAAAAGAAAAGTAACTGAGAAAAAATCTAGTCTATAATGTAGAGAAAAGTAGAGAGCGAGGTCCGCACCGCAGACAAATTCCTGTAAACAAAATGATTCGGTTTGCAGACAATGTAACCGTCATGACAGGGATCATAAATATTGCGCCGTCTATTTTCCCAGCCGCACCATGTGTACAACAATGTTCCCTACATACACATTAGCTGGCGACTTACACCCAAGGGACCCAAGCAAATACGCATTCCGCGTCTCTCGGCATCAATTAAATCCTACAGCATAAGCAAATGCAAATAGGAATTCAATACCTACCCTTACTAGCGATGCCATAAACACCATTTCCCAGTAGCCTAGCTATAACCAATTAGCACATTTCCACATCGCATCGTCGTCTCTTTGTTTAGCCGCGACGCACATTTCCAACAAAGATCCCATTAGCATCCGGCGATAGTGTTTGGCTTTCCCTCGGGTTGTGCTGGTCGGAACATTTAGAGGAAGTTGTGGGGACGAGGTAGAACTCTCGCCCGTGCGGCGTCGCGATCACGTACCCCCACAGGGCTACCGTTGTTGTCCTTGATAAATCAACCAGCGACCACGTGAATCACATGATAATATAGACTCGAAAACAATTTGTACAAAACTATCCATGGCAGTCTGCGTAGGGAGCAAATGCGTATCTAGTCCGGCTCCCCGAGTTTTAGCATACTTATTCGGTCCCCGTCGGGGAGCCTCTGGCGCAAGACTAATGACCTTGCCCGGAAAAAACAAATCATTATGGAAAATTTAACAAGCATCGGGACTTGCTAAATAAGGCCAAGACCGGATCCCGGTTATAGTGCCGATGATGATGATATGGAGATATGCATTGTGATGTTTAGATTGCCTGAATTTTATGGGTGCACGATAAACAAACATTTGGCTCGTTTAGCGCGTATTTATGTTAGAGTTTGGATTTTAGGAATTGATAATTGTATCTACAATGCATATGAAGAAAACATGCGTTGTGATGTTTGAATTTTAAGGAATTGAATTCAATGTTCAACAATTGAACGTTTGGTTCATTTGCTTGACATTGAATTCAACGTTGATTAGGGGATATGAATGGATGATATTGGATGGGATTTTGATTACTGGGTAATATGTATGTGGGAAGGAAATGGTAGGGCTTCTTGGAGCACTACAGCTCCCACCAATGCAAGATCAAGACCGAATGCTACCGCCACCAAGCACTGAGGAAACATTAAAAGCCATAAGACAGCTCAAATCAAATAAAGCCCCTGGAGCTGATGGCATACCAGCTGAGCTCATCAAACAAGGGGGGGGGGGGGGGGGGGGGGGCAGCGTTACATCACGTAGTTCATGAGATCGTGGTGCACGTATGGGAGCAAGAGGAGATGTCCGAAGATTGGTATCGTAGAATAATTTGCCCCATACATAAGAAGTGAGATATCACAGTGTGCAGCAACCATAGGGGTATAACACTGCTGAGTACCACCTATAAGATACTCTCCTCTATTCTACAAGATCGGATAGCCCCATACGCTAAAGTCATCATTGGTCAATATCAGTGTGGCTTTATCCCAGGCAAATCAGCGATTGATCAGAACCATGAGTTGTGTGCGATCTACCTTGAAGCTATCGTTGTAAGAAAAATTAGTGTGTTACGAAAACCATGACAAATGTGGGCAACGTTGCGCCATCAAATTCTGTGTGAAACTAGGCGAAAGCGCTACTGTGACCAAAAAGTTACACAAGGTTATAAAGAACATTCCCCACCCGGAACACTAGTCCTTTTTAAGCAAATCGAAAAGGAGTAGAAGACGAAGATCCTGTAGGAAGATCTTTAATCTGAAGAAAGGATGACGAGTGGAAAAAGCGATGTTTTTTTGGGAGATCAGATCGTCGATTGACAGGGAGAATGACCAGTAGTACTGTGCCCAAAAAGTTACACACGGTTATAGAGAACATTCCCTCTCCGGAACACTAGTCCTTTTTAAGCAAATCGAAAAGGAGTAGAAGACGAAGATCATGTGGGAAGATCTTCAATCTCAAGAACGGACGACGAGTGGAAAAACTGGGGTTTTTTTGGGAGATCAGATCGTCGATTGACAGGGATAATGACCAGTTGTACTGTGCCCAAACAGTTACACAAGGTTTTAAAGAACATTCCCTACCCGGAACACTAGTCATTTGCCCTCTTTCAACGAAGTTGTAGACGCAATAAATCGATTGAAAAACAATAAGGCTTCTCGAGTCGACTGCATACCGGCAGAGCTTGGGAAGCATGGAGAGGCAAGGGCTCGAAAGTTCCACCAACTCATCAAAACAATATATATATTTTTTTACACTAACGCGCGCACAAAAGGGGATTTTGAAGTACCCTTAAATGTCAGAGCACAGTGCGAGCGGATGGAGAGAAAGTGGATAAGAAAAGGAGGTGCGATGTATATTGGTCTTAAATGTCTGGACATCTTTGTCTGTATTGTGTTTGTATTGGCGATTTTAACGTCTCCGTTCTAAATTGATATAACAACAGACGATATTAACTTTACAATACACAAGAATTAAGAAACTTTAAATAAAAATAACAAGAAAAATAAATCGAAAAGCACCAAGACATTCTATTTAAATGCAAAATAAACGCATATAATATAAACTGGGTTTTTAATTTTATTATTTAAATAAGGAATGTTTTAAACATGTCGAGTTTTCTTTTGGTGATGCACGAATAAAATCCATAGCTGAACATTTAAAGTTCTACAGCAAACAAAAGAGAATAAACAAACGAACGCAATAGAAGTACAGACAAATGAAGTAACCGCTGGCAAAAGCAACCTTGGAGATAGAACCACCACCAGATCCTAAAACATTGGACAAGCTATAATTTATTTATTTATTCAAATTTTGTTGACACAAATACACACATCGAATCGAATCGATGTTGTGTTTTCCTATAGTCGGAAGAGAATCCACAAAGGACACACTGTCAATCAAAGTTTTTATCAGGAAGTCTTTGAAGGACCCAGGAAGAGAATAACACCTGCTCTCAGGTATTGCATGCTATACCACACACCACAACAAAGCATCCTGTCACACGGCAATCTCTATCAATGGATTTGGCAAAGACATTGCATTACACCAACCCAGGTATTCGCCGAATCTCAATTCCTGTGAGTTCTGTTTATTACCCCGACTTAAAAACCACTTAAAGGAAATTCACTTTAGTATTTTAGATAATATTGAAAAGGGTGTAACCGACGAGCTGAAAGGAATTTCATAAGAAACCATCTGGAAATGCTAACTAACAGGTCAATTTAAAAGTCCCCGACCTGACACATAGATGGCGGCACTAGAATTAAATCCATATGGTTTGTAGTTAGCCCTAACCTTTAAAAGACGCCTGTATAAATTTGACAGATGTCGGATCATGTGTTTGTGAATTATAGTATTTTGAGTGAAACAACTTCTGTTATTGTGAAAAAAATGGATAAAAAGGAATTTCGCGTGTTGATAAAATATTGCTTTTTGAAGGGAAAAAATACAGTTGAAGCAAAAACTTGGCTTGATGACGAGTTTCCAGACGCCGCCCCAGGAAAATCAACCATCAAGGATTGGTATGCTAAGTTTAGGCGTGGTGAAATGAGCACCGAAGACGGCGAACCAGTGGACACCCAAAAGAGGTTGTTACCGACGAAAACATTAGAAAAATCCACAAAATGATTTTGAATGACCGTAAATTGAAATTGAATGAAATAGCAGGCACTCTAAAGATATCAACTGAACGTGTACATCATATCATTCACGAATATTTGGGTATGAAAAAGCTCTGTGCAAAGTGGGTGCCGCGCGAGCTCACTTTTGACCAAAAACAACGACGAGTTGATGATTCGGAGCAGTGTTTGGATATGATCAAGCGTAATAAACCCGAGTTTTTGCGTCGATATGTGACAATGGTTGAAACATGGCTCCATCATTTCACTCCGAAGTCCAATCGACAGTCATCCGAGTGGACTGCACACGATGAACCCGCCCCAAGGCGTGGAAAAACGCAACAGTCGGCTGGCAAGGTTATGGCGTCTGTATTTTGGGATGCGCGCGGAATAATTTTCATTGACTATCTTGAAAAAGGAAGGACCATCAACAGCGACTATTACACAGCGTTGTTGGGCCGTTTGAAGGACGAAATCGCCGAAAAACGACCGCATTTGAAGAAAAAGAAAGTGCTGCTTAACCAAGTCAGTGAAAACGATGGCAAAAATCCATGAATTGGGCCTCGAATTGCTTCAGCATCCACCGTATTCTCCAGATCTGGCCCCCAGGGATTATTTCCTGTCCTCAAATCTCAAAAGAATGCTCGCTGGGAGGAAATTTTCGTCGAATGAAGAGGTGGTAGCCGAAACTGAGGCCTATTTTGAGTTGCTTCACTCAAAATACTATAATGCACAAACTAATGATCCGACATCTGTCAAATTTATCCACGCGTCTTTTGAAGGTTAGGGCTAACTACAAATCATATGGATTTAATTCTAGTGCCGCCATCTATGTGTCAGGCCGGGGACTTTTCAATTGACCTGTTAGACTAGGAACAAAGCCTCCGTCGCTGTGTAAATGCAGAAGAGAGCTATAGGGTAGGCCATAAATTTTTGCAAATGGCAACACTTGATTTCTTAAAAATCGTTAGGGAGAGGAGCGCGCGAGTCGCGGGGACGATGTCATTTTTAAAAAATAAATTTCAATAAACGTTTAATGACGTTAAATAAATGATCAACAAAATAACATTTGTAGTTTTATTTATATTCTTGTTTCAAATGTGCAAAAATGTATGGCCCACCCTTTATTTTGAAAGATACAACCTTGATGTGTAAAAAGAATATAATTCATGGATACTGAACAATACCATGGTACAATTATGTATTTATAAAACTGCACACCCCAACAGAATCTACGGACGAAGAAGCGAAGGACACATTCGACGAGACCCTAGAGGAAGTATTTGATGGGATCTCATCATTTGATGTTAAAATCCTCCTCGGGGACCTCAATGCGAAAATTGGAAAGGAGGATATCTTCCAACCAACTACAGGTAAATAAAGTCTACACGACGTTTCAAATGATAATGGAATACGAATTATTACGTTCACAGCGTCAAAAGATCTGACAGTGAAAAGAACGATGTTCAAGCACAAGCAAATCCATAAAGCCACATGGATATCACCCGAGGGCGTAACGCGTAACCAAATAGATCACTTCCACATAGACAAAAGACCCCACTCGAATAGCCTTGACGTAAGATCATATAGAGGAGCAGATTGCGACTCCGATCATCTTCTAATGATGGGCAAAATCAGGAGTCGGCTCGCAGCAAACCCACATGGGCAGTCACGCGAGAGGAGCAAAAAGTTTTACATTGATAAACTAAAACATCTTAGCAAATGGGCTGATTACGAGGGTTGCCTTTTATATTTCGGGATTAGAGAACAAAAACAAATATTGATCATCGAAAATCACTTTATTGTTTTTCAAAATATTCCCCATGAAGATCTATACACTTTTGCATGCGTTTGAACCAATTGTCGAAGCACTTTTGCCACTCTGATTGAGGTATCTCCAACACATGCATTCTGAATGCAGCAACCGCTTCTTCAGGTGTCGAAAAACGTTGACCTCTCAGTTTGTTTTTTACGTACGGGAATAAAAAGAAGACATTCGGTGCCAAGTCAGGACTATACGGCGGATGACCCATCAAATCGATGTTTTGGGTGCTCAAAAATGCAGTTGTCGCAGCCGATGTGTGAGAGCTCACATTGTCGTGGTGAAGAGTGATCCGTCTTCGGCGGTTGGTTTTCCTGATTTCTTGGAAGACAACTGGCAAACAAATGGTTGTGTACCACTCAGAATTGACTGTTCTGCGTTGTTCTAGTGGTACAGTTGCGACATGTCCAGTTTTTCCGAAAAAACAGGCGACCATTTGCTTGGAAGGGCTTCGTGCGCGAACAACTTTTGTTGGATTTGGCTCATCTTGAAACACCCAGACAGTCGACTGCTGTTTACTTTCGGGCTCATACGCGTAAATCCACGATTCATCACCTGTCACGATGTCATAGACGTGTTTCGAAGCACCGCGACCGTATTTTTTGAGCATTTCTTTCGACCAATTGACACGAGCCTTTTTTTGGGCGATTGACAAATTGTGTGGGATCCAACACGAACAAATTTTTTTGACAGTCAAATGTTTATGCAATATTGAATGTATGCTGGTCCCACTAACGCCTAAGGTTGTCTCAATCTCACGATAGGTCACATGACGATCTTCCAATATCAGTTCGCGCACAGCATCAATGGTTTTCGGAACAACAACTGATTTTGGACGACCTTCACGAAATTCATCTTGGAGTGAACTACGACCACGATTGAATTCACCATACCATCGATAAACACTGGTCCTTGATGGAGCTTCATCGCCAAAAATTGAATTAAGTTCATCCATGCACTGTTGCTGAGTTAATCCACGCCGAAAGTTGTAAAAAATAATCGCACGAAAATGTTGACGATTTAATTCCATTTTTGGGCCGAGATGAATCTTTTAAGTTACTGTAAACAACACAAATAGCGCTCGTATGTCAAAACGTTCTGAGTGCGTATAACCTCAAAAATGTCCAACTTTACGACAGAGCTGTCAATTGCCGGATTACAACACTAGGGTTGCCAAATCCCGAAACATAAATGGCAACCCTCGTATCAAGACGAACTGACGAATAGATTTAGCATCCTAGAGTATGGGAGCAGCGAGAAAGAGGAAGCCGATAATGTTGACACTAAATGGACATCGATCAGAGACACAATCAAACAAACAGCCCAAAAAGTATTAGGATTTAAGAAAACAATTAAGTCCAAAGCTTGGTTTGACGATGAGTGCAGGGCGAAGATCGAAGAACGTAAACGCCTGAGTGATCCACTTACAAAGATATGATGAAGTTAAGGCAGAAAGATACGCGACAATTCGGAGAGACAATGGGACTTTTCAAACGCAAAAAAAAAAACGCAAATGGGAGAAGACTCGAATCGAAAAAATACTAGAAAATGCCAGAGCAAAGAATATCAGAGGTATGTATACCGACACATTCTATTAGAAATGGCTGTCTGGTCACAGAAACAAACAATATCGTGACAGGATGGAAGCAGTACTTTGAAAACCTGCTCAATGTGCGCACCCATCAACCACAAATAAGCCCACCAGACGTACATACAGCTGAGCATCAGGTCCCAGCCCTATCGGCCGATCACTCGAAAAGGAGGAAACAAGCGTACTATCATCCGCAAAACTGAACACCTTGTTATCCGTTGTCTCCAACAAATCATTTATGTGAAGCAAGAACAAGGTTGGAGCCAAAATAGAACCTTGGGGCAGGAATTAACAGGATACAGATCCGAACACTCGCCGTCCACAACAACCCGTAGCCATTGTTCATTTCAGTGTTTTTTCATAAACTTTACAATTGTTAACAGTAATGTAGCTGAAACAACACAGTCGTCTGGCGAGGCTTAAGAACCTCTATTATATTGTGACGCATATGACAATCAGTACTGGCGCAAGGCTAATAACCTTGCCCGGAAAAACAAGTTATTATGGAAAATTTAATAAGCCTCAGACTTGTTAAATAAGGCCAAGACCAGATCTCGGTTGTAGTAACAATGATGATGATATGACAATCAGTACTAGAATATTCGAGAAAGTCCGAAGCGGGGTTCTAGAGTGTTCTGGAAGGTGCTGGAAAGCTGGAGACTATTAGCGGTGGAACGTTCAAGGCTGTGGAACGGGCGGAAACGAAACGCTGAATCAGAGTGATGAAACGGTATAAATACGTCGCACACAGATCATGGGCATGACTAAGAAGTAGAAAGTGAAGCAAGCGATAAGTAAGAAGTAAGAAGTAAACAGTAAAAGACGCGATAAGTACGGAAGCGATAAGTCAAGAAATCGTTATGTGTACGGTAAAAGTAATGATTGTTATTAACGGACTAATAAAGTGTTACATTAATTCAAAATCGATTTAACGGCTCTTATTTATTAAAAATAATTAATCCAGCAAACCCTAAGCTCGCTACAATATATTTATGAGTCTGAAGTGAGGAATAGACGAATGTAGGCAATATTGAGCCATTGTTCATTTCAGTATCCGGGCAAAAAATAATTAAGCAGCGATGTAAAAGAGGAAGACCTCTTTAATCTTAATATATTGATTACAAATTTTCATTATATGTTAATTACGAAAAAGTTATTGTACCCTGAAAAGCATAACAAAAAACATGTTGTATAATTTACAGTGCTTGTGAAGAGCTAGTAAGTTAATATAAGAAAAATAATTGTAAATATGATTTAACATTTAATCTCAAGTCATCATCATCATCATCATCGACACTACAACCGGGATCCGGTCGTGGCCTTATTTAGCAAGTCCGAGGCTTGTTAAATTTTCCATAATAATTTGTTTTTCCGGGCTAGGTTATTAGCCTTGCGCCACTTAATCTCAAATAACATCTTTAAATTCATTGTGTAATAAATGTGTATTTTAAACTTTATAAAAAAAAAACAATAAAAATAAAAAAATAAAAAAAAAAACTTGCCTTGACCGACGCGAAACACCCTTGACATTGCAATGGATCGGCACAAAATACCAGTAACGTCTCGGAATAAGATGTATATTGAGATCCCCAATGGTTGAAAGAAAAAGGTTACTATGGAACTCGTATTACGCCTGCATAGAAATTGATCCACTGAATTCTTCAGGAACTTTGACTCACAACCTGTCTGTAAGCGAATATTTCGCCTCTCTCGAACCACAAATAAGACTCATTAAATAATAATGTAGTAAACAGTATTTGATGGACGCCGACGGTACCCTACGATAAGGAGCGGATGGAATTTCCCCGCACCGTTCACATTTTTACTAGAGATCCGGCACAATCCAACCTGGCCACTATTTTCAAGGCATATATTCGTCCAAAAATGGAGTTCAACTCACGTATTTGGTCAGACGCATCCAAAACTGCACTACACGTGCTCGACAGGATGCAAGAACGAGCAGTGAAACTTATTGGGGATACAGCCGTAAGTCGATCAATTTCGTCGTTAGAACACAGGCGCAACGTATCATGCCTATCTCTTTTCTATAGGTATTACCACGGTCGTTGCTCAACTGAACTTGCTGAATGTGTTCCGCCCCTTCAGACATTTTCCCGCGATACCCGTCAATCTGTGAATGCGCATCAGTTCACGTTGAAGGTGGACTTCAGGAGCACAAATACACATAGAGTCATTCTTTAGCCGAACCACACGAATGTGGAATGTTCTGCCTGATCAGGTTTGTGAGAGACGGTCGTGTTCATTTATAAAACCAAGAAATAGAATCAGTGACATTAGGAAGACCTGTTAAACATCAACATTAATTTGTTGTGATGCAGATTTGGCACCATGCAGACCTACACGGACTGATTGGCCAGAAATATGGCCTATATACATACGAGTAGTTTGGTGGGAGTAACAGCTTATCGTCCAGTGAGCATGCTATTCAGTTCCAACTCATATGGATATCTCAGAAGAACCATACCTACCAAATTTCTTGGTCCTTCGAGCCGGATTATTATCGGAATCATGCGAGATAATGGTGTACCAGCTATCAATCATAGAAGAGGTGAACAGTGCGAGTGCTAAACAGTGCTGAAATCACGAAATGATATCGCATTCTCTATCGTATGTGAGCTAAGTTTCTATCTCAGCTTAGGCATCACTCTCTCGGTTGGATCGTTAACAAAGACCGGTGCACACGTACGTCCACTATGTCCGCACGTGCAAGTGGTCGCTATGAGAAAGTTCGTGGAAATTATCCTCGCTCAGTTCTCGGCACAAGAACAGATGTCTCCCGAATTCGTCCATCTCAAGAAGATGGAACCACCTACATTGGGTTCCACCCAGATCCGCCAGCGAAACCCTATCCTCAAATGGGAAGGTATTCTAAAGCGCCATGAGGAAATCTTGCAGCTGAAAACTGTTGGCCATAAAAACAACATACATTTCACAGTAGAATTCATAGTCACGGCCGAGGAAACATATCTGGATGAACACGCGAAATTTATCGACACTTATAACGAAATTAAATCAGGTATTCCAGCACCATCTTCAGAATCAAGTACTCTAATAGACATCAATCGCGTCCCCTCTTGCAACCTGTCCCCAATGCAGTTTTCTACGAGGATTGGAAGCTCTCTAGGGATCTGTTCCAAATGATATTGATGGACTTCCCGGATCTTACCGATGTGAAGCGCCTGTATTACCTAAAATCTAGTCTCCGATTTTGCAAGACCCTCAAGAAATTTCCGATCTGTACTATTGTGACGTTTCTAACAGATTCACACACAATATACAAGCAAATAGTGAAGAACACCGAAAGGAAATTCGAATAAGCATAGCATCAGAGCCGTATACCATAGCGTTAACATAACAATTCCACATCACTTGAGTGTACTTGAGTTTATAAATCGGATTCGTACACGCGGCAGTGGCCTGATGTGTTGAGCATTGGTTACATTTTCGGTGATTCTAACCGTCATAGCGTCAGTTCGAATCACGTGTTCTTCACTATCGTCGCAATACGCTATACTATTAGTATTAATTGGCCTGTAGGAACCCGGAAGTTCATGACCTCGCCGACTCGACTTCGCCATCGTTCCCTGTCCTGTGCGCTCTCCTTCCACTCTTGACCATCCGATCCGATCTCAAGATCAAACCTGACATTGTCCTCCCATCTCCGTCGCGGCCGTCATGTCGGTCCTTTTACTGTTGGTCTACCGTTAAGAATTCGACGCACGGTCCTATCGATTAGGTATCCTTTTTTCGAATCGTCATACTACGCATCTATTAAATTACTATTACTATTTATTGGCCTGTAGGAAACCGAAAGTTCATGACGTCGCCGACTCGACTCCGCCATTGTTCCCTGCCCCGTGCGCTCTCCTTCCACGTTTGACTATCTGATCCGATCTCCTCGAGGTCTAACCTAACATTGTCCTCCCATCTCCGTCGCGGCCGCCCTGTCGGTCTCTTTCCCGTTGGCTTACCGTCAAGAATTCTATGCACGGTCCTATCGTTGCCCATTCGCGCCACATGTCCGGCCTATCTTAATCTCCGCAACCCCATTACTCTCACTACTGTAGGTTTGCAGTATAGCTCTTCCAATTCATGGTTGTGGAGTTTCCTCCATTGTCCTGCCTCCTCGTCATATTTACCACCAAAGATACCATTTAAAACTTTATTCTCGAATACGTGGAATTTGTTTTCTTCCCGTTTTGTGAGAGCCCATGTTTCGCATCGGTATAGAGCAATCGGCATGATTATGCTTCTATAAACACGGAACTTTATATTACGTGATAGCAGTTTGGATTTCAGTTTACTGACAGCGCGCCAACTAGTGTTTCCGGAGTGTAATCTTTTGTTAATATCCTTTGACATTTCATAACTGGTCGTCAGTATTATTCCCAGATATTTAAATTCTTTAACTTTTTCAAATATCTTGCCCTGTCATTTATATGTATTCCCTGGGGTCCACCTGGTCACGCCGTAATCAGGGAAATTCCGATCACTGACGAAAATTATAAGCGGGCTTGGGACCGATTAGTCGAGCAGTATAATACACGTGCTCTTATTCATTGTTCCCTTAGCAATCTCTTTCAGATTCCTGCCGGAACTAAAGAGTCCGGCGTGTGGTTGCATCAGCTACGCGACGGTACAAATGATGATTGACACTAGAGACGCTTGGTCGACCCGTAAAGGACTCGGACGACATACTGGTTTATCTGACAACGCAACAGCTTAATCATCACACTGTCCATGATGGACAGACATCTCAGGGGATACTACTGAGCCCTGAACTGAATCTTTCTAAAAACCCGCGCCGAGGGCCTAGAGTTCTACTGGCCAAAATTGCAGCTAATCAAGATCAAGGAACCTAGAAGAAGGTCATCAGCATTGTCTCCAACTCGACGTCACTAGCTGCCGTGTCGCGTATCTCGGTGCACACAGCTTCACGACGGTTCGGTGCGGAAGTATTATCAAGATTTCTTACATCTCGCCGAATAAATTGAGATTTCAAACGATAGTGTCACAATACTGGGGGTAGTTAGAATATATAATCCGACAGCAACGTTTTAATAGATACAGCAGTAGTGAAAGATTGTTACACACTAGAACCCCAACGTATTTATCTACTAGGACTCATCATGTTTGGAATCATTTAACGCGAATTCCCTTCCCCTTCATTAACGTCAAAGTGATCAATCCAGCAAACAGAAACTCCAACGCAATAGGGCCATAGAGTCCAGACGCGCATCTAAAAGGAAAACTTTACGATGGCTCACAGTTTTCATTAAATCCTATTTCACGATTTCCTAGAAACCGGTGCCGTCCGTGAATAAACAAGCATATCACAACAATAACGATATAAGAAAATATCATTGCCACCGATGTCCATTAATAAATGCGTTCATTAAACATCACTGAAAATCCCAAATGATGATCGATATCCTGGCATTTACGGCCCAAGGTCCAATAAATTGCCAAAGGACCACACATTGTGGTCCTTTGCATAACAATGGATATACCCAAAAAAGAGCTTGCATTATATAAGCGACAAAGGAAAAAGCAACGCAATACTGCATTCACCCATTTATAACCAACATAAACGATAAAAGTACATCGAGAAATAGACACCGGTGACTAGGCTGCCGGCCCGAGTCCAAAGCCAAGAGGTTTGAAGTAAGAACTTGAGAACTTGTTACGAGGGTAATTTGATAAGTCAATGACTTTCTAAATAAATGATTTTCTTTCAGAAAATAAGCTTTTTGTTTCTCAACATAGACTCCCTTCTATCTCGATACATTTAGTCCAGCGTTTTTTACAATTTTGTATTCCTTCCAAATAACAGATCTCTCAAGGGCCTCAAAATAGGCGTTAGTATCTGTGATGACCTCTTCATTCGACCCAAATCCCTTACCGCCCAGCAATTTCTCTAGGTTTGGAAACAGAAAATAGTCGCAGGGGGCTAAATTTTGAGAATATGCCGGACGGGGTAGTAGTTTGTAGTCCAATTTATGGATTTTGCTTGATTATGGTTAATCAGCACACGAAATTCAGTTTTTTCCATTTTCTTTAAAATTCACGAGGTTGTCTGCTTTCGACGACTGTCAAACACAAACTAAATGACGCAGTTTGCTCAAAATTTGACAGTAGTTTATTTATAGATGGGAGTTGACGGGAGCAAACCTGACGTATAAAATTAGTAAACTTGACAATTAAACGGACTTTTCATTCTTCTGATTGAGGCAAGTGTACACCCCGCCGCACTCAGCAACTCTCGAAGGAGGATTTTAAAAAGTTTTTGATAACGTCCGCCAACCACCACAAGAGTAGAACCACAAACGGGTGCGATCCGTCGGATTGTCTTGTGGAGCGCATATAAGCCAAATTGCGTGGAACAATACCAAGAATCTCCGAAGAACAGTACCCGTGATAATATCTGTAAAACAGACAGAGGTCGGCTACGCGCCTTCGATGTGATAGCGACTGTAGTCCCGACGTCAGCGCCGTATCCCCGAACAGGCGGATAGCTCGTCTCTATCTGCTCTCAAGTAGGTCGAGGGTATGTTTAGGAGCTGAGCTCCAAACATGAAAGCAATATTCGAGCGCGGTTCTAATTTGGGATTTATATAGGAGAAGAAGTTGGGCCGTAGTAAAATATTTCTTGGCTCTAAAAAGATAGTTCAGTTTTCCTGAGGCTGACCTGGCGATACTCGACACGTGTTTATGCCATGATACATTCCCACAGAGCGTGACACCGAGCAATTTCAAGCTTTCCCCAGCCTCGAGGGACCAGCCATTCATCATCAGCTGTGGAACCGATGATCCACTTTTCTTTGTGAATGTTGTATATTGTGTCTTCGCTGCATTGAAGTCGACGAGATTGACCCTTCCCCACTGCAGGACCCTATCTAGATCCTGATTCAGAGTCAATCTGTCTGCATCTCAGCTGATGCGACGGAGATGCACCAATCGGTCGAACACTCGAAAAGGAGGAAACAAGCGTACTATCATCCGCAAAACTGAACACTTTGTTATCCGTTGTCTCCAACAAATCATTTATGTGAAGCAAGAACATGGTTGGAGCCAAAATAGAACCTTGGGGCACCCCCGAATTAACAGGATACAGATCCGAACATTCGCCATCCACAACAACCCGGATCGATCGATTCTCGGGGAAGCTCCTCGTCCAGTCGCAAAGCTGTTGAGAAAGTCCATATGAACGAAGTTTGCTCAGCAATGCCCCGTGCCAGACGCGGTCAAAAGCCTTAGAGATATCCAATGCGACCGCCCTTGACTCACCATGCCGTTCAATCGCAGGTGTCCATATATCAAGTGCCAAAAGGTCTCCCGTGGACCGCCTGCCACGGAATCCGTATTGACGATCATTCAGAAGACCGTTGCACTCCAAATACTTAACCAACTCTGTATTGATGACTTTTTCCATTACCTTAGATAAAATAGACAGTAATGCTATCGGACGGTAATTTTGTGGGAGACACTTTTTGCCCGTCTTTGGTATTGGCTGAACTCGAGCGATTTTCCAGCAAGTAGGAAATGTCCTCCGTGCATAAGATAAGCGGAAGAGTCTGCCAAGCACCGGCGATAGTTCTGGAGCACGCTCTTGAGGATTATTGCTGGCATTCCGTCCGGGCCGGTTGCCTTCCTACAATCCAGTTCACGTAGAATGTGTAGCGATCCTAAATCACTACTCCCATCCAAATCCCCAATATTACCAATAATCCCATCCAAATCCCCAATACCTCCCATAACCCAAATCTAAATTTCATATCGAATCATATGAGCGATAAATTAAACCAAAAGTTAATTTGTCGCACATTGATTCAATGTCACAATAACTCATACCCCAATTGAATCATATGCACGATAAATTTAAATTAAAATCCATTTGTCGTGCATTGATCCAACTCCCCATAATCCTGACATCTTAACTAAAAAGCATTTCATGATTTCTCTTCCAGGAACTTATTTATCTAAACCCTTAGTCAATTCCCAGAACACAATTCCAATTGAAGCACACAAAATCTTGTGTGTCCTTCTGGGAATTTTTACATTAAAAACGTTGACAAATCTCAACGACAAAAAGCATAAAAGGGCGGTACATTTGAATTTCGTGATCAGTGAAGTTTCAGAGGCCGAACCTATGGCCAAAGGTTGAGTCAAGTTTTGGATGGCCGAACCCCTGGTCCGATGCCAAGTCGAAATAATATAAAAAAGGAAAAAATAAAAACGAAATTAAAAAAATAAAACTAACACACCAGCCTTTTAATTGTCCACGGAACACTTTCCCCGTGGAAAGTAAATAAACAAGAAAAAGAGATCTTAACAACAAAATTAAAAGAGATCTTGACAAGATATTGCGGACCAGGGCACACCACATAAAAGGGTCTTGACAAGATAGTGCGGCCCCTAGAACTGGAATCCCCTCTAACAACAGAAGACGCCGCCATTCCCTGCTAAGGAGCTCGCGGAGACCGAGCCAACGTCCGGAAGCCCACACACACGGACGCAGGAAGTTGCGAGGGCGCACCCTGCACGCCCTCCACTTCAACCCAAAAGCGGCCCCTCCAGAAGACCATCACTAAAGGAAACTGACCCACTGGCTATTGGTAACCTACAAAAGGAGGTAAGCGAAACCAATTTTAATTCCACACAACAGCTACCTCAATAAATGCGTTGAATTGTGCGCGGACGAAATCTCACATCCCGCATCGAAGACCGTACCGGTGCGATCACAGGTGGCTCCAAAAGGCTGGCATCGAGGTGTGAATTCGAGGAAAATAAATTCGCGAACACATTAGCTTTATCCTTTGAATTCGTGATTAACGCCCCATTGTCTGTCACCAACGGAGGGAAAGAGGAGGATGCGAAGTTACCGCTGATAGCTTTTGCCATTGACCAGAAGGAGCGCGAACCAGTTGGGCACCGAAGGAGCTTATTGATCACCCTGTCGTTGTGAGCTTTCTTCGCGGTATCAATCGCCTGGTTGCACGCGTTTTTGATTCTAACAAAATTCGCGCTGTTAACATCGGTGGGATTGGAGCGCCACTGCTTAAAAGCTTTATTTTTTGCCGCTGTAATCAACTCGCATTTTTTATCAAACCAAAGTTTATCAGACGAACTTCGTTTGGTGGAATGTGGAATATACATCTCCATCCCCAGAAGAATAATCTCTGATACCGACTCCGCGCAAGCATTAACATCCGAGTTTCGGTCCTTGGAAAGGATGCGAAGAAATCTCGCAAATCGTCTCCAGTTAGCAGCCCCATACTTCCATACATGGCGAAGCTGTATAGGTCGGTTATTCGCTTGATATGCAAGTGCTTGCGCGACAGATACCAACCAATGATCTGAGTTCCCCAATGGCGCAGAAACCTCTACGGTATAAATACTCGGTTCGGATGTCAAAAATAGATCCAGGGTGTTCGCATAATCGCCTCGGGCATCCGGCACCCGCGTTGGTTCCCCCACGAGTTGAATCAAGTTGTGGCTTACAGCAAACATCTCCGCCAGCCTCCCAGCCTCGTCGGTTCTGTTAGAATGTAACAACCAGCCGGAATTGTGCACATTAAAATCGCCAAGGACAACCATTTCAGAAGCTGGGTGGTTGATCTGTATCCAGTCGACGGTATGTGAAAGATGCTCGAAAAATGTCGCCGGTCGATCGCCATTCGGGGAGCGGTAAAGACAACAACAAAATTTAACGGATTTCCTCAGCACGACTTTTAACCATATGATGTCCATATTATTGGGTTCCAACGCATCTTTCCTCTGACAAGCCAGATTGGACCGCGCGAAGACGCAGACTCCGCCCTTAAAACTGAATCTCGAATGTAAGTCGTATCCTGAGCAACGAAGAAATGTCGAATCAGTTGACGAATCGACCTGGGTCTCAGTTAGGGTAAGGAAATCAGGTTTCGTTGTTTGCAAATATTGGTGGACGGCGTTTACATTCGTATTGGTGCAACCGATGCCCCTGATGTTACAAAATGCCGTCACCAGTCGAGCGTGGGCAGAGCCTCGAGAGCGATGACGAACCTCTTAAAGTTCCATTATTTATCATGACATCTGCATGATGTAAAATATACACTTGATTTTAGATAATTGAAAACTAAACTAACAGACGAAAATTTTCTCTGGCCAACCATACTTCAATAGCGAAAAATCAAAAAGCTGACGAGCGTCAGTACTTAGCACTAAAATATTTGGTGATGTTCCTACATTAGCTGAAGAACTGACTTCTGGTGCAAAAACCATTCTGTATCACTGCCACAGGATCACTCCGGAATTACTACAAAGAAACTAATCCATTAATTATAAAGGACACCATAGGTAATAACAAACCCCAAGACGTATAATATTATCATCAGAGGGTCAAGAAGTGGTAAGTGCCACGATATCGATTAGTTCCTTGGGCTCGATTACTTCGGTAAGCGTAGAAGTTCATCAATCCAAAACTACAGGCACAAATCATCGTTGCCGGATGACGGGTTGCAACCAGTCATCTGTGAAACCTTTAATAAGCCATTGGACAACTTCGCAAACTCTGAAAAGTTTAAAGAAAACTAGCTGAATGCACAGAGAGCAGTTCCGTCATTGTAACTAGCGATGCTACATTGTAGTAAAGAGATTTTGACGTTTTTCAAACCCACTGAAATTATCAAGAACGGCGGAACATTCAAAGGCTTAGTTTTAGATGATTTGCTATCGAATATAAACCAAACGTCCATCAAATCCCAAAAAATAAAAATAGCAAATATTATAAATGCCAACTCACAAATGAACAGACAAGATAAAAATATTCGGAAGTTCGACTAAGTAGATTATTTTACAAAAATCGTTGATTAGAAAATAGCCGAGAAGAGGTTCCACGACAAAATCAACAAAATCCTAAAGCATAACGGAAATGCTTTCATCTGTTCCGAGCTGCTGTTTACCAACACTGGTATCATAACTACCAAACACGCAGTGCGTTCGATGGTATGAACCATCTGGCTCTAGTCGCCGGCAGGGAAAATGTTTCTACCTTAGATCAGCTATCGTAAGATAAGTTAAGCAAATCTGAATTAATTGAGCAGGTGATGATAGAAAAAGATTTCCTATTGCAATTCATCAATGCAAAACTCGGCAAAGCGTGCACCTTTGTCTTTTGTGACAAACTCAACAAGTAATTGATGAAGCTAACTGATTTGGCCCTCTATGCATGCTAACGGCGACAGTGAAAGAATCGCAAATTATTTACAAGCCCTGAATGGCCAGGACTGTGATTAAAAAAGGTGCCGAAACTGCTGGCCAAGAAACTACTGGTATAATATAGGGTTTTCCAATAGGGACTTGACAACTTTTTTTCGGTAGTAAATTTTTATAATTTGTAGACGTTGTTCGTTCGTGTACTTAACCATGATGAAAATGTTGAGTTTACTGAATAAATTGACAGTGACAGTCCGATGATTAGTGAAAGGGTGCGTTCACACATTGAATTCAAAGTTGTCAAGTCCCTATTGTATAACACTATATCTTTAGTAAAAGCTGGGATGATGATTCTTGCAGCTAAAACTGACATCGTCGGTTATAATTCCGCCCGGTTAATTTCTGAAATGCGCACTGCCCATGTTCAGAGAAAATCCTGAAATAAGTAGAAATGGATAACCGGAAAATTTAGGGTACCACAGAATTGGATATCATTGAGTAGCGCGGAACAGAGCATTTGATTATCATTCTGACTAACTATTGGGTTGTACCGCATGAAATGTCCGATTTTCGCTCAGTCGGAAATAAGAAGTTCTCGGGTGAACATTTGTGCCAGAACGTTCAATTTTATTTTTTTGATAAAGTAAAGTGGTACGTGTGCTTGACGTGTGAGAATTTTAGGGTTCGTTACAAGTACAGTTATCTAGAAATTGTTTACCATGCTGTCGGCAGTTCAAATTTGAACCCTCTTCCTTCATGAATTTAAAATAGGACATAATGCGTCATCGGCAATGAAAAACATTAATTTGATAGGATATGTGAACATCTGTTCCAGAACGTTAAATTTTATTTTTTTTTATAAAGTAAAGTGGTACGTGTGAGAATTTTACAATTCGTCACAAGTACAGTTTTATTTTTTTCTAGGAATTGTTTACCATGCTGCCGGCAGTTCAAATTCGAACCCTCTTCCTTTATGAATTTAAAATGGGACATAATGCGTCATTGGCAATGAAAAACATTCATTTGATATGTAGCGTAATTTGAGGATGTAACGGTAAGCGAACACACTATACGACGTTGGTTTGGAAAGTTCGATTCGGGAGATTTCAGCCAACGAAATCAGTGCACAAAGCCTGGGGGTATCCCCAATGACAATAAGTCGACACCTTTCTCCCCTAGGAAATATAAAGAAACTCGATAACTGAATACCCCATGAACTGAACGACTCCCAAAAACTACGGCGCCTGGAAATCTGCGCATCGCTTAAATTTAGAAACCAAACTGAACCGTTTTTCAAGAGATAGTCACCTGTATGATAACTGTAAAATACCTGGGCAGTGGTTGGCGACGACCACGGAAACGAAAATGGCTAAACGATTTAAGAATTGTCTCATGGAACACCCGCTCACTTTACAGAACAGCCAGCCGATGCCCCGTCCGGATATAAGGCTGACATAACAGCATTACAAGAAATAAGATGGACGGGGAGTGGTGTTATTCAAAGAAACGAGTATGACATTTATTACAACTGCCATGCAAAACACCATGTGCTCGGGGTAGGCTTTCTAGTCAGCCAAAAACTGAAGCCTGCCATCGTCAGCTTTAATGCAATAAACGAAAGGCTATGCACTCTTCGCATCGGCACAAGGCTAATAACCTTGTCCGTAAAAATAAATGATTATGGAAAATTTAACAAGCCTCGAGATTTGCTAAATAAGACCAAGACCGGATCCCGGTTGTAGTGCCGATGATGATGATGATGCACTCTTCGCGTGCGAGGCAAGTTTAAGAACATAAGCCCCATAAACGTTCACGAACCTACAGAAGAGTCCCCTAACGATGAAAAGAAAGAATACTACGAGAACGTCGAACGGGCCCTCAATGCCTGCCCAAGATACAATGTGAAAATCGTTCTTGGTGATTTGAATGCGAAAATAGGTCAGGAGACGGTTTTCAGGCACGACGCAGGTTCAAAAAGTTTGCATGAGAACACTAATGACAATGGACTACGAGTCATCGAACTGGTAGCATTAAAAAACTTGGTCGTTGCAAGTACCAGGTTTCCGCGTAAAGATATCCACAAAGCCACCTGATGGAGCCACTCGCAACCAAATTGAGCACGTGTTGATAGATCGCATCCACTTCTCGTGCCTGAATACCGGCCGAACGTACCGAGGTGCCAACGTCGACTCGGATCATTATCTTGGTGGTATAGTTTTCCGAGCGCGGATTGCCTTACGGAGACGTATTGCATCTATGGATCAGGTTCGGATCAACACAGCTGCCTTACGCAATGAGAACACAAGTAACACCTTTGGTCATACGTTAAGACTCGTCCCCGAAGAGTTCGATGGAGGGAGAGTAAGTCCTAGGGCCAGAATGTCGGGCGTAGAAGAGAAGTGGACACGCCTTAAGAATACTGTCTTAAGTACTGCCAACACCATCTTAGGCAGTAGTCGTAGAGATCGGAGCGACTGGTGTGATGATGAGTGCAAACTAGCGGCTGAACGAAGGATGCTGGATACCGGGCATTGCAGCAGTCTCATAGAACGCGAATACGCAAGGAGGTATAAAAAAGCTTAGAAGATCTGAATAAAGACTCCACAGGCAAAAGAAAAGTACCTGGGAAAAAATCTAGTCAATGATGTAGAGAAAAGTAGAGAGCGAGGTCCACACCATGCATGGAAAGGATTAGTGGGAACTTCTTTATGAATAATTGTGCGCTTAGAATTAAATCAACCTAATGCATTTATTGGGAATGACCAAATCTATCTACCAAATAATCCGCAGTATGGCGCAGTACACACCACACTGCACGTACAAGGATAAAGAGGCTAATCTGATCACCGATCGTGAAAGCATTCTGGAGTGATGGGAAGTACACTTCAATGAGTTGCCAAATGTTCAGATCACAGAAGAGTTGGAGGCTCTATTACATTCCTGGTGCAACACCGTGCTTACGGGGCCTCCGGGAAGAGTGGGCTACCGTTGTTGTCCTTGATAAATCAATCCTGATAATATAGACTCGAAAATAATTTGTAGAAAACTATCCATGGCAGTCATCAAAAGACGAGCTGTAGGGAGCATCTAAATAACGATTTCACTGGAAGATTCGAAACACCAACTGATGATGGTACGAACGTACCGAGGCGCCAACGTCGACTCGGATCACTATCTTGTTGGTACAGTTTTCCGGGCGCGGATTGCCTTACGGAGACGTATTTCATCAGCGGATCTGGTTCGAATCAACACGGCTGCCTTACGCATTGAGAACCCCAGCAACACCTTTGGTCATGCGTTAAGACTCGCCCTCGAAGAGCTCGACGGAGGGAGAGTAAGTCCTGGGGCCAGAATGCCGGGCGTAGAAGAGAAATGGACACGCCTTAAGAATACTGTCATTAGTGCTGCCAACTCCATTTTAGGTAGTAGTCGTAGAGATCGGAGCGACTGGTTTAATGATGAGTGCAAACTAGCGTCTGAACGTAAGAATGCTGCATACCGGGCAAAGCAGCAGTCTCATAGGACGTGGGCACGCGAGGAGAAATACAAAAAGCTCAGAAGATCTGAAACAAGGCTTCACAGACAAAAGAAAAGTGTCTGGGAAAAAACCTTGTCTGTGAAATAGAGAAAAGTAGAGAGCGAGGTCCGCACCAGGCGCAAAAGTTCTACCAAATAATCCGCAGTATGACGCGTTACACACCACGCTGCACTTACTGCAAAGATAGAGGGTAATCTGATCACCGATCGTGAAGGCATTCTGGAGCGATGGGAAGTGCACTTCAATGAATTGCTAAATGGTCACAGAAGAATTGGAGGCTCCACCAATGCAAAATCAAGACCAAATGTTGCCGTCACCAAGCAGTGAGGAAACATTAAAAGCCATAAGACAGCTCAAATCAAATAAAGCCCCCGGAGCTGATGGCATACCAGCTGAGCTGATCAAACAAGGAGGGACAGCGTTACATCACGCAATTCATGAGATCGTGGTGCACGTATGGGAGCAAGAGGAGATCCCGGAAGATTGGCGTCGTGGTATAATTTGTCCCATACATAAGAAGGGAGATATCACACTGTGCAGCAACTAAAGAGCTATAACATTGCTGAGTACCACCTATAAGATACTCTCCATATCCTACAAGATCGGATAGCTCCATATGCTAAAGTCATAATTGGTCAATATCAGTGTGGCTTCATCCCAGACAAATCAGCTATTGATCAGATATTCACCGTTAAGCAGGCGATGGAAAAACGTCTGGAATTTAAGATTCCATTAT
The DNA here is from genome assembly GCA_963931805.1 of Microdon myrmicae. Lineage (NCBI taxonomy): Eukaryota > Metazoa > Arthropoda > Insecta > Diptera > Syrphidae > Microdon > Microdon myrmicae. The sequence goes on from OZ007497.1 coordinate 187,922,379, forward strand.
ATCATCTATTTATCGACTTTAAAGCCGCCTACGACAGCATAGCCAGGGTAGAACTATATAATGCCATGAGAGAGTTCGGCATTCCAAACAAATTGATACGACTTTGTAGGATGACCGTGGCCAACGTAACCAGTCAAGTAAAAATAGCGGGATTGATGTCCAAACCAAACATCTTTAATAGACTCCGACAAGGGGACGGTCTGGCCCGCCTCCTCTTCAACCTGGCGTTGGAGAAAGCAATCCGTGACACTGGCGTTACAACTAGAGGGACCCCTGTCACCAAGTCGAGCCAGATACTTGCTTACGCAGATGACATCGACATCATGGGTAGAACCGAATCGGCTGTACAGTACTACTTCACCCAGATCGAGCAGGCGGCACAAAAACTGGGACTACACATTAATGAGAAGAAAACTAAGTACATGGTGACAACTTCTGCGAAGAGAAGACCTGACGTTGGTCAAACTATCAGGGCAGTGGAGCACGATTGCAATCCTTTAACTACCTTGGGTCAATAGTAACAGCCGATAACAATATGGAAGAAGAAATACACGGGCGGCTGATCAAATCCAACAAAGCCTACTATGGTCTATCAAGGCTCTTTAAATCCCGAAATTTATCCAGAACATCCAAGCTACTACTGTACAAGACCATGGTCTTACCAGTACTCATGTATGGATCCGAGACCTGGGTACTTAATAAAAGGCACTCTGAACTCTTGGCCGCGTTCGAGAGAAAGATCTTAAGGAGAATTGTTGGCCCCGTATGTGAGGGAGGACGATTCCGGAGACGCTGCAACCATGAGTTGTACGCAATCTACCTTGAAGCTCATATTGTAAGAAAAATTAAGCTCGGTAGACTCCGGTGGGCGGGACACCTAGCTCGAATGAGCAAAGAGGAGCCTGCCCGAAAAGTCCTCTGTGGTAGGATGTATGGAAGGAGAGAGCGCGGCAGACCTTGTCTGTGATGGAGGGATGACGTAGACCAGGACGCCCAGAGCCTGGGAGTGCGAAACTGGATGACATCGGCTCGAAATCGGGACCGGTGGAGAGATTTATTAAATAAGGCCAAGACAGTATCAAGGTTGTAGTGCCGATGATGATGATGATGAAACTAATGTTCTCCGGCTTCTTTCACTCACTTATGGGTTGACCTTTAAATATGTTTAAAAATAATCCCTTCTGTGAGAGAGTATTACGCAGAGAAACATTGTCGAAATTCTTGAATGTCGGAAAGTCGTCAATCAAGGCTACAACAGACACGCTCCTGTTGTAACCACTTATCCAATTAAAATTGTTATGTGACCCTTAGAGTCATTAGTGAAATCGACGTGCCACCGGAATGCTTTGGCTTTACCACATGTAATGTAGGAAATCTAAACAGCTGTTGATCAGTTTTATCCTTACACGACTGAAATAAAAGGACCAGGAATGCGGTTTAATTAACATTGAAACAAAAACGATACAGAGTTACCTAAGGACGTCTGTCAGAGTATCCTCTTTGTGTGTGGCTTCAAAAGAACAAACGCATTTTCCCGAGTTGTCCATGGAAGAGTCAATTTATCCCCCTATTAAATCAGGCTTTGTAGCATATGCTTATTAATGAAAATGCTGGAATTGACGAGATGGAACCATTCATTAAACAAAACACTGAAATATAAAAGGATGATGAATTCAACAAAGCTGGTGTCAATTAACCTAAAAAGAAAAAGGTTCTCCTGCAGTCTATGCGATATTTCGCAACTGTGCGAGAACACGTGGGAGTAATTAAGAAACGAATCAACTGGGCTAGTCGACAATGTACGCATGAAAACCGAGGCCCTTTAACTCATCAGCTGGTAACCAAAAATTAAAACGTACAAATGTATCAACACCGTTCGATTAAAGACATCTTTGGTGGAATTAGGGCTGAAAGGCATTTGCCCCCCAACCTCATTAACAACAGCAAGTGAAATCACTGTAACGCAGTCCTAAGTCCAAATTTTCAAAATAGTATGAAAACTAGGAAGGTCCATTCGAAAGAAAGTAACGTTATACTTGGCAGACCTTGAAGCAACAACTAGTTCAAAGCAGTTCCAGTTGTTCCCAGGCAAACCACTTTTCGACTTTAAATAAGTCCACCATCGTTTCGACCTCATTCCAAAATAAACACTGTTTCACAATCTACCCTCCCGCATAATGTCGCCCGTGGGAAGTTCTAAACGTCTCTAAAGGCCAAAGTATTAATTAACAAGTAAAATTAACTAAAAAGAGAAAAAAAGGAAAAATTATGAGACGTGTCAGCTGCAAAATTTTGAGGTTATGTCCAAATAAATGATTAATGCTGAAGAAGAGAAAGTCTTCTTCGTCCAAAACACAAAATCAATATTAAAAATAAAAATAAATAATATATAAAGCGTATAATTACTCATTTTGCAAATTAATAAAAGAGCACTTATTTAACTGAAACAACAGTTTTGTCGACCGGTTAGGTGTGGACTTTGCTGGTCAAATGACTGACACACAGGTGAATGACTGACTGCATGGTGCACACGAGCACAACTTTGGTTCTGTTTTTTTTTTTCTACGATTTTTTTTTTAACTTTTTTTTGTTACTACTTTTGAAAATGTTAGGTGCAGACCAACCATTGTTTTCGGCAATTTTTTCCTCAAGATTATCAGTGATAATAGTTGATGTCGGAAGTGTGGATGTTATTGAATGCTGATGTTTTGTCGGAGTTGTATCGGGTGAGAAGGATGACGACTGCGGCTGATTATCCGGTGACGACTCCGCCGATCCTGATTGGGTTTCTGTTGTAGTTGAATTAGTTAAATTAGTATTATTAATATTGGTCGTTGGTGACGGCACAAGCGGAATTATATTGCTACTGTAATTAAAACTGGGAACAAATTCTACAGCGTTAACATTTAGTGTAGAAAATTTCGCTGACATTTCACTGCTATTACTATCTTGAGCCATTTTAATTTTCTTTTAATATATTTTTACTTGTAAAAATCTTCTATGATTTTCGTCACGCGATAAAATAATTTTACGTAAAATTCACAACTGAAATCACCGACGAATAGATGATTCTTAAATTATTTCTTTTTCTTTTAACAAAAAAATAATAAAAGAATTTCACGACGTGATACCCGAACGGCACGCGTTTTTTCGGCAACACATCAGTCAAAATGGCCACGCAAATATAGTCATTCAAACGAGAGCGAGAGACGAAGAGTAATTAGTCATGTGAGTTTCTCGGGGTTGTTGTCCAGGCTGACAACCCCATCTAAGATAAGGTATAGATGCGCCGTTATAATTTTTTTTACTAATATCTTCATTAACTATAATGTAATTGTAATTTGTGGAGCAAGGCCAACAACCTTGTCCGGAAAAACAAATTATTATGGAAATTTTAACAACCTCGGGACTTGTTAAATAAGGCCAAGACCGGACCCCGGTTGTAGTGCCGATAATGATGATGATTAATCGTAATTTGGTTTGCTAATAATCACGAGAGAGAATCGATAATGTTAAAAAAATATATTAAGTATATAATACCTTTCAATCAAAGTGCAGTTTATTTTAATTCATTTATTGTATGGTAGTGGTTGCATATTGAGACGGGGATGTTTGGAGTTGTCCACCGTTCCCTTGTAGAGAGGATCCCGATGAAACTGGCAGCAAAACGGAAGCACAAGAAAACCAAAACTGAATTCGAGGTGGATCTTTATTTCTTTATTGTTTAAGTCGGATGCGACTTGGTTTACAATTCAGTAATAACGCACAACAATTCAATTGCTTTACATGAGATTGAGTTAATTTATTTGATAATTTATGGTGGATCAGCAACAACGACTCGGAAGGAATGCGCGCGGTGATAGCTGGTAGCAGACAGACTACTGGGCATGACTGCCAATTCAAAAAAGGGACGCTGCTGACCTCATCGTTGGTGACAATCGGCCCGCTGGTCCGTGACAGCTGCCGCGCAACTGGTATACACTGCGAATGTACTAGATTTCTCCAGCACATCCAATTGCCACTCCGCACCACATATTTAAGGCCCTAATGCGGATCCATGGCGACGCTTGGTAGACACCTTGACGTAGTGCGAGGGCTTAAACTACGATGAATCACTCAGGCTATGCTGACGGAAGCGTAGGCTTCCAGTAGGGCCACCCATGTCAGACAGCTAGGGGGGCGTCAGATCAGATGGGAGGGCGTGGAAGGAGAGTGCACAGGACAGAGAACGATGGCGGAGTCGAGTCGGTGAGGTCATGAACTTACGGGTTCCTACAGGCCAATAAATAATAACAATTTAGTAATAATACTCAACAAGCAAAAACACGTGCACTTTTACTCTTACAATTCAACAAAAACTAAACGTTATTAAAAATTTACTTTAATCCAATATGAAACATCGAATAACGAAAAATACGTGCACTCCTACGATCAACCAACAAAAAAAAAATAAAAATTTTCTTTTAAGACACACACTAACAACTATTAACAAAACCTACATGAACCCGATGAGGGCGATGATCGGCATAGTTCTGTGCCCACTGTTTCGTTTCCCGGGGTTTTTCTTTTGGTTCCACAGTAATTAAGAATTAAATCCAACAGTGGTGCCCTTGCAATTTGTTCTTTGTGTTTTGACTGTTTATGTTTTTTACTTTTTACACGCACAATAATTTATTCCCATCAAGGATCCTTTATCTGTTTTGTATATTTCATCTTCATACGCACAATTTCACACCGTTCACTGTTCCGCATGACTGCGCCAGTTACGTTGGGGACCCACGGAGTACGAAAATAAAAAGCTAATCGCCGATTAACCAACTTTGGGGAGGAAATAGTAAACATGAGAATTTAGCGTGTGAACGATGGTGAATGAAATATAGAGTGCAAGATGGCAGGGGAATTTTGTTAGAATCAGAAACGCGTGCAACCAGGCGATTGATACCGCGAAGAAAGCTCACAACGACAGGGTGATCGACAAGCTCCTTCGGTGCCCATCTGGTTCGCGCTCCTTCTGGTCAATGGCAAAAGCTGTCAGCGGTAACTTCGCATCCTCCTCTTTCCATCCGTTAGTCACAGACAGCGGAACGTTAGTCACGAATTCAAAGGATAAAGCTAATGTGTTCGCGAATTTATTTTCCGCGAATTCGAATCTCGATCCCGGCCTTTTGGAGCCACCTGTGATCTCGCTGGTACAGTCTTCCATGCGGGATATGAGATTTCGTCCGCGCACAATTCGACGCATTCTACGTAAACTGGATTGTAGGAAGGCAGCCGGCCCGGACGGAATACCAGCAATAGTTCTTAAGAACTGTGCACCAGAACTATCGCCTGTTCTTGGCAGACTCTTCCGCTTATCTTATGCACGGAGGACCTTCCCTGCCTGCTGGAAAATCGCTCGAGTTCAGCCAATCCCGAAGACCGGAAAAAAGTGTCTCCCACAAAATTACCGCCCGATAGCATTACTGTCTATTTTATCGAAGGTAATGGAAAAAGTCATCAATACAGAGTTAGTTAAGTATTTGAAGTGCAACGGACTTCTGAATGATCGTCAATACGGATTCCGTGGCAGGCGGTCCACGGGAGACGTTTTGGCACTTGATATATGGACACCTGCGATTGAACGGCATGGTGAGTCAAGGGCGGTCGCATTGGATATCTCCAAGGCGTTTGACCGCGTCTGGCACGGGGCATTGCTGAGCAAACTTCGTTCATATGGACTTTCTCAACAGCTTTGCGACTGGACGAGGAGCTTCCTCGAGAATCGATCGATCCGGGTTGTTGTGGATGGCGAATGTTCGGATCTGTATCCTGTTAATTCAGGGGTGCCACTGAGTTCTATTTTGGCTCCAACCTTGTTCTTGCTTCACATAAATGATTTGTTGGAGACAACGGATAACAACGTGTTCAGTTTTGCGGATGATAGTACGCTTGTTTTCTTCTTTTCAAGTGTTCGGCCGATTGGTGCATCTGCGTCGCATCAGCTGAGATGTAGACAGATTGACTCTTTGAATCAGGATCTAGATAGGGTCCTGCAGTTGGGAAAGGCCAATCTCGTAGGCTACAATGCAGCGAAGACACAATATACAACATTCACAAAGAAAAGTGGACCATCGGTTCCACAGCTGATGATGAATGGCCGGGCCCTCGAGGCTGGGGAAAGTTTGAGATTGCTCGGCGTCACGATCTGCGGGAATGTATCATGGCATAAACACGTTTCGAGTATCGCCAGATCAGCCTCAGGAATATTAAGCTATCTTTTTAGAGCCAAAAAAATTTTACTCCGGCCCAACTTATCCTCCTATATAAATCCGAACTTAGAACCGCGCTCGAATATTGCTCTCGTGTTTGGAGCTCGGCTCCTAAACATACGCTCGACCTACTTGAGAGCATACAGAGACGAACTATCCGCCTGATCGGAGACTCGGCGCTGACGTCGGGACTACAGTCGCTATCACATCGAAGGCGCGTAGCCGACCTCTGTCTGTTTTACAGATATTATCACGGGTATTGTTCTTCGGAGATTCGTGGTATTGTTCCACGCAATTCGGTTTATATGCGCTCCACAAGACAATCTGACGGATCGCACCCGTTTGTGGTTCATCTTCCGACGGTGCGAACTTCCCTGCATCGGAACTCGTTCCGTTACAGAGCGGGGAAGTTGTGGAATTCCCTTCCCACGCGAGTGTTCCCGGAGCGTTACAACCTGCAACTGTTCAAAAAAAACTGCAACAGTTATTTGGTGGCATCTCGGGGCGCCCACTCGGCGCTATAGGTTCGCCTCTCCCGAGAGAAGTCTAATAAAAAAAAGGGGAGTGTTAGGTTGAGGACGTAACTCGCGCACAAAAGGGGATTTTGGAGTACCCTTAAATATCAGAGCACAATGCGAGTGGACGGAGAGGAAGTGGATAAGGAAAGGAGGTATCATGGGTCTTAAATATCTGGACATTACACTGACGAGGAAACACATGCTAGGTAGAGCATTCCACATTCGCGTAGTTCGGTTAAATAATGAGGAATGAGTACTTGCGAAGAACTTTATTGCACTATTTTATTCAAAACTGTTTTTGAGGCACGCAGAGTCCTTGTTTAAGAAAAAAAAAAGCTACGAGGCCTCAAGAATGAATGAAAACGAAAGAATTAGAGACTTTGCTTCATGGAAACCCATCATTAGGAATTGATCGCACGATAACTTAGAAACGTTTGAAAGTATCAGGGATGATTCAGACGTAAGCATATCGGGTCCTGTATGAGTTGAATTGGAGATACTACACATTCAACGGCGTCTATGCACATGTGAACACTTACATCAACGACGGAAAGAAAAAGTATTTTTTCCATCATATCACAACTGGCGCTTAAGCGAGGGATATACTACAACGATCTTAAGTGTAGAAGGTCATGGGATCCACTCAACTATGCCTGAACTTCGTCGAATATCCATGGTTTAAATCTTTTGCTCGGCGCCTGGTAGGTGGGTGTAGTTTTTTACTGCTAAATAAGGGTAAGTAAATGAAACATGTATTACTAGAGAAATAAATCTATTGTTATATGATAGCTGAAAAGGGGAATCGATATCACAGTGTATCATTTCACTAGCGGGGCGTCCACTACCTACTTCTCAAACCGGCGTTTACACATGCACTCAACACTACAATTAAGCATGCATTCAAGGGGAACAAGGGGACGTGCATTCTCTTTTCGAAGGGTGCTAGTTCAGCCACTTATTCGAATTGCAAGTATTAATATATGCCCCGTTGTTGTAGTTAGCTAGTTCATCCGCTTATTTGATTTGCAACTGTTGTTGTACGGTCCCTTGCTGTGGTTGCAAAGGATATTAGCATTGCTATGAAAAACGATCGACCTTTGGAAATAAGCGCTCTTTACTTTGCAAGGGGTTAAGGGTAGTGATGCAATTAAATTGGGGACGTCTAAAGGTATACTATACTTATCTTCGGATTACTTAAGGAGATACACAGTCTCCCTAGTGAAACTGAAAATATAAAAAGCTCTCTGCCATGCATCGTATTAAGCCTACACACAACGGCAATTTTTCCGTTGAATTTTGAAGAAGGGAACATTGACCCTTGGTATTCAACAGATAATTAACGGATTTTTCCGTTGAATAATAATGTGTTATTTTCCGTACAGGAAAATAGTTAATTTGAATTAAATGGATTTTTCTATTTTGTTTTACACTAACGCGCACAGAAAGGGGGATTTTGGAGTATCCTGAAATGTCAGAGCACAGTGCGAGCGGAAGGAGAGGAAGTGGATAGGGTAAGGAGGTATCGATGTACATTGGTCTTAAATGCCTAGACATTACAACGACGAGGAAACACATGATCAGGTAGAGCATTCCACATTCGTGTGGTTCGTGTGGTGCTTAGAGCGTCTGCGTAGGACCAGTAAGTTATAATATAAGATAATTAAGCTAGAATTTAAGCATTTTTTGTCTAGCATGTAATTTAGAAACTAAGAAGATAAAAAGAAAATAAAAAAATGTTTTAAAAATGAAAATGAAATGGTTCGGCTAAAGAATGACTCTCTACGTTTGCTTGGGCGCATAAAGTTGACTTTCAAAGTGAACTGATGCGCAATCAGGTATCGCAGGAAAATGTCCGAAGAAGCTGAACACATTCTGCAAATTCAATAGAACAACGGCCGTGATAGTACCTATAGAAAAGAGACAGGCATGATACACTGCGCCTATGTTCTAATGACAGAACTGATCGACTTACGAGTGGGTCCCCAATAAGTTTCACCGCTCATTTTTGCGTCCTATCGAGTACGTGTAGTACAGTTTTGGATGCGCCTGACCAAATCTGGGAGTTGAACTTCACTTTGAGACGAATATAGGCCTTGTAGATAGTGTCCAGGTCGAGTGGAGTGAAGTATGTTTTGCAAATCTTTGTTACGTGTAAAATTATAACAATTACTATTAGAATAACAAAAGTGGACTTACTTGCTGTCGACGGACCGCTTCTCGGCAGCCGATTCCCTTCTTCAGGTTACAGGGGTTGAAGTGCCCTTGACTTCCCTGGTAATTTCTTCCGTCTTGTTTATCTTGCTTTATTTCAATGATTTCTCACTCGCGGTCCTTATATTTACGATACGCGCGGTGAACTCGAAGTGTTCGTTCGTTCTCGTTAAATAGTTCCCTATGTGGTTAACTCACTCGTGGCGGGGGTTTCGTACCGTATCACTTTCGGCGGGAGGTTTCGAAATTTCTCTGTGCGTTGTGGTTTGGATGCCTCCGTCGCTTATTAAAATTTGTTATCCATTGAATTGATTATTTTTTCCGTTTTTGGCGTCTTATTTTATTTTCGAGGCCAATTCTTAAAGGAGAGGTAGAGAGGGGGATTTTATGGGTATTTGGGGCCTTGGACGTGGAGACCGTAACATCTTTAAGAAACCCCATACATTTGGCCGCACTTTTCGGACCTGCAAATATGTGCTCACTCCAATTAAGCTTCGAATGAATTCGAGTGCCGAGGATTGAAAGTTCCTTGGCTTCAGGTAGTGAACAGTGTAGGTTGGATGGAGTGGAATATTTTTTGCATCTCTCAAGGGATCTATCGAGAATGTAGTTTTTCATTTTTTTTTTTTTTTTTTTTTTTTAGCTTAAGGAACCCCATATATTTGGCCTCACTTTTCGCAGCTTCAAATATGTGGTTATTTCAATTGTGGTCGAATTAATTCGAGTGCCGAAGATTGATAGTTCATTGGTTTCGTCAGTGGCGTTCATCGACAGTATATTTAGTTTTGGGTTAGCCTTTGACGACAAGAGACAGCACTGAGTATTTGTGGCATTGAACTCTACTCGGTTAGATAATCCCCATTGATATATCTTGTTGAGATCGTAATTCAATGTATTATACACACCCTACTGATGATTGGTAATGATGTTCGAAGAGTTTGGTCAGGAATGTTCGTATGTGTATGAGAAACTCAAGGTGCTATCATCAACAAACGAGTGAATTGGGTTGTGGGTAATGAACAAGAGATAATTTATAAAGATCAGGAAGAGAGCGGGTGAGAGTACAGAACTTTGGGGAACACCTACATTAATTTGATTGGAGGTAGATTTGACACAGAACCACTTAGATTGTAGAGCCAGAAAGATAGTCTCTTATCTATTGGATCAGGAAGTTGTCCACTCCATATGAATGTCGTTTTGATAAGAGGACTGGAAGCCAAACTCTGTCGAAGGCTTTTGAAATATCCAATACAACTGCCTTGCTTTCGCCGAGGCAGTGGATGGAATGGCTCCACTCATCGGTGAGGTACACCATCAAATCTCCGGTGGACCTGTTGCTTCGAAAGCCATATTGGCGGTCATTGAGGAGGTCATTTGATTCCAGATATTTCGAAAGTTGACGGTTGATAAGTGATTTCATTACTTTCGAGAGAATAGAAGTTAGTGCTATGTGTATGTAAGAAGAGAGGGACGATTTGTCACCCCTTTCGGGAATTGGCTGAATGTTTGCTGACTTCCATCTATTTGGGAAACGGTCCCTAGAATAAGACATATGGAAGAGTTTCCCCAGTGGTTTAGTGAGTGAAGAAGAACATCTCTTCAAGAGTATTGGGGGAATGCCATCCAGACCAGGTGATTTCTTTGCTTTCAGCCCCTTGAGTGCGCGGGCAACAGTACGCGTTCGGAAGCGAATCTAGCTCATGATGTGCTGCTTATGCTCAAGTTAAGGCGGAACTGATGATGATGCAAATATCACGCATTGGTATTAGGGGTAAATACATGGGAGAAATTCTCCTCAGCAGAGATATAGAAATCGCTGCCGAGGTTTGTCAGTTCAAATTTGATTCCTTTACTTGGATCAAGTGTTTCCGATTTCGTGTTGGACGGAGTCGGAAATGATATAGCTTTTAATGCTGCGTTCTCTTTCTCGAGAACAGCAATCCCGACTGCCGTGGTGGCGAGTTCGCTTCTCAGTCTCTCGAAAAAACTCATCATCCCCTGGGTTGATGGCCCAATTGATCTTCGAAACAAAACAAAAAAAATGGGTGGCGAGAGGCCGACTTTAGCCAGACAAGGACAGATGTCTCCTTCATCTTGTCTCTGGCTTCTTGTCAACTTGCGATAACCAGAATCATCCACATCCGTGAGGATGTTGGGCTCGGTCTCAAGATATCTGAAAAAGAAAAAGGGGGAGGTATCATCTAAGGATGGTGTGGAGAGGGTTAGTTCAGCTGTTCTCTAACTACATCATCGTACAAGACCGGTAGGTCTTGAGTTCAGTAGTAAACGCAGATCAAGTCTTTGGCGTCTGGTGATCTGCGCTTTGGTCGGTGTGTGTGTATGTTTGTGCCATCTTGTACTGTGCGTGCGTATGTGCGCGTGGTGTGTTAGCAGTATACCTTATGGGGTGGGTTCAGGAATCCTCTATTATAAAGGAGAATGTTGTTGGGAAGGGTGCTTTCTTCAGTTTTGTACTAAAGAAGAAATTGTGGTGGTCTGATCCGAAGAGATCGAAAAAGAGAAGGGTCCGGAACGCAAGACTCCCGTACAAGTAGGTTCTCGCTGATCTGAATGCTTTCGAGGTACTTCTATGCTAATTGCAGCAAGTACTCGTCGATAGGGGTAATGGAGGCACCTTCATATAGGTGAGAGTTGGGGTATTGGCGACCTTCGGGCCTTCTAGAGTGGTTGGTGCATCTTCTGAGGAGTTTTCTTTCAAAAACTCGAAGTCTGTCCATTTGACCCGAAGATATGCAGGACCATATGGGAAAAGCGTACGATAATCCAGATCGGATTAACCACTTTGTTGCTCCACTTCAAAATCTTGTGCAGTTGCTTAGGCCGACCGATGCCCCTTTGAAGAATGTGGATTACATGTTTGGTGAAATTCATTTTTAGGGTATAGATGACCCCGAGATATTTCATCCTGTCCTGTGGTCTAATCATAGTACCTCCTATTCGTATTCGAATATTCTGTGAATATTTAGAAGTAGGTTGAGAGTGTTTACTACTCAGAATGATAGCTACTGCTTTGGTGGGTTTAGTTGGATTTTCCCTCGACTGTAATACTGATCCAGTTCGACCATGTGACCATTGAGTCGATTTGTTGCGAGTTTAGGGCTTTTGGATGACGTGTATACTAGGACGTCGTCCGCATAGCATGTCTGGTTTACTCTTCCATCCACGGGGCGACGAATATCTGAGGTGTAGATATTAAATGAGATGGGGCCTAGAATGGAGTCCCGTGGTACCCCTGCAGGGGTGTTGAAAGTTCAGGAAAGACTCCCATTCACTCGAACTTGGAAGGTTCTGTATATAATACTACACAGCGTTCTACTGAGGCCAGTATTCAATAATTTAGAAACGAGACCTTCGATCCAGGGCGTGTCAAAAGCATTTTCAATGTCTAGGCTCACCGCAATGGTGAGTTCCTTATTAAAGGGACGCACGCAGACGTGGTTTGAAATATGTTGAGAGCTATAGTAATGCTGTGCGCTCTTCTAAATCGAAATTGGAAATCAGGTATTAGATTCCTGGCACCGATAAAGTTATTTAGCTTCTCGTATATGAATTTTTCATATATTCTGCTGATGTAAGTGAGGAGCGAAATAGGAGGAAAGATTGAGGGGTGATAATTTGGTTTCCCAACTTTTGCTATTGGCCAAACAACAGCATGCTTCCAAACTTGAGGAAAGTACCCCAAGTTGTAGACATGGCAGAACAGAATGGATAGCTTTATAAAGAGTAAAACAGAAAGTCTTCGCAACGAGTGGTATGACATGTTTTCGAAACCGGGTGACTTCTTGGGGTTTCAAAATTTAACTAGGTTCTGTAGGGTATTTGGTGTGATGAAACCGTGATCATTATCATGTGTGTCCTAGAAGTATGCACTGTTAGGTGAGTTAAAGACAACTATTGGCTCGTGAAAGTTGTCTAATTTATTGTGAAACTTTGAACTAATTATTGCATTAGTGTCCGGGTCGCCATCCTCGAGAGTGAGCTTGTGATTATTTTCAAAGGTCTCTCCGATGACGTTTGCTTTATTGTGGATGATTGGGGCCAGTGATAAGAGAAGTGCCACATATCTTTTTAACATTTTTATAAATATTCAGGTCCATCTGAATACCCTTCCGTTTGTTTTCCAATTGTCGGGTACGATTGTTTTGGATTCTTTGTTTTATCAGTGTGCCAATATTGTGAATAAAGGATCGCAATAATGGCTCCCTTTGCGTGAAGCGGTGACGATATCTCATTCTGCAGAGCTTTTTACGCTCCTGAATGAGATGAAGAGTGAAGTAGTCATGGGGAATCTGATAAGTCTTTTCAAGTTTGTACCTTGGGACATGGGTCTCCGAAGTTTCAACTAGAATCTCGTGAAGTCGTTTTGCAGCGTTATTTATCTTAAGCGTCGTCAGGTTCCCGTCAGTGAGAAGAGAAAGTTGGTGGAGTTTTTTGTTCAATGTGACATTGAAGTTTGTCCCTATAATATTTTTTGGGTGCACCACTGTGCTTCCGGTTGCATGGGAAGAGTGGGCTACCGTTGTTGTCCTTAATACCGCACGATTATATTAATTCACTAGCGACGTGTGTCTTTACACACGCGGGAAAAAACACTTTTGTTAGGTGGGGAGGAAACGATCAAATGGTGATTGGAAAAGTATTGTAGTGACAAAAGAACTTTTTGTTGAGCCTTAATCCCGAAGATATCGGCCAATTAATAACGTCCTCGGGGCATACACCCATCATCATGAGCGATGACTTTAACTCCAGACATCCCCACTGGAACAACTAGGTCTCTTGCCCAAATGGCACAAAATTGTACCAATGGTACACCGAGAACTCGCATGCGCTCAACTTTGAAATAGTCGCACCTACGGTTGCTACCCGAGGTAACTCAATTATGGACATTTTTTGTGTCCCAAGGTTTGTGGGGGTACGAAGTATGATTGCTAACGTATGGCTCGGTTTCTTCAATCCCCAACGATGTTTTGACGAATAGTCCACTTTACACAAGTATCCAAGAGGAATATAAACACACTGTGTGTGTTGTTTAATTGAATAATTTGTTTTTTTATTGTTTAGAATTAATTTAATTTGGTTTAGGCTATGTTTATCTCTAATTATACACTTGTAACTTTCTGTAGCTCAGCAACAATACGATTCTTCAGCCGAGAATATTTTTCTCGTTGCTCTATAAGCAACGAATTTAAATAGCAAAATTCGCGTTTCGATTTAGCTAGTGCACTAGGAAGTTCTTGATTATTAAGTATTAACTCACGAATGATTTCACGGTACGTCTCCATTCGTAAATAATGTTTTAATTGTTAATCAGATTTTCTCCAAAACTTGTGGCTCGGGCGTGTGCACCCGCGATGGTGATTGAGTAACGACTGACTCGCGAGGGACGAAGATTGCCGTAAACGGCGGCCTGACCTGACGCTGTGATGATTCAATAGTGACTGACTAATAAGGGGTGGAAAATTGAATTTCGAATTCGCACAGCTATTAGCCAATCATCACTGTGCTCTTTTCATGTATCTTCTCATTCGCATCCCTCAGTGAGGTGAATAATACTCGCGCATCATTCGACAGTCGCTGGACATGCGAAGGATAAAAATAACAAAAGAAGGAGCGCAATAGGTTTGGGATTGGCTTAGCTTGTGCGCCGGTAACAAATGAAGTTTCTGAGAATGACCTGGCTGTGGTGATCTCAGAGTACATCGAACCGTAGGAAGACCGAATTATGAAGGAAAGGAAAATTTAGTTGGTGCTATTCACCTGCGAAATGAAATCGTTGATCCCAAGCGAATGGCATGTCTGGGGAAAGCCAATAGGACGCCGCTGATGCTTGGGAAATAATCAGCGTGAGAACCAGACTTTAAGACGCTGAAATAACCCCAGCGGTTTTGCTGTGATGCAACATCGTCCTTTGGTTAGACTTGTTGTTGCTAACCGACATGATGTGATTTCCGATAGAAATTTCATGGGCTAGCAAGATGGAGTTGCCGTATGGCAAAACGGTAGCTAAACTCCATTATGCATTATCTGCATAGGATAATGAGTTTAGCTATGCGTCCCTTGGAAAATCAATGATTTTCAAATGAATACCGAACGGTGGGATAGGGGTTAGTATGACACGCTGAAAGCGGTCGAAACAAGGCGGAAATTGTGGTTGGAATTGTGGGTTGGATCTCCATGTAATATAGAGAACCCCCACAGGTTTACTTCGCCAAATCACTCCTCCCCAAGTATCGGCGGGTGAGTCTGACCATAACGCTGTGAGCACGTTCATTCGTGGGCTCATATCAGATACACACCCGATTATAGGCGCATAAATTGGGATGTAGTGCTCCAAGAAGCCCTACCATTTTTCTCCCACAAACACATTTACCCACCTACAAAAATCCCGTCCAAAAATTCCATTCATATCCCCAAATTAACATTGAATTCAATGTCAAGCAAATTGAACCAAACGTTCTATTGTCGAACATTGAATTCAATTCCAAAAATCCGAACACCACAATGCGCATTCTTCACATACATTGTATGTACAACCAAACACGTGTCTAAACAAAAACATGTCTATTTGATCCGCCGACACACAATTCAGGCAATCTATACATCATAATACATATCTCCACATCCCAGATGTTTTATGACTTACTAATAAACACAGATTCCTAGATCCTAATTTCACACCGATTTCCCACGGATCTTGTGTTATCCATCTGAAGTGCACCCAAACTCTTGTTTGTATTAGCCAGATGGATAACACGAACAAAATCCCAAAAAGGACCGGTGATAAGAGGCGATGCGTCCGGACTTCCAAAAAGATAAAGATAACAAAAGATACAGACAGCGTCTGAATCAAGAATCGGGAGTCGAACAGAGACCGAGTTGTTCCAGTGGGGATGTCTGGAGTTAAAATCACCGCCCATGATGAAGGGTGTATGCCCCGAGGGCGGTATTAATTGGCCGATATCCTCGGGATTAATTGGCCATTATTGGTTTTATGCGAGTGGTATCATCATTATCGGCACTACAACCGGAATCCAGTCTTGGCCTTATTTAGCAAGTATTTTTACGAGCAAGTTTATAAGCCTTGCGCCACATGCGAGTGGTATACGGAGTATATATTCACTCTACCGTTATTAGCTAGATGCAGTTCAACCCCGGAGACCTCTATGGACTCGAAATGTGGGAGGTCAATAGCTTCATGGGGAAGTTCGATATTAATTAGTATACAGGTGCCACCTCCGTTGATGGTGGGGCCGCCAGTGCGGGTTCGATTTCTTCGAATCATTGAAAAGTTTGGGAAAGCGGGAGTGATCTTCAAAACTGAAATGCATTGCCCTTTTATACAAAATCTCGTCGATGTTTGTACTTAAAAATGTGTGGTGCTTCTGTGAATCCTTGAGAAAACTTTGTTAAACCATTCACAGAAGCAGGACTCGGTTTGTGGAAATGTTAGGAATTCTAAGAAAATATTTGGGATCACTACAGATGAATATCTTATCTTGTTTAGGAAATCCATATTGAATTTACTACCAAAACCAGCAATTCCACTTTCGGGAAGAAGAACTGCCGTTTATTTTGTTTTTTGTTGGTTTCGTTAAAGGTGAAAGCAATATTATAAAGTGTTTTAGCCCTTACACGAATTAAGGGAATATTCCAAATCAACAACGTGTTTTGTATTGATAAACAAATATTATTTTGTATACAATTTATTTAAACCGCCTCAGCAAAGATTTCAATGTAGACGCAGCTTAGCATTTACCCGCACCCAAAAGAGACTCGTAACTAATTAATGTGTTTCCCTCCTTTTCATTCAACTTGGTAATCCGCCATTTCTAAAGTGCTTGGAGCGGTAGAAAGTAGTGAGTAGTTAAGCGGCGTCGGATTTTATTGAATATCGTTTTTTTTTCTGTAGGGACGAATACTAAAAACTGTTTAATCTCTCAATATCAACTATTGGTTTTACATTATCACTAATAAAAACATATGAGTCATAATAATAACAGCAATCGGCCACCACCTCGAATTGATGGGATGGTGTCTTTGAAAGTGAGTATACCATTTCTAATAGCACCTCAAATAAGAAGAAAAACTCCAAATAAGATGGCGTCCATGGACTTCTTTCGACATCTTTTGCAATATATATTCGCTATTTTGATATGTTTCTCATTGTTTTCAATAAATTTAGGTCGATAATTTAACTTATCGCACCACGCCGGAAGATCTGAGACGTGTGTTCGAGAGATGTGGTGAAGTTGGCGATATTTATATACCACGCGATCGATACACGCGTGAAAGTCGAGGATTTGCATTTGTCAGGTAATTACGATTAAAAGAGTATAAAAAGGATTGTTTAATAATTTAATGTGTCTTGTAGATTTTATGATAAGAGGGATGCCGAAGATGCATTGGAAGCTATGGATGGTCGTATGTTAGATGGTAGGGAGTTACGTGTCCAAATGGCGCGATATGGTCGGCCTACATCGCCAAATAGACGTAATGGTCGGGGAGGTGGGGGTGGCCGACGACGTCGTTCACGTTCACCTCGACGTCGGTCGCGTAGTCCAAGACGTAGGCCATCGTATTCACCCAGATCGAGGTCTCGATCATTTGGAAGTAGGTCTCCATTGCGTCGAACTAAATTCTCTCGGAGTCCAGTGAGAAAGTCAGTGAGTCGCAGTAATAGTCGAAATGGCCGTACCGCATCACGCAGCCGCAGTCGTAGCAGGAGCTAAGCTATTAGAAATGGGTAAGCAATCAAAAATTGATTATTGTACACTAAATGCATTTCCACCCTAGTTGTCTCCCTTAAAATTATAAATAATACAATTTATCTATTCATAATAGAAAGCAATTCGACGAAAAGCCTTAGAATTGCAGATTTTCGTTTGAGTTAAATATAAGACGCGGCTTAAAATGAAAAATAACCAAGTCTGGGAAACGGGGAAATTGCAGAACTTCTATAACCAGAAAAAAATTGCGCGAAGATGACATATGATTAAAGTAACAAGAAACGTTGTGATGTTTGTGATAATGTAATCAATCATGAATTCTCTTAAATATGTGTCATTAATTCCATCATTAGCATCGACTTAACTAACAAACTCCACTCCATGTCAATCCATTGATTCAACTCGGTCTTCCTTCCAAGAGTTTCTTTTGGGTTGTATCACAAATGGGTAACTAATGGATTACATACAGCTGCTACACTCCTGATCTCTCTATATAATAAGGAAATTTTGTCAACCTTGTTTTTAAACATTTCTCCTCGTTTTTCTATTATCCGATGGGTGTTTGACGAAGATAGCTTTTCCCATCGTTTAAACTCGTATGTGATATCGGATTCATAAGCACTCTTTTACTAGGAAACATCAAATGTGTTTGTCGCTAGCTATTTGTGTTTGAATTTAAGCAAAGCCTGCAGTTGGCGAACGAACTCTCCAGCTTCTCATAAATGATTGTTTTCGAAATATTGTCATTTTTGTTCCGCACAGAAAGGAATTTCATCGTTTTCCCGATTTGTAACAAATTTTCATAGAAAGACGTATATATGTCCTGATGGAGGACGAGTCAGAAATTGATGGGATTCGTCGATTTGTTTTGTGGGACATAAGTAGACCGAATTCCTTGGAATGATATTATGTATCTCCAAAAACCAATCTTCATGGTGTGTATGTAAAGGAGGCAAACGTCTACCATACGTCTTCGAT
The DNA here is from genome assembly GCA_963931805.1 of Microdon myrmicae. Taxonomy (NCBI): domain Eukaryota; kingdom Metazoa; phylum Arthropoda; class Insecta; order Diptera; family Syrphidae; genus Microdon; species Microdon myrmicae. Next base: position 187,941,081 of record OZ007497.1, read on the forward strand.
GTGATAAGAACAGTGACCTAGTTATTGGTGCCGTGTTGTCAAGTAATATACTTTACCTTTGAATGAGCAAATACAACACAAGAAGAGCTCCTCGTAGAGCGTGTGCTTGTAAAATTTAAGCATATTTAAAAGACAACCTCTAAGAAATTGATTGCGTTGAATCCTTTGAGCAGATGTGCCAGTGTTGTGTAAAGTGGCATAAACAGTCTTGTTCTGGAGAAAGTTATACACTCCTGATCCCTTAGAAGTCGACAGATTCAAGAAAGAATAATGCACTTATCGTGTCTGTCATTGCAATACCAACACTAATCCTATCAAAGAAGAACTGCTGTTTAGCCTAAACGAAATTGGATCCATCGAAATGCACGACTGTTCCAAGTGATCTTCATAACATCGTTACTAACATTTTTCTCAAAACCTTTATACGACGTTTTTATCGTCCCACTTATCGCCAGGGCCACCATTACCAACTCTTCGTTGTTAAGCTAAATCAACCAAAGAAAACGAATCGTCAACCACTAAAGTACACAAATGCAATCAGTTTGAAAAGCGAAACAATGTATACGAGGGTTGCCTTTTATATTTCGGGATTAGAGAACAAAAACAAATATTGATCACCGAAAATCACTTTATTGCTTTTCAAAATATTCCCCATGAAGATCTATACACTTTTGCATGCGTTTGAACCAATTGTCGAAGCACTTTTGCCACTCTGATTGAGGTATCTCCAACACATACATTCTGAATGCAGCAACCGCTTCTTCAGGTGTCGAAAAACGTTGACCGCTCAGTTTGTTTTTTACGTACGGGAATAAAAAGAAGTCATTCGGTGCCAAGTCAGGACTATACGGCGGATGACCCATCAAATCGATGTTTTGGGTGCTCAAAAATGCAGTTGTCGCAGCCGATGTGTGAGAGCTCGCATTGTCGTGGTGAAGAGTGATCCGTCTTCGGCGGTTGGTTTTCCTGATTTCTTGGAAGACAACTGGCAAACAAATGGTTGTGTACCACTCAGAATTGACTGTTCTGCGTTGTTCTAGTGGTACGGTTGCGACATGTACAGTTTTTCTGAAAAAACAGGCGACCATTTGCTTGGAAGTGCTTCGTGCGCGAACAACTTTTGTTGGATTTGGCTTATCTTGAAACACCCAGACAGTCGACTGCTGTTTACTTTCGGACTCATACGCGTAAATCCACGATTCGTCACCTGTCACGATGTCATAGACGTGTTTCGAAGCACCGCGACCGTATTTTTTGAGCATTTCTTTCGACCAATTGACACGAGCCTTTTTTTGGGCGATTGACAAATTGTGTGGGATCCAACGCGAACAAATTTTTTTGACAGTCAAAAGTTTATGCAATATTGAATGTATGCTGGTCCCACTAACGCCTAAGGTTGTCTCAATCTCACGATAGGTCACATGACGATCTTCCAATATCAGTTCGCGCACAGCATCAATGGTTTTCGGAACAACAACTGATTTTGGACGACCTTCACGAAATTCATCTTGGAGTGAACTACTACCACGATTGAATTCACCATAGCATCGATAAACACTGGTCCTTGATGGAGCTTCATCGCCAAAAATTGAATTAAGTTCATCCATGCACTGTTGCTGAGTTAATCCACGCCGAAAGTTGTAAAAAATAATCGCACGAAAATGTTGACGATTTAATTCCATTTTTGGGCCGAGATGAATCTTTTAAGTTACTGTAAACAACACAAATAGCGCTCGTATGTCAAAACGTTCTGAGTGCGTATAACCTCAAAAATGTCCAACTTTACGACAGCTGTCAATTGCCGGATTACAACACTAGGGTTGCCAAATCCCGAAACATAAGAGGCAACCCTCGTACGTAACTACATACTTCTCAGTGAGTGTGCTGAAAGTGCTGAGATCCATGGAGTCCACGTCTCATGCGACTTGAACATTCAACACAACAATTGCAACAGGGGATTTCGTTCCTTTACAGCCTGTCTGCAAAAAGCAGCCATGAAACTAATATCTAAAATTTAGATCGCTTCGCCTATATTCGATACGTTCTAAATATGTTTATCCTTAAACAATATGAAACAGAACTCGTTCCATTACAGAGAGGGATAGCTGTGGAATGCCCACCCCGTGGGCGTCTTTTGTTCCTTTACAGCCTGTCTGCAAAAACTAGCAACGAAACTACAATTTAGATGGCTTCGCATATATTCGATACGTTCTAAATATATTTTATCCTTAAACAATATGAAACAGAACTCGTTCCGTAACAGAGAGGGAAAGCTGTGGAATTCCCACCCCGTGGTAGTATTGCCGGAGCGTTAAAACCTGCAATCGTTCAAGAAGAACTGCAGCGGTTGTTTGGTAACATCCTGTGGCGCAGTGCCGTCGCTATAGGTTCGCCTCTCTTGAGAGAAGTGTAGACATTGGACGAGAACATCGTTAACTCAACACTTAATTCTGTCTGCCGTGATAGGGTCTTCATTTATATTCTACCGTCATTGGCAGGATCAACATTCAGGAGTAGCCTTTACAGAAATCAATTACAGAGTCGTTACGGATGGCGCCAGATACCAACTGCAAGGAGAATGCATACATACATGCACATAGCTACTGTATCATCATCATCGCCACTACAATCGGCATCCAGGCCATATTTAGCAAGTCTCTGCACCGCTATACGGTCCATATCCGAGACTTGTAAAATTGTCCATAATAATTTGTTTTTCCGGGCAAGGTTGTAGGAATTCTCTTAGTTATGTGCCGGCATTGGGTTTACTAAGATTCACTAACTAGTTCACTTTATCGGTGCATTCAGCCAAATAGCAGACAAATAAAACTCCCACAGGTTTGGAGGTTGAACTGTAACTCCGGGTAAAATTCCGTCCTACCTACACTGTTCACTTCCTGAAGCCAAGGAACTATCAATCCTTGGCATTCGAATTAATTCGACTCTTATTGGAATGACTACATTTTTGAAACTGCGAAAAGTGCAGCCAAATGTATGGGGCTCCTTAAAAGATGCAAAAGATACTTCACTCCATCCAACCTGGTCACTATTTACAAGGCGCATATTCGTCCAAAAATGAAGTTCAACCCCTATCTTTGGTCAGGCGCATCCAAAACTGCCCTATACATGCTCGACAGGATACAAAAACGAGCAGTTAGAACATAGGCGCAACGTATCATGCCTATCTCTTTTCTATAGGTAAGTCGGCCGTTGCTCAACTGAACTTTCTGAATGTGTTCCGCCTCTTCAGACATTTTCCCGCGACACCCATCAATCTGCGTTAAATCGCACGAACGAGGCGGCCAATCGACTGGCCAATTTCTTGAGATAACACGCTCATCAAACTTACTCTTCAATAAATCGATTGTATCGTGTGCTGTGTGGCTTGTGGCACCGTCCTGTTGAAACCACATGTCGCCCAAGTCCATTTCTTCCAATTCGGGCCAAAAATAATCGGTAATCATCTCGTCGACGAAAAAATATGGCCCAATGACGCCGCCGGCAAGGAAACCGCACCTAACAGTTATTTTTTGTGGATGACGTGGTGATGAAGCACATGTGGATTTTCACCCGACCAATAACGCATGTTTTGCTTATTGACAAACCCATTGAGCCAAAAATGAGCTTCGTCACTGAAGATGATTTGGCGATGAAATTCATCATCTTGGCGCATCTTGTCCAGAGCCCAATCGGAGAACGTACGTCGCTTCAAATGGTCCATCGGCTTCAATTCTTGAGTCAGCTTGATCTTGTATGGGTGTGAACAAAGATCCTTACGCAAAATTCGCCATAAAGTGCTCTGGGCGATGCCCAATATTTGAGAGCGCCGTGGAATTGACTGATTGGATCGTTTGCTATGGTCGCCTGAACGGCAGCGATATTTTCGACACTTCGACCAACCCGTTGTCTCACTGGCACGGCAACATCACACAACGAATATGTAGACTCAAATTTTTGCACTAAACTTGTTATTGTCTGTCTACTAGGGCGAGAATTACGGCCGAAAATTGGAGTTAACGCTCTTAAAGTTGCGGTCACCGACTCCAAATTTCGGTAGTAAATTTTTATAATTTGCAGACATTCGTTCGTGTACTTAACCATGATGAAAATGACTACTGAATAAATTGACAGTGACAGCTCGATGATTAGTGAAAGGATGCGTTCACAAATTAAATTCAAAGTTGTCAAGTCCATATTGGAAAACCCATTATAAATAAGTTTTCGCCGTTTTCTATAAAAAAAATAGGAATTTATTGTGAAAGAACGGTACATTACGTTTTATTTAAAGTATTGTCCAATACTAGACACTACTTTTTCCCATCTTTCTGGCAGCATCCGGATATCGCGTCAGAAGAACTCTTCATCTTTTGGGGATATCCACGAATCGATCCACTTTTTGGTGTATTCATATCTTGTAAAGTGCTGCTCGGACAGACCGTGGATTGAAGTAAGTGATAATCAGTAGGGGCAAGGTCTGGTGAATACGGCGGGTGGGGCAGAACTTCCCAATGAAGTGTTTCCAAATAGTTTTTCACTGGCACCGCAACATGCGGACGAGGATTATCATGGCGAAGAATAATTTTGTCATGCCTGGAATAGTAATAGGCGAGTTTTTCCTTGAGTGCTCGGCTTAATATCATTAATTGTGTTGGGTAGAGAATCCCAGTAATGGTTTCACTCGGTTTTAGGAATTCACAATACACGACACCAATCTGATCCCACCAAATACACAGCATGAGTTTTTTCACATGAATATTCGGTTTTGCTGTCGATGTTGAAGCATGGCCAGGTGTTCCCCATGATTTTATCTTCTTTGAGTTATCGTAGTGGATCCATTTTTCATCTCCAGTGACTATACGATGCAAAAACTCTTTCTTTTGATTGGCAAGCAGCATTTCACTTATGTACAGTTGGCGTTCAATGTCTATCGGTTTCAGTTCGTATGGAACCCAATTTCCTTGCTTTTGAATCATCCCTAACGATTTTAAACGATGTGAAATTGCTTGTGAGTTACATCTAATGTTCGTGCAAGTACTTTTTGCGTTTGAGATGCATCTTCCTCCAATATTGCTTCCAATTCCGTGTCTTCGTACACTTTCGGTCCGCCACTTCGTTCTTTGTCTTCCACGTCAAACTCACCGTTTTTAAACTTTTGAAACCACTCACGACACCTTCTCTCACTCAAAGACAGCAAACATTCAGCCAATTCCCAAAAAGGTGACAAATCACCTCTCTCTTCTTATTGACCCATAGCACTAATTTCTATTCTCTCCAAGGTAATGGAATCTCTTATCAACCGCCAACCTTCGAAATATCTAGAATCAAATGACCGCCAATATGGCTTTCGTAGTAACAGGTCCACAGAAGATCTGATGGCGTACCTTACCGAAAATTGGACCCATTCCATCCACTACCTCGGTGAAAGCAAGGTAGTCGCATTGGATATTTCAAAAGCCTTCGACAGAGTTTGGCATCCAGCCCTTTTGTCTAAATTGCATTCATATGGAGTGGACAATTCCCCGATCCAATGGATAAGAGACTATCTTTCTGGCCGTTCAATCCAAGTGGTTCTTGATGGTGTCACATCTGTCTCCCATCAAATTAATGCAGGTATTCTCCAGGATTCGGTACTCTCACCCACTCTCTTCCTCATCTTTATAAATGTCAATTACTCACAACCCAATTCACTCGTTTGCTGATGATAGCACGTTGAGTTTCTCACACTCATACGAACACTCCCCTCCAAACTATTCGAACATCGCTACCAACCAGCAACTTATGCTTGATACATTGAATTCAGACCGCCACAAGATATATCAATGGGGATTATCTAACCGAGTGGAATTCAATGCCCTAAAAACTCAGTGCTGCCTATTGTCGTCAAAGGTGAACCCCAAAGTAAATATACTGTCTATGAACGGCACTTGCATCGACAAAGCCAAGGAATTATCAATCCTCGGCACTCGAATTAATTCGACTCAACTGGAATGACCACATATTTAAAGCTGCGAAAAGTGCAGCTAAATGTATGGGGTTCCTTAAGAGATGCAAAAGATACTTCACTCCATCCAACCTGGCCACTATTTACAAAGCGTATATTCCTCCAAAAATGAAGTTCAACCCATATTTGGTCAGGTGCATCTAATACAGCACTACACGTGCTCGACAGGATGCAAAAACGAGCAGTGAAACTTATTGGGGACTCAGCTGTAAGTCGATCAATTCCGTCGTTAGAACACAGGCGCATTGTATCATGCCTATCTCTTTTCTATAGGTATTACCACGGTCGTTGCTCAAGTAACCTTGCTGAATGTGTTCCGCCCCTTCAGACATTTTCTCGTGATACCTGTCAATCTGTGAATGCGCATCAGTTCACATTGAAAGTGTACTTCAGGCGCAACAATAAACATAGAGAGTCATTCTTTAGCCAAACCACACGAATGTGAAATGCTCTACCTGATCATGTGTTTCCTCGTCGTTATCAAGGCAAGAGAGCATCGGTCAACCTACGTCATCCGCTCACCCACGCAAGTCGTGAAGATCGTCCATAATCAGTTGTACCAGAAAACAGTGATGCTGTGCCGAAAACTAATAATGTAAGATAATCATGTGACATTGTATGATTGAGGTAATCATAGTTCCATCAGCACATATAAAATATTCCACGATCATTTGATTGTGAAAAAAGTTGTTGGATCCCAAATAATTTAATAAAAGCCCAAAAAGACGATGATGTGTTGATTGGTAGAAAAAAAAGGATCTAGAAACAGAAGCGCCTTCCAAAATCGTATTTAAAAATTACGAATCATGGACCCAAGCCTATTAGCTGGACAGTAAACGGAAGTCGACTGTATGGATATTTTAAGATAAACTAAATTCAACAAAAGTTCGTATTCGGAGCACTTCCAAACAGAAAGTCGCCTATAGTCACAGTGGCAATAGTGCCTTTACAGAAACGTAGAACGGCCAATTCTGAATGATACATTACCATTTATTTACCGGAAGTTTTCTGTGAAATAAGAAAACCTGGGAAGCGCCGTCGGATCATTCCCTATCAAGACAATGCGAGCTTTTAGACATAAAGTCTAACAGTCGAGAATCAAAAAAGCGAGTGAATGGGTCATCCGCCTTGAAATCCTGTTTGGGCAATTTATGACTTCTCTTTGTTCCCGAACGTCAAGAATAAATTGTGTGAGCAGCGATTTTCATCGGCGTGGGAAGCGGTCAAAGTATTCAAAAACCATAATTCGGAGTTGAATGTCAACCAGAATGCAAAAGTGTACAGAACATAGAGGCGAGTATTTTGATAAACAACAAAGTCATCAACAATGCCTTTATTAATAGGCTCAAAATATAAATACTGCTATTCGTACCGATAAGGATTATCTAACCGATTAGAGTTCATTACTTCTAAAATCCACTGCCATGTTTTGTCAGATATGAATGTGATTGTAAACACAGTGTCGATGAATAGTATTTGACGAAACCAAGGGAAGCATGAATTCTTAACGAAATGGTCAAAATATAATTCGACTCGACAAAAAGTGCGGTCAAATGTATACTTTCTTAAGAGCTACAAGAAATATTTCAATTTACACAACTTTGCTACGTTAAAAGTTAACTTCAAACACACAGATAAACTCGGATAATCATTCTCTTGCCGAATCACACGAATAAGGGATGCTCTACCTAATCATGAGCTACCTCGTCATTATAACATCGAGGTATTTAAAACCAAGGTAAGTCGATACTTCGTTTGCTTATCCAGTTGATTGAATTATCCGTGATAGTCAACACTATTTTTTTTCATACTTGACGACATGAACAAATAAGCATCTTAACTTTTTGTAATGCTCATGAACCAGCCACAAAAATAAGGGTATACAACTTAAAATTTTCAAGATAATTTGCGGTTTGTTCCGGTGCTTTCTTTTTTCTCACGAGTAAATGAAGATGCTATTCGATGTTAATACAATTCGAATAAAGTTGTGGTCATATGAATGAATATGTGTGGGTAGAATCCTCAGTTTATTTCGCTTAGTACAAATGGTATAAACATATAAGCTAATAAATAGACTTATGAACTAACTTAAAAACTAAGGTATAAGGGCTGGGGGTGGAGGATTAACTTTAAAGTAACCCAAAAACTGTGGAATGGGGAACTAAACAAAGATGGATATAGTAATAGTATAAGCGGTAGGACTGGGAAGGCCGGGGATAAGCCGGATGCTAGGGTGTGAGAATTAGTGCGGGAGAGTAGGCGGTGATCGGGATGGGGTCTGGAGGGGTGAGAGGGGAGCCGACGTTTGGAAGCGGGAGAGGTGAGATTGAAGTCGAAGAAGATGGGGTAAGAGTTTGCTCATTCCTGCATTTGCGAAATGGGTTCATTAGAGCTGTAAGACGTGTGATGGGCGGGGAAATAGAAGAGACGAAAGTTTCACGGGTTTCGGGTATTAGTGGAAGATGTGATGGAGAGCAAGCTTGGGCAGCTGATTGAAGTAGACGGTGAATGAAGAGGATTTCGGCGTGAATTAATGTTTGGCAAGTTGATTACTGGGTTTATCCATCAATTATCACTCATTCATTAATTTCGCTTAGTACAGGGTGTAAGAGTGTAGACGGGGAGTGGGCCCGGTCAGGAGGGGAAAGAGAGGAGATGACGTTTGAGAGCAGTAGAGGTAAAGTTGAAATCGAAGGAGGTAGGGTAAGAGTTTGCCCACCTCAGCATTCGCGAAATGGGTTCGTTAGAGCCGTAAGAAGTATAGTGGGTGGGCAGATAGAAGAGATGCAGGTTTCGCATGTTACGGGGGTTGGTGTGAAGTGCAATGATGGAGAGCAAGCTTGGGCCTGAGAGGGGACTGTGGATGAAAAGGATATCGGCATGAGTTCTGCGCTCCTCAAGTGTGTTGAGGTTAATCAGACGGAGCCGGCTTGTGTATGGGAGAGAATCCGAGGATTCTCCCAGTTCAGCCCGCGGGGGGCAAAGCACAGAAAACGACGTTGCACGCTTTCGATTCTACGGATATGTGGCGAATAGTGTGGAGACCAGACCTGACTGGCGTATTCAAGAAGGGGGCGGACGAAGGCTATGTAGAGAGAACGGGAAACGTAAGGATAAGAGAATTCCTTAGACCAGCGTTTCACAAACCCAAGGACAGAGTTGGCCTTAAGAATAATATCATCAATATGCGGGGTGAAGCTAAGCTCCCTGTCAAATAAGATCCCGAGGTCGAGTATCGGGGGTACAGATGATATCTGTTGGTTTAGCAGGAAGTAGGAACGCGGGGGGGGGGGGGGGGGGGTGATGAAGTGACATTTGACAATGTTGAGTGCAATGCAGTTATTGCGGCACCAAGTTGAGGAGCTGTCGAGGTCCGTTTGGAGAAGTGAGGAGTCTAGAGGAGAGATGATCGTTTTGAACAGTTTGGCGTCGTCCGCATAGAGGGAGATGGATGAGTATTTAATAATGGAGTTAACATCATTGATGGTAAGGATAAATAGGAGGGGCACTAGATGGCTGCCTTGCGGAACCCCTGACGTGGGAAGAAAAGGATTGGACAGGGAGGATCTGAATTTGACACGGTAGGATCGATCTTTCAGATAAGAAGATAACCACTTGATCAATAGGGGTTCGAACCCTGGGGAGGACAGCTTAAAAAGGATGAGATTATGGGAGATTTTGTCAAAGGCCTTGCTGAAATCGGTGGTGATTACATCGACTTCGTTGCCATTCTCTAAGGCACGGAGAGTATGGGATGAGAACTTGATCAGATGCGTTGTGGTCGACCTACCCGAAAGGAAACCATGCTGGTTGGATGAGATGATGGATTTACAACGGAAAGACAACACGTTGTAAAGAATTCCCTCGGGACAGTTTGGAGATATGAGACAGTTTGGCGATGGGTCGGTAGTTGCTTGTATCGTTTTTAGGTCCCTTTTTATGTATGGGGGTGACATAGGAGGATTTCCAAATACTAGGGGTGATCCCTTCTGAAAGGGATAGATTGAATATCTTTGATATCGGGAGGGAAAGAGAAGTGGAACATTTCTTTAAAAATACAGCCGGGAGTCTATCAGGTCCAGGGCTGAACTCGTCTTTGAGTAAGTTTAATTTCTCAACTACGTGACGCTGAATAATTTAAGGGGTGAAGGGGCCGAGGGAGAATTCGGGCAAGTCTTTGAAGTGAGACGGATTGTGTTCGAAGGAGTTGACTGTGAAGGTTTTATTGAAAAACGAAGCGAATAGATTGGCAGTAGTTAGGGGGTCGGTTGAAAAAGTCACGCCATAAGAAAGGCAGTTAGGATAGGTGTCGGATTTACGTTTGTAATTTATAAACTGGAAAAAAGATTTGGGATCATTGATCAAATTAGATTGTGTTTTTGTGACGAGTTATAGAGTTCGGAAAATTTATAAAAGGAACCGAGATAGTTGGAGTAGTTTTGAAAGGAACACGTTTTGAGGAAAATGTTCCACAAGCTATTTCTCTTATTCCTAAGAGCGCAGAGTGTGCGGTTGTACCATGGCGGCGATGAAACCGATGACCTGTGGCGAGAATAGGGGACATATAAGGCGACGGCATAGTAGACCTCCTTATAGAGAGTGGCAGTAGCTTCTTATACCCCTAAATGATCAAAGCGAAACGCTGTTTTGCTAAGATGCTCATTTAAAAGGCGGAAGTTAGCTTTGTGGAAGTTGTAGGAAAAGCTGTCATGAGGTAGAGAAGGCTGGGTTTCATGATCAAGGTATATGGATAAGAGCAGTGGGGGGTGGTAATTATCAATGGTGGAGAGGGCGTGTGGACTAGAGGCAACCGAGGGCTTGTGGGGGTCCGTTGTGAACACGAGGTCCAGTTGTCTCCCCATATGATTTGGGACATTGCTTACTTGATGGAGGCATGAGTCGGTGAGACCGTTTATAAAAATACGTTCCTTGGAGCTAGTGGGGTTTGGGGCGTAGAAGGCTTGTTCGTCAGCCAATGTCCATTGGAGATGGGGGAGGTTAAAATCGCCAAGAACGACGATATCGTATATTGAGGTGCGTAAATCGGTTAGGTTATCTACCGCTTCTATTGCGAGTTCGTATGACACGCTTGGTCGCGAAGGAGATATATAGAAGCAGATAATGAAAAGAGACTTGGGGCGTTTTTATTGCAACGAAGTCAAGATCCGCAGAAGAAGAGATGGCAATTAGAGACGAAGCGAGTCTATTATGAGTGGCAAGCAGCACTCCACGGCATGGGGAATTGGGACCTTCTCGACGAGCGTTGTCATCGCGAAAAACATTGAAGGAAGGGGGGAATAGTTCAAGTTTAAGGGGTATATTTGGAGGTAAATATGACGAGGAGGCAGGACAAACGGGGACACCCGCAAACCTACAACAGTGAGAGTAATCAGGTTGCGAAGATTAAGATGGGCGGGACAAGTAGCGCGAATGGGCCACGATAAGACCGCGCGTAGAATTCTTGACGGTAGACCAACGGGAAAGAAAACGGCAGGGCGGACGTGACGGAGATGGGAGGACAATGTTAGGTTTGACTTTGAGGAGATCGGATCAGATGGTCGAGCGTGGAAGGAGAGTGCGTAGGACACGGAACGATGGCGAAATCAAGTCGGTGAGGTCATGAACTTCCGGTTTCCTACAGGCCAATAAATAATAATAATAATTCTATTTGTTTGAATCATTGATTTGTAATTTAATTTACTTTTATTTTAATAAAATAAATATTTTATTTTCAGATTTTCTGGCCTGTTGATCAAGTCGTATCGGGAGCAATAATGGACTTATGATCCTATCACACACAGGTACATAAAAGAAAAAGAATAAATAAATAAAAAAACACAAAAAAAACAAGACAAAATAATTCAAAAAAAAATATATGTATCAACTTACATTTTTCAAACAAATATGTATCCATAGTTTTTTTTACATTTTGTTTGATTTGTACTTCTCTTATAAACATTTATATCACAACGATTTTTTTTATCGAACCCAAAACGAAACACCTACCTTTCTAACAACCTATCCATACATAAAATATTATTAAGCCAAACAAAAATTATGTGCAAAACAGGAAAAAAAGAGAAACAAAGCAATAAAACATAAAGTGAAAAAGTGTTCACTTGTAATTCCCGCATCTTTTAATCATATTTTTATTTCTAAATAAAAAATAAGGAAAGCGAGTGCGAAAACATAACTAAATGAGTAGAAACAAAGGAAGGAAGGAAGGAAGGAACAGTTAAAAAAAGAGAAACAAAAACAATTTTTTACAATGCATGCAATTTATGGAAAAGAAGTTTAATTAAATAGAGGTTTTTGTAGTTCACGTTTATTTTGTAATGAACAAATTAAATATTAGAAATAAATAGTAAAATGAAAAGAAAATTTTAAGAAAATATTATTAACATTAATTGGCACATTAAATTGATCAGTTATATTACAAATTTTAATTTAATGCCCGTTGCGACAGCAATTTGTAGGCGGATAAAACTGCTACATTTTTTTTTCTTTTTGTGCTTTTCAAACACAGCAGGATTAGCTTGATAAAAGAAAAACAAAAGCTAAAAGTATATGTAACATTATTTTAAGTCAAAACAAACGTTTTATTTGATCGGATTATGTAAAGAGAAAAAACCGTTTTGAAATTAAAAAGATGTTATTTTTGTTGTGCATTCCCCCATCTCGAATTTTCTTATAGACATATTCACTTAAACAAAAAAAAAAATCATTTAAAAATCAGATACTAAAGTTTTATACTCGAATTCTTATGCAGGATGTTCCTGTCTATATATGTGTAACGTGTGATGCCGCTGCCGCTACTGACGCTGCTGCTGCTGCTTATATTCCTGTTGCTGTTCATTTAAAGTCCTTTCTAATTAACTATGATCGCGTGTCCAGAAAGCCCTTGACCAGTTCTTCCTGTTACCAACAGCAGGGTGCGGTAACGTAAATAGCATCTGGTTTGGGGCTATTATGGTTTGCTGTTAGGAGATTCAGTGATGTTGGTGTGGACGAGTTAATCAAATCAGGGATTAAAGGCTGAGATATATCTTAAAATAAAAAATTAGTCAGTGGCAGAGGGAGAAAGAAAAAGGTGAAAGAGAAAGAGAGAGAGAGAGAGGAAGAACGAAAAATATACACCAAAAGCAGATCGTAAGTCAGCAGCAGCGCAGGTACAAACATTTATACTAACTAAATAACATGGCTATTCTAAGAGTTTAAATAATGATTTTAAGAAGCGTTCAACTTCCGGTTTGGAACACGGTATCACTTCGTCGCCATTAGTTTTGCGGAATTTTTGGTGCCGAGAAATAGTAGCTGCATTGCAAACCCTGCTGGTTGGCCCGATATGATTCGGAGATATAAGCGCTATTCTCACCCGATTGCAGTTCTTTCAAGTGGATCTCCACGTTCCAATGAAACATCTGTTGCTGCTTAGCAGTTTCCGGTTTCTAATTAACATTAAAGTTATGTGGTGGCGTCACAAATATAACTGAGGGAAGCTGATACGAATAGATATCGTCTTGCTGAAACTGAACATTTTCATCTATTTTGGCTGATTTTCCTGTTAATTGTTAAAATTCAACATATTGTTGTTGCTGGTTAATTTTATTTCAATTATTCACAGGTATTACATTTACAGTATGCGTAAGTATATTATTGAATAACATCGATAACCGGAACCGTTGGTAAATATAACGTATCGATGTATAACTTCCTTCATTGAATAAAATATCTATCATTATATTGATTGCGTTTCTATCTAGAACTAAGAAACTTCCACAGTATTTGGCGTATAAATTGAAGTAGCGGAAAGAGATCAGTTAATTTATGTGGACGTTTTGTAAGCCAGCGAAATTGCAATTATAATTTAACATTAAACAAACATCTTTTACATATAAAACGAAAATGATTCATCAAGTGCATATGGAACTCCATTTTCAGTGATCCAAAACGTGCCACCTATGGTTTAAAAAGCTATATATGCTTCCGATTTCTAGTGGACTTTAAGAGAAAATAATGCTTTAACAAAATATAGCAAAACAAACGACCTGGTGAATATGACCCATTATACAAAGAGCAATTATACTTTATTAGATTATTAAGTTTAAAACATCAGGTGTTAAAGCACAACTTGCGATAATAATACCCTACAAGAATGCTTCAAAAAAAGAAAACACGGAATTATCTGCAAAGTCGCTAATAGTCGAAGCGAACATGTGACTCTTGTAAGCGTAATGACTGACAATCGCAATTTTTTTATTTTTTTTACAACGCTCCCAATTCGATATATGTCGTTTACTGTGTGAAGTAAGTTCGAGTAACCGGGCGCGGTATCTGGATACCATACAACGCAGCCGACCAAAGCTAATATAAGGTTATATATTTTTTACGTGTTATATCATCATCATCGGCACTACAACCCGGATCCGGCCTTGGCCTTATTTAGCAAATCTCGAGACTTGTTAAATTTTCTATAATAATTTATTTTTACGGGCAAAATTATTAGCCTTGTGTCGTTTGCGTGTTATATCATCATCATCATCGGCACTAATACCGGCATCCGGTCTTGGCCTTATTTAGCAAATCTCGAGGCTTGTTAAATTTTCTATAATAATTTATTTCCACGGGCAAAATTATTAGCCTTAAGCCATTTACGTGTTATATCATCATCATCGGCACTACAACCAGGATCCGGTCTTGGCCTTATTTAACAAGTCTGAGGCTTGTTAAATTTTCCATAATAATTTGTTTTTCCGGGCAAGGTTATAGCCTTGCGCCACATTTACGTGTTATATAGTTATTATCAATTGCATAATTTTCCTTCCTTACCGCACGGTGTGGGGCTGCCCGCCTCTGTCCGGTGGTATCTGAGCAGGGGAAGGCGGTCTCTTTCCGTCACGCAATTCGTATGGTTATTTGATGTGAACGTGAACCGTGATAGAAACAACGAAATACACAATGTTTGTAGTGGTCTTTATTTTATAATGATTTTAAGGATTTATTTTATAATTTTTTGTCAGAGGTTCGGTCTCTAGATAAGGACTGATCATTGGCTCTAGCCTCGGCCCTCGAGATAGACTCCTTCGAAATATAAAAAAAAGGAGTGGCGAGGCCGATTTAGGCGAGACAAGTACAAGTGTGTCTTTCATCGTGTTTCTGGCTTCTGGTCATCTTGCGATAACCAAAATCATCCAAATCCGTGAGGATGTTGGGTACGGTCTAAAGATATCTGAAAAAGAAAGCGGGAGGTATCTAAGAATGGTGTGGACAGGGTTAGTTCTTATGTTCTCTAATTTAAAGTTGAAATATTAAACTAACCGCCGACGAGTCAGCACGTGAGTTATGATTTTGGGGGATTATTCTTCCACGCTAAGATTCTCACCGCAATGGAAGAAAACAAATTTGCACCACTTATCCTTTCTTTAACTTTCTTTATTAGCTTCTCTCTTTTTCTCTTAGTTCTTTACACCTTAATCCAGCGGCTTCCAACCTGGGAAGCTCGACTCCCAGGGGATGTGCGGACTATTGCCAGGGGAGGCGCCAAAATTGTTTAATAAATTAATTTTTATACCATAATATCTACAAATAAATAAAACTTCATATCTTAACGTAACAGTGAAAATTCAGTGCATGAATGTTTATTTTTATTTTTTTACATTTACATATATTTAAGTCCTATTGAAAAAATTATCTGGAGCGGAGAAATTTTAAAATGGTGCGTTTGCAAACGCTCTGTTTCGGTAATGCACAAAACAACCACTAGTTGCATGAAAACAATAACCTCAAATTTAAATGTCACTCGTAGCTAAAGTGTCAATTGAAGCGTGTCGGCAGGGTGTGATATTGTTTTTTTAAAATTGTTTTTGACGTGATTTCTTATTGAAAGTAATCGTTAGTATATTTTAAACTTTATTTTTTTTTATTCAAACTATTATTTATTTTAGTTTATATCAATAACATATTTTTTACACGAATGGATCAATTTTTGAGTGATTGCAAGAGAAAAGTCAACAATATTGAAGATGCTGATACTAGTGAGAATAAAAGCAAAAAAGAACAAGGAAGTAAAGCTCCCAAGAAAAGACAATACAGTTCATCCTATTTATCATTATGATTCACTAGTGTTGGTATAGATGACTTGGAAAAACCAATGTGTTTGTTGTGTTCGAAAGTTTTGGCTTCAGATAGTATGAGACCAGTGAAATTAAAACGGCACCATGAAACTCTACATTCTGAATATGTTGATAAGCCCATGAAATATTTTCAAAGAAAATTGGATGAGCTTAATAATCAAAAGCAAACGTTCAAAAAAATACTTCCTGTAACACCAAATGCATTATTGGCTTCGTACCATGACACTCCTGAGGACTTACTACATTGCATCTTTGTAGTTTGGGAGTCTCATCACAACCTTGCGGGATGCGGTTCAAGGCATCCGCATTGGTGTTATATTTACCGGGTTTGTACTCTAGTTGGTAATCAAACTCCGATAATTTGTAATGGAATTTGGTTAAACGTGACGTGGGGTCTTTCACGTTAAAAACTCCCTTCAGTGGCTTATGATCCGTATATACGGTGAACCTTCGTCCTTGTATATAACAGCGGAAATTTCTAGTCGCCCACGCAATGGCTAGTAACTCCTTCTCAATGGTGGAGAAATTTCTTTCCGTTTTATTCAGGGTTCGACTTGCATAAGCTATAGGCTGATCTTTGCCTATTTCCCCTTGCGACAGCACGGCACCAAGTGCTTCGCTGCTCGCATCCGTAGTCAGATTAAATGGTTTGGTGAAATCTGGATAGATTAATATTGGGGGCGAAAACAATAATCCTTTTATTTTATCAAATGCTTGTTGGCATTTGTCTGACCAGGTGAATTTAACGTCCTTCCTTAACAAATTTGTTAAGGGGCGTACTATCCTCGAGGAATTTGGAACAAATAGTTCGCCAGACCTAGGAATGCTTGGACGTTCTTTACCGTCTTGGGAATGGGGAAATCCCCGACACTAACTGTCGTGTCGGGATTTGGCATTGCCCCCTTTTCAGAACAAACATGTCCGAGGTAGAGTACTTCTTTCTGTAGAAATCTACATTTTTCGAGTTGCAATTTGAGATTGTGGTATCTCAATTGTTCGAATACCCTCTGGAGTTTGTCATTATGGTTCTCTAGGTTCTTCCCATAGATGACAATGTCGTCCAGATATACAAAGCATTCGGCTCACTTTAGCCCGAATGGCATACGTCTGAACTCATAATGTCCGTAATTAGTGCTGAAAGCTGTCTTATCGCGATCCTTCTGATCGACTAAGACCTGGTGGTAGCCACTGGCTAAATTAAGCGCGGAAAAGTAGCGTGAGTGACCGAGCTGGTCCAGAATGTCCTTTATTCTAGGGAGAGGGTACGCATCTCCCATGGTTTTGTCGTTCAGTTTTCTGAAATCGACAACTATTCATCGGGCTTTTCCATCGTGGCCCGCTTTCTTGAGAACTACTAGGAGGGGTGAGTTCCACGGACTTTTGCTAGGTTGAATGATATCATTCTCTAGCATTTCCCGAACTTGCTCGTTAATTACTTCCTTTTTGCACTCAGGCAGACGGTATGGTCTTTGGTTTATAGGCGCTTGGTCCTGTACCAAAGACAATTCATGCGTTATCGCATTTGTATACGTCAAATAGTCGCATTTTAAGTGGAATATGTCATTAAACTCCTCATATATTTCCGGTATCGATTGACAATCCTGAGGACATAGGTTTTTTCCTAAGTGGAGTTCCTCATGTAATTGGGTCAATCTCGAATCTTTTATTGATTCTTTAGGCAACTCATCTTCCGAGAAAAGATGTCTTATAAACTGGAGGTTTACTACCTCCGAAGGGTTTATCTCGGATACGGGATGACTTGATTTGTTATTCAAGTTAACTCCCGCTGACGTATTAACTCGCTTACCGGTCTGTATATTCTCCCGGTTTTCCAAAGGAAAGAAGGCATAGTCCTTTGTTGGAAGCAACTCCACCATTATCCGCTCAATAGTCTGGGGGTAATTTATGATATTGAGTGCCTCTATTTGGGCACTCTTCGCCCTTTTCAAAATACAATTTGGGAGTAAAATCCCCAATTGTACTTCTCTAGGTATCATGATTACCTCCTCCCGGATTTTTATGGGGAGCCCAATCATCTTCCTTGAGCGCCCTGTTACAATGACCGGTCTACTCAACAAGATGTCCACCTTCGAAGGGTTTATTGGTAGGCGTTCTACCGAAGCGTCCCCTTTTTTGCCACCTTTTGGCTTTCGGGTTATTGCCTTCTTTTTGGGGTAATTTGCGCCTGACAAGTTTTCGCAGCCCTTCCCGTGCGTGGGAGGGTCTTCGGGTATTTACCGACCGCAATATCGACCTTCTCAGGTCCCTGTGGTGCGGTTTTCTGTTCGGCTGCCTTTTGCCGAAACTTCCTGTGCGTTTATTTGCAAAGTCAACAGAAAAGCTTTTAGGATTCCTGATTGTTTGGGGAAACAATCCGCTTGGTCCATCAACTTTGCAATTTTACGACAGAAAGTCGTTACCCAATCCGATAACACAATGGCTAAATTGGAATGGGAAAGAAACGGTTACAATTTTTTTCTGTTTTGTCTAAGTTTGGAAAGAAATAAAATTCATTAGAAATTAAAAATTGGAAACGATGGGACAATTGAGTACGTACCCGTTCCGAGAAGACTTTTCGACCAGTTAATTGTTCTGTTTGTTTAATAAAGATTTTTTTGCCACTAAACACGACTCACTGACTGGGATGACTTTTGATATGAGCCTTGGTCAGGTAATTCCTCAAATTCAACATCTTTGAAAACCTTTGTAGCGACATCATTTCGCTTTGCCAACAATTCGATTCAGGGCAAAAGAAAATTCAGTGATCCAAAAATGTGGACCAATAATCCAAAAAGCGTCTTCCGATAAATCACAAAGATAATAAGCAGAAAGACCGGGCACCAACTTCCGACGAATCGGATAAAAAACCTTAAACTAAAGATCCTTTGGTGCATTCATACAAATCTTTGGTGGCAGGAATATTTATATGAACAGTTCAATTCTTTACTATTTTTGTATTCCAGAATACTATCCTTTATTAAATTTAACACTGAATCTCCTTACACATCCTTAAAAACTTCCCTTAACATATAATACATTCTCACTTAATACATTCCATTCATAAACATTCACAATATTCTATATCATTTAATAACATGCACATTTAATAACCTGCACCATTTTATTCATTCAAAACATAGTAACTTTGATTTTCGTCCAAATTTTATTCAAGTTAAAAGTCACAGAGACTTTGTTAAAATTTGTTTTGTTCATGTTATAATTTCCAGTTAATTAGAACATAATGTTCTATAAGTAGAGAAAAAATTCATTTGTAAAATCAGTTTGAGATTGGAAGTTAGAGAGAACAGTTTGAGTCATCAGTTAGAGAGTAGAGGTAGTAAGTTGAGTTAGAGAAGTAAAATTGAGAGTTCGAGTTATTAAGAATAGAATAAACAGAATAGAATAAAAATAAAGAAATATAAAAGGAAAGTAAAACCAATTATTTAAACCAGAAAGAAGACGTACAGAAGACGTCTTACCATCCTCAGGAAAAGAAAAGGTCCCCGCTCTTCCCACATTCCGAGGAAGCACGGCGCCGGACGTCAACACTATCATGTAATATGAAAGTAATTTATAGGTAAGCATGTTTTGTGATTAGTCGTTAAAACTGCCATCAAAACATGTGTGTGTAGTCGGTATAACATTTTACAAAAAAAAGAAGACAGGTTGTAACTTGTAAGGTTAAAAAAAGGAACGGAATGGTTTTTATTTTCGTGTCGATAGTACATGAACGTCGCGACACTTACTCTCCCTCTCCTTCGTTAGTATGTTGGTCTCCGACGGAATAATTACCGTTCTTGAAGCATTGAAATCACCCACAAGACGTTCTTTGACTAATAGCTACTAAAATAGTCAAAGTTGCAAATTTCATATTGAAGCAGAAAATTAAAGTCTCCCACAGACGTCGCGAATTTAACTTGTACAATAGAGTTTTCAATAGAGAATAACTATTACGCAGACATGAATTTGGCTAATGGTTCTATGACGTTATATTGACAAATATCCAACTTTATTTTTCGAGGCCTATGATGGCGCAAGGCTAATAACCTTATCCGTAAAAATAAATTATGGAAAATGTAACAAGTGTCGAGACTTGTTAAATAAGGCCAAGACCGGATCCCGG
The DNA here is from genome assembly GCA_963931805.1 of Microdon myrmicae. Lineage (NCBI taxonomy): Eukaryota > Metazoa > Arthropoda > Insecta > Diptera > Syrphidae > Microdon > Microdon myrmicae. Next base: position 187,961,338 of record OZ007497.1, read on the forward strand.
TTGTGGTGCCGATGATGATGATGATGATGATCTTTTATTTTGATTACCACTCACCGATAATACCATTTATAGGCTAACACGTTTGTGTTTCTTAATTAGTATGGTGATACTGTATTCCCAATACCGTCCACAGGAAAACGATCGGAGCAAAGCTGTACATCTAAAAGATTGCAAAAAAGAACCCTTCTGACTGCATAATAACAATAAAAATAAACACTATTTTTTTTTTATCACATCTCGGAAGAGGCGAACCTATAGCGCCGAGTGGGCGCCCCGAAATGCCACAAAAAAACGGTTGCAGTTCCTCTTGAACAGCCGCAGGTTGTAACGCTCGGGGAACACTCGCGCGGAGAGGGAGATCCGATCTGTAACGGAACGAGTTCTGATGCAGGGATTTTCGCGCCGTCGGGAGATGAACCGCTAACTGGTGCGATCCGTCAGATAGTCTTGTGGAGCATATATAAACCGAATTGCGCGGGACAATACCACGAACCTCCGAATAACAGTACGAGTACCCATGATAATATCTGTAAAACAAACAGAGGTCGGCTACGCGCCTTCGATGTGATAGCGACTATAGCCCAGACGTCAGCGCAGAGTCCCCGATCAGGCCGACTCGTCTCTGTATGCTCTCAAGTAGGTCGAGGGTATGTTTAGAAGCTGAGCTCCAAACATGAGAGCAATATTCGAGCGTGGATCTAATTTGAGATTTATACGGAAGAAATTGGGCGGCAGTAAAATATTTCTTGGCTCAAAGAATATAACTCAGTTCCAGAGGCTGACCTGGCGATCCTCGACACATGTTTATGCCACGATACATTCCAACAGATTGTGACGTCGAACAACTTCAAGCTTTCCCCAGATTCGAGGGCCTGGCCATTTATCATCAGCTGTGGAAACGATGATCCACTTCTCTTTGTGAATGCTATTTACTGTGTCTTCGTTGCATTGAAGTCGACGAGATTGTCCTTTGCCCATTGCAGAACCCTGTGCAGATCCTGATTCAGAGAGTCAATTTGTCTACATATCAGATGGTGGGACGTTGATGCACCAATCGGCCGATCTCTCGATAAAGAGGAAACAAGCGTACTATCATCCGCGAAACTGAACAATTTGTTATCTGTTGACTCCAACAAATCATTTATGTGAATCAAAAACAAGGTTGGACATGAAGTAGAACCTTGGGGCACCCCGGAAATAGGTTACAGATCCGAACACTCGCCGTCCACAACAACCCGGATCGATCGATTCTCGAGGAAGCTCCCCGTCCAATCGCAAAGCTGTTGGGGAAGTCCATATGAACGAAGTTTGCTCAGCAAACCTCCGTGCCAGACGCGGTCAAAAGCCTTGGAGATATCCAATGCGATCGCCTTTGACTTACTATGCCGCTCAATCCCAGATGTCCGTATATCGGTTATAAGGGTCAAAAGGTGGACCGCCTGCCACGGAATCCATATTGACGATCATTAAGAAGTCCGTTGCACTCCAAATACCTAAATAACTCGGTGTTGATGACCTTTTCCATCACCTTAGGTAATGCTATCGGCCGGTTATTTTCTGGGAGACGCTTTTTTCCCCTCTTTGGGATGGGCTGAACTCGAGCGATTTTCCAGCAGGTAGGAAAGGTCTGTGGGGATTAGGAGTATTGTCCAAACACGGACACTCGGTTCACTCCTATCCCCATCCGACTGTTAACAGTTCCGCCGACAAGTAACCAAAGAAAACTATTCACCACGGAAAAGGAAATGAATCACACTGGTTTGGTGTACAGTGTTTTATTGTTTATCTGAACTATTCGATGAAAACTAAAGCATTTAAATTTACTTTAACACTGGTACGGACACATTCTCGGAATACTTTTTGACTATCTAATTGTACAATTAAACGGGAGCAGGTAAGGTAATCAGGTCGACGCAGACGATCCGAAACCAACTTTCTATAAACTAGGGGGCTTAAAATCCGTGACTCCGGGGATGTAGCAATCTCTGTGACCGACTTCGCGCATGAGCTAACATCAGAGCCTTCAAAGCACACCTCCGATCACGGAAAGGATGCGAAGAAATCTCGCAAATCGTTCCAGTTGGCAGCCCCATACCTCCATACATGGCGAAGCTGCTTAGGTCAGTTATTCGATTGAAATGCAAGTGGTTGCGCGACAGATACTAAGCAATGGTCCGAGTTTTCCAGTGGCACGGCAATCTCCATGGTATAAATACTCGGCTCTGATGTCGAAAACAGATCCAGGGTGTTTGCATAATCATCGTGTATCTGGCACTCGCGTAGGTTCCTCCACGAGTTGAGTCAAATTGTGGCTAACAGCGAACATCTCTGCCAGCCTCCCAAGCTCGCCGGTTCTGTTAGAATGTACCAAGCAGCCGGAAACATTTTCTCACGATACCCGTCAATCTGAATGCGCAACAGTTCACGTTGAAAGTGGACTTCAGGCGCACAAATAAACATAGAGAGTAATTCTTTAGCCGAACCGCACGAATGTGGAATGTTCTCCCTGATCTTGTGTTTCCTGGTCGTTGTGATGTCCAGACATTCAAGGCCAATATACATCGACACTTCCTCTCCATTCGCTGGCACTTAAGAGGGTGCCATTCGGTTCTGTGTTAAAAGTAAGAATCTTGGAGCATGGTTGGATGTTGCTGTATTTAAAACTGTTGGGTGCTAGTTCGATGTTGTGGTACACGACCTCGTTTAGATCTTTAACCAGTCTGACTGAGGTGAAGAGGGTCCTGATTTGGAGACAATTACGGTAGCGAGTTCCTAAGGGTACTTGAAAATCCCCTTTTCTGCACGCGTTAGTATAAAAAAAAACGTTAAAATCGCCATGGATGACAATTTCAGAATCGGGGTGGTTGATCTGTATCCAGTCGACGGTATGTGAAAGATATTTCAAAAATATCGCTGATCGATCGCCATTCCAGGAGCGGTAAATACAACAAAGAAATTTAACAGAATTCCTCAGCACGACCCTCAATCCTATGATGTCCATATGATTGGGTTCCAACTGTGACAGTATTTTTCGCTGGTTTTGCCACAGAAAATCAATTAATGTTTAATTTTACCTGTGATCCGGGAAAACGATGGTCAGGAATGTATTGTGTTCCTGTTCTCGGCCAGATTAGTCCCTTGAAACAGCACTCCAGGTCAGGGATCAGGATTGTCTTCGCTGTGTGCCGCCTGGTGAGATTTCCATTCCCAGTCAATTGTTTATATGCTTTCCGAATATCTTGAGTAGTTGCATGACGAGTCACTCCAAGAATTTTATATGGGTCACCTAAATTGATGGTGCATACAATTTTGTTGACCTACAATTAACTGGGTGCACAAATTTTGCCTGATGACTTATCAATTTTGAGAATTACTCTGCCTCAGTTTGGAATCGATGTACAATTTTTGCAAATTTGCTTTTTCCTCTACGAAAATTTCTACACCGAATTGATCTTTTTGTCTGACAGTTATCAGATTTATTTCAACTTTTTCATATAATATTAATTTTAACAAATTTTAACTTTTTTTTTTGGGTCTTTTAATAATCTCCGGGACAAGGGTCAAAACCGAATTTTTTAGTGCTTTTTTCCCTATCGAAAACGGAACCTCAATCACCGTACATCAAAAAACATTGACCCGTTCTCTCTCTCGCTCCCCATTCACGTCCACTTCGAAAACCGAATTCGAACTCGAAGAACTGCACGATCCACACCCGAATCGGGGCGTGTTCGAAAACTCACTTCTGGATCGTGCAACTCCTCCACCACCTTACCATCATACCACCTTAAAACAAATTATATTAAAATTACAAAATGGTTAATTGATGGGGTGGCGGACGCACGTAACACAACGCCTCCATCCTCTGGCAAGCCAGATCGAACCGCGTGACGACGCAAACTCCGCCCTTAAAACGGAATCTCGAATGTAAGTCGTATCCTGAGCAACGAAGATATGTCGAATCAGTTGACGAATCGACCTGGGTCTCAGTTAGAGCAAGGATATCAGGTTTCGCTGTTTGCAAATATTGATGGACGGCGTTTACATTCGTATTGGTGAAACCAATGCCCCCGATGTTACAAAATGCCGTTACCAGTCTAGCGTTGACAGAGTTTCGAGAGCGAGCCCGAATATGCGATGAAGAATTTCTTAAAGTTGGGTTATTTATCATGATATTTGCACGATGTTCCCCCAGACATAGTCCCCCCGGAGATCCGAATGTTAAACTGGTTTACCTCCGGAATTGTTTATCTCAGAATGACTATAGCGTTTTCGGCGCAAGGCTAATAACCTTGCCCGTAAAAACAAGTTATTATGGAAAATTTAACAAGCCTCAAGACTTGCTAAATAAGGCCGAGAACGACTCCCGGTTGTAGTGCCGATGATGATGACTATAGCGTTTGCGACGATTGGTTAGAATCACTAAAAGATAGAACCAAAGCTCAACGCATCAGGCCACTGCCGCGTGTACGAATTCGAATTTTAAACTCAAGTACACTCAACCGATGTGGAATTGCTATGTTATTGCTAGGTATACGGCTGATGCATTTTCTTCCGGTGTTCTTCACTATTTGCTTGTATATTGTATGTATCTGTTAAAAACGCCATAGTACCATCATGACTTATCTCCGTATCAGAGTTGGGCCATCAGCCATACATCCGAAACATAGTCCAAGATTTCTCCCGACGACATCGTGGAATATACAGTGTGACGGGGTGGTATCTCATCTTGGGCCGACTACCACCTAAACCAACCTTTTCTCGAACAGGTCCATCAGCCAAGCTCCGAAAGATAGCCAAGGATTTCTCCCGACCAGTTCACGGAGCCTATAGTTTGATGGGGTGGTATTTCACTGGGCGACAGGGCGTTGGGTCCCCACCTACCACTCGGCCTTTAGTCGCCTCTTACGACAAGCCGGCCTAGCTATGAGTATATTCTAACGCCCTACTCACAGGAAATTATGTCTAATAATGAGATACGTAAAAGCGCGTTTTACCATGACCTCAACTACAGGCTTAGTGGCTTAGTCGGTAAGCAGGTTATGACGTTGCGTCTTACGATGCTGGTTGTACAAAAATGTTGCCAGGTATTTCTGGTAGGTTACAGAACCTGGAATTCACTTCAAGGGTCTTAGTCGTTGACCTGTAACCCGATGGTTTTTCTTTATATTGAGTTTACTGGGTTATCCACCGTACTTCATCAAACGAGTTAAACACACAATGCCTTTATAAAAAAAAGGATATTCGTATTGGAGTTTTCAATGAAATTAAAAAGAAAACTTTCGGGTGAAATGAACTTAGGGAATTATATTATTACTAATAAAGTTATTGCCTCTCTTCCCCTCAAAGTTCTCATCAAGAAGTTTTTAAAAATCAATTTTTTTTTTCATTGATTTGATAGTGTTGATGTGTCGAATAAGTCCCCAAAACTGTTTTTGCGAAAATAATTTTATAAAAAAGTTACAGCATAAAAGGGTGACCCATCTTTTTACGTGAAAATTGAATTTGCACGAGTTAACTATTTGTTCCCGCGGAATAAGAAAAAAAAATTAGTTTTCCTTTCTTTCCGACTTATAGTCGGTTTTTTTTATTTATTTATTAATAATTCGCCAGTACAATCGTCTCAGTAACACTATGTGTGACCTACTGCTCGTTCGACCTCTCTTAGCTATTTGTACATAGATTCTACCTTAACCTAGGTATCTGCTAATGCACATTTAATGACCCAAATTATAGATGCAGGATAAAAGAACATGTAGCTTGCTTTCTAACATTTTATTTTGGGATTTTGGTAAAGGGTGTGTAGACACAATTTACTGTCAATGAAAAAGTAAATGTTTTGATGAATAGGATTTATTATTATTATTATTATTTATTACAATGTAATTAATTACACAATAACTTAATTCTAAATAGCGCTAGCTGCTAGGACTTTCGGCTAATATCGAGTTACTTTAAATTTTGTTATGAAGGTTAGTAAGTGTTAGTAATTCGTATGTGTAGTTGATATTCTGTTCTGATGGTTTGGCCAGAATGTTGCTGAAGGTGTCGTTTCCAAATAGTTGGTTTGCGATGGTTTGGACTTTTGGGCAGTCGAATATGATGTGATGTGGAGTAAGTGGGACTTGGTTGTTGCAGTTACTGCATTGTGGGGGGCTGGTTTTTGTAAGGATGTGTTGGTGTGTGATTTTGGTGTGTCCTAGCCGGAGTCGTAGGAAGCATTTTATTTTTCTGTTTGAGACTGTTGTTGGGTAAGTAACGGGTTTGGTGTCCTGTTTAATAGTGCTGTACAGGTGGATGTAGTGGTGCCATTCCTCTTCCTCCACGTTCTTAAGGGCATTTTTTACCTGTCTTCTTATGTCCGTTTTGTTAGGATAATAGAAGGAGACGAGAGGCGACTTTGTCCCTAGTTTTGCGGCCGCGTCGGCCGCTTCATTTCCACTAATGTTACAGTGCCCGGGGGTCCAAAGTAGCTTTATTTTATTAGCTTTCTTAATAATGTTATCTTGGATTTGACGAATGACAGCATTTGTGGAGTTTACGTTGGTTATTGCTTTTAGAGTTGAAAGGCTATCAGTACAGATAATCGTTGTGATTTTCTGGATCAGTTTTGTTGCTTCCAAAATTGCCGTTGCTTCCGCTGATAGGATGGAACAAAAGGTGGGAAGTGATCCCATTCTGATTATTTCTTTGCGATCGTTGACTATAGCAAATGACACATTTGATTCGTTTTTGGAACCATCTGTGAAAAACAGGTTCCAGTTTTGATGTTTGTCGATGGTATCCTTGAAAAGTTTTTGATAGATTATCTGATTTGTTGAATGTTTTGGATAATGGGACAGGTCATCTAAGATTGTATTTCTCGGAATTAACCATGGAGGGTGTTGTGTGCGGTGGGGTTTTGAAATACTTATAGGGATATGTAAGTCCTTGGCTATGTCGATGGCCCTTTCCAGTCCTGAGCGGTATCTCGACCTTCGTTTTTTTTTATAAATTTTTCGGATGTCCTGCACTATGGGGGTTGCTATAGACATTGTAAATTTGTAAGCAAGTGTAGCTGATATATATTTTAGTCTATTTTCTATAGATGGGAGACCGCATTCGACGAGGATGTTTTTAATTGGTGTAGTACGGAATGCTCTGGTACTTGCTCGAGCTGCGGCGTGATAGGGAGATTTTATTGTTTGCAGGGTCGTTTTGCTACATTTTCCGTATATCATTAGTCCGTAGTCGATTTTAGATAGGATGATGGCTTTAGTTATGTTAATAAGGGTGTTAGTATGTGCAGATCCATTCTTATATGCTAGGTATTTTACAATATTTAATCTTGCAGCTAGGCTTTTCTTAAGTGCTAAACAATGTTCTTTAAAATTGTATTTACTGTCAAAGAGGATACCGAGGATTTTCATGGATTGGATTGTAGGGATTGTGTGATTCTGAAAGGGAAGTGTGATGTTTTTGCTGCAGCTGGTTTTTCTACAAATGTGTAACATTTTAGTTTAGAGGGAGATCTTTGCGCCTGAGGTTTTACACCAATTAGTGATGTCGTGTAGTATTTCTGAATAGGATATTGTACTTCGTTGAGATCGTTTACGTTTGTTAGAATAACTAGGTCGTCAGCGTAGAGGCAGTGTTTTATGTTTTTATATTTTACGAGAATGTCGTTTATTCCGTCAAAGGCTATAGCGAATAATAGGACTGATAGTGGAGAACCCTGTGGAATACCGTTTTTTATGTTGTATATTTGTGAGAATGCACCACCTGTTTTGACTCTAAACTTCCTGTTGGAAAGAAAGGACTTGATTATGTAGAACATATTGTTACCAACTCTCCATTGCGCTAATTTATTCAAAATCACATGAGGACCGATCCGGTCGAACGCTTTTTCAAAATCTATGGAGAGAATTGTTGTATGCTTTTTGGTTGACAAAGAAGATGTGATGAAGTTGTCGATATGGAGTAGCGCATCAATCGTTCCACGTCCTTGCTTGAAACCAACCTGTTCAATGCTTATTAGATTGTTTTTCTCCATGAAGCAGTTGAGTCGTCTAGCTACAATTTTTTCAAATGTTTTTCCTAGACATGGGAGTAACGATATTGGGCGATATCCTTTTGCCGAAGTCGGTTCGCCCGTGGGTTTTGGTATGGGTACAATTGTGGCTATTTTCCACACTTGTGGAATTACACCTGTTTGGAGTATGTTATTGAAGAGATGGAGTATTCGGTGTCTCAGGAGTGGTGGACTGTTCTTTAACATTATGTAATCGACTCGATCATATCCTGGTGTTTTACTTGTGGCGCCGTGTAGGGTTGACTCTAATTCAATTTTATTGATCGGGAGATCTATTAATTTAGAGGATGGGCTTGTGTGAGGGGACGGGCTAATTGTGTCTCTTTTGGCAGAGAGAAATGACGGATGAAAGTTTACGTCTTCTGCGTAGTTTGACCATGTTTTGCCGAGATGGTCTGCAATTTGCTGGGGAGATGTGAGAGTGCCTGAGTCGGTGTTCATGCATTTTATTGAGAGGGGGCGATACTGCCCAGTTAGCGTTTTTATATCCGCCCAGATTTTTCTGGGAGTGGAGTTCGGATTTAACTTTTCGGTAAATGTTTGGAAGGCTTTTCTTTTTTCTTCCTTGGCATTTTTGCGAAAAAGAGCATTTAACTTTTTATAATTGATTAGGTTAAAATCGGAGGGGAATCTTTTGAAAATTCTCCAGGCTTCTTGTTTTTTCTTCCTTAGGTTGTCCAATACTGGATTCCACCAGGGAACTACTGCCTTATGGAGTTTTCGACTTGTTTGTGGTTTCGAGGCATTTGCTCCTATTCGGATTGCTTTAGTGATTATGGCTGTTTCTTGATTAATATTTTGACTCTCTACATGTTGACTTAGCATAGGGTAGTTATATTTTGAAATTTACTCCAATTAGCAAGTTCGGTTTGGAATTTAGGAAGAAGTTTGGAGGGTTTGGGACACATGCTAGTGTTAATGTTTATTATTATTGGAAAGTGGTCGCTTCCGTGCAGGTTGGGTAAAGTATTCCAAGTGCACATTGGGGCCAATTGAGGTGAGGCTAGTGATAAGTCTACATGTGTGAAGGATTTGTGAGTGGAAAAATGTGTGTGGCTACCGTTGTTGAGTAGTGCTAGATTTGCGGTCAGTATGTATTTCTCTACGGTTTTTCCCCTTTTATTAGTGGACGAAGATCCCCAGATGGGACTCCACGCATTAAAATCTCCGAGGAGAAGTATCGGTGTTTGGATGCTATCTGTGATAGTGGTAAGATCGTGTATCGTTATTGGTTGGGATGTGGGGGTGTATGCTGATATTATCGTGAGGTTTCTGCCGATATTTATTTCTACTGCTACGACCGAGATTGCAGAGTTTACTACTATAAGTTTATGTGGGATTGATCTATGTATAAGTATACCTGTACCATGTTTAGAAGCAACATTTTCCGTAAGGTTGTGAAAGAATGCCGCGTATTCTTTGGGTCCTGTGGCCCGAGAGTCGTGGCGGATGTGCGTTTCTTGTAGAGCTATGATGGATGGTTTCAGATCTTTGATGAGTATTTGGAGCTCATGTATATTGTTTTTGAGTCCGTTCAGATTCCACTGTAGTATTGTGAGTTTATGGACATGAATGCTATTGTGTATATTAAACCTGCTGCTGTTGGGGATTTTGTTGTTGTAAGGGTTCAGTCTCCGTGTCTCGAGTGTTGAACCATTCAAGCCGAAGCCCTGTCTGCGTCGGCCCGAGTTGGGATTTTCTCGAGACACAGAGACTGTGCTTTCGTTGGGAGTGTTAGGGTTATATGTGGTTATTGTGAGGTAGTGGGGAGTTTAATAATTCTTGAATGGTGGGTTCATTTATTTTTATGTTAGTGTTTTTTTTAATAGGTATAGGTTCGTTGTTACGGTTGGTTATTGTGGGTTTTATGATTAGAGGTGATTGGTTTTGTATGGCTTTACGGTATTCTGCAGATGTAGAAGCGCAGTTTGAAATGAATGAAGTGTTTGTCGATGTTGGTTGGAGTGTAGTTTTTGTTGGGTTTTGTTTTGTAGTTTCTTTTATTGGTGGTGTTATATGTGTGGCTGTTGTTTTGAGAAGTGCGGCATAGGATTCCTTTGGTTTGTTTGATGGCGTGGGATTTCGTTCCCTATATATCCGTTTCGCTTCGGATAGAGACATTTTATTTCTCGTTTGTATTTCAAGAATGGACTGGTTTTCTATATATTGGGAGCATAATGGTGATGAAGCAGGGTGAGGGCCTTGACAGTTGGCACAGTGGGTTCGGGTGCATTCTAAGTCGGGGTGTGGAGGAAGGTTGCAGTTGTTGCACGCTGGGTTTCGTTTGCACCATTTGGCTGTATGTCCGAGTAGTTGGCATTGGCGGCAGCGCATTGGTCTTGGGATATACTCATTTACTTTGGCTTTGTGCCATCCGATTTCTATGTTACTCGGTGGATTGAAGCGGTCAAATGAAAACAACATTAGTCCGGAGGCCCTGATTTCGCCATTTTGCGATTTTTTAAATTTATGGACACTTACCACTCCTTGAGGTTTCATTTCTTGGACGATGTCTTCTTCCGGAACATTAATTAGGTATGGTGCGTAAACAATACCTTTCGAGAGGTTTAATTTCGGATGCAACTTTATTGTTACCGGACATAGTTGATCGAACCGTTCGGTATTTACAAAACGTAGAGCTGTTTGTTCATCTTTCACTAGTAAGAGAATTGAACCGTCTCTTAGCATGGACACTTTTTCATATTGTGTACTAATTGAGTCTATAGCTCTTTTTAACACGAATACGTTCACTCCGGTCAGAGGTTTTGTCGCGTCATTAGGAACAATTTGAATAAATTTCGGGTTTTTTTCACTTGTCTTTGTTGGTAATTCCGGGAAGTTCGATTCAATAGGACTAAATGCCTGCCGTTTTTTTTTATTGACGGGGACGTCACCCAAGGACGTTTCCTGCAACATACCGAATCTGTTGCCGGTGTGCTGCTTTGGCCCTAAGGCCATTTTTTATTTATTTCTCTTTTCTTTTGCTTTACTTTGGAACCGGTTAATTTAAAGTACACTAACAAAAGCAATACACTTACAACACGCACAGTACTGTAATAAAATATTCACACGCGGTTTTGTGTTCACAATTCTTTCACTGCACAATACGGTTAAAATTTGCGTCCTTACTGTTCGAGAGTTCGTCTGGCAATTGATGAATAGGAATTTGTGAGAATACATTCCTAGAAGATCGTGAAAATGCAGACGCGCATTTTATGATCTTTGATAAAATTAGAAAATGACTATGCGTGAACATTTGGTTCACACATGTAATTTAATTTCGAAATAGGAAATTTGAGGATATGGATGTGGGGAAAAAGGAAAGTGGGTGGCGTGGTTCTGGAATGGCTTTGGGCGTTAACCCGTGCTAGCGTGTACATTACGTCAACAGATTTGAATGTCTCACCTGTATGACCATATTAAGGTAAAAATAATTAATGTATTTGTCACTCAGTAATGCGGGGAAATGCCCCTACATACACGAATATTCATGGTTTTAGAAAGTAGCGTCTGTTTGTAGTTGACCATGTGCTGTGTTTTGTAATAGTTGTGTTAAAATATTTTACTCTTATTTTTTATAAGTAAATATGTGGGAATTCTTTAAACATACGCAAGAAACACCCACAATTCCAACCCAACTCCCTTTGCAAACCTGCAAACATTTCCTTCCCAAGGACACTTAACTCATCACCCAGAATTCCCTGTAAAGAATTCTCATCATTCATGCATTTAATTCATCATTCAAAATTCTCTGGAGGAATTCTTTACACCATACATGCATCATAGATTGGAAAAACTTATCGGCACCGATGTCAGCCAGCGTACCTTGCGTACACACGTGCGCAGCACATTTTCCTGGCTTATCTACAGTCTGGGCAGCCTTTTGTCCAATCGACAAAAGCGTTTACGCATCTAACGTCTAGCCGCCAAGAATCGAATTCTACAGCATATAAACACCCAAACAAAGAATTCGGCCCCTTCTGCCAGCAAGGATACAGTGCACAATCACCATTGCGTATCTAAATCGCTTTTAGCACCAGTTTTCCTAATGGTTTGCAGACTATTTACGCAGCTGCACCATGTCTCCTATGATGTTCTTTGTTCATCCCCTTTTCTCAGTTTCGTTTTCCCATGATCTTCGTTGCATGAGTAAATAATGGATCATTAGCACACTAGCTAAGATTGACCCGGAGAGATTCTCTCCAATTCACCACCACAAAGAGGGATCACGTTTCTCTCAAGAAAAGAAAACTCACCAAGCTGAGAGGGACTCACCACGAATCTCTCGAGGTTATTCCTTGAGCACCAGCTCATTCGAAATCAAACCACCCCAGTGTGCGCACACCCCTGAGTGTGTCCCTTCACGGAGTCGAGTACGTCCGAGAGTTTACTGTACAGTAGTCGTGTTCTAATGTCGTGCAATTATTCGTAATTTTTAGATCATATTTCATCAAATTAAAACATTATTCAATCATAAAGATATAAATATATAAAAATAAGTAAATAAATGTCACGGTGTCGAGAAAACACGATAGGCATACATTTATATAGAATACGTAATAAAGAACAAATGAACAAGAAAAGTTAATCATTATTTTAAAACTATTTAATGTGCAATTGTGCTGTTACAAAACTGAATAACGAAACATAAAAATTAAAAGAACATTATAACAAAACAACATACCTCCTTGTGTTTTATTTTCACTTGTGCGGCCTATGTTTCGGCTTTCCCTCGGTGATAACAAGTGACCGTTACCTGGTGGGGAACAATATATCCACAACTCTATTTCTTCTTGTCTGGTGATCGTTTTGCTGCGGTATTCGGTGGGTGATAAGTGAGCCCGTACCCGAGCCGGCACCCCGACTTATACACACCACAAATATGCCTAATTTAAAGAGGAACGGTGGTAAGAATAGTGAAATTCATCCGGGAAGAGATCGTAAAAGAAGATTTACTGGGAATCAAAAATAATGAAAAACCGCAGCACCAATATTGTCCAGCAGGCAAAGTGCAAGGTGGTGCAAGTGGCCTGTTGCTGAGTCGTACGACACACTTAAAGCATTTACACATAAGCCTGCTCTTTTCGATGTAGTTCAAGAAGCTATATTCAATTCAATTCAATTTTTATTTGGTAGATAATTACATTTATGGTATATTTTACAACTAGTACTTAAGAGATTTAGGATAGCAATTCCTTTACAACTATAATATTAAATCTATATAACGACAATAGCACAATTTTAATGAATAGCAAATAATAAATTAAGGGAAAACTACAATAAAAAACCCTTATTTGAATCTTAAGACTAATATTGCACGAGCTTCCGGTTATTTTATATAATAATAACCTCGATATAATTTTCATAGACAGAGTACATATGTAGTGATTTAGGATAACGCAAGACGGGAAACGAGAATATTGTCAGAAAAAGAACAATTGACGAAGAAGTTTCGATTGAATTTGTCAATGTAGAACTCTACCTGTTTAACGTTAGCGTTTTCATGAAGTTCATGTGTCGAATAATGCCATGGCAAATTCAGCAACATTTTCAATATTTTATTTTGACACCTTTGCAATTTTATTTTGTGTGTGCGAGCACAATTACACCATACAGGGGCCCCGTACAGGAGTATAGCTTGAAAAATGGTTTTATATATTATAATTTTATTTTCGATGCTAAGCTTTGACTTTCTACACACTAATGGATACATAACTCTTACGACTTTGTTTATTTTGTCAATTGTGGTAGTGATGTGTTTTTGAAAGATAAGTTTTTTATCTAGAATAATACCTAGATATCTACAGTCTTCGGACCAATCAATATCAACTGCACACATACTGAGTTTAGTGCCATTTGGTAGGTAGCAGTGTTTCCTACATCTCGAAAACCAGACAGCTTGTGTTTTATTACCATTTATTTTTATTTTCCATTTGCTGTAATACACTGCTAGTTTGTCAAGAGCTGCTTGCAAAGAGTTGTAGACATTAATGAATAAAGCACCCGAAGAGAAAATGGCCGTATCATCGGCAAACATAGCTACCTGAATGTTTTCACCTAGATATGGTAAATCTGCGACAAACAATGTAAATAATATGGGACCAAGAACCGAGCCTTGGGGTACACCATGGTGGATTTGGTGAGTAGAGGATATGTCGGTTCCTATACTCACAACATATTTTCTCGAACAAAGAAAGCTCTGGATAATTTTGATAAGCGGTATTGGCAGCTTAAGTTTTAGTAGCTTATAAATCAAGGCATCGTGCCATACCGTATCAAAAGCTTTTTCGATGTCTAGAAGAACCAGTCCCGTTGACTCCTTGTCGATGAATTTACCAGCTATGTGGTTTTTAATGCGCAAGACTTGGTGGATTGTGCTGTGACCACAACGGAAACCGAACTGAAAGTTTGGTAAGATGTTATTGTCTTCCACAAAACGATCAATCCTTTCCTTAATGATTTTCTCTAAGAGCTTACTTAGACAGCTAAGTAGACTAATAGGTCTGTAGCTTTCGGGGCTGTTCTTCGGTTTGCCGGGTTTCGGGATAGGTATTACCTTTGCTGTTTTCCAACAGTCCGGAAAATAACAATTCTTAAGACAAGCGTTGAAAATGAACGTTAAATAGTTACTTGCAGCAGGTGGAAGTGCTTTGATTAATTTGTTGTTAATATTATCGAGACCCGCAGCCTTTTTTGATTTCGATTTTTTTATCAATTCTTTAACTTTGCTGATATTAGTTGCGTAAGTACTTTCAGCTGGTGTTTGAGAAAGTACATGGATAGTGTTAGAAACTTCAGCTTCAGTATACGCGTCGCTTAGATGCATAGATATGGAGTGGTTCTTACTAAACGTGTTAGCAAGTAGGTTCGATTTCTCCACTGAAGAAATAAACAACTTGTCGTGAACTTTAAACGGAGGAATACTTGACCCTCTCTTTTTCATAATTTTTGATATTTTCCAGAACGGTTTGCTTGCTTTGTCAAGAGAGGAAAGGTGTTTATTCCAACACTTGTTCCTATATGCTGAGATTTCTGTTTTAATGATATTATTTAAGACTTTAACATTAACTAGAAAACAATCGATTCTATAACGCAGCCATTTTCTTCTTTCAGAGTTTCGTAGCCTAATCAGATGTAAGATATTTTCAGGAAGCGGTGCCTTATCAACTGGAGCAGTGGAACATTTAGGTATCGCAAGATCGGCCGCTCTATTGATAACAGAAACAAAATTGTTACATAGGATATCAATGTGCTCGCTGCAGGTTATAGAATTTAGGCTGGTATCACCTAGAACCAAGTTCGTGTTTATATATGATTTATAACAATTCCAGTTGGCGGCGGAATAGTTGTGGTATAAACTGGTACGATTTACAACTACTGTATGTTTCACTGTAAGGCTGATCGGAAGGTGGTCTGAACTTAACGCATTTAGAGTTAATGGCACTGTGCAGTAATTTGGAATATTAGTGATATATTGATCAAGAGTTGAGGGGTTCTTGTTAGCACTCGCTGGGATATAGGTGGGGAGAAGTGGATAAAGTATGGAAAAACTTGGGCTGGATTCAGTAACATCTAGTAAAATGTTACCCCAGCAGTTTGCCCTAAGACAATTCCACGACTGATGTCTGCAGTTTAGATCACCACCAATAATTACCTTGTTTCGAGTGTTGACTCTATACAATTTTTGCAAATCCCGCTTAAAGTAAGTAGATTTCTCTAGGTTTCTATTTCCTCCAGGGAAATAAACCGAAAAAAGACTCACCTTGGAGTTGCCACTTAATGTTACATCTATACTAATTTCCTCAATTAACTTAAGGCGCAATGAAGGAAGCAAGGAATGTTCTATACATTTTTTCACAACAATGGCGACACCTCCACCACTAGCATGTACCCTGTCTAGGCGATAGCATATGTAATTTTGATGTGAGAAAGAAATGTCTTGTTTGAGCCAGGTTTCTGAAACAAGTGCAATGTCAATATTAAAATTTATCAAGAAACTAAAAAATTCATGCTTTTTGTTTTTGATGCTTCTCGCATTCCAAGTTATGATGTTAAGAGAGTTTCTTAACATGTTTTTCCCGAGTATATGTACTTAATAGCTAATGAAGTAATGACGTTAAATTGGTCAGCTTTGGTTTGACAAGCACTAAGCTTGGTTACAACTTCATTAAGAAGAGAGTTTATCTCGCTAAATGAGAACAGGTTATCATTAGTTAATGTTTCTGACGGATTTTTCTTCGTGTGTGTCGTATCACTGTTGGAAGGTTGCTGGGTTTGATGGAGGCCAGAAGCCCAGGTGGATGAAGGAAGTGAAGGTTGACGCACAGATCGGGGTAGTGGAGGAAAATTATCCATGGATAATCGGTCGGGCACTGGCTGCTGTTTGTCACTCGGAGGCTGTAGGAACGTTGTATTTCCTGTACCACGTCCACGTGGGGATAATTTGCGGCGAATGTCTATGTACTGCTTTCGGCTTATGCATTCTGGATCGGTGGATTTATGTGGCCCACTACAATTTGCACACTTGATGACCTCATTCGTTTTGCAGTCGGATGTTTTATGGTTTCCCGAACATATTGCACAGAAGCTATTTATATGACAATGCATCGAGCCGTGACCATAAAGCTGGCAATTGTGACATTGTGTGACCTTACCTGGATTATGTTTTTTAAAGTCCCAGCGAACGATGGTTTTGAACAAGGTGGAGTAGTTCCGTTTTAGTTCGTTTAATTTAACAGTACCGCGTTGAATGTAGACGATGTACAAGTAGTGTTTGTACAGGGCTTTTGTTGACGGATTTAATGTGATGGTTTTAACATCTAGGCACTTAATCCCGAGTGCAATTAGCTCATTTTTCACTACATCGTTGCTAATTAAGTCTAGCCCGGATAACACTACCTTTAATGGACGATTTTCCTTACGCGAGTGGGTGAAAAACTCACATTTTAACCGTACGAGTTCGGTTCTGATTTTATTATATATGTCCATTGTTGGGGCACATATTTTTTGCCCAAGCGAAATGTTTTTGATTAAGTATTTGTCTATCTTAATGTTGCTCAAAATATCACGCACTTGAGCACTAGTTGTTTTTAATACCACAATTGGCGGAACGGTTTCCTTAGGAAGTTCTGCGCACTGTTCGTCATTGGTCGGATCCATTTCAGGAGAGTCTTCCATCAGACTTTGAAGTGGTTGAAAAAAGTTAGTGTTTGAACACATTTTAGATTTTTCTAGAACTTTATTGTTCACTTTTGAAAGTTTATCGGGAGGAGTTTGGCCTCCAATAACGGGGTCGTAACGCAACCGTTTGCGCTTAATTTTGTTTAACACACGTGGCCCAGGGGCCATAACTTAACGGTTTTAACACTTGTTCAAATTTTTGTATGCGGAAAACGAGGCAAAGAAAACAAGATAATGATAATTAAATTGTGAAAATTATTGTGAAAATAACGGTTGATTAAGATAAATAGCACGAGCAAAACTGTGAGACAAGTTGTACGTTTGAAAGTCAGCCAGGTACCTTCAAGAAGCTATAAATCCCGTCTTTGAAGATTTATCTTCCAGTGATTTGATGCAACGTTGCGCTTGGGACAATACGCAGATTCCTAATGAATCTGTTAACTCATGCGTTTGGAAATTGGCGCCAAAACATTTTAATTTTGTTTTAAAAAAAATTGAAATTGCAACGTATATAGCGGTCAGTATGTTCAATGGAGGTCACATAACTCTATGAAAAATTATGGATTTGTTGGGGATCGGAGGCGTACAATTTTGCCGGAATAGCAGATGAAATTCTATCATTGGCGGATGAGATTCTATTTTGGCGGATTTTTGTGAGTCGACTGTTGATGCAGTGTTCCACCGAACACTGTTCGCAGAAAAACAAAACGAAACCAGAGCGAATGTCATGCTTCGCCAGCACTGTCCACGAAAAAAAAAAACCAAAGACACCGGAGCGAGTCTTTGCGCCAACGTATGGTGCGGGGTTCACTCTCAGCCACCAACGATTTTTACACAAGGATCGTCACCAAGTGGACAAGCCACGAAAGAAAACACAGTGGCGTAGTTTAAATGTTAATTCCTTTTATTTTTCCTTTATTGTTTTCCTTTTTTCTTCTATTTACACGTGGTTCAAATGTTCCTTGTTGTTTCTTTTATATTTTAAGGGAGCGCGTTAATGAGGGAAAATCTTTGCACTCAACGTATGGCACGCATGCACTTAACTGAAGACCTTGGGGAAGGAGGGAGCGCGCTACGCGAGTTGACGATTGGGTTCCACTGACTATCTCCGCTTATCCGCTAATTAACTGTTCCAGACGCACTCGGGTGTGAACTGTCATTGCCCGCCTATTCAGTTGTCGGTTGCAAACAATTTCGGACGCGCGTGGACCGAATCATCATCATCATCGGCACTACAACCGGGATCCGGTCTTGGCCTTATTTAGCAAGTCCTGAGGCTTGTTAAATTTTCCATAATGATTTGTTTTTTCCGGGCAAGGTCATTAGTCTTGCGCCAGAGGCTCCCCGACGGGGACCGAATAAGTATGCTAAAACTCGGGGAGCCGGACAAGATACGCATTTGCTCCCTACGCAGCCGCGTTCGACTTGGGTACCGTTGGTGCGCACGCCGCGGTGGTTAAGGTGTGACTTGGGGTAATGCGGGAGCGATGTGCGCTCTGTGGTTGCTGGGCAATGACTAATGAAATCAAAAATTCATTGCGTTGTGGCAGTGGGGTTATAGTTAAAGTGAGCTCGCTGCCGCTTACTAAGAATTTTGGAAGAGTCGCTATGCCTGCATAAGAATTTAGTTCCACCGAATCCTTGCCGTATAAGCTAAGTTGGATTCGTTGGTTGGGTGTACCGGGAGATTGGTTTTGGGAACGCGAGCAAGTATGGGCATGAATTTTCGGGGGAAAATGGAATTGCTTGGGTGCAAGCAAGGAATATCGTTTAGATAGAATATTAACCGAAGTAATTTCGGGGAAATGTGCGCAGCTTAGTATAATTGGTGGCGATGGTTGATGCTCCGTTATGAATTTGAATATGCGTTTCGTTACAGCATATGAATTTCGGGGAAATTAGGATTGCTTGGTCGCAAAGAGAAAATATAACTTAAGTAGAAAGTTGACCGAAGCAATTTTGGGAAAACGTATGTGGGGTGATGTAATTGAGGGAGATGGTTAATGTTTGTTGTAGGTTGGAATATATGTTTTGTTAAGGCATATCAATTTTGGGGAAATTGTGATTGCTTGGTCGCAAAGAGGGGTGAGAATTCGGTAAAGGATTGACTGAAGCAATTTTAGGAAAATGAATGCGGGGATGATTAGAATATATTCTGTTGAAGGTTTTGGAGTGTAGTTATTGCAGAGTTAGGAATGTATGGAATTGCGGATTGTTTTTGCATGTTTGCAGGTTAGGGTTGTGGGTTGGTTCTCCGTGTGATGTAGAGAACCCCCACACTGTCACTAATTAAATACAAATTCTTTTTTTCCTTTTAGAGAGCGGCCTTTATTTCATTGATTGTTAATTTTGACTTAAACGTCTAATACACAAATTTTACTTTTATTTTATTATAATTGTTCAGTAGGTATACAAAGAACGACAAACTTCCACCATTTACTGTCCACACTTTCTTTACTTATTTTAGAGAACAAATTAATCAAGCGATAAACATATTTCCGACTTCCCGAGTGAGGATCACGGCCTGCGTGCGTTGAATTGCTGTGCGTTGAACGTCGAGTATTACGTTTATGATGTTTGCCTTCGGTGGCAGTTCGGTCAATGACTGACCGTACCAACGTAATTCAGCGGCAAGGTTAAACGGTTCCCCCGTTATGTGCTGTTCTCCCTTGTGTATACCGTTGTTGGTGTACGGTTGACCCGTTGGGTGTTGCAGTTATTTTAACTATGGACTTGGGACACTTATGCTTGTCATGCAATATTCGTCCACCTGGCGAAAAAGGATTGATTGTTGTATCTTACCAGGGTTTATTTCCAACTTAGCCTGTCTGAGTGCCGTTGATCTCCTATCGTAACCGGCCCTCGGTAGCAGGAAAAACCTCCACAGGATGAGACCTCAAATTTAATAAAATAGCTGGTTGTCTTAATTTCGTTATAATTTATTCACTTCTCTTCTTTTTATTATGGTTGTGTTATTACAACTTAATTATGCAATCCTCTAACGGACGAAAGGGAAATCAAAACACCTGATATTCCGGACCGTGAAACGAAAACTACACTATTCTTAAAGGGGTCGATGTAATCAAACAAAAAACACAAAGTTCTTCTCAACTTCCTCCAGTCGACGATACACCGAAACGCATTCCCTTCGTGAGACGACAAATTAAAAATACTTTTTACGAACAAAGAACAACGATTAAACAAATTCCTTCATCTATCCACTGCTCTCACTGCTGCGGCACTTCTTTTCACTTCTACAGTACTAACTCTACTCTACTTCCCGTCAATTTCTTATCTTCTTCTCCCATCACCGTTCTTCGAAAATTCACCTTCGACGGCGGTCGACTTCGAAAACTAGCCAAAGCCACCACCACCGAAAAGAAACAGGGTTTATACGCCGCCAGTATTTATTTATTATATTCTGGTCAAAACAGAGGCGATGGGGAAGATACTTACGTAACAGCCTTAAGGGAACAGCATTTTCGTTTATTGCTGTTGCATCGCAGTGGCCTTTGTTTGGCGACGTACATTGCGGCAGTAACAAAGATTTTGTCGACGGATTGGCTTTCCGACAATTCGCTTAGAGCCGGAGATGTGATGTCTGTCGACATCTGACGCAACTTTGCCAACCGTTTGTGTATATCCAGTTGATGGATTGGTACACAATTTCTATGCTGGGTCATGTCCTTCGATTGCCGTGCAGGCGTAGGACAATTGGTTGGACTTGTGACCCACGTATCTGTGGATACGCGGGGTTGTTGACTCCCAGATGCATGTTATGTTTTATTTCAAGCGAAAAGGAGGACTTTTGAGGACACATGTCTGTGGGCACGTGTAATTTGGATATAGGTGAGTATGTTCCTTGGTGGGACGACGATATCTCGACCTATAGTGGATTGTGGTTCGTAGAACCGCCACATTATCATTGGCACAAGGCTAATAACCTTGCCCGGAAATTTTATCAAATTTTACATGCTAAATAAGGTCAAGACAGGAGACCGGTTGTAGTGCCGATGATGATGATGAGCAGATGAAAAGCGTATTGCTGGAGCCGAGAGAAGCATGCCTGATTATGCAAAAGCAGTTACATCTTCAAAAAAAGTCGATCAAGTGAATAAAATGGAAGTGTATGAAACAAGAGGAAGGACTACTGTATGGTCCTGAAATATCTGATTAGCCGAAATGTAATTTATTCTATCACAATAAAAAAAAGAAAGAAAGAATGTTACTTAACGTTAAACGCATTTTTCTCGAAACTATGTTTTTCACATTGGTCTCCACGACATCTCAAAAACTACTCAACGGATCGGTTTCTTTTTATTTTGAAGTAAGTTAAATTTATTGGAGTCTGAACCTAAGTGTAGCTGATTTTTTTTCTATTCAACGTTAGAGAGCAAAAATAAGTGCGAGAATTGGTATCCAAAGTTTGCATGTCCGCCATTTTGTTTATTTTCGATGTTTTTTTTGTTGTTGTTGGAAATAGGTTCAGCCCCGGGCAAATATTATATAATATACAATAATAAACAAAAAAATGTTTGTTGTATGATTACAGACGATTGCAAACAGCGCAATGGAGACCGATTGGGTATTTTTTTTTCGAATCGTCATACTACATACATGACATCATCGGCACTACAACCGGGAACCGGTCTTGGCCTTATTTAGCAAGTCACGAGGCTTGTTAAATTTTCCATAATGATTTTTTTTTCCGGGCAAGATCATTAGTCTTGCGCCAGAGACTCCCCGACGGGGAATCGAACCCCGGTTTCCCGCGTGACAGGCGGGTATACTACGTATCTATTATTTGACAAATTTTTAATATTATTCATTAAAAAAAATTTATGTATACCTAAATACTTAATAAATATCTGTACAAAATTTGACACTGATATTTGCTTCCGTATTCGAGAAAAAAGAATTCTAGAAAAACACGTCATTTTTGGGTCTCTAGATGAGAACTTACCCTTAAGCAAGTTTTTGATTTGTCATGAAATTTACTTAAATAAATATCGATAACTAGAGCATTTCTAAGTGCAAACGCCTTTTCACTTTGTTCCTACTTCAAAGATATGCAAGCCATTATACAAATCGACACGAGGAGACAATAACAAAGCAATATGTCTCCGCCTTTGGAAAGTGTTGTTGATATTGTTGTCACCAAGCAACCGTTGGTTCTAGGTGTGTATTGTATTCATTTGAACAATTGGTTTCTTTTTATCCATTGGCGTAATAAGTCCGTTCGAATAATATGATTCAAGTTCGGAATACATTTTACGAACCGAATTTACAAAATGAGGGTAAATTCAAGAAACGACTACCAGGTCCATTCATAGTACCACAACATGATATTTGGTACAGCGGGCTCGAAACACACGAGCGTTTATTTTATCACCAAACTCTTGCAAACACCCGAAGATGCTGGCGTTATATTCCAAATCCTAGAATTCCGCGTGATTCGTTGGATTTCAATTTGTCTTCTAGATATGTTCATAGTGCTTCATATTTCCCCAATAAAACTGATGTGGTAATCCAAAAAGAAACTATTGGTGAACGAAGTTTTCGAGTTTTAAAAAACACAAAAAACCTAATTCTCGAGGTACCAGAGCCTCTTGGGCACCCTTTAAAAATTGGTGAGCATAGAAATGACTATTAAACTTACAATTCGTTTAATACCATGCCGGACTTTTAGGTGGCTTGAAAGAGAAGAATTCACCGAACAGTGTTAAGTTAATTAACAGTGGGCATCATACACCACTTACGAATAAAGGATATTCTCGTCAATCAGGGAACGGCAACTTTTTTCATTATTAATGGAGACTATGCCGTGTTATTGAATGGATCATCATTTATGTTACTTATCAATAACCGAGAAAATATCAGAATCCCAACAACAAGAGTTGGGTGATTAAAACAGATTTATTTACTTATATATTTATTTGTTTATTTTATTATTATTATTATTATATTTAATTTTCAATTCCATTCAGTGTAACAATGTTCAACTTCATTTCCTTTCTAATAAAGTTCGTATAGATCAACAATAAATACACCAGAAATAAAAATATTGGTCAGGAATGACAAAAGATGAGCAAGGTTGAGAGCAAAAAGTGAACAAGAATACCTGCTTCCTTAGTCCTTAACTTCCTCTATTCAAGTTGAGCTCACAACGAATTTGTTGTTTTCCCAATTCATCAAAATAAAAATAGCATTGGATTTGTAGGTCCGCGCATCATAGCATGAATGACAAATATTAGAGAACCAAGTTCGGCAGTGAACATTTCTGGTCAAATTACTTATAAAATGTTCACATTATATCTCACGTAAGTCCAAAACCTCATAAAGTTAGTCGCAATTCCATAATTTTACAGAAATAAATAGTAAGCATCGCCATAATAGAGGCTACAATTGACCAAACGTATTTATAGTCTGAACATCTTTACTTACATCACCATAGATGTAAATTGAATAACACAGAGTACAACCTCGAACTAAGATGTGTGATTATAAGATGAGAGTTTCGATTTATTAAAGGGATATCCTTCCAGGACTCAAATATATGAGAAACGATGCCTCTAGTCAGTCGACTTAATTTGTACAATGTAAATGAATCTCAATCAACACGTTAGTCACGAATTCAAGGGATAAAGCTAATGTGTTCGCAAATTTATTTTCGGCGAATTCAAACATCGATCCTGGCCTTTTTAGCCACCTGTGATCTCGCCGGTACAGTCTTCCATGCGGGATGTGAGATTTCGTCCGCGCACTATTCAGCGCATTCTACGTGAACTGGATTGTAGGAAGGCAACCGGCCCGGACGGAATACCAGCAATAGTACTTAAGAGCTGTGCTCCAGAACTATCGCCGGTTCTTGGCAGACTCTTCCGCTTATCTTATGCACGGAGGACCTTTCCTGCCTGCTGGAAAATCGCTCGAGTTCAGCCAATCCCAAAGACGGGAAAGAAGTGTCTCCCACAAAATTACCGTCCGATAGCATCACTGTCTATTTTATCTAAGGTGATGGAAAAAGTCATCAATACAGAGTTGGTTAAGTATTTGGAATGCAACGGACTCCTGAATGATCGTCAATACGGATTCCGTGGCAGGCGGTCCACGGGAGACCTTTTGACACTTATAACCGATATATGGACATCTGCGATTGGACGGTATGGTGAGTCAAGGGCGGTCGCATTGGATATCTCCAAAGCTTTTCACCGCGTCTGGCACGGGGCATTACTGAGCAAACTTCATTCATATGGACCTTCCCAACAGCTTTGCGTCTGGACGAGGAGCTTTCTCGAGAAGCGATTGATCTGGGTTGTTGTGGACGGCGAGTGTTCGGATCTGTATCCTGTTAATTCGGGGGTGTCCCAAGGTTCTATTTTGGGTCCAACCTTGTTTTTGCTTTACATAAATGATTTGTTGGAGACAACGGATAACAAATTGTTCAGTTTCGCGGATGATAGTACGCTTGTTTCCTCTTTATCGAGAGATCGGCCGATTGGTGCATCAACGTCCCACCAGCTGAGATGTAGACAAATTGACTCTCTGAATCGGGATCTGGATAGGGTCCTGCAGTGGGGAAAGGACAATCTCGTCGACTTCAATGCAACGAAGACACAGTAAATATCATTCACAAAGAAAAGTGGATCATCGGTTTGTTGTGATTCGTAATCACAACTCCTTTACCTACCACCTATCCCGAATAACCACTTACCTAAAACCACGTAACCTATCCCATTCCTATACCCAAAACGCTTACCTGTCCCTAAGGCCCACCATCCTGCATACATTCCATTCTGAGAGGATCGCATGTGCAACAGACTAAGTCTAAACTTAGTCTGTCGCATCTAGACCTGACAACTAACCTTTTATAAGCACGAAGATCGGGTTTGTACTCCAACACTAAAATACATACTTGTGTGCAAACCTCGATCTGACATCATATATAAAGGGCTTGGTTTCGGGGCAGTCAATCACTATCAGTCGCGGCAGCTGGTCACATTTAAATAAAGGTTAATAAAACCAAACAATCCTCCTTTTATTTCGGACCGGAAGGTAAGCTAGTACAATTAAATATAAATATAATATTGTTGGGTACGGGTTCACACCGGTACACCCAACAGGTTCCACAGCTGATGATGAATGGCCGGGCCCTCGAGGCTGGGGAAAGCTTGAAATTACTCGGCGTCACGGTCTGTGGGAATATATCATGGCATAAACACGTGTCGAACATCGCCAGGTCAGCCTCAGGAAAACTGAACTATCTTTTTAGAGCCAAGAAATATTTTACTCCGGCCCAACTTCTTCTACTATATAAATCCCAAATAAGAGCCGCGCTCGAATATTGCTCTCATGTTTGGAGCTCGGCTCCTAAACATACCCTTGACCTACTTGAGAGCATACAGAGACGAGCGATCCGCCTGATCGGGAACTCGGCGCTGACGTCGGGACTACAGTCGCTATCACATCGAAAGCACGTAGCTGGCCTCTGTCTGTTTTACAGATATTATCACGGGTACTGTTCTTCGGGGATTCTTGGTATTGTTCCACGCAATTCCACTTATATGCGCTCCACAAGACAATCCAACGGATCGCACCCGTTTGTGGTTCATCTCCCGACGGTGGGAACATCCCTGCATCAGAACTCGTTCCGTTACAGAGCGGCGAAGCTGTGGAACTCCCTTCCCACGCGAGTGTTCCCCGAGCGTTACAACCTGCAACTGTTCAAAAAGAACTGCAACAGTTATTTGATGGCATCTCGGGGCCCCCACTCGGCGCTATAGGTTCGCCTCTCCCGAGAGAAGTCTAATAAAAAAAAAAAAGCTTTGTTCTAAAATTCTTAATTATTTTGGAAAACAGGGAAAGTTATCTGTCAAGTCATAACAACGGCTACATTCGAAATTGGAGGCATCTTGAACATAAACTAAAAGCGTTGATCACAAAAGAGCTTCTGCTCTGTTCGGAATTTAATAAATAAATTGTAAGCACAACTTTATCCTTCACCGCTGTCTGGCTTCTAGAGTTCCACAAAATTGTTATACATGCTTAGGTTAGTGGACAAGGAAGGATTATCTTTCTCTTCCACAGATAACATCCTTTTTCTGTGCAAATATCTTTAAACAAAATCTCCCTTGTGTATACAGAGAGATTATCTGACCGCAGAAGTAAATAGGATACGAAGTAAATCGTACAAAATTATTCGTATTTGAGATAACAGATGTAGAATATTTGAAGTTGGGTTACAATGCCCATTCGTATTGGGAAACCAGGAAAAATTCTTGGTCATCTTTCGGAGCTGGGCTGATGGACCGATTGGAAAGAATGGAAGAGATGGTAGGTTGGACCTGACTCTAGCCCGCCCGGGTAATAGTACAACCACCAATGAAAGAGCATGTGCGCTTCTGCCTTGAGATTTTTATCATCGGATTTCAATTGTGCAACCCGTTTCAGGTGTCTAAAGTAAACACAAGATATGCAATTGCACTATTAGTTAGCGCGACAAGTGTTCTATGGGAACCGAAGTAAACAAATGAATCTCCACACACGTGTTAAGTATGAACACACGCGTCCGAGTGAAAATAGCTATCACGTAAAAAATATTGAATATGGTGATAAAGCAAGAACGGTTTATACGCGAGGGTAGTGTAGCGCGGTTTGCAGTGTTTTAAAGTAAAGTGAAGAAAAAAAAAGAAGGTGATTGCAAGCACTATGTCAGGGGGAACATCATGCAGATATCATGATAAATAATGGAACTTTAAGAGGTTCGTCATCGCATAACCGCATTTATATTCGATAGCAAATCATCTAAAACTAAGCCTGTGAATGTTCCGCCGTTCTTGATAATTTCAGTGGGTTTGAAAAACGTCAAAATCTCTTTACTACAATGTAGCATCGCTAGTTACAATGAACGGAAGTGCTCTCTGTGCATTCAGCTAGTTTTCTTTAAACTTTTCAGAGTTTGCGAAGTTGTCCAATGGCTTATTAAAGGTTTCACAGATGACTGGTTGCAGCCCGTCATCCGGCAACGATGATTTGTGCCTGTAGTTTTGGATTGATGAACTTCTACGCTTACCGAAGTAATAGAGCCCAAGGAACTAATCGATATCGTGGCACTTACCACTTCTTGACCCTCTTATGATAATATTATACGTCTTGGGGTTTGTTATTACCTATGGTGTCCTTTATAATTAATGGATTAGTTTCTTTGTAGTAATTCCGGAGTGATCCTGTGGCAGTGATACAGAATGGTTTTTGCACCAGAAGTCAGTTCTTCAGCTAATGTAGGAACATCACCAAATATTTTAGTGCTAAGTACTGACGCTCGTCAGCTTTTTGATTTTTCGCTATTGAAATATAGTTGGCCAGAGAAAATTTTCGTCTGTTAGTTTAGTTTTCAATTATCTAAAATCAAGTGTATATTTTACATCATGCAGATATCATGATAAATAATGGAACTTTAAGAGGTTCGTCATCGCATAACCGGGCTCGCTCTCGAGGCTCTGCCCACGCTCGACTGGTGACGGCATTTTGTAACATCAGGGGCATCGGTTGCACCAATACGAATGTAAACGCCGTCCACCAATATTTGCAAACAACGAAACCTGATTTCCTTACCCTAACTGAGACCCAGGTCGATTCGTCAACTGATTCGACATTTCTTCGTTGCTCAGGATACGACTTACATTCGAGATTTAGTTTTAAGGGCGGAGTCTGCGTCTTCGCGCGGTCCAATCTGGCTTGTCAGAGGAAAGATGCGTTGAAACCCAATAATATGGACATCATATGGTTAAAAGTCGTGCTGAGGAAATCCGTTAAATTTTGTTGTTGTCTTTACCGCTCCCCGAATGACGATCGGCCGGCGACATTTTTCGAACATCTTTCACATACCGTCGACTGGATACAGATCAACCACCCAGCTTCTGAAATTGTTGTCCTTGGCGATTTTAATGTTCACAATTCTGGCTGGTTGTTACATTCTAACAGAACCGACGAGGCTGGTGGAGATGGTTGCTGTAAGCCACAACTTGACTCAAGTCGTGGGGGATCCAACACGAGTGCCGGATGCCCGAGGCGATTATGCGAAAACCCTGGATCTGTTTTTGACATCCGAACCGAGTGTTTATACTGTAGAGGTTTCTGCGCCACTGGGAAACTCAGATCACTGCTTGATATCTGTCACGCAAACACTTGCATATCAAGCGAATAACCGGCCTAGGCAGCTTCGCCATGTATGGAAGTATGGGGCTGCTAACTGAGACTATTTGCGGGATGTCTTCGCATCCTTTCCATAGTCCGAGGTGTGCTTCGGGAACTCCGATGTTAACGCTTGGGCGGAGTCGGTATCAGAGATTATTCTTCTGGGGATGGAGATGTATATTCCACATTCCATCAAACGAAGTTCGTCTGATAAACCTTGGTTTGATAAAAAATGCGAGCTGATTACAGCGGCAAAAAATAGAGCTTTTAAGCAATGGCGCTCCAATCCCACCGATGTTAACAGAACGAATTTTGTTAGAATCAGAAACGCGTGCAACCAGGCGATTGATACCGCGAAGAAAGCTCACAACGAGAGGGTGATCAATAAGCTCCTTCGGTGCCCAACTGGTTCGCGCTCCCTCTAGTCAATGGCAAAAGCTGTTAGCAGTAACTTTGCTTCCTCCTCTTTCCCTCCGTTGGTGACAGACAACGGGACGTTAGTCACGAATTCAAAGGATAAAGCAAAGTGTTCGCGAATTATTTTCCGCGAATTCAAACCTCGATCCTGGCCTTTTTAGCCACCTGTGATCTCGCCGGTGCAGTCTTCCATGCGAGATGTGAGATTCCGTCCGCGCACTATTCAACGCATTCTACGTGAACTGGATCGTAGGAAGGCAACCGGCCCGAACGGAATACCAGCAATAGTACTTAAGAGCTGTGCTCCAGAACCATCGCCGGTTCTTGGCAGACTCTTCCGCTTATCTTATGCACGGAGGACCTTTCCTGCCTGCTGAAAAATCGTTCGAGTTCAGCCAATCCTAAAGACGGGCAAAAAGTGTCTCCCACAAAACTACCGTCCGATAGCATTAATGTCTATTTTATGTAAGGTAATGGAAAAAGCTCCTCGATAGTATAGTGGTTAGTATACCCAGTTGTCACGCGGGAGACCGGAGTTCGATACCCCGTCGGGGAGTCCCTGGGGCAACACTAATGACCTTGCCCGAAAAAAAACAAATCATTTTGGAAAATTTAACAAGCCTCAGGACTTGCTAAATAAGGCCAAGACCGGATCCCGGTTGTAGTGCCGATGATGATGATGAATGGAAAAAGTCATCAATACAGAGTTAGTTAAGTATTTGGAGTGCAACAGACTCCTGAAAGATCGTCAATACGGATTCCGTGGCAGGCGGTCCACGGAAGACCTTTTGACACTTATAACCGATATATGGACATCTGCGATTGAACGGCATGGTGAGTCAAGGGCGGTCGCATTGGATATCTCCAAGGCTTTTGACCGCGTCTGGCACGGGGCATTGC
This sequence comes from Microdon myrmicae, assembly GCA_963931805.1. Taxonomy (NCBI): domain Eukaryota; kingdom Metazoa; phylum Arthropoda; class Insecta; order Diptera; family Syrphidae; genus Microdon; species Microdon myrmicae. The sequence goes on from OZ007497.1 coordinate 187,991,099, forward strand.
TGAGCAAACTTCGTTCATATGGACTTTCCCAACAGCTTTGCGACTGGACGAGGAGCTTCCTCGAGAATCGATTGATCCAGGTTGTTGTGGACGGCGAGTGTTCGGATTTGTATCCTGTTAATTCAGGAGTGCCCCAGGGTTCTATTTTCGCTCCAAGCTTGTTCTTGCTTCACATAAATGATTTGTTGGAGGCAACGGATAACAAATTGTTCAGTTTTGCGGATGATAGTACCCTTGCTTCCTCCTTTTCGAGTGTTCGGCCGATTAGTGCATCTGCGTCGCATCAGCTGATATGCAGACATATTGACTCTGAATCGGGATCTAGACAGGATCCTGCAGTGGGAAAGGGTCAATCTCGTCGTCTTCAATGCAGCGAAGACACAATATACAACATTCACAAAGAAAAGTGGATCATCGGTCCCACAGCTGATGATGAATGGCCGGGCCTTTGAGGCTGGGGAAAGTTTGAAATTGCTCGGCGTCACGGTCTGTGGGAATGTATCATGGCATAAACACGTGTCGAGTATCGCCAGCTCAGCCTCAAGTAAACTGAGCTATCTTTTTAAAGCCAAGAAATACTTTACTCCGGCCCAACTTCTTCTACTATATAAATCCCCAATTAGACCCGCGCTCGAATATTGCTCTCATGTTTGGAGCACAGCTCCTAAACATACCCTCGATCTACTTGAGAGCATACAGAGACGAGCGATCCGTCTGATCGGGGACTCGGCGCTGACGGCGGGACTACAGTCGCTATCACATCGAAGGCGCGTAGCCGAACTCTGTCTGGTTTACAGATATTATCACGAGTACTGTTCTTCGGAGATTCGTGATATTGTTCCACGCAATTCGGCTTATATGCGCTCCACAAGACAATCCGACGGATCGCACCCGTTTGTGGTTCATCTCCCGATGGCGGGAACAACCTTGCATCAGAACCCGTTCCGTTACAGAGCGGCGAAGCTGTGGAACTCCCTTCCCACGCGAGTATTCACGGAGCGTTACAACCTGCAACTGTTCAAAAAGAACTGCAACCGTTATTGATGGCACCTCGGGGCGCCCACTCGGCGCTATAGGTTCGCCGCTCCCGAGAGAAGTCTATTAAAAAAAAGCACTACTCTTCATCATCATCATCATCGGCACCACAACCGGGATCCGGCCATGGCCTTATTTAGCATGTCCTAAGCCTTGTTAAATTTTCCACAATAATTTGTTTTTCCGGGCAAGGTTATTAGCCTTGCGCCGTACACTACTCTTAAAGGACCATAAAGAACATGAAGAAAACATAATTTAAAAAAAAAAAAAAATTAAATTAAAAAACCTCGTGACAATCGGAAAAAGAGTGAGTAAAGCAAAGTGGATCCCAATCAGTGGAAAAAAAAAACAATAATATAAGAGTGACAAAAAGCAAATTGTCAATTGCCCCTTTAATGATTGTTTGAGTACATGGTAAGTTTTGTCTTACTAAATTGGATTTTCAGTAACTAGTCCTATTGAAGCACACAACAGCTGTACTCTCCCGACAGACTCATAAGGATTATTTCACAGGTGAGTTCCGCTGTCTACCAAACAGGACTCACTGTAATTGGAAGACAGACAGTTGTACTAACCTACTGCGTTTTAGTTGTGAAAAGGAAGGCTTTTTCTTTTTGAATTAATTATGCTGGCAACAAGCGATGGCGAAGATGAGCGCGAATCTAAACCATAATGGAAGTGATGATGATTATTTGGTGTTCGGACAACTCGGGGACCAGATCCCAAAGTTAACAAAGATGATCAAAATAAAATAAAACAAGGCATATTAATAATGCCGTGCGAGAGTTGGTTAAGATCATTGGTCTATGATAAGGAAGTGCAAAATCGTTTAAAGAAGCCGGCTCCGTCGGTTGAAGCAAGCGAAAAACTTGCAAATCCATCCAAACCAAAACTCACCCATATACATAAGCAGCGTTCCGGGGCAGATCGCTGACGGGTTGTGGTTTACAATTGCCTAGAAAGGAAAGAAGGAGGATGCGAGATTAAAAGGTGAAGAGGCTTCAAAAAATGATACCGGGAAAGCCAATTTAAAAAAAAAGAGGCCACGCCCGGACGCTTTAATAATATCCAAAACCGGGGAAAAACCATATGCGGATATAGAGAAGTTCATGAAGGCCAAGCCGGAACTAAGTGAACTCGGAAATGACGTGAATAAAGTGCGAAAGACAGGAAAAATTGCTACTGGAACTGAAATGCCGACCAGAGGCCACCACCGAGATACAAAAATACAAGTATTAAAGAAAGATGCCAGTGTGAAAACAGTGTCACAGGAAATCGCGCTCGAGTGTCTTGATTTAGATGAGGTTACCACTGTAGTGGAAATCCTGACAGCGATCACTATACTTCTTACGGGTCTAATGAACCCATTTCGCGAATGCTGCGGTGGCCAAATTCCTACCCTACCTCCTTCGATTTCAACTTTACCTCTACTGCTCTCAAACTTCATCTCCTATCTTTCCCCTTCCTGACCACGTCCACTCCCCGTCTACACTCTTACAACCCGTACCAAGCTAAATAAATAAATGAGTAATAATTTATGGATAAACCCAGTAACCAAATCGCCAAACACCCCCACCCCCCCCCCACCCTTTTTTCTTTTTAACCATACTGTATATTCTTTAGTTTTAAGATAGTTGTTAACTCTTATCGCTTGTACTAAACTAAATATATGAGAGTTCTGCCCTCACTAAATTAAATTAAATTATAGGGTTCCCTGCATTGAACGCGATCCCAAGGGAAGCGGTAAAGAGTTTAAGAAGGAAACGCAGGCTGCCATGATCCGTTTACCAAGATAAAAGGATAGCATATTGCTGGCTACAGGTTTCCTACGGGTCGGATGGTTGAGATACAGACTACGAGAGCGCATCACACCCAGACGATATTTCAGATGTTGGCAATGCGGACATGTGGCGAAATCCTGCGAATTCGAAGAAGTTCGTTCAGAAAACTGTTTGAAATGCAATGTAAAAGGCCACAAAGCGTTGAGCTGTAATGCACAGCCCATTTGCATGTTTTTCGAATCGGGTTGCGAAGGCGGTAACCACCACTCAACAGGAAGTTTCAAATGCCGAACAGTTAAAAACGCGATGTCCAATCTTCTGAATAAAAATGGACAAGTTTAAGTGCATTCAAATTAACTTAAACCATTGTGGTGCCGCACAAGATCACCTTTCCCAAACGGTTAAGGAATATGGTGCCGACGTGGTACATATCAATGAGCGGTACAGGATGCCTGGCACTGGTATAATTACATGAGAAGAAGACAGCAGCGGAACAGCGGCCACTTGAACAACTGGAAATTCCCCCCCATGGAACACAGAAGTGTCCAGCGGTAGGAAGGGATTGCCTATGCTAAGATCAAATAAATTCATTTCTACTGTTGTTACGCTCCGCAAATGTGGGAAATGGAAGAATTCAAATGCCTTTTGAACAGGGTAACACAAGATCTGGCGTTTCTAATAGATACACACAAAATACATAAGCAAATAGTGAAAAACACCGAAAGAAAATCGAATAAGAAAAAGCATTCGCCGTATACCAAGCAATAACATAGCAATTCCACATCAGTTGAATGTACTTGAGTTTAGAAATCGAATTCGTACACCCGGCAGTGGCTTGATGGGTTGAGCATTGGTTAAATCTTTTAGTGATTCTAACAGTCAGCGTCAGTTCGAATCACACCTTCTTCACTATCGTCGCAATACGCTATAAACCCACTTATAATTGCTGGAGATTTCAACGCTTGTGTGGTAAAATAGGGAAGCACAAACGCCAACAGTAGCGGCCAGGCACTACCCGAAGCCTTCGTATCCCTAGATGTGGTGCTGATGACATGTGATGTACGAAATATTACCACACAGGCGATTCATCATTGGCAATTTGGCGAAGAAAGTCCAGAAAAATGGGTAGAAACAGAACGACTTCGATGCGGAACTGCTCGATTATATACTGGAAGACCAAATCGAACAGTTTGACGCAGAGGCCGATGTGAACAGGTGGGCTGGAAATGTCATGAAGTGACTAAATATCGCATGCGATGCTTCTATGCCACGAAAAAGACTCGCACTGTGCTCTGACATTTAAAGGTACTTCAAAATCCGTTTTTGTGCCGCGTTAGTGTAAAAAAAACTAGCAGGGACAATCAAACCAGTGTATTGGTGGAACCCAGAAATCGCCCATGTACGATCGGAGTGCAACAGGATACGACAAAGGGGAAGAAACCGTAACACCTACCCACAGTTACATGCGGAATTCGTCAACAAACGGAAGAAGTTAAAGAATGTGATACGTAAGAGTAAATATGACGCGCTCTGCACCCTAAGAGATAAATTAAATAACAAGTCATAGGGCAGCGCCTACAGGATAATCATGAAAAGACTACACAACAACAGTAATCAAATGAAAAAAGGTAAAAGTGACATGGCCAGAATCGTTGCTGTCCTGTTCCCGCAGTGTGAGGTGTTGAGAGCGCAAGAGGAATGGAATGTAAGAGAAATGCCTCCCGGGACCAGATGGAATTCCTAACGCTGTAGTAAAGACTGTTTTAACTAAAAAACCGGAAATCTTCAGCAGCCTCTTCACCACTTGCCACCAAACAGGACATTTTCCCCAATGACGGAAAAAGCAGCTGCTTATACAAGACGGGATAAGGGAACCAAAAGTGCCGTCATCCTACCGCCCATTATCCATGCTGAGACCAGTTTACTAATTTTATATATAAGAACTTCATGAGATTCTCTGTCGAATGCTTGGGGGACGTCAAGAAAGCCAGCTGGGCAGTATTTCTTTTCTTCGAAAGCCTTTTCTATTACTGTGGTCCCACGATAAACCTGATCAATAGTTGAGTGTTTATACCATGATATATTCCAACAGACCGTGACGCCGAGCAATTTCAAGTCTTCCTCGGATTCGAGGGCCCGGCCAATCATCATCAGCTGTGGAATCGATGATTCACTTTTCTTGGTGAACGTTGTATACTGTGTCTTTGTTGCATTGAAGTCGACGAGATTGGCTTTCCCCCACTGCAGAACCCTATTCAGATTCCAATGCAGGGAGTCTATCTGGTTACATCTCTGTTGGTGCGACATGAGTCACTCGAAAAAGAGGAAAGAAACGTACTAACATCCGCAAAACTGAACACTTTGTTATCCGATGATTCCAACAAATAATTTATGTGGAGCCAAAATAGAACCTTGAGGCACCCCGGAAATAACAGGGTACAGATCCGAACACTCGTCGTCGACAACAACCCCGATCGATCGATTTTCGAGGTAGCTCTTAGTCCAGTCGCAAAGCAAATCCGTATGAATGAAGTATGCTCACCCATGCCCCGTGCCGGACGCAGTCAAAACCTTTGGAGATATCTAATGCGACAGCCCTTGACTCACCATGCCCCTCAATCACAGATGTCCATATAACGGTTATAAGGGTCCAAAGGTCTCCGGCGGACCGCCTGCCTGCTCGCATATTTTATCAAACCAAGGTCTGTCAGATGAACCTCGTTTGATGGAATGCGGAATGCAAATCTCCTTCCCGAGAAGAATAATCTCCGTGACCGACATTAAAATCTCCACCAATTACAAACCTTGGTCCTAGCTTCTTGAAGATATCCGTGAATTGTTGTTTTGAAATTGTATGTCTATGTGGGGAATATACACCACCTACGTGTATGTCAGCTCCAGTAAGGCTAATAGTAACACTAAAAGTAACACTGGCTTGAATAAAAGTTTCTTTTATTTCTTCTTGTTGGGTGTGATGTATACTTTGTTTTATTATCAGAGCTGTACCTCCATGGGCACGGTCACTGGGGTGGGTAATCCAATAGGCCATACAACCCCTGATTTTTATGAAGCTCATATGAGAGAAGTGAGCGAATGGGGGATAGGAGCGAACATACAGGGCAAAGTCACTGTTTGCTTTCAATCCAAGTTGGCATGCAGTCTCAACGTGACACCGCTGGATAGCTACTTTGACACCCGCCAAGTAGTGAACCAATGCATGCAGCGACATCCTGAGAAAGGTTGGCGCAAGGCTAATAACCATCCCCGTAAAAATGAATTATTATGGCAAATTTAACAAGCCTCGGATATGAACCGGATACACGACGGCGACCACGGAGACGAAAATGGCTAAATCATTTAAGAATTTTTCCATGTAACGTACGCTCACTATATAGAGCTCGAGCTGCACAGCAGCTAGCCGATGCCCTGTCCGAATATAAGGCTGACATAACAGCATTGCAAGAAATAAGATGGACGAGGTGTGGTGTTATTCAAAGAAAAGAATATGACATTTATTACAGCTGTCACGCAAAACACCATGTGCACGGGGTAGGCTTTCTAGTCAGCCAAAAACTGAAGCCTGCCATCATCGGCTTTAATGCAATAAACGAAAGGCTATGCACTCTTTGCGTGCGAGGCAAATTTAAGAATATAAGCCTCATAAACGTTCACGGACCTACAAGGAGTCCCCTGACGACGAAAAAGAAGAATACTACGAGAACGTCGAACGGGCCCTCAATGCCTGCCCAAGATACGATGTGAAAATCGTACTTAGCGATTTAAATGCAAAAATAGGTCGGGATCCGGTTTTCAGGCACCACGCAGGTTCCCATAGTTTGCATGAGAACACTAATGACAATGGACTACGCGTCATCGAACTGGCAGCATCAAAAAACTTGCTCGTTGCAAGTACCAGGTTTCCGCGTAAAGATATCCACAAATCCACCTGGGTATCACCTGATGGAGCCACTCGCAACCAATTTGACCACGTGTTGATAGATCCCCGCCACTCCTCCAGCCCGATGACGGTGCGAACGTACCGAGGCGTCAACGTCGACTCGGATCACTATCTTGTTGGTACAGTTTTCCGAGCGCGGATTGCCTTACGGAGACGTATAGTATCCGCGGATCAGGTTCGAATCAACACGGCTGCCTTACGCAATGAGAATACCAGTAACACTTTTGGTCATGCGCTAAGACTCGAAGAGCTCGACGGAGGGAGAGTAAGTTCTGGGGCCAGAATACCGGGCGTAGAAGAGAAATGGTCACGCCTTAATAATACTGTCATAGTGCTGCCAATTCCATCTTAGGCAGTAGTCGTAGAGATCGGAACGACTGGTTTGATGATGAGTGCAAACTAGCGACTGAACGTAAGAATGTAGCATACCGGCCAATGCAGCAGTCTCATAGGACGCGGGTACGCGAGGATAAATACAAAGAGCTCAGAAGATCAGAAAAATACGCTTCACTGACAAAAGAAAAGTGCCTGGGAAAAAAACTTGTCTGTGAAATAGAGAAATGTCGAGAGCGAGGTCCGCACCACGCGCGGAAGTTCTACCAAATAATCCGCAGTATGACGCAGTACACACCACACTGCATTTGCTGCAAGGATAAAGAGGTTAATCTGATCACCGATCGTGAAGGCACTCTGGAGCGATAGAAAGTGCACTTCAATGAATTGCTAAATGGTCAGCTCACAGAAAAATTGAAGGCTCCACCAATGCAAGATCAAGATCAAATGCTGCCGCCACCAAGCATTGAGGAAACATTAAAAGTCATAAGACAGCTCAAATCAAATAAAGCCCCCGGAGCTGATGGCATACCAGCTGAGCTGATCAAACAAGGAGGGACAACGTTACATGAGATCGTGGTGCACGTATGGGAGCAAGAGGAGATGCCGGAAGATTGGCCCCATACACAACAAGGGAAATATCACACTGTGCAGCAACTATAGGGGTATAACATTGCTGAGTACCGCCTATAAGATACTCTCCTCTATCCTACAAGATCGGATAGCCCCATACGCTAAGGCCATCATTGGTCAATATCAGTGTGGATTCAACCCAGGCAAATCGGCGACTGATCAGATATTCACCCTTAGGCAGGCGATGGAAAAATGTCTGGAATTTAAGTTTACATTATATCATCTATTTATAGATTTTAAGGCGGCCCACGACAGCATAGCCATGGTAGAACTATATAATGCCATGAGAGTGTTCGGCATTCCAAACAAATTGATACGACTTTGTAGGTTAACTATGAACAACATAACTAGTCAAGTAAAAATAGCGGGATTGCTGTCCAAACCAATAAACATCGTTAATGGACTCCGACAAGTGGACGGTCTGACCTGCCTCCTGGCGTTGGAGAAACTCTGGCGTTACAACAAGAGGGACTATTATCACCAAGTCCAGCCAGGTACTTGGCTTCGCAGATGACATCGACATTATCGGTAGAAACGAATCGGCTAAACTGGTCTCCTTCACCCAGATCGAGCAGGCGGCACACAAACTGGGACTGCACATTAATGAGGGGAAAACTAAGTACATGGTGGCAACTTCTGTGAAGAGAAGACCTAACGTTGGTCAAACTATCAGGGTAGTGGAGCACGAATTTGAAGTAGTGCAATCCTTTAACTACCTTGGTTCAATAGTATCAGCCGATGAAAGTATGGAAGAAGAAATACGCGAACGGCTGATCAAATCCAACAAAGTCTACTATGGTCTATCAAGGCTCTTTAAATCCCGAAATTTATCCAGAACATCTAAGCTACTACTGTACAAGACCATGATCTTATCAGTACTCATGTATGGATCCGAGACCTGGGTGCTCAATTCCGGAGACGCTACAACCAAGAGTTGTATGCGATCTACCTTGAAGCCAATACTGTAAGAAAAATCAAGCTCGGTAGACTCCGGTGGGTGGGTGTTACGGACCGACATTGAGTCCAGGTCCCCCCAGAATCCACTAATCCCCCTTTGATTCCCCTCTTTACCTGTAAAAGGAAAATAACGCGCCAAGTAGCTAATTTGCATAAACTACTTTATGCAAATTCTACTTGGCGGAGAAAAAAATAATAAAATAAAACATAATACACCGGAAAAAAATTCGAAAAAAATGACAATTCAACGTCAATCTCCAGGTAAACACACATCGGAAAGAAGAGGATCGCATATATAATCAATTGGAAGTCAAAAAGTACAAAGAGAAGATTAGAAAACGCAAGGAAGAGATTCACAAACGACGTGACACATTAAGCAAAGATGGGTCAAATGCATATGTTCTAACAGAAGCCGGCGAGGCAGGTGAAAGTTCTGGCGTTGCGGCTTTACCTATACAAGACTATCTTCTTTTATCTGACGAAGAGGAGATCAAGGAGATCAAAGCAGAATGTAATAACAGCCCGTTGATAAATAAAATAGTTCAAGGTGACAAGATTGTGGATGAACTAGATGCCTTGCAGAGTAAGCGACCTCTAAAGCGGTCCCTACCTATTCGAGATAATTGTTTGATAAGCCGAAAGCTGATCAGGGGAGCAACAAAACAACGCCCCCTGCAACGAACCAGCGGACCACAACAACAACAACAGCACAGCGACCGCTCAAACTTAATCACAGTAAGTCCCCTTCTTACCCTTATTATATTATAATATTGTTATACAACAACATAACATGGGACACCTGGCTCGAACGAGCAAAGAGGAGCCTGCCCGGAAAGTCCTTTGTGGCAGGATGTATGGAAGGAGACAGCGCAGCAGACCTAGTAGACCAGGACGCCCAGAGCCTGGGAGTGCGAAACTGGATGACATCGGCCCAAGATCGGAACCGGTGGAGATTTGTTAAATAAGGCCAAGACCGGATCCCGGTTGTAGTGCCGATGATGATAATGATATGAGAGAAGTGCATTATCTATGTTGTGCTGTCTTATAAATATTTCTAGTTCTTGAGCCCATTTGATTATCATTAGGAGCCGATTACTTATTGTTTTTTTCTTGGATTTCTTGGTGTGGTTTTTGAAAAATTTCAAGTTTACATTTGTGGCGTTTCTAACAGAGACACACAATACACAAGCTCACCGAACGAAAATCGAATAAGAAAATGCATCAGAGCCATATACCATAGCGATAACATAACAAATCCACATCAGTCGAATGAACTTGAGTTTAGAATTCAAATTCGTAAACACGGCAGTGGCCTGATGGGTTGCGCTTTGGTTCAATTTTTGCTGATTCTAACTGTCATAGCGTCAGTTCGAATCACACGTTCTTCACTATCATCCCAACCGCTATACCTTCCTTTTCTGTTAGCTGCTTGATGCTTTTTTTGATGTCCTCCTGGAACCCACTGAATATCATCATATCCATGATGTTATGCTCGTTATTGACAGGTTGCTGTCTACTTTTATTATCGGCTTTCGCATTTAGTTTATTGTTCATCTGCGTGTTGCAGTTGTAGTTGGCCCCGCTTTGCTCTGTATTTTTTGATTGGAGTCTTCGAGTGACTGTAGTTTTCTTTGGACGCTGACTTTTTAACTTTTTTTGATACACTGAGCACCCCTTGCAACTAGCGCCTTTCTCGTGGCAAAGCACACATGTTGCTACGCTGTTGCGTTGTTTCGAGCATTGGGTCTCAAAAGATGATCAGTTTTTTAGAGGCGAAATTCGTAAGTTGCCAGAAAGGCGGGGAAAAAGCAGTGGTCAGCCATGGACAGTTCATTGTGCAACCAGTTTTTTACAATAAAGCTTCGGATTTCGAAAAAAAGGCGGAGGCTGCTCACTAATAAACACAATAAAAAAGAGTAATTTTCGTTCTGAAGAGAATATAAATATCCTTGATTTAAAATAGTTTATATTTCCATTTTTTTCAGTTTTGTTTCTTGTTCACCTTGGTCAGGAGAACACGTCGTCTTGAGTTTCTGTTTCTTGTTTTGGTTTCGGAGACGTTTCCCCATTGTCTGCTCACTTGTCCTGAAAAAAAAACCATCCGATAAAATTAACTAAATCCCACATTAGGAGGACTTACATTATTGTAGCTCTGGTTCCTGGTCCCCAATTTGCAGTGGGATTTTCCGGAAATCGAGCTAAGGCATTTTTCCTGCTAATTGGATTGGCGTCAGGGTGTATTCCGTTCAACTCGTATTGAACTCGAGGTGGAACACCTAAGATTCCTTTGATAATCGAGCCGTCCAACATACGATCAGCTTTGACGGGATGGATTTGATTCCAACATCGTAAAATATCCCAAAGGACTAGAGGCGGTGCATCGGTTTTGATGGAGTTCTTGAATGCGTGGGAAAATGATACCCTATATCCGGCTCTGAGTAGCGCCGACCGAAAATTTAATATGGGCATTATTTCTAGTTTTAACACACAACATAATTTGTCTAAAGTATAGTAAAGTGGGACATCAGGAAGCTCTTCGGCAACTACACTCAGCATTCCCACAAGTCGTCGACACGTGCCTAAGTGATCAAAATCACCCTGTTGAATTGAGTCAAGGAGCTCGTTAACAAACGCGGTATCGTGTAATGGTGCTGACCAAATCGGGCCTCCTAACTAATAAAAGTGGTGTAGGAAGTATTTGGAACCCATTGAGTCTCCACTTACATGGTGCTTGTGTTCGCAGTGTTCACACTTTGATCCGACTGATGGCCCAGTTGGTAGATTAAACTTCACTGGTTTCGATTTGGAATCATCGGAGTTGCACTTAATTATTCCTAATGGCTGGATAGTGTACGTTTCACATCCAACGCACTGATACACCATTGATTGTTTGCTATTAGAACAAAGAGAAGGAAGTATTTTGCATAGCGTTAAAGCACTCTATCTATAAGTTCCACATTTACTTCATGCTGTATTTACTCTTTGCCTGGCTGCTGTAAACTCGTACAAATACGCGAATGTAGAAATCTGCAGATATGCTCAATAGAGGTTCTATATACTTGCCGTAACAATTGGCACGGGTGTCAATGGTTCTCAAAAGTATTCTTAACGCCTGGAAAGGTATGGTTCCTTCTTATTATTGCCATTTTCTAAACAAGCTGATCGCAACTCACCATTTCGTGACATGATTTACTTCTCAGTGGTACTGATCCGTATTTAACGAAACAAGCTTCTGGGGTATTTCCAGCAAGTACAGCCATATCGGTTGCAGTTACTAATAGTAAACCTCCGTCGACGATACATTGTACAGCACCGTCTAAAAACCGGCTTGGGCATCCATATGGGTCCAAGTCGACTACATCAAAACGCTTTTCTGGAACAGCGGACACGTACATCAATGTCCTACGCAAGGGAGTATGAGTTAAAATAAATAAGTGTATGGAAGACTTACATTGCATCCGAATGACTGGGAGACACCAAATGTTCAACTTGATTGTGTTTTAAATTTTCCCGGATCGAATTTACTGCTTTTTGTGATAGATCATTGGCAATGATTTCTTTTACTCCAGCGATTTCTTTGGCGTATCGAATACTTCGCAAACCGGTTGCAGACAATGCTTCCAGGATCCTTAAACCACTCTAATGTGTGCAATAATAAATCGTTGAATTTTTTATAAGGAATTACAAACCTCGCATTTGCTTCCAGCGACAGTAGTTTTCTCTATCGATAATTCATCTTGGTTTTTTGTCGTCCTCTCTTTTTGAACTCGTTTATAATAGGCATTTAGGACGAGCACACTTAAATCCCTGTTAAACTCTTGAACTGGATTGTAAAACACATGACCACCAGACACAATTTCGGCGGAACCTTCCTTAATGATATTCGTTTGGGCACTTTGCTAAATTGGAGAACCATTATTTCTAGTGGTAATCAAAACAATTTTATATTGTCTTACAGTTTGTCGCTCCTCCATTGCACTTCAAAAATATATAATCTACGCCGCATGCAACAGATCAAATTAATATTAAATTAAACGAGCATGACATCGAGGTGAGTAACGAGCTTTAGGGTTGCCAAAATTGTGGTATTGACGTTTTTTCAACAATGAATGTGATATTAAAAGTTTAAGGGCAACACTGATTCTATGATTTAACCTAAAAAAATAAATTACTGTCTATTCATCGAATTGTTTTAAATTTAATTTAAAATAAATGCTGTAGTATTTAGAAATGCTGCGGTTGGTAAGACCATTAAATTAACAAATGAACTGCTGTAGGGTTAATTGAACAACACATCTAGGGTGAAAAAAATTGGTTACAAAATGAACAATGTATCCTGATAAAGTCAATACTAGGTTATTGTACATTGATAGAACAAGGAATCAAAAATGATCGCTTTGATAGGCAAAATATGAAAAAGATATGTTTGACTGCTCATATTTCCAATCAAATTATGCGCGACAGCATTATTGGGATTAACGACTTCATTTGAGACATATCTGAAAACATTAATCGGATCGCCTTTGAAGAGAACTTATCAATATTCGCACACCTGCATCAATCACAAATATGGAAAACGGTCTTATGACAACTGAAAAAGAGTGGGGTTATCTTCTAATATTTTCTACTGTGTTAGTGCATGTGCTCTCTAACTACAAAGAAGGAAGTACTATAAGGCCGGTCGGTCTTGAATGTGGTAGTAAATGCAGACCACGCGTTGTCGTTTATTGATCTGCGTTCTGGTCGGGGTTTATGTGTAGTAAGAAAATAGATTACTACGTGAGTTGCTCATATACTGATTTACAGTCCCCAAGTGGTTGCCGCACTATTTGCCTCGCAAATTAGACTGTGGGGTTTCTCTATTCTACATGAGAACCAACCCACAATCTCAACCACAATTTCCACCTTATTTCGACCGCTTTCAGCGCGTCATACATACTCATTTCCCTTATATGTTATTCACCTGAAATACATGATTTCCCCAAGGACGCATAGCTAAACTCATTATCCTATGCAGATAATGCGTAATTGAGTTTAGCTACTATCTTCGCCACACGGCAACACCGGAAATTCCATTCGTATTGGTTAGCAACAACCAAGTCAAACCAAGCGACGCGGTTGCAGCATCATCCATTGGCTTGGGTATTTACCAACATTCCATAAAGTTTTTCCCACGGTATTATTTGCCTAGCCGATTCGGCGTCCTATTGACTTTTCCCAGATCACCCAATCGCTTGGGATCAACGATCTCTTTTTGCGGGTGAATAACATCAGCTAGGTCCTCCTCTCCTTCGCAGTTCTGTCTTTCCACGGTTCAATGCACTGGGTCAGTAGATCATGTCAGTAGCTGCATTTGATACCAACGCACACGACCAAAGCTACCCCGAGATCACAGCACATCGTGTTTCTGTTCTCTCATTCTCCACGTCTGTCAATTACCAATTAACAGATGTTACCCACACTTCGCCGAGCGTGGGGTTGAGAGAGCGGAGACGTGGTCTCTTTTGGTTGTCCTGTGTATGAAATGAAATACGAATTTCACCCCTGATTCGAGTTAGTCACTATTCAGCCACTGTAGAGTGTGCATGGGACGCGAGAAATCTTTCACCAAAAAAGTCGAGTTACATCATCTGTAGAGTACGCGCGAGGGAGTTAAACGGTCAACCACGAGTTGGGTCTTGTACTTCGTGAGGCATTGTTTCCAAACTAAATTCGTCATGCATTTACATGAAGTGGTATCAAGATATTGTATATAAATAAAATTAACGTAAAGACAAAATACCAGGAGTGAATTGGAAATTACACGAAGTTGTGCCAAGATATTGTAGCGAGCTTAGGGTTCGCTGGATTAATTATGTTAAAATAAATAAGAGGCGTTAAATCGATACAACACTTTATTAGTCCGTAATAAAACCGTTGCTTTTTACCGTACACATAATGATTTCTTTGTAAACACTTTCTACTTCTTACTCGAGACTTTCGCTTCCGCACGTATCGCTTGCTTCACTTCCTACTTCATACTCCTTAGCAATCGCTTGCTCCACTTCCTACTTCATACTCATCACTATGCTCTGTGTGCGGCGTATTTATACTGTTTCAGCGTTTCGTTTCCGCCCGTTCCATTGCCTTGAATCTTCTACTGTTCCTAGTCTCCAGTTTTCCACTACTTTATAGAATATTCTAGTACTCTGGTTCGGACTCTCTAGAATATTCTAGTACTGATTGTCATATGCGTCACAATATTTTATATTAATAAAATTACAGCAAAATAAAGAACATAAAAAAACAACAAATTAAAGGTGTTTTCCATTTCTTTCGGGCGAACGATCATTTTCGCGCAGCAACATCGTTGGGGACTAAGTGAAACCGTGCCATACGATGGCACAACAATACCTTCAACCCCCACAAGACACAAATACTATGTTTATCCTTGAACATGGATTTAAACGCTACAATTGAACATACACTTAGGCGCTATTTTCCACACTCCTCTTCGGTTTAGCTGGTTCCACCAGCCCAAGTTGGTCTGCAAATTTCTCGAACTGCCACATGGCCAATAGTTTGATGAACATGTCGGCCAACCACAGGCAATACTCTACACGAGTTAATCCACCTTTCTTAATGGCTCATATTGATTGTAAACAAACATCTATATGTTTGCTTTTTGCTTCTCTTCGACCTGAAGTCTCATTTTTACAGTATTAACTGATCTCGAGCAGTGTTGCTGGCCCTTTTGATGGTAACTTCAGATCGTCAAATAACTGTCAACCGCATGAACTGCTTGCCCTCGATTGAAGTTGTGGTATATTCCACTTCGACCGAAGACAATGTCTGATTCACCCAAAGAACGCGTATCCGCTTATTCATCATCATCATCATCGGCACTACAACTGGGATCTGGTCTTGGTCTCTCCACCGGTATCCGGTCCATATCCGAGACTTGTTAAATTGTCCATAATAATTTTTTTTTCCGGGCAAGGTTATTAGTCTTGCGCCAACGTTTCTCAGGATGTTGCTGCATGCATTGGTGCACTACTTGGCCGGTGCCAAAGTAGCTATCCGGGGGTGTTACGTGGAGACTGCATGTCAACTTGGATTCAACAGGGACAAGGATTATACTATGTTCGCTCCCACCCCATATATACCCTTATTAATCTCCTGTTATTTGCCCAATCCGCATCAGGGTAACAATAACTCAAGTTAGTATCTTATTCCAATAAGAATTTTAGACACATTATGACGGAAGATATCAGTTACCAAAACATCGTAATCATATTGTATTGGTTGCTCTATGTGTCAGCAAAAATACCAGCTGCGACCACTGTCTGGCTTATTCATATTAGTAATCTAAAGGAATGATCCCATCACTTTTCATTACACGCCATTGTTCTCCAAATTATTTGTGTCTTCCCGCTCCAATGGGTATATGCACTCTTTACGTATTCCCTGTGTTTTGTCCTAACCTTCGATCTTAGGTCAAACCAGCAAAACAAAAAAAAAAAAAAACAGAAAAAAGTTGTCATATACTGTTGATGAACAATTATATATAAGTTGTCATATACTGTTGATGAAACAATTATATATATTTTTCTCCTTAGGGTTTACGTTAGGTTTACTTGGTTCACTTTTACAAGATTATTGCACTGAATAATTTTAAAGGGTTAATGCCCCTTCCGGTGCTCGAAACCATTTTTTTTTTTTTTCATTTTTAGCCGTTGTAACACCAAAAATATTTATGGTATTAGCGTCCTGTCACGGTTGCCAATGTAACACCGAAAATAATCTCTGGTATTATCATATAATATTGTGTTATCTCTCGGGGGATACTCCTCCGAGGTTATCAATTTAATATATTTACCCGTTAATGTTCTCCTTCTCCAAGTCTCCTGGGGGCGGTTCCGCTGTGGTAGTGCCCGAGTAAGTAAACTATTGTTGTTTTAGTTCAATTACCTTATTAGTTTTAATTTAATTAAATTATTACACACTACTCAACACTCTGATCCAATCGAAGCAAAGGGCCCGTCGTTCCGTTGCAAGGCCGCAACCCTTTGCTTGATCGATTAGGTATTCTCTTCTATCCGTTTCCAACCACTCTTTTATACTTGAATTATGGGTGGGGAAGTGCAAACGATGCGTGTACCTCAGCCAGAAAGTATGACCCATATTGAGGCTAAATGCCTGGCACGAGTCATTCGCATTTCCCAATGATCATTTCCACTTAATTGCCCTGCTTAAGGTGCAACGGCATTGCCTTAAGCAATTACTTAATTGATTGCTGCATATCATCACCATAGGCACTACAGCCGGGTCCCGGTCTTGGCCTTATTTAGCAAGTCCTGAGGCTTGTTAAATTTTCCATAATGATTTATTTTTTCTGGGCAAGGTCATTAGTCTTGCGCCAGAGGCTCTCCGACGGGGAATCGAACCCCGGTCTCCCGAATGACAGGCGGGTATACTAACCACTATACTATCGAGGAGCTTGATTGCTGCATATACCGAACCAATTAAAGTACATTGGCCCACGTTCAAATTGTATCGTTCGATCGATTTGCGTTGCGTTGGTATGTTTGTTCTTCCGCAGATCTCAGCATTTTGATCGACGCTCAGTTACGTCGTCGCTAATAGCTTTTGAAGGCGCCGACCGTGTCATATGACTTGTACGACACTTGTTTTCGGGCATGAAGCAACAAATGCGTTCGAAATATGAAACCGTGTGAATAGGTCCGAGGAAAGGTGCTTGCTTGGTTTCTGAATATGAAGCAAAATGCATTTAGCGTGTGGCCTTGGAAAGCGGGAATGCGTCATGTGATATCGTATGTCAATTGTTTGGTTTGATTGCACGGGTGCAATGATACACGATAAGCGTTTAGCTTTGGAGGGTGGGTATGCATTATAGGTGAACATTAATTGCCTGTGGGAATAGACGCCAGTCAATTGTTTATGCATTACTTTGTGTGCAATATGAATATTAGTTGTGAGTATGATTGCTAATTTAAGGGGGGTTGTGTAGCGAGGTGTAACACCGTTGCAACAGCAGATCTTGGCGACAAAAAAGAACCGTGCTATAGAAGGAACTACTGTTCCAGAGAGTTGCAACTTCGTCATTCGGCGTTGCCTACGAGCACACTTCATATCGAGCGCATTGGAAAGCTGGCATAAGCAACTCAGTCTGAGCAGCAACCTTGGTGCAGCCAGATTTCCGTTGCATACCTTTCGGCGCTGATGACATCGAGTGTGCTTTTGTTCGTGTTGGTGAATCGATGCTGCTTTATTGGCTGTATTGTTGTGAAACGATTCCTCTTCGGTGGTTGTTTTGTTGCGCTGCAACACCCTGCCATAGATTCCAGCCCCTAGGTACTATACTATTTCATCTCCTTCCAGCTTTTCGATTCATGATATATTCTGCCTGGAGCACATATGTAAATTTCTAGTATTCTGTTCTTAAATAACAGTGGCGCTTTTCTTTGCATCCCCGCTGATCTGGTTGGTGGAGTCTGGGAAACATCATTAGTTTGGATTGGCTCCATGGTCTCAGTTCTTGGTGGTGAGACCGGTTTCCTTTCTTTGATGACTTTCATCTTCATTTTATAGCATCGGTGCACTTCTTATCACTAGACCTGCTTCGGAAATCGTCGCTGATCTGGTGTAGATCACCTTTGTTCTTTGCTGTTGTGCACTGCCGCGATATCCGCCTAGAATCCTCTTTTTGGCCTTCAGATATTTTCACTTTTCTTTCGGAATCAAAATAAATACTCATGACCCAAAATTCCTTATATGGGAAAGATCCGGCCTCTCTCCTGTGAAGAATTCCAGCATATTCTTATCAGAAATTCTGCTTACCATTCTATTTGGCAGATATGCCGTCGTTAAATTTGCCTCAATCCAGAAATTGTTGTGCAGGCTGGCACCCAGTGCCATACAATTAACTGATTCGACCGGAGTTCATTTTTTCCTTTCTGCACTTCCATGTTGCTGAGGGATGTATGATACCGTAAGAGGTGATCAAAACATTCCTATCGCAGGAATCTTCTAAACCCCGTAAAATGTATTCGCCGTTGTCCAATCTCAGCACCACTGGTTTTCTCCCAAATCGTTACCGTAGCAGCAATATGATCCTTGATTGGGCCGCAACCTGACCCTTCGTCTTTATCAGTCTCAATACTGTGAACCTTGAGGGTAATCAATATAACAGACGAAGTTATTGTCACCGTTACGCGTTGCTTTGATTTACAACATCTGTATGAATAGCCACATTTCGGTTCTCTTCGTTTCTGTTTGTTTTCTAAACATTTTGTTAGAGATAATTTTGCTTTAATACAATGTTCGTGCATTGCCACTGATGAACACTTGCTTCTTTCCGCATCGCATAAACTCTTACCATGTAATCCACCATCTTAAAACTCTACAAGAATCAGTAATCTTCTATTTCCTCGACTATTCGTTCGCCTTCGTGGATTCCACACATATTTTCTTCTTTAAGAAAGCATTTCTGAAACATGCATTTTAACTTAGCCATACTGATGCCCATACCCCACGGCATATAGAAGGTCGATATTTTTTCCACGTGTTCGGAAACGATTTTATGTTTCTTTTGGAAACGTAAGAAAAATTAAAAAAAAAAAAAGAATCCTTACGACATAGTCGGATCATAAGAATCCCGATAGAATATCAAATCAGGACACAGTTTCAGAGCCACAGGTAATTATGTCTTTTTACAACAGCAAATCGAACAGAGCTCGTTACAACTTCACTGAGTAGTCAATGTCATAAACATTACATTTTTTTCAAAATTTTGCAAATATTTAATAAAAGATGTTTAAATTTTATAAACATATCTTGCCAGTTGTGAAATATTCAAGTTTAAATCAGTCTTTGCCAATATTTGCTAGCACATTTCGATATGCTTCTTTTAAAAGCGATATTTCACTCGATGTTTTGTATCCGAACAGTAACCTAAATTTATTTACTCCTGCTCCGGTATGACCATCAAGCTGTTCACACCTCGAAGAATAACACATATTTTTTATTACAGCCTACAATAACCGGTGACAAATTCTCTGGTTATATTCCTTTAAAAGAATTGGATATAACCTACAGTCGCAGTTCTGGGCCTGGAGGCCAGCATGTGAATTGCGTAAACACAAAAGTGGATATACGTTTTAAATTGGAGTCGGCCAATTGGATACCTGAGAAAACAAGACAAAAGTTGATAACAAATGTAAGTTCTCCATACAAAACCATTTACTTAACCTTAGGGTTCTGACGAAAACAAGTCGTTTTTATCTCTGGTAGTAAAGTGAACAGGTATCAGCTGTCTAGGTGCCAACTAATTGTGTTTAGTGTTTTTATTTTTGGTTAAACCGATGGTAGACTTAAAAAATCGAAAGTGCTTACACTCTATGAGAATTTATACTGGTGGTGACGGTTGAGACTATTTATTGCCGGAGTCATGAGCCTGGTGCGCCTATGACGTGAAGCAACAGGAGTTAAATAAGAGTAGGCTACATATGAGGGAGATGTCGACTTGGGTAATGGTAATCTAATAATGCTCCCATTTGGCTCGCCCAATATAACCAATGTTGGCCGATGTGTCACTCACATTCTAGTCTTACCTTTTTTTAAAGATTCTGCTCATACACACCTTAAACCATAATTTTCCTGGTAGCAGACGATTAAGTTTTTCCTACTTATTCGCACATACATGATTACTTCTTCTGATGTTTGCATTTGAATACCACCATGTTGTGAGGTTTTATTTTTTCCTACATTCTTCAGTATTTCATTTCTAAGTCTACTTAATAAGATTGGCATAATGCTCACCTTATATGCCCGATTCCAGCTCCAAAAGCATCTGCTGTTCGTTTCATAATCATCATCGGCACTACAACCGGGACCCGGTCTTGGCCTTGTTTAACAAGTCTGAGGCTTGTTAAATTTTCCATAATAATTCGTTTTTCCGGGCAAGGTTATTAGCCTTGCGCCAAGCCGTTCGTTGACTAAAATATTATTAACTCATCGATCTTCGTTCGATTGCATTCTTAGAACTGAAATCATCGATATTTTTATCGGCAGAATTTTTTTTCTAACTCGATCACTAAAGAGACTTTATCAATGCAAAGTCCGGTCAGAAGAAAATGGAGAGGAGAGGGAAAAGAAAGAGCCATATACATCGATGGTGACTGGCTGAAGAATAAAAAACGTTATCATGCCTCACCCTCCCCACTCGTGTGATTTCTACATCCGAAATTAATATTTAAAGATGTCATGGTTTAATAACAATTTAAATATAATTTAAATATGGGAATGGAAACACTTTAATTGGAAACAACGAACAACGCAACGGGATTTACTTGAGTGGATCGTAGAGCGATTGTTACTGCTGGACTCTGGTATTCAGGCGCGTTGCGTTCTTGAATCCCCCTGTTCAGCTTGCTGGTCGTCGTAGAGTTGGAATATTTTCACTCGCGCTGTTTAGTATATTTCACTCACGGAGGCTGTCGCTTAATCTTCTTATAGAACAGCGATTGCGTCTGTCCTATGTCCTATCTGAATCTCTATTGATATTTTATTTTTATTTTGCTGTTGACGTTTCGTTTTTATTTTTTATTCGGCCCCAACGCCTTTTATTGTTATTTTTTCTGTCAAGTAGAATTTGCATAAAGTAGTTTATGCAAATTAGCCACTTGACGATATTTCCAATTTACCGGTAGAAAGCGGAAATTCGTGGCTTATAGTGTGGTGGGCGAGGGCATGGACACGAGGTCCGTAACAGATAATAAACAATAATAAACTGCGGATAAACAATCTAAGGTCCTGTCACAGCTTTTGAGGAAGTCGTGCAGTTCCCTCGCTGCATTAGGACCTTTGTGTCCACTACTTTTTAGACTAGGCTGTGGGGGTTCTTTAAGGCGCCCGAAGAACCTCCCATCGGCCTAACCCAACTCCCCTTTCCCCTACCTGCAAATCTCATTACCTACCATAAGCAACTTACCTCCAGATGAGCAGTCAAGCTCGCCTGCAACAATACTTATCTGGAAGATATTAGCCGTGGCAAAATCATCTAGAACGATTACCGTTTTCTATTTTGCTATCGCATTAGCATCTATAGAAGTTCACCAGGGGCATGCTTGCATACAAACCATCATGTCCTAAAATCCAATTCGGT
This sequence comes from Microdon myrmicae, assembly GCA_963931805.1. NCBI lineage: Eukaryota > Metazoa > Arthropoda > Insecta > Diptera > Syrphidae > Microdon > Microdon myrmicae. The sequence goes on from OZ007497.1 coordinate 188,012,961, forward strand.
TTTCCCATCGTGTAACCGACATAAACATCCGAACATGTCAATACGCATGGCTGACGAGCATTTTCCCCATATTCGGCATGTCATGCTTATCCTTGCCTTATCGGCAGACCCATCGGCCGATCGTCCTATCGACAATATACAGCATAGCCATTGCTGGCTATCCACAAGCGATCGAGTGTTATTTAAAGTAAACACACACTCGATCCATCGACCTAGGAGACGTTACATTTCGAGTAGAATCAAAATGACGCTTCACACTGTTACGGACCGACATTGAGTTCAGGTCCCACCAGAATCCACTAATCCCCCTTTGATTCCCCTCTTTACCTGTAAAAGGAGAATAACGCGCCAAGTAGCTAATTTGCATTGGACCTGGATTCAATGTCGGTCCGTAACAACACCATGGCAAAAGTGTAAACAAACACTGCCTCCATGCTCACCAGATACAGCTGCAGCCGATAGTTTCCCTTCCATTCGGTAATCTTATATTGCACCCATATCCTGAGGTTCGCAACACTTGCAACCAATTCCCCTTCATCGGCTATCAACCGATCTTGGGATTCGGGCATGAATATGACTCTTGTTTTAGCAATCGTACCCATGTTCATGCCTATGATGACCCGCCTGAAAACTAAATTAAACACACAGTATCTCACTGCGTTTGTTTTACTTACCCGCACATTAATCCAAACATATAGCCATCCAGCCTGACCCTTTGCCGCCGTCGACGAGGTTTCTGCTGACTTATGTCAACAAAATAATTTTCCTCCTTGTGCGCCGGAGCCATATGGCTAAATCAAACAAGCGCATCTAATACCAGTCCCTTTGTTTGAACATATGCAGTATCGTTCGTCGTCGATATTTCGAACGAATGGGGCATCGTACATGGACCTGTACGGAAACATGAAAATCCATCTAGATGATGGGTGGTGGAAGTTGATCTCAACGAACACCGACGAGTCAAAATTCATCCTTCGAGGAGAGAAGTTAAGTCTCTGCTGTCGTGCTATTCGTTTTGTTGTCAATTCCAAATTAATAGAGTCAGATGCTACACGCGAGGAGAGGAGTCAAGGGCCGTAACTTTGAGCTTTATATGTTTTAACACCTTTATATAATTGTCCCTCTGACAAAAAAGGTTTATTCGTGAAACGTGGTTTAACTAATAACTAAGTGTCGCTGTGGAAAGTCATCGTCTCACCAGCAGGAAAAGATAGTTAATTGACAGTGTAAGGGTCAGAACCAAAAACTAATTGATGTCACAGTTTAATGTTAATGAACAGTATCAATAAAGTGCAACAATAAATACGACTAAATAACAGTGTGTTTCCTTACTTGCGGGTTACGTCGGAGTGTTTGCTGGAGGATCTATTCCGTGTGCACAACAGAGTTGTGTCGACGCCATAGACAACACCCCCACAAGGCCCAAAATCCTGTCCGCATCCAACATAGTGGCGATAGGCTCCTCCGTTACGCGTTCCGCGGAATTTCTCCTTGAGTGGCCTCTCGTTTGCATTGCGCAGTAATAAAGTACGTGCGTTTATTTATTTTCGAAACTACCTGGATTTATCTAACCGTGGTTCGTAAGAGCTTCGGGGCTCTCCCTACCACTGGATTTGTATCCGCGACGGATCTGACACAAACCTCAGCTGGTGGTTACCAGCTGCGCCAAAATTGTTATATATTTTTGGTAACACTTTATATTAGGGTAAGTAAAGGGAGCGGGACTTACTTGGTTTAGTTTTGAAGTGTTGGACCGTTCCTTGGTCGTGTAACATCAGTGTTTGAACTCTGATATTAACATTTAATAATTGGTTATCAGGCGGCTTATTGGCCAATTTGTTATACTAGTTATTAATGTTTTATGGTTTTTACAATGTAATACCTGAGCGTAACCCCAGATATTAACATTTATTAGTTAATTATTAAAATGTAACACCTGAACGTAACCCCAGATGCTATCATTTAATATTTTGTTATCGAAAATGAAGTAGAGTTAGGTGGACAGGGTCCTGGGAAGTGTTATATTCCCTACTCGGGTGCCACTGTAACACCGTTAGCTGAAAAGTATCTTTACCTGGTTGAGTTGGTCCTTTGTCCATTTAGTTTATTAGTTAAACAGGTCTTTTCGTGGAGGGCAGGCTTCTCCATCTCTGTGATGCGGCTTCTTTAACTGTAGGTTGTTGGCCTCGGCAGGTTTCAATGAGAAAACTAAAACACTTTTTACTTGAATACTTTTATTTGTTAACACACTACACACTGCTAACACACTGCACTCCTAACACACTGCCAACACTCTGCGAACACACTGCAACTGCAACTCATGTGCAACCACTTTATATACCATTTTAATCTGCTAAATGTGCAGATGATACATTTTTCCACACCGTGTAACCTATTCCGAGGTTATTCGCCTGTCATTCGCAATTCGCAATTTTTAATGACCACTTAAATGTCTTTAAAAAAATGAAGCAGAATCAATTTAAATATTCATTCGATTTGCACTAGTAATGACCGAACCAATTTCAGTGCATTGCTCTAAGTGCAAATCGTATCATACGATTAATTGCGACTTACCGCTGTGCTCGCCACTTTCGCCGAGCTCAGCGTTTCACCGACGTTCAACTACTTCGTAGTCGGTGGTCTTTGATAATGTCGCTTGTGCTCGTATTTCGTGTATTACACCTGTAAACATGTGTACTTGCAACATGAGACCGTGTAGGTCTGTGGACAGGTGTTTGTTTGAGTAATGCGAAGCAGAATGCAAGGTCAAGTGCACGACGGATATATGCTTTGGATATGGATGGATAATTATCGCAAGATATGCGATATGAATTAATTGTTCGTGGAGAAGGCTTTGCTTCTGAATGAACGCGAGTATTGCATCGTGTGCAGAATACTTGATTAATGTTTATATGAATTGATGATTGGATTTTTATTATTTGAGGATGGTTGTTTGAGAAGATGTCTGAGATGGTGTGAGGATGCTTGTAGTATTAATTGTTTTGTTTAAGAGAGAGTGTGTAGCGAGGTGTAACAGTCGTTATGGCTGGTTCCTGGTGCAGGGGGTGTTGAGTTTTGATCCCCCCGATCCGGTCCGCTGGTCCGTTGTTCCAGGACTACGTGTTGAGGTATAAAAAGAGATCCTTTCCGTTCGGTTGCGAAAGATTTGCTCCTTTGTTTCCTTTATTTTCTAGAATTTGGGACACGTGCGTTCTATTTCCTATCTGGTTCTCTATTAATTATTTTGTTTTTTTGCCGTTGGCGTTTTTATTTTTTATTCGGTGCCACCGCCTTTTATTATTATTTTGTCTGCCAAGTAGAATTTGCATAAAGTAGTTTATGCAAATTAGCTACTTGACGGTATTTCCAATTAACCGGTAAAGGGGGGAAAGAGCTGGGTGAGACGGTTGTATTGATAGGGTCTGTTGTAAAGATGACGTCGAGCTGCCTACCTAAGAGATTTCGACGTTGCTGATCTGACATAGACAAGAATCATCTAGTCTATCAATGAAAAGACTTTCCTTGGCCGAGGTGGGGTGGGAGGTGAAGTGTGAATGATCGTCAGATAAATCCCAATTAAGTTGTGAAAGATTAACATCTCCGAAGACGATGATGTCGTCCTCGCAATTACTCAGCTCGATTATATGTCGATAGCATTGAGAGCTAGCTCGTAAACTTCAATAGGCTGGGATGGCAGGATATAGAAGCACATACCATAGATTGATTTCCGAGGAAGTGTGATTTTGACAGTCACAAAGTTCAGCTTGAAGGAGGTAGGGAAAGCAACAAATGACGACTCGAGGCTGTTGTGGACAGTGATGAGCACTTCTCGGCTGGAGGAAAAGTCAGTAGTATGATTGAGGACGTTATAGCGTTTGAAATAATAGTGAAGAAGAACGTGTAATTCGAACTGACGCTATAACAGTTTGAATCACCAAAAATTGAACCTAAGCGTTACCCATCAGGCTACTGGCCGTGTTTAGAATTTGATTTTAAACTCGACTATACTCCACTGATGTGAATTGTTATATTATCGCTATGGTATACGACTCTGATGTATTTTCTTATTCGATTTTCGTTCGCTGTTCTTCACTATTTTGCCTGTGAGTTGTGTGTGTATCTGTTAGAGATGCTACAAGGTCGTCGCGGTAGATGGTGAACGTGGGAGGAAACGGTTCCTGATTATGGATGCTGAGGATTAAGTTCGTTTCACTTAAAGCGAAAATGTCGACAAGTAGGGCATGGGAGTTTTTCAGTATGGATTGGGTCTTTGAGCGAAGACCTCTTACGTTCTGATAATAGAGGGTAAGGGGTGTTATACTATCGGTTTTGGGAGAGGATACGGGAAGAAGGAGTTTAGGAACAAAAAAACTTGTTGAGGTCGGCCTTACTACGTTGAAGATGTGATAATGTTCTGGAAGTGATAACGTTAACAAAGTAGACGAAAGCTTTAAGGTCATTCGGCGCTTTATGAGAGGACGAAATAAAAATTACGTGGAATTTTACGAATATTTTGTGGAGACTACGGGTGGGGGGGGGGGGGGGGTTAAGCATTAGGGAGGTGGGGGTTTAGGAACAAAAAAAACTTGTTGAGGACGGCCTTACTACGTTGAAGATGTGATAACGTTCTAGAGTGAAGGAAGTGGCCGAAAGCTTTTGGGTCATTCGATACTTTGTGAGGCGATAAATTAAAAATTATGTGGAATTTAACGAACAGATTTTGGAGACTGGAGACGTCAGTGGATACACCTTCCTGTTGAATAGAGAGTTTGATATGATGGTAAATATGACGAGGAGGCAGGACAATGGAGGAAACTCCACAACCACGAATTGGAAGAGTTATACCGCAAACCTACCATAGTGAGAGCTATCAGGTCGCGAAAATTAAGATGGGTCGGGCATATGGCGCGAATGGGCAACGATAGGACCGTGCATAGAATTCTTGACGGTAGACCAACGGGAAAGAGACCGGCAGGACGGCCGCGACGGAGATGGGAGGACAATGTAAGGTTTGACCTTCAGGAGAACGAATCAAAAGGTCAAGCGTGGAAGGAGAGTACACAGGAGAGAAAGCGATGGCGGAGTCGAGTCGGTCAGGCCAATAAATACTAAAAATATTAAAATGACTAAGTTTTAGTCATTTACAAGCTGTCATTCCGTGTGCATCAGTTGTATAAGAGATGGATGTCGATAAGCAATATTTACGCCATTCCATTCTTTTGTTTTCAAATGAAAAAAAAAATGCTGCTCAATCTATGAAATTGATAAATTCGATGTTGGGTGAACATTCTGCGAGTCATTCAACAGTAAAAAAATGGTTTGCAAGATTTCGTGAAGGAAATTTTATCGTGACGGCGCTCCACGTCCAGGTGCAGTAAAAAATTTGACGACGGAGGACTTCAATAAGGTTGAATTTTTTCCAATAAAGTTGAATTTGACAAAAAAGCCGAGTTTCTATTTGCACACCTATTATGCTCGGAGATGAAGTCCATTTTCGGGCGAAAGAAAAGCCATGTCAAACTCAAGAAGAGGTTGCAGAACAGTTAGGAATTTCTCAGGAAGCAACATCCCTTAATCTTTGTAAAAGTATCCTTTGCAATAAAGTTAAATTTGACAAAAAAGCCGAGTTTCTACTTGCACACCTATTAACTAATTCTCATCAAATATTTAATTTGCTTTTAATTTCTTTTGTGTCATTGTTATGCAATTTAATATCAAATAAATTCACTTCTAGCTGGCGACCAAATTAAGTAAAGAAGGATATTTCGTTATTAAAAGTGATCTGACAAGGTCCCAGCAGTTGAACCTGGCTGACGCTTTGGAAAAACTTCGTAATATAATTAGAAAGTATGAGATCGATGAAGTTCAACCTGCAAAAGAAACATTGGAACGACTGCGTCGAGGGTAAGTTCTTAAATAGATATTCACCTTGCTAAGCACTAAAACATGGACCTTATTACAGAAAAGAGAAGGCCAACAGAGAGCGGCTGTTTATAAAACGACATCGATCACAAGTAAAAGCCGACCGCCAAGGACCTACTAGTTTTGACTCGTAAATCGATTTAAGATTCCCCTAGAATTTCAAGCGTTTATCAAAGAAAAATAAATATTTGGACAGTGTCCTAATGACTTGCAATTTAACTGGAAATTAATGTCAATAATCGACTTAAAATTAACGAAGAACACTAAACCAAAATTATTAGGATCTTAAATAAGTTTTCGCTGACTTCAACTCGTGGTGTTAGCCAACGTGTTTTGTTTTTGAATCAATCCTAAACATTGAAACATCTGGGAACTCTTGTGTGATGAACTCGGAGAGATTTTGCAAGTTCAACTTGCGTTTTAACGCATGTTATGTATCAATGACGACCTAGATAAAAATGTTGTACATAATGTCATTGAGGCACTTAAACCAAGAAACCGATTTTGAACCTGTATAACCCCCATAGCGATAATGGAATTAATTGCCCCACATTTCGCCACAACCGTTGCATTGGAAATTGTGTAATTACACATCAAAATTTATTGGGTCACTTTGCAATCGCGGAAGTTGAACTGTGACGCAAACCGATGAAGGTATATCGGCTGACGTCGCATTTCAACGCAATTTCTAATTGAAATTACTAATCAGGAAATAGGTCGATGGGGAGCGAAGTTGCATTGTCGTCATAGGGAGGTGTTGACCCTGTGGTAACGAGAAGGGGTACGAACAGAATAGGGGTTGGAGAGTCGGTAGTTGGAGATCCATCACTAGTGATCGGTGAACCATAAGAGTGGATTCTTTCGGGAGTTAAAGAAACGTAAAGTCCACATTAAATGTTGAAATTAATCGTAGAACATTATCTGTAACCTTGAGAGGTCTTTTAATATTACTTGTGTGAATGTTGTCTAGTGGGGATATTCTGTAATATGGTTCGTCCTCATGTCTAAGTCTATTATAATTTCGTATATGTCCTATGCTCCTTTTCTCTGTAATTTTCCCTGTCTAGGTTCCTTCTACTCATGACCAGTTGTTTTGTGTTCTCTATTCGTCGTCTCAACTCTTGCTTCGACACTTCCCCTATTGCCTGACTAGGGGAGCACTTGATCGTGGAGTGATACCGATTGTTATAGTACCCTATAGCTATCTGCTTCTTTATCTCAACCTTTTGCGCCTCTGGTGTCCCTCAAGGTAGCCACCTGGGACCTCTCCTATTTATCATCATCATCACCGGCACTACAACCGGGAACCGGTCTTGGCCTTATTTAGCAAGTCCTGAGGCTTGTTAAATTTTCCATAATGATTTGTTTTTTCCGAGCAAGGTCATTAATCTTGCGCCAGAGGCTCCCCGACAGGGAATCGAACCCCGGTCTCCCACGTGACAGGCGGGTATACTAACCACTATACTATCGAGGAGCCGTGTGTGTGATATATTACTCGTAAAATGCTCCTATTTATACTGGCCACTAATGACATCGATAAGGTCATTAAGAATTCCAGCTTTTCTCTATACGTTGATGATACCAAGATATGCAAGATTATCGAGTCACCTCTTAATTCTGCGCTGCTGCAATCAGACCTTGACAGCTTCTCGACTTGGTGTGAGAAAAATTGCTTTGTACTTAACATCGCCAAATGCCAACCTATAACCTTTTCCCGTAAGCGTATTCACCCATCCTCACGTTCCTATACCCTTCATTACCAACGTCTGACCATTGTCCAATTTTGGGATCCTTTGCGACAGGAAGCTTAACTTCCTCTCTTACATTGACGAGACGATCCGGAGCGCCAATTTTGCCCTCGGATTCGTGAAACGATGGTCTAAAGAATTCTCCGACCCTCACGTTACTCGATCTCTTTACCTTACCCTCGTCCGTCCACTGCTTGAATATACTAGCCCGGTATAGTCTCCTTACAACAAGATCCATATCTGTAGAATCGAAAGTATCCAACGTCGCCTCTTTTGGTTCGCTCTCCGAGGGCTGGGATGGAAAAACCCCTTAATCCTTCCCCCGTACATTAACCGACTCAAATTAATCAACCTTAGAACCCTTGAGGAGCGCAAGGTCATGGCAGACATAATGTTCAATCATCGGGTCCTCTCCGGCTCGGTCGACTGCGCCTACCTCCTTAACTTAATTCCTCTAAACACAAACCCCCTAAATACACACAAACATAACCCCCCCCCCCCCCCCGCGCACCTCTTAAGGTTTCAATGAACCCCTTTCGCGGATTTTGAGAAGTGTGAACTCCAATTCCACGTTGTTCGACTTCGACCTCTCTACCCATACTCTCAAGCACCGCCTCTTAATCCATTCTCACCGCCAATCTTAAGCGGCGGTTCTACACTGGACTACAACCCGCCACCACCTATCATCCCTATTCCTGCCTTCTTAATTTGTCCTTGTTACCTTAGTTTAAGCCTAGTTAAGATAGTTCTTAAGCTCTCTAGTTTGTAACTTATATATACTTTAATTGCAAGATGCTTGAATTAATCCAATAAATGGGGTGGTAGCCTCACTAAACTAAACTAAAACTTTATTCTCGAATACGTGAAATCTGTTCTCTTCTTGTTTTGTAAACGCCCATGTGTCCATCCGTATAGAACAATCGCCATGTTTATGAACGGAATTTATTACGTGACAGCAGCCAAGTGGCGTTGCCGGAATACAGTCTTTTGTTGATTCCCTTTGACATTTCGTTACTGGCCTTCAGTATTGTTCCCGGATATTTAAACTATTTAACGTTTTCAAATATCTTTCCCCTGACGTTTATGTTGGTTTCTTGGGGTTTCCATATATTTTGTTTTGTCTTCATTGATTTCTAGGCCCACCTCTTCTCTTGCTTGTGTGTTGATTTCACTGTTTTTACTTACAGTTTCTAGATACTGTACACAGCCAAAATGGCTATGTCATCCGCATTAGCGAACACTTATCTGAGTCCGTTCAGGGATAATTCGCCCATGTTGCCGTCGTGTACCTTTCTGATGACGTTCTCTAGCACGAGGTTAAAGGGTGACACCACTCTGAAAATTTGAAGAAAAAAATCCATTTTTTAAAATTAAATATACTTAATGGTCATAAAAATAATATACGATTGGTCTTATGGGGGGAAAAAGTTTAAAAGTGTTTTCCTCGATTTTCTCGCAGCGTCTTGTAGCACGCGTCGAGTGTATTTCGGTGCGTTTGGATTTGTTACCTTCTTACCACTTTTATCGTTAGAAATAGAAAGTGGCTCTTACACACAAAGCAAAAGGTCTTTCGGGTACGTTAGAAGCCCGCTAAGTTGCGCAAATAATGTTTGTGTGAGCAGCTGGTCGGCTCCATGCGTAAGTTTGTTAGTATACAGTTAGAAAGCGGCGCTTTGTTTTGATTATTTCTGTTGAGTTTGAATCAAATTTCAGAATGTAAACATAACCTTAAAGTCTTATACCAAAAAGAAAAGAGAAAAGTGACAGGTGTGCTCCAAATTGTAATCTAGGACATTATTGTAAAAGACAGAGAGTGGACTGGAAGCGTTGCAAGTAACTGGTTGGCGTATATCAGAAATAGTTTTTGGCAACGGAAAGTTATTCTTGGCACCACGTTTTTTTGTGTTCAATTTTTCACTCTACGTTGTTGTTCAACGTTTATGAATAAACAATTCTTTTCTACAATTGGCGAGTTATCTGGTGTTCCCTACCCACTGTAAAACCCCAACAGGTTATGGACCCAGAACGGAAATAGAGGAGCATCTTCGAGAAAAGAAAAAACGACTTGGAAAGCTGAAAGAGACGGGTTAGAATCGGAGCACGTTGGGCAGCAGTCAAGTTTGCACATTGACTCAGTCAGGCAAGCAGAATCGTCTTGCAACACGTCAGGAGCAGCCCAACAAAACAAACGACAGGAACTTTGCAACAAAATTCTACACAATCGTCAAGAATATTAAAAAAAAAAAAACTGAAAATTGTACAAATTTTGCAGTCAAAAGTCAAAACTGAAGTTGTTACTGTTGCGGATTGGCAATTAAATGTGCCGGAATGTACTGGAGAAATCTAGTACATACGCTGTGTATACCAGTTACGCAGCAGCTTGCACCAGCTGGCCGATTGTCACCATCAATGGCGTCATGGCGTCCCTTTTTGAATTGGCAGTTATGCCCAATGAGTCAGTCTGCATTCAACCTTCATCAAGTGGACACCATCGGTTCTCGTCCGATCAACATACATTAAATAATAAAAGTCAATCTCAAGGAAAAAAGACCATCTTTTCGGGCAGTGATTCCATCGTTTCACTTCATCCTCTTGGGCCTTGATTCCATCGTTTGACTTCATCTTCTTATGTGCTGATTCTATCGTGTACCTTCATTTTCTTGGGCGCTAATTCTACCGTTCGAGTTCATCCTTTTGGACGCTGATTCCATCGTTTGACTTCACTCTTGGAACGCTTTTCTCCTGGACGCGACCACACTATCGGCCGCCTCTATTACAACATTTTCTGGTCCTTCGAAACGGATCCAGTGCTTAATTGGATTTGCATCATCGCCGCCCAGTTCGCGGCACATCGACAACTGCCAGTCACCTCGACACAAAGCAAGGACGACTGAAATTACTAGGGATAACGACTGTGAAACATCCCTTCGTAATGAGGACATCAACATTGATCTAAACAACACATTAGAACCGGTTGACGGTACCGAACAACCCGGTTTATTAACAGTGAAAAAGGGAACAGTCGATGCAGCTATGGTCAAGAAGAATTCCAAGAATATTGCAGTTGACTTCTCAGCGAAGTGTTCCACTCCCACAAGCCAAGTAAGTCAAATAAAACGACGCTTAAACCCCAGTGCTATCCACGAGTTAGGTTTAAACTTAATATTTGATTGCGACGAATGCCAAAAGGCAAAAGACAACATCGAATTTTCCGATGTAGTAGGCGACAGCCGAGAGAGGCCAGGTGCAGTGGTTGCTGGGTTTAATGGTAATAATGACAAAGAAGCTTTGGTAGACAACCCGTCCGATGAGTTGCTTAACAGTGAAATTACTCCGATCTTGTTAGAGGGGATTGCATGTGATCTTATTTTACAAGCTAACGACTCAACTTCATGTCTGCTTGATAATAAGGAAAATGTTCCCCAAGTGCAGAAACGAATGCTGGCAAAGACATCGACGAAGCAACACAACGGTTCCCCGACGACATTCCTCGGTCGGCGGAACACCAAAGATCTCGACCGACGACATTCCTCGCTCGGAAGAGATCATACCTGCTTTCACGCGGTGCGTAACGGTGACGACAATGGTGACGGCGGCGGCGGCGGCGACAACGGTGACAACGGTTCCCCGACGACATTCCTCGGTCGGCAGAGATCATATACGTGTTCATCACCAACCTGAGTCGAATACAAAGGTAAGGACATGCATAAAAGAAGATGACAGTTCCAAGGATTCCTTAAGTCATGGATCGGAGGACAACGTCCGCCAGATGATCATTGCAAATCAAACGCTAGGTGATTTGTTGGAGAAAAATTCACTGGAAACCGCTGTTGATGCAAAACGAAAGCAGGATGACGGTAGTTTCTACAACGATAGTTCAAACCAACGTGTCTTTGACAGCTGCTCCAATACAACAACCGACCACGATTAGGGACTCATCGCCGCTCAGTTCGCGGCACAGGCCACCATCTCTGGCACTTTCCTCAGCATACAGGAAAAGGGACAACCAAGTCCGACAGCAATCGAGGCAACCAAACATGCACTCCGCGCCGAATGGGAAGCCTTCTCCAAGCGGCACTACGACATCTTCGTCACGGCGACACCGGACCATTTACAATACGCATACTTCGCGGAGGATTGTTTCGGCGAAACCGAAGAAATATACCTGGAGGAACAGACGAAGCTCCTCGAGGCTCAGTACGGGCTCAAGTCAGCCTCCCCAACGATGGTCAACAGCACAAATCACCCTAGCGAGCTGCCCCCAGTGCAGCTGCCAATGGCCGTCATCAAGCCATCAGAAACGGAACCGCACCCCAGAACAGTGGATAAGAGTGAGCAGGCCGCCGACCAGAGTGCCGCCTGCCCAAAGCCCAACCTATTCAAAGTCCCGATGATCGACCAGCCGAAGCCCCCACAGAAGACGATGCCGCGCACGCATTGTGGGACACAACATGACATGGCCGTTCCTCGTGGGTTGCGAACTTACAACTCCGACCCAGAGGAACTGACTACCTTCACACGGACTCCAGAGAAAGCAGTGGGCACGGCGCACTTAGGATCCGTAGCAGAACCAACGCCAATGCCTCCCACAAAACCGCCTTCGACTGTTCCAGCAACAGTAGCTGGCCCGGTGACTAGCCAGCCCCGTGTTCCGGGGCACGAAACACCACGGGCAGCCGTAAGCCAACAGGGCCCTTGCACATTCTGCAGGGCCGCACACACGATCTACGCTTGCGAGGGCTTCCGATCATCCACACCCGGCCGTCGGAAGTCCTTCGCACAACAAAGGAAATTATGCACCAACTGATTGGGTCGCCACCGCCTACGCGACTGCCACTCCAGCAAGACGTGCCGTCGATGCCAGCGGAGACATCACACTCTGCTGCATGTCTTGACTACCGCCATCGACGGGACAACATCACCGCCGCAACGAGCCAAAGGATCCGCCCCCGGATCGACCGTCAGGAAGGGGCCTGCGCACATACAATCAGGGCCCCTTCACAGCACTCCGCGTTGCTGCCAACAGCCAGAGTCATCGTGGCGTCGGAGACCGAACAGAGGATTGAAGTCCGCGCTCTGCTGGACCCCTGCTCCAGCGGCACCTTCATTTCAACATCACTAGCCCGAAGGTTGCACCTCCGACGGCAGGCATCACCCGTCCCCACCTACGGTGTCGGGGGCACTCGTGGCCTTGCCACAAGGGCTCAAACCGCCATCAAAATCACTCCTCGCCTCCACGGCTCGAGCCAATGGATACTAAGGCCCTTCATTCTGTCGGGGCTCACAGAGTATACACCACCACCACAATCAACGACAAGGGATCTCTCGTTCGTGGCGAATCTGGAACTTGCAGATCCGAACATCGCCTCCGCCGAGAAGGTGGACATCATCCTTGGGGCAGACATATACCCCAACATCACCGTCGAAGATCTCAGGAAGGACCAACGTTCCGGCCTCGTCGCGCAGGCCACTGAACTGAGATGGGTGCTAACAGGCGCAGCACCCGCAATATCATCAAGCCTAAAGGTGACAAGGCCTATCATCAGCCATCATATGACCATTCCTCGTGGATTGCGAATTTACAACTCCGACCCAGAGGAACTGGCCGACCCTCCGACTGATGATCGCAGCTCCCATCAGAAGACCAAAAGGGGGTCTCGCCGGCGGCGGCCCCAGGGGCCACCTACGAGGCCCATGCAACTACCAGCCACCGATCACTTGCGCGACCCAACTACAAGACATACCCCCCGCCCGCTGAACCATTGCAGGGACAAGAGGAAATCGAGGAACCAGGAGCTTACCCACTCGAACACTTCAAGGCATCCCACCACACCCAGGACACCACGTGGTCAAGCTCCTGCCCAAGTCCAAAACTACCCAGGCCAACCGCTACCACCTGTAGCCACCACAACAGGACCAGGAGCGCGCAATGCCCCGCTTGGCGGGCGGCGCTCCCCAGCAACCAGCGGTCTCTCGAACCCCAGCAAGAAAGCACACCTCTCTGTGCATCCACAGAGGCTGCATTGCGACGACCCCGGGAGGCACTTGGCCCGTGACTGCCATTCCGCCAGGACACGCGGACAGTGCCAGGGTAGACACCGCACCCGACTCCACGCTACAGCACACACCCCCAACGGCCGCATCCCGCCGGCCACTCACTCCAGACGGGCGCCAACGTGCGCAGTACATGGCACCACCACTGGCCTCGACATAGCGAGACCCATCACCAGTCATCACGTGGTCATTGATCGTGGGTTGCGACCTTACAACTCTAACCCAGATCAACTGGCCGGTCCCACGACCACAAAAGGCAACAGACATCAGCGATGGGAAAGGGGTTCCTGTCGCCATGGATCATACGGGCCATCCCAGACTCAAGCTTCCAGCGCTCCTCAGGGCGGGCGGCCCCCTCTCAACCGATCATCCACGTGAAAGTGGACAGCCGACCAAGACCAACCGCCACCAGCAGACCGCACACTCCCGGCCCCTAGCCACCGTCCCCTGGAACAAAATGATTCGCCAATGATTGGCGAAGGCGGGCGGAATGTTGCGGATTGGCAATTAAATGTGCTGGAATGTACTGGAGAAATCTAGTACATTCGCTGTGTATACCAATTACGCAGCAGCTGGCACCAGCTGGCCGATTGTCACCATCAATGACGTCATGGCGTCCCTTTTGAATTGGCAGTTATGCCCAATGAGTCAGTCTGCATTCAACCTTCATCAAGTGGACACCATCGGTTCTCGTCCGATCAACATACATTAAATAATAAAAGTCAATCTCAAAGAAAAAAGACTTCATCTTTTCGGGCAGTGATTCCATCGTTTCACTTCATCCTCTTGGGCCTTGATTCCATCGTTTGACTTCATCTTCTTATGTGCTGATTCTATCGTGTACCTTCATTTTCTTGGGCGCTAATTCTACCGTTCGAGTTCATCCTTTTGGACGCTGATTCCATCGTTTGACTTCACTCTTGGAACGCTTTTCTCCTGGACGCGACCACACTATCGGCCGCCTCTATTACAACAGTTACATTCAAAAGTAGAGTCTCGTGATTGAAATGGATACAGTCAAATCGCAACTAGTGATGTTGAATCAGGACTCGCATGGAGGTGTCAACTATGTGCCTTGGAGATTAAAATTGGATGTTGTAATGAAGACAAAGAAATTATTTAGCATAGCGACAGGAGCGACAGCATGACCGGCTGGCGCAGCTGATACTCCTGAAGTCAAGGCATACATTGAAAAGGACTTAGAGGCTCTGCAGCTCATCGTCTTGAATGTGAGCGATCAAATTGCTTACAAAATTGCAAATTGTGTGACAGCAAAACAAATGCTGGATAAATTAGTCAGACTGTATGGCACAAAGACTGACATGTCTATGGAAATTTTGCGAAGAAAATTTTTCACTTACACTTTTGATGAGAATAAGTCTGTGATAGAAAATGGATGGAATTGTTGTCCATACGTGAGCAATTGTCGACTGAAAATGATCCCGTACGAGACTCCTGGATGAAGACAAGGATTTTGAGCATGTTGCCTCCCAGACTGGCACACTTTGGCACATCGTAGGACAACGTCTCAGGTGTCAACAAGAATTCAACAACGATGATTGAAGGGTGAGAGGCAACAACATCAAAGCAAAACGCAGGAGTCAAACCAAATGAACGCACCTTTGGCCAAAAAGAACAAGGCAAGCCTGCAAATAAAAGTAAGAAAGGTGGCGCAACATGTCACTAGTGTGGACTCAAAGGTCATTTCAAGAAGAACTGCACAAACCAGCCATGTGCAAAGTACCTCGAATATTGTAAGAAGAACTACGCCTGCAACTTGTGTGGACACAAATGACACTTTGCGAAAGAATGTCCGCAGCAAGGAAACAACGAAAGAAACCAGCTGCCTGGGTGGCAGTGAGCCTGAAGACGTCGGACCTGGACAGCAGCACGGATCACCTAGAGGATCAAATGACAACATGGTATCAAGACACCGGTGCGAGTCAACATATGACCTCGCATCGTGATTGGTTCACCGAATTTGACAAATTGAGAAAGCCTGTGTCAATTCTACTTGGTGATTCGACAAAAAGAGATGGCGCTGCAGTCGGCAAAGTTGAATTGGTGGCATTTGATGGCAGTCAGTGGCATCCGGTCATCTTGGAAGACGTTTTATATGTTCCAGAGTTGAAGTTTAATCTGTTCTCAGTCAGCCACATGCTCGACCAAGGGTATGTGATGAGATCGGACATGGAAAAGTCAGAGTTTCTGACAGCAGACAAGAGGACGACTGTCGGAATTGCAAGGAGACATGGCAACCTATTTGAAATGATGTTGAGACACAAGAAGCAAACCCCTGGAATGGCAGCAATTTCGATTCGAACGTGGCACAAGAAGTATGTGAGAGATATTCTGAAAAGAAGTGGCATAAAGTTTGTCGACGACTGGAACAAGTACTGCTGCGAAAATTGTGACTATGGCAAACATCACAGCAACTCTCGCGCTGAGAATGAAAAGACAGCCAAGCATCCCCTGGATCTTGTACACGTGGACATGGGGGAGATGGGAGAACCTTCACTAGGTGGCGCAAAATACTATTTAGTGTTCATGGACGATTTTTCGCACTTCAGAACGGTTTACTTCATGAAGACGAAGGATGAGGCCCCAGACAAGCTGAACTTGTTCGTGAAGATGGCGGAAAATCAACTTGGCTGGAAGATGAAAAGATTGCATTCGGACAATGGCAAAGCGATCAAGAACGCAATCACAGAGAAGGACTGAATTGGGAATTCTACACACAACTAAATCGTTAGTTGACAGGAAGACGTGGAGACTGGTAGACTGGTAGACTGCCAGAAAGGAGTGAGACCATTGACCTGCAGATGGGTATTGACTGAAAAATCAAGTGGCAAGCTGAAGGCAAGACTGGTGTCTCGAGGGTTTGAGCAACAAAAGGGAATCGACTACGATAGGGCATTCAGTCCTGTAGCAGGTTATTCATCGATTCGACTGATTCTGAGCCATGTAGCCTCAGAGAAATGGAAACTGATCGCATTTGATGTAAAGACGGCATTTCTGTACGGCAAGTTGAAAGAAGTGATCCACATGGTACAGCCTGAAGGATTTGGGGACGGGTCAGGCCGAGTATGCGAGCTGTCCAAGGCTATTTATGGACTCAAACAGGCACCAAAGCAATGGAATCAGGAGATCACTGGATGGTTCGAAAGATTTGGATTGGACAGTTCAGACGATGATCCAAGTGTATTCTACAACAAGGACAAAACCATCATAGTGGCCTTATTTGTGGATGATTGATTAATCGCAGGCAAGGATGAAAAAGACATTTTCGACCTCTTGAAGTTGTTTGGAAAGAAGTTCGAAATAAAACACAGCAAAACTTTCCAAAACCAGCTCACGTACCTTGGAATAGACTTGAAAATCGACTCAAAAGGAATCTTTATGAGTCAACCAAAATATACACAGAAGATTTTGAAAAGAATGGACATGGAACAGTGCAATCCGGCTCCAACTCCCATTGAACCTGGCATGGTGGCCGAGTCAGCAGATTTTGTGAATGACGAGAAAGTGCCTCTTGGGACACCTTACCGCGAGGCCATCGGTAGTCTGCTCTACCTGGCGACAATCTCAAGGCCCGACATCAGCTACGCGGTGAATTATCTCAGCGGACATTGTTGTGATCCAAAGAAGAGTCATTGGAAAATGACAAAACGGATCTTCCAGTATCTGAAAGCTACACCTGAGGCAGGTATCTACTTTGGAGGAGACAGAACAATTAAGGTGTACACAGATGCTGATTTCGGAGGAGAGAAAGAATCAATGAAGTCAACCAGTGGCGGTCTGATATTCAGAGGAGGTCCAATCGTCTGGTATTCCCTGAGACAGAAAGTTGTGTCAACGACAACAGCCGAAGCAGAGTACAGAGCAGCATATCAAGTGATCGACGACGTATGTTGGCTGAAATGACTGGCTCTGGAACTTGGCATCTTGAAAGAAGATCATCCGATCCCAATGTTTGTGGACAACAAGTCAGCTGTCAACATGTTGCAAAACACACACGAGGGTAAATTAAATAAGGGAAAGAAAAACATTGAGATTCTGAGAAGGTTTATAAAGTATCACACTGAAGTCACTGTTAACATTGAGTACATTTAAGGAAAGAGGCAAATTGCAGATATTTTTACAAAGCCTTTGAGTAAAGCTTTGTTTGAGTTAAATCGGTTATATTTGATTATGGGAGTGTTGAGTATGAATCAAATTTCAGAATGTAAACATAACCTTAAAGTCTTACACCAAAAAGAAAAGTGACAGGTGTGCTCCAAAATTGTAATCTAGGACATTATTGTAAGAGATAGATAGTCGACTGGAAGCCTTGTGAGGAACGGGTTGGCCTACATTAGAAAAGGGTTTAGTAACGGAAAGGTATTTTTGGCACCACGTTTTTTGTGTTCAATTTTTCACTCTATGTTTTTATTCAACGTTTATGAATAAACAATTCTTTTCTACAATTGGCGAGTTCTCTGGTGTTCCCTACCCACAGCAAATCCCAACAATTTCACTGTATTGTTTTACCATAATAAATTACATTAATAATTTTTTAGTATAAAATATAAAATAAAAATTTGTAATAAAAAACCAGTGTTCCAAGAAAAAAAGGAAGAGACCACGTGTTTTAAGGCTCGAACTCGAAAACTCTACTGAGTAGTGACGAATTGATTTCTCGTTGTTTGAGAAAAACCAAAAACGTCCGTCAAAGTTTTTTGAAGTATTTGGTTTTTCTCTCGCCGCCAACTTTTTATTTAAATTATTGCCAAGTAGTTTATTTAGATTTACTACTTGGCGTGATTATTACGATAGAGAGAGGTGGATTGTGGGTGTAGGACCCTTAAGAACTACCTTATCAGCATTTCTTTGCGATGTAAAAGGAGGATAATATCTATTACGCACGGGTATAATTTATGGATTCTTATGGATGGAACTCATCCAGTGGAGCATCTGTTGTGTTCATACCAGGCTTTTTATTGGGCAATTTAACATGTATCCCACTCCGTGGTCGTATGGAATGATCTGAGAGCATAACTTGTCTGCTGTAACTACACATTTGCTTACCCACTAACAAGCTTATTCTGTGTATTACCAACCGAATTCCAGAGGGTTATTAATACTGATAACACATCGATATAGATTAGTTTCCCTTCTTCGCCTATTATAAGTTACTGCAATGTTTCAGTGGATTAGCTGGCTTACATACCAATCCAAAGCGATATTAGCTAGCTAGTTGTAATGACACACGAGTTCGGCGTCCACGACAATAGCATGTGAGGATTAACCTGCGATTTCTCTACTATGTCTGTCTACGAAGTGTTATTTCTCATAAGCTTTTGTCGCTATATGGACTCTGTCTCAACATTGAATTTAACTTTCCGTGGTTATAACTTCACGTTTATATCATTCATTATTGCTTACGAGGTTGAATAGAATCGCATTTTTAACGAGTTCGATGCCCTTTTCGGCTCCTATATACAGGATCTTGTGGCCCAAGACTAATAACCTTGCCCGGAAGAATGAATTATTATGTACAATTTAATAAGTCTCGAATATGGACCGGATACCGGTGGAGAGACTTGCTAAATAAGGTCAAGACCGGATCCCGGTTGTAGTGCCGATAATGATGATGATACAGGATCTTGATCCTATACTATCACATTGAAATAGCTATTGCAGGCGGTTTCATTGTGCATAAATCTTAAATCTCGAGTATTGACAAATCAGCTGGCTCGAGTGTTATTCCCATTATTTTAGAGAAGTTGTAATTGTTTAACTGAATTTGGTGAATGTAATCCACCACTCCAAACATTCTTCCGTTTTGAATTCCGAGTCACAAACAAGTACGAAGAATCATTCTTTAGCCAAACCGCATAAATGTGAAATGTTCCGTCAGATCATGATGTGTTTCCTCGTCGTTGTAATATCTAGGCATTCAAGGCTAATGTACATTGATACCTCCTTTCGTTATTCTTTCCGTCTTCTCATCCTTGCTAATTGTTTTGAAATTTAAAGTTCCCCAAATCCTCTTTTGTGTGCGCGTTAGTGTAAAAGATAAACGGTCGCGTCATTAAAAATCTTCATTCGGTCAATACCTCTTATTAAAGAAAGTAGGCAGGCTGACTTTCGAGACAAGGGCAAACCCAGATAACCCGCTCCAAAGTAGGACGAGTTCTACTCGGGGAAATATTATATTAGTTTTTTTTTGCCTCGCAAAGGAAAATATTTATAATATATATTGACTCTTGCGCCAACATATCCTTTCGTTAAGATCCCGAATACTTATAACATGTTTTCATAAACTGCAAATGATGCCTTCTACTAATGGAGATACTTGGTATGACTATTCAAAACAGATATTCAGTAATACTTAACGCGTGGTTGTAGTTGTTAGTTAAATTCCTCATTAATTTCCTGCTATCGCCTTCTTAATATTTCGTGTGGTTAAAACCCATGTTATTATAACTACAATATATAATAAAAAGGCTTTTCATCTGAGGTTTTTATATCGGGACCACCTTCACTGCCAAACCATGTAAGCAATTTACTAATGGACCCAATACTATCATTTGATTGAGAAGGATCTGTATAATATGTTTTTATTTTGTTATGTTTGATTTGTTTGTTGCTTTTTCTTTTTTTGCTGATAGAACTTTTAGTTTTATTTCGTCTTAAGAATGTTACTCTTCAAACTTAGAACAACCACTAGCTCTGCACGTATATCAATCACAAAAATACATTACGTAATTGATTCATCTGAAATTGATGAAGCAGTTTATATATTAAAAGTGTCAAACAAAAAACAAAACGCCAGTATGGTTTCTAGAAATCAGTCCAACGCCACGGAAACGAGTTTCACTCTATTGGATAACCAACCCACATTTGAGCAATGAGAGAAATAACCCACCGACTGAAAGTCGTAAATATAACAAAGAAGACGTTGAATGTAACCTTCAATTAGTCACGTGTACGTCAAGTAAATGGTTTTCAATAAAGAATTATGATAAAGAGTAGATACGTAGATACTGAAGGTTGGAAAATTGATATATTGGGTAATCCAGAACTTACATAAGGAGTATGAAGAAGGGTTTCAGCAGGTTACTAATGTATTTGACTAGCATTGAATTTATGTAGCACACAACACAATAGCAGAGATACTCATAGCTTTACTTTAAATGCAATTCTAAGGCCGAGAGTATTTCGTACAGAGTGTTTCATATTCACCTATTTATTAGGTTAAGCCAAAAGTCCCATAATGCGTTCAATGTCGACAAACCTAATGTGACTCGACTTGACCTTTATATCAAAGCCCAAGTTCCCAACTTGTCTCATATACTATTCTGTTCATTTTAGGTAGGATTTACTTTTTGATAATGCACATAGAGCAATTGATACTTGTACACTGGTGCATACCTTCAGTCTACAGTAATGGCGTTGAATAGTTGGTCTGTAAACCTGTATATATCACTAAATTAGCATAATGAGTCTAGCAGCTGAGACTATTGGCTCTGTACTTTTAAATTATGTTACACGAGGGAGTGGGGTTCGACTGGTCAGAAATGTTACACGAAGGAGTAGGATTCGACTGCTATGAACGACTTAGCGGCGACTCTGAAAACAAGTTGCATCAGGTGAGATTCTGTGGAGGGAGTTCGGCATGAGGGGACGAGCCACCAGGGAGAGGGGTTATAGCGTTTGAAATAATAGTGAAGAAGAACGTGTGATTCGAACTGACGCTATGACAGTTTGAATCACCAAAAATTGAACCTAAGCGTTACCCATCAGGCTACTGGCCGTATTTAGAATTTGATTTTTTTAAACTCGACTATACCCACTGATGTGAATTGTTATGTTATCGCTATGGTATACGGCTCTGATGTATTTTCTTATTCGATTTTTCATTCGGTGTTCTTCACTATTTTGCTTGTGAATTGTTTGTGTATCTGTTAGAGACGCCACAGGGTACGTGCCGGAGGGATCCTATCATGATCATATGAACGCATAGTATGATCACTGGATAGAAGTAGAGACTCACTATTGGCATAGGCGGGAATTGACATTCCACCAAACCCTAACAGTGAGGTATTCGAGGATGGTCGAAGTAGCGTTGTAGTAAGAAGATGGCCGGCAACAGAACGAGATACCGTTGGCGTAGGTGTACGCAATCGACCGAGCAAGGTTGGTTGATAGATCGGGAGGCAGCGCTATACGAGGGTGACTTCAAACGAAACGAGGTGAAGTCCGATCGTAGGTCTTAGCACGAAAATAGCACAATTTTAATGAATAATAAATAATAAGCGTTTAAGGGAAAACTACAAGAAAACCCCCTTATTTGAATCTTAAGTTTGCATCATGTCAATTTTCTTATTTCTCGCCCAACAAATAGATGATTGGTTTCTTTTTTTTTCTACGCATCTAGCATTTACCCTTTTGAATCTCTGCACACAACTTTTTTTGTTCCAAACATCTCGAATTTGGGTTCGTCACTCTTTGGCGATCGTATTTCAGCTCATTTGTTTAGGTAATTTATAATGTTTTTATTATATTTGACTCCAACGTAATGTCTTGAATACTTTAATTTACTTCACCACAACACTAACTCACTCGCATTTTCAACTGCTAAATTCGTTAAGGGAATTTCCTCCCGATCGAACCGAACTCTTGAGCTATCCTGTCTTGGATGACCTCCTTTTCCTCTTTCCGCAGCCGGAAAAAAGGTATCTCAATACCATTCGTCATCATATGATGTTCACACATGTTCATACTCGCGTATATGTCTTTGGCTAAGTCACCGTCAGATCGATAAGTATTACACTTAACCGACTAGGATGCAAGTATTTTTTGCGCTATTGATGACTTTAGAAAAAGGATTAACAATGTAACAACACTGTGCTTTTATCACCTGAACATTGGTCGAAAGGGAACTAGGCACCGCAGCACATTACCAAGATCGCATTTGTATATTCAATTGCAGAGTGTGTTCACAATCTTACGAGGGAAGATCAATAAATCGTTAAAACATCCGAGAGATGGCACCTGAAAACATCATTGTTCAAGAAACAGCTGCACGAAAAAATGGGTGTGAATAAAATCTGAACAAGATTGGTCGCGTTTGGTTTTAGTGGAAGGGTTTAGTGGGGCTACCATCATCATCATCACCGGCACTACAACCGGGATCTGGTCTTGACTTTATTTAGCAAATTTCTCCACCGGTCCCGATTTCGACCCGATGTCATCCAGTTTAACGCTCCCGGGTTCTAGGCGGCTTGGTCTACGCCTTCCCTCCATCGCAGACAACGTCTAGCGCGCTGTCGCCTTCCATACATCCTGCCACAAATGACTTTCCGGGCAGGCTTATAGCGTTTGAAATAATAGTGAAGAAGAACGTGTGATTCGAACTGACGCTATGACAGTTTGAATCATCAAAATTTTTTTTTTTTATTTTTTTTTTTTTTATTAGACTTCTCTCGGGAGAGGCGAACCTATAGCGCCGACTGGGCGCCCCGAGATGCCATCAAATAACTGTTGCAGTTCTTTTTGAACAGTTGCAGGTTGTAACGCTCCGGGAACACTCGCGTGGGAAGGGAGTTCCACAGCTTCCCCGCTCTGTAACGGAACGAGTTCTGATACAGGGATGTTCGCGCTGTCGGGAGATGAACCACAAACGGGTGCGATCCGTCGGATTGTCTTGTGGAGCGCATATAGACCGAATTGCGTGGAACAATGCCAAGAATCTCCGAAGAACAGCACCCGTGATAATATCTGTAGAACAGACAGAGGTCGGCCACGCGTCTTCGATGTGATAGCGACTGTAGTCCCGACGTCAGCGCCGAGTCTCCGATCAGGCGGATCGCTCGTCTTTGTACGCTCTCAAGTAGGTCGAGGGTATGTTTAGGAGCCGAGCTCCAAACATGAGAGCAATATTCGAGCGCGGGTCTAATTTGAGATTTATATAGGAGAAGAAGTTGGGCCGGAGTAAAATATTTCTTGGCTCTAAAAAGATAACTCAGTTTTCCTGAGGCTGATCTGGCGATACCCGATACGTGTTTATACCATGATACATTCCCACAGACCGTGACGCCGAGCAATCTCAAACTTTCCCCAGCTTCGAGGGCCCGGCCATTCATCATCAGCTGTGGAACCGATGATCCGGTTTTCTTTGTGAATGTTGTATACTGGGTCTTCGTTGCGTTGAAGTCGACAAGATTGGCCTTTCCCCACTGCAGGACTTTATCTAGATCCTGGTTCAGAGAGTCAATCTGTCTACATCTCAGCTGGTGCGACGTTGATGCACTAATCGGCCGATCACTCGAAAAGGAGGAAACAAGCGTACTATCATCCGCAAAGCTGAACACTTTGTTATCCGTTGTCTCCAACAAATCATTTATGTGGAGCAAGAACAAGGTTGGAGCCAAAATAGAACCTTGGGGCACCCCCGAATTAACAGGATACAGATCCGAACACTCGCCGTCCACAACAACGCGGATCGATCGATTCTCGAGGAAGCTCCTCGTCCAGTCGCAAAGCTGTTGGGAAAGTCCATATGAACGAAGTTTGCTCAGCAATGCCCCGTGCCAGACGCGGTCAAAAGCCTTGGAGATATCTAATGCGACCGCCCTTGACTCACCATGCCGTTCAATCGCAGATGTCCATATATCGGTTATAAGTGTCAAAAGGTCTCCCGTGGACCGCCTGCCACGGAATCCGTATTGACGATCATTCAGAAGACCGTTGCACTCCAAATACTTAACCAACTCTGTATTGATGACTTTTTCCATTACCTTAGATAAAATAGACAGTAATGCTATCGGACGGTAATTTTGTGGGAGACACTTTTTTCCCGTCTTTGGGATTGGCTGAACTCGAGCGATTTTCCAGCAGGCAGGAAAGGTCCTCCGTGCATAAGATAAGCGGAAGAGTCTGCCAAGAACCGGCGATAGTTCTGGAGCACAGTTCTTAAGGACTATTGCTGGTATTCCGTCCCGGCCGGCTGCCTTCCTACAATCCAGTTCACGTAGAATGCGCTGAATAGTGCGCGGACGAAATCTCACATCCCGCATGGAAGACTGTACCGGCGAGATCACGGGTGGCTGCAAAAGGCCGGGATCGAGGTTTGAATTCGCGGAAAATAAATTCGCGAACACATTAGCTTTATCCTTTGGATTCGTGACTAACGTCCCGCTGTCTGTCACCAACGGAGGGAAAGAGGAGGAAGCAAAGTTACTGCTGACAGCCTTTGCCATTGACCAGAAGGAGCGCGAACCAGTTGGGCACCGAAGGAGCTTATTGATCCCCCTGTCGTTGTGAGCCTTCTTCGCGGTATCAATCGCCTGGTTGCACACGTTTCTGATTCTAACAAAATTCGTTCTGTTAACATCGGTGGGATTGGAGCGCCATTGCTTAAAAGCTCTATTTTTCGCCACTGTAATCAGCTCGGATTTTTTGTCAAACCAAGGTTTATCAGACGAACTTCGTTTGATGGAATGTGGAATATACATCTCCATCCCCAGAAGAATAATCTCTGACACCGACCCCGCGCAAGCGTTAACATCGGAGTTTCCGAAGCACATCTCGGACCATGGAAAGGATGCGAAGAAATCTCGCATATCGTCCCAGTTAGCGGCCCCATACTTCCATACATGGCGAAGCTGCCTAGGCCGGTTATTCGCTTGGTATGCAAGTGCTTGCGCGACAGATACCAAACAGTGATCTGAGTTTCCCAGTGGCGCAAAAACCTCTACGGTATAAATACTCGGTTCGGATGTCAAAAACAGATCCAGGGTGTTCGCATAATCGCCTCGGGCATCCGGCATTCGCGTTGGCTCCCCCACGAGTTGAGTCAAGTTGTGGCTTACAGCAAACATCTCCGCCAGCCTCCCAGCCTCGTCGGTTCTGTTAGAATGTAACAACCAGTCGGAATTGTGCACATTAAAATCGCCAAGGACAATAATTTCAGAAGCTGGGTGGTTGATCTGTATCCAGTCGACGGTATATGAAAGATGTTCGAAGAGGGTCGCCGGTCGATCGTCATTCGGGGAGCGGTAAAGACAACATAGAAATTTAACGGAATTCCTCAGTACGACCCTCAACCATATGATGTCCATATTATTGGCTTCCAACGCCTTCATCCTCTGGCAAGCCAGATCGGACCGTGCGAAGACGCAGACACCGCCCTTAAAACGGAATCTCGAATGTAAGTCGTATCCTGAGCAACGAAGATATGTCGAATCAGTTGACGAATCGACCTGGGTCTCAGTTAGGGCAAGGATATCAGGTTTCGTTGTTTGCAAATATTGGTGGACGGCGTTTACATTAGTATTGGTGAAACCGATGCCCCTGATGTTACAAAATGCCGTCACCAGTCGAGCGTGGGCCGAGCCTCGAGAGCTAGCCCACTTATGCGATGACGAACCTCTCAAAGTTCCATTATTTATCATGATATCTGCATGATGTTCCCCCTGACATAGTCCCCCCCGGAGATCCGAATGGGAGACTAGTTTACCTCCGGAATTCTTTATAT
The DNA here is from genome assembly GCA_963931805.1 of Microdon myrmicae. Lineage (NCBI taxonomy): Eukaryota > Metazoa > Arthropoda > Insecta > Diptera > Syrphidae > Microdon > Microdon myrmicae. Next base: position 188,039,208 of record OZ007497.1, read on the forward strand.
CAGAAGACACCATCATGACTTATCCCCGTGTCAGTCCGGGCCATCAGCTACACATTCGAAACACCGTCGAAGATTTCTCTCGGCGATATCGCGGAATGTACAGCGTGACAGGGTGGTATCTCACCTTGGGACCGACTACCACCTAACCAACCTTTTCTCGAACCGGTCCATCAGCCAAGCTCCGAAAGATGGCCAGGGATTTCTCCCGACCATTTCACGGAGCCTAAAGCTTGATGGGGTGGTATTTCACCGGGCGCACAGGGCGTTGGGACCCCGGCTACCACTCGGCCTTTAGTCGCCTCTTACGACAAGCTGGCCTAGCTGTGAGTATATTCTAACGCCCTACTCACAGGGCAAAATTGAACCTAAGCGTTACCCTTCATGCTACTGGCCGATTTTTTTGAATTTGTTTTTTTAAACTCGACTACACTCCACTGATGTGAATTGTTATGTTATCGCAATGTATGCGGCTCTGATGTATTTTCTTATTCGATTTTCGTTCGGTGTCCTTCACTATTTTGCTGTGAATTGTGTGTGTATCGTAACCTCGTTACGATCAGTTTCGCTGCGAACGAAGGAGCGAACAAGAGAATGTCGGAGCAAGCGCGTATGTATTGGTGCTCTATGTGGAAGTCATGATCGTGTGTGAAGTTCTGTTTACTACGGAAAGTGTGTGCTGCGTGTACAGATCACGCCGTAGTCACCAATTATAGCGTTTGAAATAATAGTGAAGAAGAACGTGGGATTCGAGCTGACAGCTATGACAGTTTGAATCACCAAAAATCGAACCTAACCGTTGCCCATCAGGCTACTGGCCGATTTTAGAATTTGATTTTTAAACTCGACTATACTCCACTGATGTGAATCGTGATGTTATCGCTATGGCATACGGCTCTGATGTATTTTCTTATTCGATTTTCGTTCGGTGTTCTTCACTATTTTGCTTGTGAATTGTGTGTGTATCTGTTAGAGACGCCACAGGCTCCTCTTCGCTCATTCGACCTAGGTGTCTTGCCCACCCGAGTCTACCGAGCTTGACCTTTCTTACAACGCAAGTCTCAAGGTAGATCGCGTACAACTCATGGTTGCAGCGTCCCGGAATCGTCTCACCTCACACATGGGGCTAATAATTCTCCTTAAAACCGTCCTCTCGAACGCGGCTAAGAGTTCAAGGTGCCTTTTATTGAACACCCAGGTCTTGGATCCGTACATGAGTACTGGTAAGACCATGGTCTTGTACAGTAGTAGCTTGGATGTTCTGGATACATTTCGGGATTTAAAGAGCCTTCTTAGACCATAGTAGGCTAGGTTGGATTTGATCAGCCGTCCGCGTATGTCTTCTTCCATATTGTTATCAGCTGCTACTATCGACCCAAGGTAGTTAAAGGATTGCACTACTTCAAATTCGTGCTCCGCTACTCTGAAAGTTTGAACAACGTTAGGTCCTCTCTTCGCAGAAGTTGCCACCATGTACTTAGTTTTTCCCTCATTAATGTGCAGTCCCAGTTTTATGCCACCTGCTCGGTCTGGGTGAAGGAGTCCTGTACAGCCGAATCGGTTCTACCGATGATGTCGATGTCATCTGCGTAGGCAAGTGTCTGGCAGGACTTGGTAACAATAGTCCCTCTAGTTGTAACGCCAGTCTGGGATTGCTCCTTCCGACGCCAGGTTGAAGAGGATGCAGGCCAGACCGCCCCCTTGTGGGAGTCCATTAAAGATCTTTATTGGTTTGGACAGCAATTCCGTTATTTTTACTTGACTAGTTACGTTGGTCATGGTCAACCTACAAAGTCTTATCAATTTGTTTGGAATGCCGAGCTTTCTAATGGCATTATATTGTTCTACCCTGGCTATGGTGTCGTAAGGGGCCTTAAAGTCTATAAATAGATGATATAATAGAATCTTAAATTCCAGACATTTTCCATCACCTGCCTAAGGATGAATATCTGATCAATCGCTGATTTGCCTGGGATGAAGCCACACTGATATTGACCAATGATGACTTTTGCGCATAGGGCTATCCGATTTTGTAGGATAGAGGAGAGTATCTTATAGGTGGTACTCAGCAATGTTATATCCTAATAGTTGCTGCACAATGTTATATCTCCTTTCTTATGTATGGGGCAAATTATTCCACGATGCCAATCTTCCGACATCTCCTCTTGCTCCCATACGTGCGCCACAATCTCATAAATTGCGTGATGTAATGTTGTCCCTCCTTGTTTGATGAGCTCAACTGGTATGCCATCAGTTCCGGGGGCTTTATTTGATTTGAGCTGTCTTGTGGCTTTTACTGCTTCCTCAATGCTTAGTGGCGGCAGCATTTGGTCTTGATCTTGCATTGGTGGAGTCTCCAATTCTTCTGTGAGCTGATCATTTAGCAATTCATGGAAGTGCATTTCCTATCGCTCTAGAATTGTTTCAGGATCCGTGATCAGTTTACCCTCTTTATCCTTCCAGGTGCAGCGTCATGTGTACCGCGGGTTATTTGGTAGAACTTCCGCGCCTGGTGCGGACCTCGCTCTCTACTTTTCTCTATGTCACAGAGTAAATTTTTTTCCAGGCACTTTTCTTTTGTCTGTGGAGTCTTATGTTCTTCAATTTGGCTCGCACGCGAAAAGTACACAGCCTTTCGTTTATTGCATATAAGCCGATAATGGCAGGCTTCAGTTTTTGCTGACTAGAAAACCTACCCCAAGCACATGGTGTTTTGCATGACAGCTGTAATAAATGTCATACTCGTTTCTTTGAATAACACCACTCCCCGTCCATCTTGTAATGCTGTTATGTCAGTCTTATATTCGGTCAGAGCATCGGCTAGCTGCTGCGCAGCTCGAGTTCTGTATAGTGAGCGGACGTTCCAAGAGAAAATTCTCATATCGATTATCCATTTTTGCTTCTGTGCTAGTCGTCATGTATCCGGTACATATCCGAGGCTCGTTAAATTCGTTTCCCCACGTTTTTACACAAAGGCAAAGTGTCAGCCATCTCTCAATTAAAAAAAGGCTCACGGAGGCTAATTTTGTAGCATATAAAAAAGCTAACGCCTTATTTCGTAGATACGGGTGACCGTATCGAAGAACCCATCTCATTTACAGAATTTGAATCTATACTTAGTACAACCAAAGGCAAAACTCAAGGAGAGATCGAATATCTTACCCAATGTTGAAATACCTTTCGAAAAATACGAACATAGTCCACACCGAAAAGAAATAAGGTCGTTTTTACTCTTTTTTTTTATTTTTCATTTTTTTTTGACACTATTTTTTTTAATACATTTTTGTTCGCGTGTACACACTCGCCCGTTTTTTCGAATGTTCCGCGTCTTCCTCTCATTGAGGTTAATATCGTACTGAATGATATATCTCGCGATGCCAAAAATCCTCACCAAAAAAAGATTCGTCAAGTTGTTCTCTCTTTCCTCTCGTTCGACCTTATTGTATTTTCTTCGTACACAAAAGGAAGGTGCTAGTGTGAAAACACTGTCAAATGAAATCATGGTCAAGTATCGTGATTTAGATGAGGTTACCACTGTGGAGGAAATCCTGACAGCGATCGCTATAGAGTTCCCTGCACTGAACGTGATTCCAATGAAAGCGCTAAAGAGTTTAAGAAGGAAACCAAATGGCACGCAGGCTGCCGTGATCCGCTTATCAAGAGAAAAGGCGAGCATGTTGCTAGCTACAGGTTTCCTACAGGTAGGATGTGTGAGATCACACTACGAGAACACATCATACCCACACGATGCTTCAGATGTTAGCTATACGGACATGTGGGGAAATCTTGCAAATCCGAAGAAGATCGTTCGGAAAACTGTTTGAAATGCGGTGGAAACGGCCACAAAGCGATGAGCTGTAATGCACAACCCAAATGCATATTCTGCGAATCAGGGTGCGAAAGCGGTAACCACCACTCAACAGGGTGTTACAAATACCGAGTATATAAAAACTTGGTGGCCAATTTCTTGCATATAAATGAACAGGTTTAAGTGCATTCAAATTAACTTAAACCATTGTGAAGCCGCAGAAGATCTCCTTTCCCAAACGGTTAAGGAATATGGTGCCGACGTGGTACTCATCAATGAGCAGTAGAGGATGCCTGGCACTGGTGCTATTACATGGGAGAAAGACAGCAGCGGAACAGCGGCCATCTGGACAACTGGAAATTCCCCCATGGATTGCAGAATTGTTCAGCGGCTGGAAAGATTAGCCTATGCGAAGGAAATAGAATATTTCAAATGTTTTTTGGACAGGGTAACACAAGAAGCTATAGATAAGAGCCCCCTTATAGTTTCTGGAGATTTCAACGCTTGGGCAGTAGAATGGGAAAGCACAAAGACCAACAGTAGCGGCCAGGCACTACTCGAAGTCTTCGCATTCCTAGATGTGGTGCTGATGACACGTGATGTACGAAATATTACCACACAGGGAATTCATAATTGCCAAATTGGCTAAGAAAGTCCAGAAAAATGGGTGGAAAGAGAACGACTTCGGTGCGGAACTGCTCGATTATATACTGGAAAACCAAATCGAACACTTTCACGCAGAGGCCGATGCGAACAGACAGACTGGCAAAGTCATGAAATGGCTAACTACCGCATGTGATGTTTCTATGCCACGACAAAGACAACCAGCAGAGGAAATCAAACCAGTGTATTGGTGGAACCAGCGATCGGAGTGCAACAGGTTAAGATGCTTGGAACAAAAAGCAAGAAACCGTAACATCTACCCACAGTTGAATGCGGAAATTGTCAACAAACGGAAGGAGTTGAGGAATGTTATTCGCAAAAGTAAATATGACGCGTTCTGCTGCCTAAGGGATGAATTAAATAACAACTCATGGGGCAGCGCTTACAGGATAGTCATGAAAAGACTACACAATAACAGTAGTCAGATGCAAAAACGTAAAAGTGACATGACCAGAATCGTTGCTGTCCTCTTCCCGCAGTGATGAGGTATTGAGAGTGCAAGAGTGGAGTATCATTGAAGCCGAGATACCTCCCGTGATCACCGTGACCACCACCCCCTCATAACCTCACGATCGCAGGAGACGCTCTACTATTATGTCCCAGATAGGTGAAAGTTTAGTGATTCATTATGTTGGCGGCTTCATCTTGGACATACTCCGAACTCTGCAACGCATCGGTTCTCATCTCCTGGTTGAGTGCCTGTGACTGTGCCCACTACCTGATCAAACAGAGGTTCTGGATTTAATGGGCTCTGACTACGCCGTTAGTTCTCCCACTGCCGGATTTCATGAGACTGATGTTCAGGTTTGTTACGACAGTTGTCTGCTTCTCTTTCTGTTGTGTGCTTCGAATGTGTTTGGACTTCTTGTCAGCGAGGCCGAGCTATTGATCACCGGGTGCGAAAGTGGGTCGCAATCACTTGAACTATAGTAACGATCCTCCAGATCGACATCGTGTACTTAGATATGTCCTGTCCTGATAGCACATGGAAGTTAGTCCTTTAAGGACTGAGGCCATCTAGCGTCCCCTTCCCCGCAATGGTGTGCGAACTAATGGATGCTAAGACCTATAACAACGATCGGACTTCACCTCGTTCCGCTTGAAGTCAAGAAAGAACCTGAAGATTCATGACCTCACCGACTCGACTCCGCCATTGCTCCCTGTCCCGTGCGCTCTCCTTCCACGTTCGACCATCCGATCCGATCTCCTCAAGGTCCAACCTAACGTTGTCCTCCCATCTCCGTCGCGGCCGCCCTGTCGGCCACTTTCCTGATGGCTTACCGTCAAGAATTCTATGCACGGTCCTATCGTTGCCCATTCGCGCCACGTGTCCGGCCCATCTGAATCTTCGCGACTTAATTACTCTGACTATTGTAGGTTTGCGGTATAGCTGTTTCGATTCATGGTTGTGGAGTTTCCTCCATTGTCCTGCCTCCTCATCATATTTGCCGCCAAATATACCCTTTAGAACTTTATTCTCGAATACGTGGAATGTCTTTTCTTCCCATTTTGTGAGACCCCATGTTTCGCATCCGTATAGAACAATCGTGTAAAATATAAATGTATTATCTACTTAATAAAAATTGAATTGAATTGGCATGAGGCAAAATATATACTCATTGTAATCGACACATTGTATTAGCTATCATTTATTTCGTGATGTTACGAACGTTAAAATTGAACTAATAAATTTATCTTAACTGAAATTATTATAATTTACACTTGCCCCATAAAATTCTTTTTACGGTCCTATGTTCTCACAAACACTGAATATCAAAAAGTACGGATAAACCTTCATCGCTTCCCAACACGAAATTATAGTCTATATGTGGTGGATCTAAACTTATGAGTAGAAAGCTTGCTGAAAGAATATTTTACACATCATTCTGTTATCGTTTAATATGGGATTCAACTCACAACTATTCGGATTATCCGGGTAGAATCTCTTTATTGAATATCCATTTCTCATGTTGTTAAAAACGATGTATACCGTTAAAGCACCTTCCATCGAGTCTTTGCTATCTTCGCATTCACATCTATTTCTACGCTCAGAACGCCTTGTTCTCAATGGTTCAACTGAATGTAAAGTCTCAGGAAGTTGATCTTTCGGGATCGAACAAATTGCCTGATTTGTGGCTAGATGTACGTTAACTGTACTATTGGCTGGTATTTTGAGAACTATTTATAATAGTGTCTGTATGTGTGGGTGCGATCTTCCCTGGTGGAGAGATTCTCGATTGAGAGAGAATCACCAGGACAAGGAAAACGAAAGGGAAAAAAGAGAACTATGGGGTGAATAAAATCATCCCCTGAGAAAAATGATACAGTAAAGTTAGAGAACCCCGCCGAGGAGCTCGATCCGCGCAACGTATTAAAACTAGATAGAAACGTATATATCCAACGTTCAACGCCCAGCAATTCAACGCGCGCAGGCCCGTGATCCTCGCTGATCCTCACTAGGACATTCGGAAAAGTGTATCGGTTAATCTCTTTATTCGCTAAAATAATTAAACGAAGTGAGAACAGTAGATTCGGAGACTGAGGCGGTTATCCTCATCGCGACCCTTTCGTGGTATTCGTAACGTGTGCGATTCTAATTCACCTCGTTTGTAATTGTGCTGAAAACATTAAGTGTAAGGCTATACGTGTTAGCCAGGAAGAAATAGGAACATTAAGGAGATTCGAGGTGTGATAAAAATTTTGTTGTTTCCCCGTTCTGCAACATACAATTAACAAAAATAAATGTACAAACGAGTAATTGTAACACTTTACAAACAAAGAGTAAAATAAAACAAAAATTATTAAAAGCTATAAATATAGTTGTGTTTAATTGGTGATGGCATTCACTCGGGTGTCGTTTTGTTTTTTTGTGAACAGTGTTCGGCGGAACACATCACTCCAACCGACTCTCAATAACCCGCCAAAGCACCATGATCCAAACATCAAGCAATCATCATGGGTCAACACTTATCTTCGCACACGGCACCATCCTCATGAATCAACGCTGAACACTTATCTATGACCCAGACATCGCATAGACGCTCTAAAAGGATCATAGATCAACAATGACCTAAGACAATTATCTTCGCACACGGCACCATTCTCATGGGTCAACACGGGACGGTCATCTGTGACCCAGCAATCGGATAAATATGAGCAATCTGCACGAAGACGCACATTCTTCTTGGAGACACCCATCGACATAGCCGCAACCTAAGTATTAAAAATATGTAGTCCTATGTGTTAACGAAAAATAAATTGAATTTAAATACTATCGGACTATGTTACCTAAATCGCGGCAGATCTTGTCTGCGATGATGGCGTAGACCAGGACGCCCAGAGTTTGGGAGTGCCAAACGGGATGACATCGGCTCGAAATCGGGACCGGCGGAGAGACTTGCTAAATAAAGCCAAAACCAAAACCCGGTTGTAGTGCCGAGGATGATGATGATGACTCTACATCTCACTTTAATCTTAGTCTTAACATAATCTGCTGTCGAACATAACTCTCAAGTACTTGACAAATTGTTTTGATCATATGGTTTGGTTTCCGACTTGGAAGTTAGCATATTCCACATCATCTCGACTAGCTATTAGGACGCCCCCCTTTTTGTGGTCGGCTAATTCTAGTCCACCAAATTGTAGCCATTCTTTAATCAGTCGAACTGCATCATTAGCGGTTACTACCAGATCATGTGTTTCCTTGTCATTGTACTATCCATGCATTCAAGACCAGTGTTAATCGATACTTCCGTTTCTTGGCCTCTCAAGCTTATTCCGCTCACCGTGCTTTTCCATTTAAGGGCACATGAAGATCACATTAATGTACGGATGTTTTGAAAAGGAAAGACCACTCCGTAACCAATGCAGTTACTCATCCATGAGCCTGTAGGGATGAGAGTATCTTGCACAGGCGCACGGCGCTGATTCACTTCACTCCCCATCACGAAACGAAGTCCACAATTGTCACTTCACTAAATGAAACCGAATACCATCGAATGATCGCCGAGGAAAGAAGAAAACACCAGGATACCACTGCACAGAAAATAAACACACGGGGTTATTTCATTTTATTGTTTTAATTTGTTGTATTTAAACTATTGTTCCGCGGGGATGTTTACAATGGGTTGCGATAATAGCTTTTGATTTACTAATTTGGTTGGAATTGTTTTCATTGATTCGCACTTGATTACATAAGTTACAATGTTATTGGACGTTACCACAAAGATGATTCACCCCGAAGGCTTATTTTGTCTGGGAATTAAAACAAACAAACAAAAACACATTCTCAACTACACTTGACTTTGGTATATATGCGTCCCCGCGGTGCCACGGCGAGCAAGAGAACACAAAACCGGCGAGGTCTAGTGATGGTGAACGACTCAGCAGAGTCACTTCGCAACTGGGATGAGTTTTCTCGAGAGAGGAGGTGTTTCTCTCGTGGTGAAAACAAGGAAGAAGGACTTGGTAACGTTGTGGCGGTTCTTTAATACAATCCCAAAGAACCGCCCATCCTCTTTAAATTAACCACTTCCTCTTACCATACAAAGCCATGGTACTTACCTGCAATTAGGGGCAGCGTAAGCTCCCCTGCAGCATCATACCAGAAAAGAAAACCCACCCGACGGTAGGCTATCAACCAATCATGGAATTTGGGCATGGATAAGATCATTGTTTAGGCAATCTTACCCATGCCATGCCTATGATGACCCGCCTGAAAACTAAATTCAACATACAGTATCTCACTATGTTCGTTTACTTACCCGCACATTAACCCAAACATATAGCCACCCAGCCTGACCCTTTGCCGCCGTCGACAAGGTTTCTGCCGACTTATGTCAACAAAATAATTTTCCTCCTTGTGCACCGGAGCTATACGGCTAGATTAGATATTGCCTACATCGGTGCTTCCAAGGAATCTTGGGCAAATACAACGACGACCCCTTTGTAACATATGCACATCATGTACATCATGCGTGCCACCATTTGATCTGTGAAATAGCGTTTTTGTTTACTTTGAAACAGGAATCTATTTCGTTTTTGTTTACTTTGAAACAGGAATCTATGTCGATCCCTGGCATACATCATCAACGATGTACGGGTACATCGCCGCAGCCCCCGATGATCGTAGGTTTGTTTAATCAGGTGTCCGCCGATCATCGTCCTCATCGCAGGGCATCGTATTTGTCCTATACGGACACATATAGAATCCTCCCCTATCGATGCAATTCGCGGCCATTGAATCTGATGGATGTGAGTTGCATCGAAGAGTCAGATTTTAGCCACCGAACCGTGCCGAAGTATCCAATTTAACGTTCGAAGTGTGCGCACACCAGGAGTGTAGAGTCATCAGATAAAGTCGTGTCGGTCTGATTGTCCGGTTAAATATATGTATTCCTGCTCAACATCGATTTCAAACGTAATAAACGTACGAATTAAATGAGACGGTGTCTCGTATATCTTTGTGTGGCTCTTTGTGTTTGTTTTCTATTAGCTGTACAACAATTTGATATTTAAAAAAATTAATAATTTTTAAAAGCTGTGTAAAATTAAATTGAACTATTATCAATAAAGATTAACTCTAAGTGACAAAATCAGAGTGTTTATTCTTCTCTCGGTGGAACTTTTAGATTGTTTGGGGAGTGAAGTGAACCAGTGTCGTGTCAGGCACCTACTTCAACCCCACAATGTATGTGTGTATGAGTGATCGCGAAGATCATATTGTTCAGTTCATGCGCGAAGGCGATAGAAAAACAAAGCAGGAAAACGGTAAAGATAAAAGGGACGTGGAGATCTTTGTTTATGGTGTGCGTTGCGGCTAAATAAATAGACGGCAACGCATCGAGGAAATGTGCTAAAAGAAAAGGTGGGACGAGAGCATCATAAAAGTTTTAGATGAGTGATGCCCTTGTGTAAATAGACGAATAGCCATTAGAGAAAGGTGCTAATGGATTACAATACTTTATACAATGAAAATTGTACGAGGGTTGCCTTGTATATTTCGGGATTAGAGAACAAAAACAAATATTGATCATCGAAAAACACTTTATTGTTTTTCAAAATATTCCCCATGAAGATCTATACACTTTTGCATGCGTTTGAACCAATTGTCGAAGCACTTTTGCCACTCTGATTCAGGTATCTCCAACACATGCATTCTGAATGCAGCAACCGCTTCTTCAGGTGTCGAAAAACGTAGACCTCTCAGTTTGTTTTTTACGTACGGGAATAAAAAGAAGTCATTCGGTGCCAAGTCAGGAGTATACGGCGGATGACCCATCAAATCGATGTTTTGGGTGCTCAATAATGCAGTTGTCGTGGTGAAGAGTGATCCGTCTTCGGCGGTTGGTTTTCCTGATTTCTTGGAAGACAACTGGCAAACAAATGGTTGTGTACCATTCAGAATTGACTGTTCTGCGTTGTTCTAGTGGTACGGTTGCGACATGTCCAGTTTTTCCGAAAAAACAGGCGACCATTTGCTTGGAAGTGCTTCGTGCGCGAACAACTTTTATTGGATTTGGCTCATCTTGAAACACCCAGACAGTCGACTGCTGTTTACTTTCGGGCTCATACACGTAAATCCACGATTCATCACGATGTCATAGACGTGTTTCGAAGCACCGCGACCGCATTTTTTGAGCATTTCTTTCGACCAATTGACACGAGCCTTTTTTTTGGGCGATTGACAAATTGTGTGGGATCCAACGCGAACAAATTTTTTTGACAGTCAAATGTTTATGCAATATTGAATGTATGCTGGTCCCACTAACGCCTAAGGTTGTCTCAATCTCACGATAGGTCACATGACGATCTTCCAATATCAGTTCGCGCACAGCATCAATGGTTTTCGGAACAACAACTGATTTTGGACGACCTTCACGAAATTCATCTTGGAGTGAACTACGACCACGATTGAATTCACCATACCATTGATAAACACTGGTCCTTGATGGAGCTTCATCGCCAAAAATTGAATTAAGTTCATCCATGCACTGTTGCTGAGTTAATCCACGCCGAAAGTTGTAAAAAATAATCGCACGAAAATGTTGATGATTTAATTTCATTTTTGGGCCGAGATGAATCTTTTAAGTTACTGTAAACAACACAAATAGCACTCGTATGTCAAAACGTTCTGAGTGCGTATAACCTCAAAAATGTCCAACTTTACGACAGAGCTGTCAATTGCCGGATTGTAACGCTAGGGTTGCCAAATCCCGAAACATAAGAGACAACCCTCGTATATCGTATCTTGGGTCGGTAGCCGAAACGAAGCCCTTGCTTGCATTTGTATATGCAGGGTAATTCGTTTGTGGCAAAGACGAAATTGGTGATTGTTTATTCTTTTAGACGAGGGATCATGATCGGGTATATTCCAGCTGAACTAACAAGCTGCCCGTCGCTGCTTTGGTCGTTGGACAATGGAATCGCCAGCCAATATATATATATATATTTTTTTTTTATTAGACTTCTCTCGGGAGAGGCGAACGAGTGGGCGCCCCGAGATGCCACCAAATAACTGTTGCAGTTCCTTTTGAACAGTTGCAGGTTGTAACGCTCCGGGAACACTCGCGTGGGAAGGGAGTTCCACAGCTTCCCCGCTCTATAACGGAACGAGTTCTGATGCAGGGATGTTCCCGCCGCCGGGAGGTGAACCACAAACGGGTGCGATCCGTCGGATAGTCTTGTGGAGCGCATATAAACCGAATTGCGTGGAACAGTACCAAGAATCTCCGAAGAACGGCGCCCGTTATAATATCTGTAAACCAGACAGAGGTCGGCTACGCGCCTTCGATGTGATAGCGACTGTAGTCCCAACGTCAGCGCCGAGCCCCCGATCAGACGGATCGCTCGTCTTTGTATGCTCTCAAGTAGGTCGAGGGCATGTTTAGGAGCCAAGCTTCAAACATGGGAGCAATATTCGAGCGCGGGTCTAATTTGGGATTTATATAGGAGAAGTTGGGCCGGAGTAAAATATTTCTTGGCTCTAAAAAGATAACTCAGTTTTCCTGAGGCTGACCTGGCGATACTCGACACGTGTTTATGCCACCACACATTGCCACAGACCGTGACGCCGAGCAATTTCAAACTTTCCCCAGCCTCGAGGGCCCGGCCATTCATCATCAGCTGTGGAACCGATGATACTGTTTTCTTTGTGAATGTAGTATACTGGGTCTTCGTTGCGTTGAAGTCGACAAGATTGGCCTTTCCCCACTGCAGGACTTTATCCAGATCCTGATTTAGAGAGTCGATCTGTCTACATCTCAGCTGGTGTGACGTTGATGCACCAATCGGCCGATCACTCGAAAAGGAGGAAACAAGCGTATTATCATCCGCAAAACTAAACACTTTGTTATCCGTTGTCTCCAACAAATCATTTGTGTGAAGCAAGAACAAGGTTGGAGCCAAAATAGAACCTTGGGGCACCCCCGAATTAACAGGATGCAGATCCAAACACTCGCCGTCCACAACAACCGATTCTCGAGGAAGCTCCTCGTCCAGTCGCAAAGCTGTTGGGAAAGTCCATATGAACGAAGTTTGCTCAGCAATGCCCCGTGCCAGACGCTGATGCTGGTATTCCGTCCGGGCCGGTTGCCTTCCTACAATCCAGTTCACGTAGAATGCGTTGAATAGTGCGCGGACGAAATCTCACATCAGGCATGGAAGACTGTACCGGCGAGATCACAGGTGGCTCCAAAAGGCCGGGATCGAGGTTTGAGTTAGCGGAAAATAAATTCGCGAACACATTAGCTTTATCCTTTGGATTCGTGACTAACGTCCCGCTGTCCGTCACCAACGGAAGGAAAGAGGAGGATGCGAAGTTACAGCTGACAGCTGTACACATGTTGAGGCTGGGGATAGGCGACGCAATGTGTATGATCCCTGTTATGATGGTTACATTGTATGTAAACCAAATTGTGTTGTTTTCAGATTCGACTAGGGAAAATGCGTGTGTAAGATCGAGATTGGCCTGGCAACCGAAGGTGCCGAATTGGCTTGGGATTTATGATGTTTGGAACAGAATGCTTATAGAGAATTTTGAATTCGAATTAAAGAATGAGGGTAAGAATTCTCTTCCAGGAGCTTTTAGCTAAATACTTTTGATAAATTTGTTGCGTGAAGCATTTATAGGTGCTCATGCGATTGCATTAGCAGAAAAGTATGAAGGTTGGGTTGTAGTTACAGGGGTTCTTCGGGTAAGTAGACAGTGGGGTTTGGCGGAACCGCCACAAGCCCACCTTGAAAAATGTAATTTGTTTGTTTGGATATTGAATTTTGCAATTGACAATTATAAGGAGACAACTACAATTGTAGTTACCTTGCCCGGAAAAAACAAATCACTATGGAAAATTTAACAAGCCTCAGGACTTGCTAAATAAGGCCAAGACCGGTTCCCGGTTGTAGTGCCGATGATGATGATGAACTACAATTGTTACATTATTTAAAGACTAAAAGAAGGACATAAACTACCCTCACATCTTATTTAAAAAATACCTACATGTATCATGTAAATGTCACGTGACAAAGTTTCAGAAAGTAATATTATTAAAATAAAGAAAAAATTGTCTACCGGGGGTTAGTTCAACAGACTCAATAATATTAATAATGAGCCGTTGAAGGATATGTAAATTTTGAATTCTCTCGTTGAGTAGGAAAACTTTTAACGAAGCTCTGAGGAAGCTTAAAAAGTTATTTGCCCGGAAAATCACATCAAGGGTTTTTTCAATTTAACGAACGAAAGAAAATTTCAGTCATCATCATTTCCTCGGTGAGAAATGGCAGTCGTTCTGTTCTATGAGAACAAATTTACAAATTTCCATAAAAACCACATAAAATTGTTTGCTGTTTATATAAAAACAGCAAATTTAATTCAAGTACTGTGTAATCGGGCTTAGTTCAATATAAAAGAAATTCAAGTACACAAAACGAATATATTCTTTACCGCACGCACTCCTGTTCCTTTAACTTGTTTATTTCCTTTACAAGAAATTTTACTACGATTCAGACATACAGAAAATTTGTAAATAAAACAAGTTCGTAGTTTATAATCTCGGAATAAAGAAGCACATAAATACCTTCACCCAACGATAAACAAATCGTGTACCTTCAACTAGATCAATTTAAAGGATATGGAACACTAGTTTGTACTTTTACAACCAGATGAAAATTGATTTTTCACATTAATTAGTAAATTAGTAAACTCTTCACAACATAGTTCACCAAAACAAATTACAAAAAAGGATTTTTTTCTCGGTGGACTGCAAAAGAGGAATGACAATTATAGTCAATCTTCAACGTAATAACCAATCATCGTCACAGCCCAATCCGCGTTATGTAACGGACAGTTTTTATTAAGCACATTTAAAATTGTGATTAACCGGAAAAGGCGCAGAGGCGTAAAATGAACAACGAGGGAATCATTATCCTTGAAACTAACGGCCAGTAAGTGAATATAAAGTTTACACGCAAAACGGCCGTCCAACTTTAATTTGTTGAAGATTTGTATAAATTTGACGTCTACAGGGCGGTCCTACGACTACGAAACATAAACCGAAGGAGCCTGGTAAGGATCATTTCGACACCGATGAAATTTACATAAGAAAAACTTATAAATTGTTTTTATACTTGTCCGTTCTTCATATTCTTCCTAAATTTGTTGTGTTTTCTTGTGGCTCTTTGTGTGATTGCCATGTGTGGGAGGGTACGTGTTTTGTTTGTGTGGTTTATGCCTGCAAGGTCCTCATAACAACAACAAATAGTTAGTGCTCGTAAAAGTCAAGTGCAAGGACATCTCGGCTATTACATAAACCCCAAAAAGGAAGAAAATATGTTCGAAAGCACAGCAAGTTGCACAACATTCTCCAAACAGATACAACTGAGACTAACTTGAAAGGGATAATAAAAACAAGTATAATCGCATTAACATAGTTTTTTTTTTTTAAACACATTCAATGAAGTTTGTGTAATTGAGATTTTGTATAAGTAAATAGTTGGTATATTTATAATTTGTATGGTGAAAGTTCTTGCACCATTAAGTTTAAAATAACTTAAATTAATTGGACAATCACAAGTAAAGTGTGTTCGTTTCTCGTGAAGTGTTATGTTAAGTTATATGCAGTCACCTATATGGATTGAAGTTATAAATGGTTAATTGAACTTGTGTAACAGTTTAAGAGTTATTGTGCAAGTCCTTAGGAGTATAATAAGCATTTGAAGAGCATTGGTGGTGAGTGAACCTAATAATATTAAAGGGACTGTTCTAAGTCGCATTTGCTTGGATTTATCATGTTATGTTACGTTATAAAACGTTCCTTTGAAATTGTAGTAATGAATGGAATTTGCTCAAAAATTCCTTGACCTTCCTCTATTCAAGTGAAGGTCTCGGAGAGATTTATACACATCCCCTTGACTTTGAAATTTAATGTTGATTAGGTGAGATCATAGGAGTATCTCCAAACGTGTGTTATATATCAATTTCAATTCAAGGATTCAACGATGAGCGTTAACAAAGTCAGGAATGAAGCTGTGCTTTATCGTCCTTTTCCTAAAAAGCGGTCCCCTTACGTAAAATTGCCTGTAGTGAATCATTTCACGAGCGCTTTATAAACGGCTTTTCTGACATTTAACTTATATTAAACTAAAGTTGTGGCAGTAACTCTGGAAACATGAGATGGTGACCACTTGGTTCGAACTTTTTCTTTCAGCGTTTAATAATTTTTTTTCAGGTCATAGACAGGCGAGCAATGGAAAGAGGTATAGGGTGATTATGTGACAAAATATAAGCAGGGTTTTCTCATTTAGAATGTATAGAGTTTTTAGAAGTTTGAAATGAAATAAAGCACATAAAATCGTGGCGTGACCATAACATTGGGTTTATTGAAAAGATAATTCAATGCTCTTAATGTTTAAATGTGGCATATGGGCGCCGAGGACGGCTTGAGTAATAAACAGAAGTATAATGTTTCGAGGTGAGGCTGTATATCGACAACAATGTGACTAATGTTAGCCTCCAAGAAGTCTGAAATCGGTGGGCTATCAGCGTGGAATAACGACTTTACATATCCCCATAGAAAAGAATCAAGAAATGTGATATCACAATATCATGGTGACCAAAGCACGGGCCCATCTTGCGAAATTATGCGCTCATCGAACGTTTCTTCCGATAAATTGATTTTGTCGCCTTCTTTGTGACATGTTGAATTCAAAGCTCTTCCGCCAGCCAATTGGGGAACACGAAGATATTCGTGATCATGGATCTATAGCAGTCTCCCTTGATGGATAGGTTGTGGCGGTTCCGCCAAACCCCACGGCCCACTTACCTGAAAAACTCCCATAACTACACCCCCATCGGCATAAGTTTTCGCTAATACAATCGCATAAGCACCTTAAGTGCTTTACGCATCTAGGTTATCAAATTTATAATCTAAAAGTCCCTGTTAAAGAATTCCTTCCTTTTCATGGATCTCTTCGCATACAAATTCCCTACAAGAATTCTTTCCATTATACAGGTGCATAAAACCAAAACCTATTCGGTACCTTCGGTTGCCAGGCAAATTCCAACCTTCCCACACATGCACCGCAATCTCCCCGCAGCAAAAACATTTCCTTCCCAAGGATAATTAATGCTTTCAATGCATTACCTGGAAATGCCTGCAAAGAATTTTTCCTACAAGGGCATTCATACATGTATCAATGCATCCCTGCATTAGCGACTCAGAACCGAATTTCCAATTAGTGTAGATATTCACACTAGAGTTCGATCCTGACGTCGCCATAGATGCCATGTACAATTGACACAGATAGTATATACAAACCGTCATTGTGTAATCATCTGAATTGCTTCGCAAAGGCTTGCAACTATCGATACATCTGCAAGCACGTTACCCAGAAATGCTACTTTGTTTGAATCTCCAAACAATCATCGACTTCGCGCATAGCCGCCGGATTAAATTCAAAGCATAAACAATGCAAATATAGAATCCGTTTCCCACAAACCACTTTCCCTGCATATACAAATGCAAGCAAGGGATTCGTTCCGTCCACCAACCCATTAGCACCTTTCCCAATGTCCATTCGTATATTTACACAAGGGCATCACTCATCTAAGACTTTTATGATGCCCTCATCTCATCTTTTCTCTTACCATATTCCTTCGATGCATTGTCGTCTATTTATTTAGACGCGATACACTTCATAGGCAACGATCTTCTCGATCCCTTTGTCCTTGCCGCCTGCCTGCTTTGTTTTGCCATTGCCTTCCCGCATGGGTAAATAACACAGATCTAAACGATCTCACACATACCACCATGAGCTGCATTACGAGATCTGGTTTTCTATTCCACCAAGAGAGACTACGTTTCTCTGGTGGTAAGTAAATACATATCCTTAGTGGAAAGGATATCTACCACCACACCACAAACTCACCCCAAACGAGGGTTGTATCACGGAGTCTAATTCCATCTCCTGACCGCGCTGGTCGTGCTATCTCCCGTTCTCCGATGCGCACGGGGACGCTACAATACCTGTGAGTCGTGTGTGTGCAAATGGCAAACGCCAATATCCTCCGTCCTGTCTGTTGGATATGACATTTAAATCGCATAAGGTAAAATAACTCCCAATTATGAGCAAAGTGTAATTTCCGTAATAAGTTTGATGTGTAGTCTGATAAAGTGTGATGTCTACATTAGCGGAGACATTAATAGTACTTATCTTTAAAGTAGTTTGTTTTGCGCTAAACCATTAAAGGAACAAATAATGTGACGATCTAATTAATAGCTTAAATGAGTGCGTTTGACTATCTTTCCCGCGGAACTTTGTCTTCGTTAAGCTGGTGGAAGGAAGTAAACCGAGTGCCCCTGTTTGGCACTATACATCCTCCCCACAAGGTCGCAGCACTTTTGAAGAAATATGGGTCATTGGCTCCCCGACTTGTGGGTTTAGCAGCGTCTCGATATTCTTCAGTCCAGATGCAGCATTTTTGTTTGTTGACGTAGCCGTCTCAATGACTGAGTTAAAACAAGGAGGTTCTGTCATGTGTTTGATTATCCATACGTAGGTTCTACTGACGACTCTGGCTATTGTTGCAGTAGGGTACAATTACTGAGTGGTAGTTCGTATCCCACTGCCCAGTGAAATACTTCCGACTAATCCATAAGTTTCGTAAAATAGATGGGACAAATCCTTAACCATCTTTCGGAGCTTGACTCATGAAATCGGTGAGAGAAAAAAAAAATGGGACGTACCCCTTTCTTGAGAGAAGTAAAAAAAAAACACATTTCACCCGAAAATGGACTTCATTGCCGAACATAATAGGTGTGCAGATAGAAACTTGGCTTTTTTTTGTCAAGTGCAACTTGTTTGGAAAAGGTACTTATAGCAATATTGGCACAAGGCTTGTGGTAGTACCTGAAAATGCTTCACGCATCATATAGATCAAATCTATGATCATAAAGTCCCTGTCAAAGAAAACTTACCTTTTATGCATTCTCTTCGCATATAATTTCCCGTAAGATTTCTTTCTTTACCTTATCAGGCAGAACCCCCATTATTACAACCCAATCGACATCAGTTTCTGCTAATACAACAGCATTAGCACCAGTAAATGCTTCACACATTATATAGATCAAATCTATAATCTTAAAGTCCCTGTAAAGAAAATTTACCTTTTCATGCATCTCTTCGCATACAATTTTCTGTAAGATTTCTTGCTTTACTTATCTGGAATTCCAAACCAATTCGGCACCTTCGGTACCAGACAACTTCCTATAAACAAAGTGATTCGGTTTGCATACAATGTAACCGTCAGGACAGGGACCATAAATATATATATTTATATATTTATTTGTATATTTTCCCAGCCGCGCCATGTGTACAACAATGTTCCCTACATACACATTGGCTGGCGACTTACACCCAAGGGACCAAAGCAAATACGCATTCCGCGCCTCTTGGCATCAATTAAATCCTACAGCATAAACAAATGCAAATAGGAATTCAATACCTACCCTTACTAGCGATGTCATAAACATCATTTCCCAGTAACCTAGCTAAAACCCATTAGCACATTTCCACATCGCATCGTCGTGTCTTTGTTTAGCCGCGACGCTCATTTCCAACAAAGATCCCATTAGCATCCGACAAGTTCGGTTTTATTTGCTTTACCGAAATCGTATCCCAAGAATGCACTTTATGCCCTTTCTTTGTTCTAGGTTCGTTCTCATCCATGAAAGAACCATGCCCACATACCACCATGATCACGATTAGCGGGTGAGCTCTGCACGAGCAAGATATCGCTGACTCGTAATATAACCATCAAGGGGAGCGGGTCTACCGCTATCCACCGTACCGGCGCCGGTACGGTGTGCAAACGATAGACGGAATTCGAGTCCAGTGAGTCGGTTGCGCGTACAGTAGCACATATAAAGTAAAATGAATTGTTCTGAGTTGTCGCTAAAAGTAATATATCAAATTGTAAAATGTGTCACGTCGAATTGAGTGGAAAGCGCATGTTTCATAGTTATAAAAACTTTCAATTAAAGAGAATAAAACATCAACGTACACGAACCTTGTGTTTCTTTTGCCGTGCCGCAGCTTCCCTGGGTGTTCCAAAGTTCTGTCATTGTTTCCGGTGATCGTGTTTTGTATTCGGCGGTATTTCTGATGGTGGAAGAAGTGAACCAAGTACCCATGCTGGTGCATACTTCTACCCCACAAGCTAATAACTTTGCCCGGAAAAACAAACTGCTATGGCAAATTTATCAAGCCTCGGACATCGGCCCGAAATCGGGACCGGTGGAGAGACTTGCCAAATAAGTTCAAGACCGGATCCCGGTTGTAGTGCCGATGATGATGATGACTTATAGCAATCAAATTGATATTGCTTGGTGAGAAACTCCTAACATTTCTACAAGCTCTCCTTGATTTTGACATGGATTTTCGTCCAGTAAAACGAGGTTATTCGTCGCCAATTTTTTTTATTGCACCTGGATGTGGAGCGGCCTCACGACTAAAAATTCCTTCACGAAATCTTGCAAACCATTTTTTACGTTTGAATGACTCACAGAATGTTCACCCAAATTCGCGTTAATCAATTTCATAGCTTGAACAGCGTTTTTTTCGTAACAAAACTGAAACAGAATATAATGCAATTGTGTAAATGTTGCTTATCGACAACCACCTTTTATACAACTACTGCACACGGAATGACAACGTTTAAATGACTACAAATTAGTTATAAAAACAGCAATGACTAAGCTACATACATTCAAAATGACGAGGGAATTGGATGCTTTCAAGTATGTATTTTAATACAACCAACTTCAAAGCCAATTTTCTACTATTAAATTCTTATAAATTAAAGAAAAAACTTGAAATACTTCTTTTCTATGTTTAGCGTGAATACTCAGCTCCTTATTATTATTATTATTATTATTATTTATTAGCCTGTAGGAACCCAGGAGTTCATGACTTCACCGACTCGACTGCGCCATCGTTCCCTGTCCTATGCAGTCTCCTTCCACGCTTGACCATCTGATCCGATCTCCTCAAGGTCAAACCTAACATTGTCCTCCCATCTCCGTCGCGGCCGTCCTACCGGTCTCTTTCCCGTTGGTCTACCGTCAAGAATTCTACGCACGGTCTTATCGTTACCCATTCGCGCTACATGTCTGACCCATCTTAATCTTCGCGACTTGATTTTCCCTATTATACTATTGTGGGTTTGCGGCATAGCTCTTCCATTTCGTGGTTGTGGAGTTTCCTCCATTGTCCTGCCTCCTCGTTATATTTACCTCCAAAGATACCCCTTAAACCTTTATTCTCGAATACGCGGAATTTTTCTTCCCGTTTTGTGAGAGTCCATGTTTCGCATCCGTATAGAACAATCGCCATGATTATGGTTCTATAGACACGGAGCTTTATATTACGTGATAGCAGTGCTCTCGCCGTAATGATGTATTTTGTTTTGTCTTCATTTATTTCTAGGCCCACCTCTTCTGCCGCTTGCATGATGATTTCACTGTTTTTACTTAGTTTCAAGATTATCGCCCAGAACGGCGATGTCATCCGCATATGCGAGCACTTGTGTGACCCCATTCAGGAATGTCTTGTACCTTTCTGATGACATACTCGAACACAAGGTTAAAAAGACACGGTGAGAGGCCAACCCCTGTTTTAGTCCGTCCCGGATTTCAAATGGTTCTGAGAGGTGGTTTTCTATTCTAACTCGCCCTTTGTTTTCGTTCATGCAAATTTGAATGAGGGCGGCATATTTTTTCGGGATTCCCAGCTCAACTACAATATGGTTAGAGTGTTTGCCTTGCGACTGAGTCGTAGGCTTTTTTGAAGTCAACGAACAGTTGGTGAACCGTCTCTCCGTATCCCCACCTCTTTTCCAGCAGTTGCCTTATTGTGAACATTTGGTGGCTGGTTGACCGGTTCCTACGGAATCCGCATTGGTAGTCTCCCAGTATTTCTTCTGCGTACGGTGTGATTCTCACCAGTATGACATTTGTTAATATTGTATATGTAGTTGGGAGCAATGATATTCCTCTGTGGTTTTCGCAGTCAGATCTGTGTTTTTTTTTTTAAATGAGGACGACTATTGACGTTTTCCATTCTCCCGGAGCGACTTCCTTATCTCATGTTGTTTTGATAAGCTGGTGGATCTTTCGAGCGGTTGGCTCTCCTCCATGCTTCAGAAGCTCTGCCGATATGTAGACTCCGGGAGCCTTGTTGTTTTTCAATCGATTTATTACGTCTACAATTTCGTTGAAAGATTGCTCTGGGATCTGAGGCTCGGCTGTATGTTTATTTGTGGTTAATGGGTGCGCACATTGAGCAGGTTTTCAAAACACTGCTTCCATCTTGTCACGATATTGTTTGTTTCTGTGACCAGACAGCTGTTTGCGTCTCGAATTATTTTGGCTCTCACTTGGTAGCCATTTGTAACTGAATTTATTCCGGTATACATACCTCTGATGTTCTTTGCTCTAGAATTTTCTAGGACTTTTTCGATCCGAGCCTTCTCCCATTCGCGTTTTTGTCTCTTTCCGAATCGGCGCGTATCTTTCTGCGTTGACTTCATCATATCTTTCTAAGTGGATCACTCTGAAGCGTTTACGTTCTTCGATCTTCGCGCTGCACTCATCGTCAAACCAAGGTTTGGACTAAATTGTTTTCTTAAATCCTAATACATTTTGGGCTATTTGGTTGATTGTGTCTCTGATCGATGTCCATTTAGTCCACACTATTGGCTTCCTCTTCCTCACTGCTCCCATTCTCTAGAATGCTAAATCTATTCGGTAGTTCGTCTTGATATTCAGCCCTTTTGCGCAGGTCTTTTAGTTTATCAATGTCGAACTTTTTGCTCATCTCCCGTGACTGGCCGTGGGATTGCTGCGAGCCGACTCCTGATTTTGCCCATCACTAGAAGATGATCGTAGTTGCAATCTGCTCCTCTATATGATCTTACGTCAGGGATATTCGAGTGGTGTCTTTTGTCTATGAGGAAGTGATCTATTTGGTTACGCGTTACGCCGTCGGGTGATATCCATGTGGCTTTATGAATTTGCTTGTGCTTGAACATCGTGCTTTTCACTAACAGATCTTTTGACGCTGCGAACGTGATAATTGGAATTCCATTATCATTTGAAACGTCATGTAGGCTTTCTTTACATATAGTTGGTTGGAAGATATCTTCCTTTCCAATTTTCGCATTGAAGTCCCCGAGGAGGATTTTAACATCGGATGATGAGATCCCGTCAAATACTTCCTCTAAGGTCTAGTAGAACGTGTCCTTCGTTTCTTCGTCCGTAGATTCTTTTGGGGCATGTACGTTTATAAATACATAATTGTACCATTGTCCCTGTATTTTTAGCGCCGACATTCGGTCATTAATAAATTTCACATCTTTTACATGTGGCGTAATCTTTTTGCTTATGATGAAGCCGGTTCCGAGGTTATGTGTATCGATGCCTCCACACACCAGTGTAAATCCGTTGGTTTCGATTACTTGATGTGGGAGGCGGACTTCCTGAAACGCGACGATGTCCATTTTATACTGTTTTCGAGATATCTAGTGCCGCATATTTGCTTTCAACGACGTAATCCATAAACTGGCTCCTATTTTTGATAAGGTATGTCATTACATCTGTCAATGTTAATAAAGCTGAATTAAATTGTTTGAATCAGCGGGAGGCTGAGCATATTATCCTTCCGTTTCGTACAGAATTGTGAGTATTAAGAGTTATACACATGAAAATTGCGGCAATAATGTCCGGTGTAGTATCACGAATCTGTGCCCATACAATGTGATATTAACCTACTGTTATTTAATTCACTTCTACGATGCGCAGTCAAATACTTTTCTCCGCTACTGGAGCACGTTCCAGTAGTGAATGACTTCCAAAGCCATTACTTTATAACTTCAAAATATATTTAAAATAACTACAAGATAACATGTAATATATCAATAAATTAAATTAAAGTTGAGAAATGATTTTAAAATATAAAACAGTTCCAGACATTTTTCCATCTGAATCGGTTTGTTTATCGTTCTTAAATAATTCGAAAAGACTACTGTGGGGTAGGACAATCCAATAAAGGTCTAACATTATCATCTTGGGAATGAATTTGCAATCCTATTATCGTCTCAATTGCGATTAAAGAAAACATTTATTTTAGCTCAACTCCAGTATAACACCTATAAGCATGAAGATCTATTCTAGCAGAGCAGGACTTATGCGCTGGCAGTCAATTATATCCAAATCATCCTCATCTAGGATTTCAATCGCCTTAGAGTCATCCTCCATTTTGGGCTCATTAACAGAAGATTCTATTTCCCGAATTGACTGCATAAGGATCTTAAATCTATTTTGTCTTTCACACAGTTTGTTATTCAATTTTTCCGATTCATTTTCTAGAGTTATCAATTCAGATCGCAAGGTTTGCAGTTTCATCTCACTTTTTGATCGATCCGGTTTCTCATTGATAACTTTCGCTATAGCATCATATTCTTCACGATTCTTTCTAACTTTTCGCGCATACATCAAATTTAATTTGCAAGTCTCCAGTTCCTCTTTAGCTATTTCTATACTACTTTCTATTTTATTGGATAATGAAGCATAATTACTCAGTTCCTCATTGATCATTTGAATTGTCCTTTCTGACTTATGAGTCACGAAAACACATTGTGCCAGTTGGGCCATTAAACGATCGTAGTATATTTGGCTACAAATGGAGAATAATTTTAATTAAATTATATTGCGGTGGAATAGAGAAATTCGTCATTTGTACTTCTCTTGATTGTCTGTTGTGTTGCACCATTTAAGAAAAGTTTTCAAGAGTATATTCAACCTACGATCATCACCTGTGCCATCACCGTCGATTAGTAGACGGCGCTTAATTATGTCCTCTACAATTAAAAAGATGTTACAGCTATATGAATATTTAATTATTTACGGCTCACCATCGGTCATGAGCGTATATGTGACTATTTATTTCTAATCAAAGCAAATTTTAAAAGCGACACTTAAGTCACTGCAAAATAATGATCTGGAGCACATAAACAAACAATCATGTCGCAATGTCAAAATGAACCACGAGTGCTGCCAAGTTTGGAGACTACGGGTTTGTTTAGATATGTGATCAGAAAAATTAAGTTGTCCACGGTGATATATGAAATATTGTAGAAGTGTGGGAAATTTAACATTTATATCTTGAAGAATGACTAACTACAGGATTTTAAAAACAAATTAAATCAATAATTATTGAATTTAAGCACAAAGGAAAAATCTTCGACTTTTGTCTGCCAAATTCAAACGCAAGTGTTGCTAAAAATAACCTAAACTTGTTTTTAGCATAGGGTTTTCCAATAGGGGCTTGACAACTTTTTTTCGGTAGTAAATTTTTATAATTTGCAGACGTTCGTTCATGTACTTAACCATGATAAAAATGTTGAGTTTACTGAATAAATTGACAGTGACAGCTCAATGATTAGTGAAAGGGTGCGTTCACAATCAAATTCAAAGTTCTCAAGTCCCTATTGGAAAACCCGATAGAAATGCAATAGTAGTGAAGTCAAGATTGGGAAAAATGATGAAGATGATTAAATCATTATGACTAATATCATTGAATATAGAGGAAATCAATGGTCAGATAGGACATGTAATATCATCGGAAACCCCCAATAAAAATGATAAAAGAAAATGTGCATCGTAGTTTATGGACGACCAGGCGTGAGTCGCCTTGCTGGGCCTTATGAGTAGGAAGTTAGAATATACTCACAGTTAGGCTGACTTGTCGTAAAAGGCGAATAAAGGCCAAGTGGTAGGCGGGGTCCCAACGCCATGCCGCTCGATGAAATACCACCCCTTCAAGCTATAGGCTCCGTGAAATGGCCGGGAGAAATTCCTAGCCATCTTTCGGACCTTGGCTGATGGACCGGTTCGAGAAAAAGTTGGTTTAGATGGTAAGTCGGTCCCATAGTGAGATACCACCCAGTCACGCTGTACATTCCACGATATCGTCGAGATATATTTTAGACTATGTTTCGGATGTATGGCTGATCGCCAGGACTGACACGGGGATAAGTCATGATGGTGCCTAGAGATCAAGAATTCCAGAGGCAAACTAGTTCACCATTCGGATCTCCCCCGGGACTATATCAGGGAGAACATCATGCATATATTTTGATAAATAACCGAACTTTAAGAAATTGTTGATCCCGTAATCGGGTTCGTTCTCCACACTCTGTCGACGTTCGACTGTGTTCAAAATGATTGATACGCGATGGATCTCACGCAGAAGGAGATAATTGTGAGACTTCCTGAAAATGGAAGGGGGGGTGTTATGAGGTACCAGAGGTGGGTGGAAATCCGAGGGAATATGTGACTGTTTGATACTGTACTTTAGAAAACGATAGTTTTCTACAACGTCGCTGCCTCGAAGCTAATGTCGGGATGCACTTTGCAGTGATCATAATGTGCTGGCCAGCAACTGATCAAGGTACCTGTCACGTAGGTCTTCTCGCCGTGCTCGATCCCTGACAGGGCCAGTCGAGTTACTGGTTTCGCAACCTGACAGGGTACCCGGAAGGCACAACCTTTTGCATAGGTTATATTACCGATGTTGCAACCTGGCAGAGTCAGTCGCGCAATTGATTTCGCAGCCTGCCAAGGTAATCGGGACGATGTTCATAGATCTCTAGAATAGAATCTCGTTCGAGAGGATTCGATGATGGAGGCCGGCGACGAGGGAGGTGGTCCGCAACAAGGGTTGGCGGAGAAGAGGACGAGGTCAGAGCCTGGAGAACTCATGTACGGTTGACTAGCCGATCAGATCAACGAGCCGCAAATCCTTGCGACTGATGCCCCAGTCAACCCTGGAATAAGGTTTTCCCTTACCTGAGATCATGCCGATAGCGGAGTGATAGTCTCCGCGATGGCGCAAGCATGCGCCTCTGGTCCAAAATTGTCCGTAACGGGTGCCGAAATGACGGGAGACGTTGACGTCGGCCGGAAGTCAATAAAACTGGTAGTAATGATGCACCAGAAGACGCAAATGATGGTGATGATGGTGACCACACAATTGGCCGGCCTCATTTCGAACTGTCTCTAAAATTCCGCAACCTCATTCACACCAATAATCCATCTGAAGCCGTCCGACTAAACAGACACCAAGGCAATCACGAAAATAGATGACGGCACACACACTAGCGATCAATACAATCTCTACTATAACTGCAAAACCACACTGCATTCACTTTGTGTAAATTTCAAAAGGATACGGCACGTATGGTATTTGAAGCTGTTCAATTCTTAATTTCGTCAAATGTTCTTCCAATTATGTACCGCTAATCATAGAGTTGTCTCTCTCTCTCTCTCTCGTCACATGTAAATTGTTAAAAACGTTATAAACTGTATCTAATTAAAATTTTGTTTTCTTATTGAATCAGTAAATCCCACCTCTTCACATGAAATGCAAACCATAACTAAACTCCCGATCGAGTCGAGGGCGAGAACTCGTCCTTAAATCGAACATACAACACACAAACACATACACATACTCACGATACATGATGCAACCCTCACATGACATGCAATCCTAACAGGTTGACTGCAAGAAACGACGCACAATTCATGCAGACGATCCTTACGCAGCCTGTCAAGGAACCAACCCCGACACCTGCGACGAGGGTAGCTGCATCGTGATCCCCAGCAAAGACAGAGACCGAATGTACGATGTACACAAACAGCAGAAAGTTTACCTCAATTCCGATGCTGTTAAAGGTTCCTTCGTGGGATACAAAAGTGGGGTGCTGTTCTTCGAAGATTCTTGGTATTATTCCACGCAATTCCGCTTATATGCGCCCCACAAGACAATCCGACGGATCGCACCCGTTTGTGGTTCATCTCCCAACGGCGCAAACATCCCTGCATCAGAACTCGTTCCGTTACAGAGCGGGGAAGCTGTGGAACTCCCTTCCCACGCGAGTGTTCCCAGAGCATTACAACCTGCAACTGTTCAAAAAGAACTGCAACAGTTATTTGATGGCATCTCGGGGCGCCCACTCGGCGCTATAGGTTCGCCTCCCCCGAGAGAAGTCTAATAAAAAAAAAAAAAAAATTGTTTACAAGGAAAAATAAACAGTTTGTTTGATTTCTCCTGTGGCCGCACAGTAAACAGACTAATAACGGCATTTTGTAACATCAGTGGCATCGGTTTCACCAATACGAATGTAAACGCTATCCACCAATATTTGCAAACAGCGACACCTGATATCCTTCGCCTAACTGAGATCCAAGTCGACTCGTCAACTGATACGACATATCTCCGTTGCTCAGGATATGACTTGCATTCGAGATTCCGTTTTAAAGGAGGAGTCTGCGTCTTCACGCGGCCTGATCTGGCTTACCAGAGGATGGAGGCGTTAGAACCCAATAACATGGACACCATATGGTTGAGGGCCGTGCTGAAGAATTCTGTTAAATTTCTTTGTTGTCTTTTCCGCTCCCTGAATGACGATCGACCAGTGATATTTTTCGAACATCTTTCACGTATCGTCGAATGGATACAGATCAACCATCCGGCTTTTGAAGTTGTCGTCCTTGGCGATTTTGATGAAAACATTTCTGGCTAGTTGGTACATTTTAAAAGAACGGACGATGCTGGGAGTCTGGAGAGCTGTTCGCTATTAGCTGAAATTTTACTCAAATCTTGGAGGAACCTACGCGAGTGCCGGATACCCGAGGTAATTGTGCGAACACCCTGGATCTGTTTTTGACATCCGAGCCGAGGGTTTATACCATGGAAATTGCTGCCCCTTTGGGAAACTCAGATCACTACTTGGTATTGGTTGCATAACCACTTGCATTTCAAACGAATTACCGATCTGAGAAGTTTCGCTATGTATGGAGGGGTATGGGGATGCAAACAGACGATTTGCATGATTTCTTCGCATCCTTTCCGTGCTCGGAGGCGAGCGTTGAAGAGTCCGATGTCAACGCATGAGCGGAGTGAGTCACGGAGATTATTCTTCTGGGGATGGAGATATACATTCCATCTCCATCAAAGAAATTCATCGCATAAACCCTGGTTTGATAAAGAATAGAGCTTTTAATCAATGGACCTCCAATCCCATCAAGTATAACAGAACGAATTTTGTTAGAAGCAGAAACGCGTACAACCAGACGATTGACACCACAAAGAAGGCTTAAAACGACAGAGTCACTAATAAATTCCTCGAGTGCCCAACTGGTTCGCGTCCCTTCTGGTCAATTGCAAGGGCTGTCTGGACTAACCTCGCTTCCTCCTCTTTTCTTTCGTTAGTGACGGACGGCGGAACGTTAGTCACAAATTCAAAAGATAAAGCTAATGTGTTCGCGAATTTATTTTCCGTGAATTCAAACATCGATGCTGGTCTTTTGGAACCACCTGTGATCGCGCCGGTACGATCCTCGACGCGTAATGTGAGGTTCCGCCCGCGTACTAGCACGTATTATATGTGGACTGGACTATAAGAAGGCAACCGGCCCGGACAAAATACCAGCAATAGTTCTTAAGAACTGTGCTCCAGAACTGTGCCCGGTTCTTTCCAAGCCCTTCGGCTTATCTCATGCACGAGGACCTTTCCTATCTGCTGGAAAATTGTTCGAATTTAGCCAATCCGAAACGAGGCGAAAAAGTGTCTCCCACAAAATTACCGGCCAATAGTTTTTTTTTTTTTTTTTTTTATTAGACTTCTCCCGGGAGAGGCGAACCTATAGCGCCGAATGGGCGCCCCGAGATGCCATCAAATAACGGTTGCAGTTCTTTTTGAACAGTTGCAGGTTGTAACGGTCCGGGAACACTCGCGTGGGAAGGGAGTTCCACAGCTTCCCCGCTCTGTAGAGGAACGAGTTCTGATGCAGGGATGTTCGCGCCGTCGGGAGATGAACCGTAAACGGGTGCGATCCGTCGGATTGTCTTGTGGAGCGCATATAAGCCGAATTACGTGGAACAATACCACGAATCTCCGAAGAACACTAGCCGTGGTAATATCTGTAAAACAGACAGAGGTCGGCTACGCGCCTTCGATGTGACAGCGACTGTAGTCCCGACGTCAGCGCCGAGTCCCCGATCAGGTGCATCGCTCGTCTCTGCATGCTCCCAAGTAGGTCGAGGGTATGTTTAGGAGCCGAACTCCAAACATGAGAGCAATATTCGAACGCGGGTCTAATTTGGGATTTATATAGGAGAAGAAGTTGGGCCGGAGTAAAATATTTTTTGGCTCTAAAAAGATAACTCATTTTTCCTGAGGCTGACCTGGCGATACTCGACATGTGTTTATGCTACGACACATTCCCACAGACCGTGACGCCGAGCAATTTCAAGCTTTCCCCAGCCTCGAGGTCCCGGCCATTCATCATCAGCTGTGGAACCGATGATCCACTTTTCTTTGTGAATGTTGTATATTGTGTCTTCGCTGCATTAAAGTCGACTAGATTGGCCTTTCCCCACTGCAGGACCCTATCTAGATCCTGATTTAGAGAGTCAATCTATCTACATCTCAGCTGATGCGACGCAGATGCACCAATCGGCCGAACACTCGAAAAGGAGGTAACAAGCGTACTATCATCCGCAAAACTGAACACTTTGTTATCCGTTGTCTCCAACAAATCATTTATGTGAAGCAAAAACAAAGTTGAAGGCGAAATATTACCTTGAGGCACTCTGGAATTAACGGGATATGGATCCGAACACTCGCCGTCCACAACAACCCGGATCGATCGATTCTTGAGGAAGCTCCTCGTCCAGTCGGAAAGCTGTTGGGAAAGTCCGTATGAACGAAGTTTGCTCAGCAATGCCCCGTGCCAGACGCGGTCAAAAGCCTTGGAGATATCCAATGCGACCGCCCTTGACTCACCATGCCATTCAATCGCAGATGTCCATGTTTCGGTTATAAGTGTCAAAAGGTCTCCTTTGGACGGCCTGCCACGGAATCCGTATTGACGATCATTCAGAAGTCCGTTGCACTCCAAATATTTAACCAACTCTGTATTCCATTACAGTCTATATTATACAAGGTGATGGAAATTATCATCAATGCCGAATTAATTAAGTATCTGGAGTACAACGGACTTCGGAATGATTGTCAATATGGATTCCGTTGCAGGTGGTCCACGAGAGCCCTTTTGACCGATATATGGGCATTTGCGATTCAGGGGCATGGTGACTCAAGAGCGGTCGCATTGGATATCTCCAAGGCTTTTGACCGACTCTGCCACAGAGCATTGCTGAGCCAACTTCGTTCATACAGACTCTCCCAGCAGCTTTTCGACTGGACGATGAGCTTCCTCAAAAATCGATCGATACGGATTGTTGTGGACGGCGAGTCTTCGGATCCATATCCCGCTAATTCCAGAGTGCCTCAAGGTAATATTTGGCCTTCAACTTTGTTTTTGCTTCACATAAATGATTTGTTGAAGTCAACGAATAACAGAGTGTTGAGTTTTGCGGATGATAGTACGCTTTTTTCCTCGTTGTCGAGTGATTGGCCGATTAGTGTATCAACGTCGCATCAGCTGAGGTGTAGACAGATCGACTCTCTGAATCGGGATCTGGGTAAGCTCCTGCAGTGGTGAGAAGTGAACCTCGTCGACTTCAATGCAATGAAGGCACAGTATACAACATTCCTAAGGAAAAGTGGATCATTGGTTCCGCAGCTATTGATGAATGGCTAGGCCCTCGAATCTGGGGTTAGCATGAAATTGCTCTGCGTCACGATCTGTGGAATGTATCGTGGCATAAACATTTGTGAACATCGCCAGGTTCAGGAAAACGGAGTTATCTTTTTAGAGCCAAGAAATATTTTACTCCGTGCTAACCTTTTCTTCTGTCAAAATCCTTCACGGGCACGTTCGCTGGGTTCCGTAGTCCAATAGGCCATATAACCCGTGATTTTTATCAAGCTCATATGAGAAAAGTGTGTTTCAGATATCAGCGCAATATCTATGTTGCGCTCTCTTATAAATATTTCTAGTTCTTGAGCCCTATGATTGAACTCGTTTGCGTTCCAAGTGATTATTCGTAGGCGCCGATTACTCATTGTGTTTATTTCTTGGATTTCTTGGAAACTTTAAGTGTATTACAATTTGCTGATTTAAAATTGTTCGTCTGATCCTATGGCAACCCTAGCGTAAATCCGTCATGCTTACTGTTAGTACCCAAGTATGCCCTTGGGCGATCATTTCACAGCACCTGCAAATATGTTAACAAAATATCCACTCGTTATTAGGGTAGAATTTTAGTTGCCAATTGCTGATGTGTGTATACAAATTTTTAGGAGCCCCGAATTAATATTTTCAAAAATAAAGTTGTTATTTCGTTTGGTGTTATATAGGGTGGGCCACCACTGGAGGCGACAATGAATAGGGTGGGCCATACACTTTTGGAAATGGCAACACTTGATTTCTTAAAAACCGTTAGAGGAAGGGGCGCGCGAGTGGCGGGGCGTAATAAACGTATAAACAATTCCAACAACAACGTTATAAACAATTCCCCGCCACTCGCGCCCCACTCCCTCTAACGGTTTTTAAGAAATCAAGTGTTGCCATTTGCAAAAATTTATGGCCCACCTTATACATTGTCGCCTCCAGTGGTGCAGTTGATAAGACCAATGTAGTTAGGCATATTTGAAGCACTTGACAATATACTTAGTCCTTATGAAGGAACCGAAAGTCTAGAGAGGATGCACAATCTCTAATTGACTTCAGTAAAAGCTGAACCTTCATCGTCTAAAATATTATTGAATTTATTAAAGGCTATTATACTTAATTTTATGTGTAGAGCCGCAATTACGTCTGCCCCTTTTGTTCTCAGTATTTTGATTTACTTAAATACTGAGTTGCTCTCTGTTGGGGCATAACTTTCATAAGATTTAAGCTATTGCTCCTTACAGTTTCCTACTGCCGCCCACTCAGTTTCATGATTTCATTCACAACACCTTACCTATCGCAAATCGCATCAAATTTCACTTAAGAGGGGAAACCACATTATGAGGCTGATTTTTATGCTTTTTTCATGAATGGTTTTTTAAAGGAAGGAATGATTAAAAGAGATTGGGGCTTGAAGGTAATTTTTATTATATTTTGAGCTACATAGTGTAATGCTTTGAATTTTTTCTCGGAAATTGCCCGAGTTATGTGCTGCTGTTCATGATGGTCCGTCGTTAGAGTTTAATATCGGCGTGCAGTCTGGAGTTCGCAAAATTAATCTGGAAGCAATTTACGAAGTTTAGTTACAATGTATGGATACTTAGTTATTAGTTAAACCCACTTTTAGTAATGAATATGAAAAATTGAATAAATAAGAAGCATTTGAAAAAAAATGTTTTTTTGTCATTTTTTCGTTTTGTTTTTTTGTAAGGACTGTTGGTGCACATAAACTGGAGGTTGATAACTCCCTGTTGCTGCATTTCATCGACTTTTCCTTCTGTTATCTTCCGTTTGGTGAGAATTATGTGGTAAGGTTGAACGCACACTGGCTGTGTTGTGTTAAGTTATATTGTGCCTTCCCCCCAGTCATAGTGACCTAGTTCGTTAGCACTAGGTGAGCGTTTACTAATTCACTTAGTTTCCCTTTCCCCTCTTTCCCGATTTCCGCCGTATCCTAGTCGTCGCTCATGATTGGCCGATTCGTCTGTGACGGCCAAAACTTTCCATCGATAGAACCGAATCGGCTGTACAGGACTCCTTCACCCAGATCGAGCAGGCGTCACAAAAACTAGGACAGCACATTAATGAGGGGAAATCTAAGTACATGGTGGCAACTTCTGCAAAGAGAAGACCTAACGTTGGTCAGATTATCAGGGTAGTGGAGCAATAATTTGAAGCAGGGCAAACCTTTAACTACCTTGGGTCAATAGTATTAGCCGATAAAAGTATGGAAGAAGAAATACGCAAACGGCTGATCAAGTCCAACAAAGCCTACTATGGTCAATCAAGGCTCTTTAAATCCCGAAATTTATCTAGAACATCCAAGCTACTACTGTACAAGACCATGGTCTTACCAGTAGTCATGTATGGATCCGAGACCTGGGTGCTCAATAAAAGGCACTTTGAACTCTTAGCCGCATTCGAGAGGAAGGTTTTAAGGAGAATTGTTGGCCCCATGTGTGAGGGAGGACTGTGGGGGTTCTTTAAGGCTCGCCCGAAGAACCACCCATCGCCCTAACTCAACTTCCTTCCCCAACCGTGCTATACTGTACCCACCAAAACCTCTTACCTGGACATGAGCAGTGCAAAGCTCTCTTCAACAATTTTTCACCTGAAAACGAGGCCACGGCAAGATCATCATCTTGCCATGGCATCATACGAAAACATGCACCAATCCTCCTGTGTCTTCTTGTTCCAACAATCCGTTGCTCCAAAAAGACACGTCGGGCAGCTTGCTTGCTTGCACATCTGCAAGCCAAATTTCCGATGATCGATCGTCTATGCCGATAACCGATCATCGAGTTGGACATGATCATAATTGTTGTTTAAACAATCAAATCAACGGCCGTATCCCACGATCTGTTTTTCTAAAACAATTAAATCTCCACCCCAGCCTTTGCCATGGCGAACCAGTTTTCTGTTGACCTAACGTCACAGAAAAAAACCGTTCCTGCCGTTCGCAATGTCTTCTATTGCTTATAACGGCATGGCTTTAGCCTTCATGTACGTAATTTATTTGTACAACTACATAATCCGTCGCCTTATCAACGATCGATCACCGCATCGGTCATGTCTAATGATTCGTTGTCTAAACAACGAACAGCCACGATTCTCACGCTGACTATCGAAACAGAATGCCTCTGTATACAGAACGTATAAACAGAAGAAGCTATTTCGGTCTGCGCGGCAACATTCCCTAGCATCAACGAATTGCTAGAATAACAGACCAACCTTTTTCGGCCGCTGAAGAGCGACCATTTGTTTGCACAGCTGACTGGTTGAATTCCCTTCTTTGCATACAATCTCCGATGCAATTGCGTATACCCATGCACCGGAACCCTTCCAGCGAGAACTCTCTCGCTGTTTCCTCATTGGTTGCTGCATGAAAAGGAAATTCCAAGTTTCTCTCTGACCACTCAGGGCAAGTCGATCTCGATTATGACTGGCTGGGTCGACGGAGCAATAACCGCAGCAGTGAATTACACACAACCTAAAGCGCAGAGTCAGATTTTAACCATCGTGGAGGCAAGACACGCGAGGCGATGTCCTAACACGCAGTCAAGTCCAGTGCTAAACCCGCGCCATTAATTCGATCGTAAAAAAGAGAATATTAAAGGAAAACGATAGCAACTTCGGTGGTATTCATGTGGACTAAGATAGCAAAATTAATCACCTGGATTCAGTAAATTTAATAAACCATATAATACTTGCGAAGACTTGTACTAAGTGAATTAAATTAAGTCGGGAAGTAACAGTGCTCGGTAGCTTCCTATATGAAGATTTGTGTTTGAGACTACTCGTTACAGTTCATGCGCCCAAGTGACACTGATGTAAGGCAAAATTGCACAATAGCTCCTTATTGTTCAGGATATTAAACACATAATAAAAAGCATTAACATGAAAAGTACGCCGGTGTGTTTTCTTTGGTGTTCCATTGGTTTCGCTTCTGGGATTTACTCTTTCGTGGTTGATTTCTTCTAGTGACAATAAGTGGTGTTTTCACGGAACCCGATTCCGTGTGATGCACAGGTAAAAACAATTACCCACAGGACGATTCCGGAGACGCTACAACAATGAGTTGTATGCGATCTACCTTGAAGCTAACGTTGTAAGAAAAATCAAACTCGGTGGACTCCTAGCTCGAATGAACGAAGAGAAGCCTGCCCGGGAAGTACTTTGTGGCAGGATGTATGGAAGGCGACAGCGTGGCTGACCTTGTCTGCGATGAAGGTCCAGGACCAGGACGCCCAGACCCCGGGAGTGCCAAACTGGATGACATCGCCTCTAAATCGGGACCGGTGTAGAGATTTGTTAAATAATGCCAAGACCGGATCCCGGTTGTAGTGCCGATGATGATGATGTTAAATACCCTAAATACTACAACCACAGACACAATGCAAATATGCCAACTCTTTGCCAAAACCTGATCGCAATCTTATGACAACCACAACCTCCATTCTGAATTCCATCGCAAAAGACTTGAATGTCTTAACAATTTACTATATTTGCAAGCCTCCAACCCTGCGGCCCACCGCATCGAAGGACCCATATCATTTACTCAATTTGAATCAGTACTTAGTATAACCAAAGGCAAATCCCAGGGAGAGATCGAATATCCTACCCAATGTTGAAACACCTTTCGAAAAATACAAAATTGAGAATTATTAAATTATACAATAAAAAAACGCGAACTCTGTCGAAGTCGTAACCTCGACAAATGCCGGTAATCTACCACGGGTACATAACAATGCAGTCAGCGCAGCTCAGACGTCACGCCCTCGGCCGCGCCGTCGAAAAGGACTCGGGGCATCGGCACCCAACAAACAGCCTACCAATGAACAAGTGACCGTGGTTGGGGAACTCATCGCCGCTCATTTCGCGGCACATGACACCATCTTGCGTACCTCCCTCAACCTGCAGGACAAGGGACAACTAACGACCACCAGCATAGAAACTACAAAACGAGACTTCCGCACCTAATTGGAAGCCATCCTCAGGCGGCACAACCAAATCATTTACATGGTGCCCCTTGAGTATCAACAGCACCAGTCCTTCGTGGAGGATTTCATCGCCGAGGCCGGGGAAGTATACCTCGATGAACTGACAAGGCTACTCGGGGCCCAGTACGCGCTCGCATCAGCCTCCCCAACAATGGCGAACAACGCCAATCGCCTTCACCCCAGCGAGCTGCCCCCAGTGCGCTGCCAACGATCGCCATCAAGCCAGCGACCACAAAAGGCAGCAGACCCCAGCGATGGGAAGAAAGTTCCCGTCGTCATCGACCCTACGGGCCATCCCAGACCCTCAAGCCTTCTGCGCGCCTCGGGGCGGGCGATTCCTCCCCAACCGGCAATCCACGTGAAAGTGGCCAGCAGACCACACACCACCAGCAAGCCGCATACCCCCGGCCCCGAGTCTCCGTCCCCTGGAACAAGATGGTTCGCCAGCGATTGGCGAAGGCGGGCGGAATGTTGCGGATTCGCAACTAAATGCAGCGGGGAGAATCTAGTACGTTCATCGTCTAGTACACTCCCCGACCACCTTACTCACCACGCCTGCCAACCACCAGCTGACAATGCGTCACCTGCTCAGGGACGCCCTCGAGCTGTCACATCAATTCAAACGTGACCAACGGTTTTCTAATCAGTCTGTTCGCAACCAACAGCGTTTGCACAACCACTCGACCAGCGGAAGACCAAGATTATTAATTAATTAAACAAGTAAAAAAGTAAATTCCTTGAACCGTTTCGGTCTTTTATTTGCGTTTGTTGATTCCAATATCAACTGAGTTGAAACACGCGATTACTCGCGTAATTGAGTTGAATCGTATTAAGGAATGTGGTTCGCGAGACTCGGCGTCATTACCTCTCGGTGGACGAAACCTTAATCCTAACGGTTGCATCCGCTACAGCCACATTCTCGTAGTCTGCTACCCACTTACGAATGCTATAATTGTCGTCGCTGGAGCACAAAGGGACTGCATTCTCAATGTCTCTAAGGTTCACCTTTTTGTAGTCACTGGAATCGGCTCCATATCTTGCAGCTCCCTCTGCAGTTCCCGAATGCGTTTCCATCTCTCCAGTCAAGCGAGTTCTCGTTCTTCGGCATCACCAGAAATGGTCCCAGAAATTGCGTCAGAAGTTGATCGTCCGTCAGCCATCTGCTGAGCAGCTAGATCAGAAGTCAGTGCACCGTCGGAAGCGAGCGCTTTGCCAGAAGTAGGGGCTCCGCCCGAAGTGGACGCTCCGTCAGAAGAAAAGTCGTGAACACACCTGAAGTTCCGGAAGTTTCTTCGCCTGTATTTTCAAGCTCAGAATGATCAAACGCTTCCTTGTATGTTGTTCGGATCCGCCCAATTGTGGCTGTGGTCGGGACATCTATCCCTACCTCGTGCAGGGCTTCCGTCATCTCGTTATTCTCGTGTCTATCGGACCCGATGATGATCCGCAAAAATGTTATTACTTACTTTGTGGTAAACCCCACGCCTGATGTTTTAAGACTTATATTTTTATTTAAATTATCGGCATTCACAATTTTAATTTCTTTCTTACGTCCACCCGCCGTGACTGCTCGAACAAGAAGAAGGCAAGGAATTGGAAGTCCACCCATTATCGTCCTATTGTACTAGATCAGTCACATTGACGGGCTTACAGTGTATGCTCTAGTGAGAAGTTATGTGTACAATTTTTTAGTTTTTTACAACAGAATAAAGGAAAACCGGAATGCTGCATTAGTTGAACTTGTATCATCATCATCGGCACTACAACCGGGATCCGGTCCTTATCCGAAACTTGTTAAATTGTCCATAATAATTTGTTTTTATGGGCAAGGTTATTGGTCTTGCGCCAACCTTTCTCAGGATGTCGCTGCAATAAAGTGACCCTTTGCACTGTAATTCGTTGTCGGAACGCTCTCCAGTTCGGTGAGTCGGGCTTCCAGGAATTCGGTCACCTCCTCGAATGTCGGCATCTCGTTTCTGCTGGTTTCTCGAGTCCATAACTGCGTAGTTTCACTATCGAGCTTCTCGACTGTCATGAAAACCAACCAACAACACCAGTGCCCCACTGGTAGCTCCAATGCTCGCAAAGCCCGAACCTGCTCGAAGAGATCGTTGATGAATCTGCGGAACTCCGTAGCACCTGGTGCTTGGATAGCTGGAATCGTCATTAGTGCTCGTAGATGTGCCTCCACGATGATCTTTCTTTTGTCATACCGCGAGACCAGTGCAGCCCAAGCCTCCAGATAGTTTGCCGCCGTGACCGGAACATTGCGAACCAATGATAGTGCGTCCGCTTTTAAGGACGTCCGGAGAAATTGGAATTTCTCTACCGCTGATAACTGGGGGTTGTCGTGGATGAGTGGTTTGTACAAATCCCGGAACGTTACGCACTGCTGGTAGTCCCAATCGAAGGTAGGTACGTCGATATGCCTCAACTTGATCGGTCGGGTTGCCGCTCCACCCGTGGAATCTGTTGCTGTGAGATACCTTGACTGGGCAACCAATTGTTGCACCAAGCTGTGCATGAGCGTTTAGCTGGAATTCATTGTGTCAAGCAACCTCTCCATTCCTGGTTGCTCCGCTGTTAGCGTTGGAGTAGTTGCCGGTCCAGGGTGTCTCCTGACGTATCCATTGCGGTGGCGCCTGTGCCTGTTGCCATGGTCAACTGGTGGGTGAGCCTGCTTTGCAGCGGAAAGAATCGCTGCTCGAATGCTGCTCGCACCTCGTTCTCCCTGTTGATGTCCAGGTCCGGGTTGTTCTCCTCGATACATTCCTGGAGGCTCTCAAAGGATTTAAACCCGTCCTCCAGTTTGCGCAATCTGCTCGCGACTTTCTCTCTGGTCACCTCATTCGACTTGGTCGCAAACTCCTCCAACCGCGTGTGGAATCCCTTGATGACTCCTCGTCTCCGTTTCATAGCCGGAACAGTCTGATCCGCCATTAAGTTGCAATGGCTACCTGGTTCACTACTTGGCGGGTGCCAAAGTAGATATCTAGGGGTGTCACGTGGAGGCTGCATGTCAAATTGGATTGAACAGGGACAAGGATCGTCCTGGTCTTCGCCGGGTTGAAAGCACAGATTTTACCTTGTATGTTCGCTCCCATCCCCCTCGTTGGACATTTATACTAAGCGTTCAATTCAGAAGGTTCAGAGACATCTGTAAGGCAAAGGTGCAGACTCGTTTGGCCGGCTGGCGTCGGAATACAGTTCACACGGAAATGAGGAAGGTGAGACGTCGCCGGAGAACGCGCCGTTCACAGATCGGTAACAATGATAATAAGGGAAGTGGTAAACATTTAAAAACTTTTATCTCTCATGTTTTTAATAATTTTAATTATATAAAAAGAAGTCTGGAGTAAAATGTGCATATTTTTTCAATAAATACACCTTTTAAACCCATATCGCAATCTGTCTAAGCATTAAGAGTGTATTTTCTTATAAAAGCGATAAAAAATACTTTTTAACTTGTTGACTTTTTAACCCTGCCGTTGAATGTCACACTTGTGAATTTAAGCCGAATGTCTTTAAAAATTATTTAATGGAACAGCTCATGCTCCACCGAATGAAAATTACAAAATTACCTTCTCAAATTTTAACGTACATATTTAAAAATCTATTTATTGTAAGCTCCCCACTATTAAACGAAAAATAATTTTTCCGGTTGCATACTTCTTGGGGAACAAAGTTGCAATTGAACTATCTCCCGCTGCACATGTTGTTGGCGCCTTAAAAGAAGAGCACGTTTTCTCTATTGTCAACCGCTTGACACATTGTTACTCTACGCGCTCTTGAATTCAGTTGTCAGTTTGGCGCCGGTGCCGAGATGATTTATATTTAGTCTGGTTTTGCGCGTGTACTTTATATCTTATTGTTTTGTCCAATTGTGATTTTATTATTTTTGTATATAATATTTGCAAAAGAACAAGTTCGCGTCAATAAACTCACGACCAAATACACGTAGATTCCACAGAACGTTCATTGATAATAAATCGTTAGCGTCCTCTGTGAATCCGTAAGTTCAACTGCTGCTTTGTGTCGTCCCTTCGTCGACAAAAATTAACGTCTGCCTGTTTGGTTGCTGAAGCGCGTTCGCGATTTTTCGCAATTATTTTTTGTTGTGGTTTTACTTCAAAATGCATAAGAGGCTGATTTATTTATAGAAGCAATACGAAAGGTGTTGTACCTGTGGGTCGTGGATGTGCACCGTGATTGCTTTAATGTTTTATGTCCCACGGAGCTGAATAAGAAATTACACGCGGTTCATGGTTTTTGCGATCGGCTACATCGGCCCAAGTGATCAGTTTGGAATATACACGCATATACCGATTCGGGAGACTGGACTGGGCCACTAAGCAGGTTAGATTTTTGTATTTCCTATTGTTGTAATATTCAAATTGAATACTTAGTTGTAATTCAATTTTAAGTTGGACTTCTATTGGGAGCAACTTGAATAAATTCAGTGTAAATGGAGCACACGTGTGGTGGAATTTTGTGAAATCAAATTGGGAGTCTTGAACTTCTCTGTTGCTAAACGGATACTCGAGGCGGTTTAAGCAGTGGAGTTGGGTAGCGTCTTGACCCAGTTCCCAAATGAACCGTTCGAATTTTAGTTGCTTTCAAGCTCTTACAATTTTACCACTTGATGTTGTAGATGGTTAGGTGAGTCACGACTCGTCTATTGGAGAATGATCTGATTGTATTTGGAGTGACCGGTGTGCTTAGGGAGTCAGTTCACGCACATGTCCGTTGGCCCGGTATTGAGTGAGGGTGTTGAAGCCATTTAAGTACCACACCTCAGCCCGGGTATAGGTATTTGGTGGCCACATTTCAATAGAACGCCGGGATTATTATGTTTATTAATTCCGGTATTTGCAAAACAGTTTGTAATTAATGAGTTCTTGGGAAATGTGTCGCGAATTGAGGTATCTCTGCGGCGGTATGTTTTTGGGATTTAGTTTTTGTATAGCAATGAGAAACATTTCGTGTGGTTGGTCGAAAAGTGACCCACTGCCCTCTTTTAAGTAATGCTGCTTACTTCTTTTTC
This sequence comes from Microdon myrmicae, assembly GCA_963931805.1. Taxonomy (NCBI): domain Eukaryota; kingdom Metazoa; phylum Arthropoda; class Insecta; order Diptera; family Syrphidae; genus Microdon; species Microdon myrmicae. The sequence goes on from OZ007497.1 coordinate 188,080,911, forward strand.
GATTAATATTCTAGGGAGGATTTAAGATCGTCGTTATTCTATTTTTCCACCTAACTATTTCCGTGGGGAGTGGCAATCTTTTATTTGTATATATTTTGTTGAATCTTGATATACAACGCAGACAGGCAACGAAAAAGATCAAAGAACAATAGAATGGATGTATTCATGTAATTAGTATGATTTTTTTTAGCAGAAAGTAGAAAATCTTCAAAAGATATTTCCGGCATGATCCAAATACATGTCATTTTTTTCCTACTATAATCACTTCCCGCCAGTTGTTGTTCATATTGTTTTCCGGGAACTTTCTGCTAAGATATTCCTCCGCAGGGCACGACGGATTTCATCTGTATCAAATATCAAGCACTCGTCCATCTCTCTAAACGCAGACGAAACTAGACTCTTCAAGACAATCCGTTCCTGATCATTCTTACTATTAATGATATTATTATATTATTATTTTTTATTATTTATTGGCCTGTAGGAACCCGGAAGTTCATAACCTCACTGACTCGACTCCGCCATTGTTCTCTGTCCTGTGCGCTCTCCTTCCACGTTCGAACATCCGATCCGATCTCCTCGAGGTCCAATCTAACCTTGTCCTCCCATCACCGTCGCGGCCGTCCTGTCGGTCTCTTTCTCGTCAGTTTACCGTCAAGAATTCGGTCCTATAATCGCCCATTCGCGCTACGTGTCCGGCCCATCTTAATCTTCGCGACTTGATTACTTTCACTATTGTAGGTTTGCAGTATAGCTCTTCCAATTCGTGGTTGTGGAGTTTCCTCCATTGTCCTGCCTCCTCGTCATATTTACCGCCAAATATACCCCTGAATTGGCGCAAGACTAATAACCTTGCCCGGAAAAACAAATTATTTATTATGAACAATTTAACAAGTCTCGGATAAGGACCGGATACCGGTGGAGAGACTTGCTAAATACGGCCAAGAGCGGATCCCGGTTGTAGTGCCGATGATGATGATGATACCCCTTAAAACTTTATTCTCGAATACGCGAAATTTGTTTCCTTCCCGTTTTGTGAGAGCCCATGTTTTGCATCCGTATAGAACAATCGGCATGATTATGGTTCTATAGACACGGAGCTATATTAATGATATAGACTCCAGTATCAAGCATTCCTCCATTTCTCTATACGCGGACGACACTAAACTCTTCGATGCGCTCTTCTCTCGATTCCTCACTTCTCCAAATGGATCTTGACAGCTTTTCAACTAGGTGCCAAAACAACTGCCTCGAACTAAATATTGCCAAATGTCACTCCCCGCTACGTTCCTATTTCTTACTCAACCAACAGATATCATCTGTACAATCGTTTCGTGACCTTGGCATCTTATATGATAGGGAGCTTAACTTCATCCCACATATTGATGACATTATCCTCAAGGCCAACTTTGTCCTTGGTTTTGTGAACGCTTACGTTTCTCGATCGCTCTATATAGTCCCTGTCCGTCCCCTCCTTGAATATGTTAGTCGGGTCTGGTCTCCTCACTACGCGCCCCATATTCACAGGATCGAAGGCGTGCAACGTTGTTTTTTGCGTTTGCCGAGGCGGATTTGTAACGCTGTCACGATTACAACTTAAGCTAGGAATGTTCACTAAGATTAGAAAAATTAAAATAAAATGATAATTTTTTAATGTTAATTCGCGCACAAAAGGGGATTTTGAAGTACCCTTAAATGTCAGAGCGGAAGGAGAGGAAGTGGATAAGGCAAGCAGTAAGGGTGATTCACATGCTTAAACTTGTGCAAGTATTGCTGAAAGCATCCATGTCCTGATATTAGCTCAGTCAGGTGGTAATTCAGCTCGCCATGTTTTCTTTTCACCCATGTTTCTATATTAGGTATCATGGTGTGGGTCCATCTTCCTTTGGTGGAAGAATCCCACCTTCGTTGCCATTCTCTTAGGCTTGAGAGCTCTAATTATCACCGCATTCTCTGACGATTCTCTTGAGAGACCTTATGCAATGCAGCGTTTTCCTTAGCTGCAAAGTCAGGTGGCGTCCTCCCGGCCAGAATATTTATAGCTTCTTCGGATATCGTTCGGAATGCACAACATACTCTTAGTGACGCCAGTCTATGTGCGAAGTTCACTCCCCTCATGTACGACTTATACTGTGCGGCTCCTGCCCATATGTGAGCTGCATACATTATAGTGGAGGTGTTGACACTGGTTATGAGTTTCCTTATGTGGGGCCGGGGTCCTTCAACATTGGAAGCAGTCTCGCTAAAACTTTGCATACTCTTGCCATTTTTTCACTCGTTTTCCTCAGGTGTTCCTTGAGGCTCAACCTGTTGTATCGATGTACATTGGTCTTAAATGCCTGAACATTACAACGATGAGAAAACACATGACCAAGTAGAGTATTCCACATTCGTGTGGTTCGGCTAAAGAATGACTCTCTATGCTTGTTTGTGCGCGTGAAGTTGACTTTCAACTTGAACTGATGGTCATTCTCAGATTGATGGGTATCGCGGGAAAATGTCTGAGGAGGCGGAAACATTCAGCAAGTTCTGTTGAGCAACGACCGTGATAATACCTATAGAAGAGAAATAGACATGATACGTTGCGCGTTTGTTCTAACGGCGGAATTGATCGACTCACAGCTGGGACCCCAATAAGTTTCATTGCTCGTGTTTGCATCCTATCGAGCACGTGTAGTGCAGTTTTGGATGTGACTGACCAAATATGGGAGTTGAACTCTATACGCCTTGGCCCAAGGCTAATAACCTTGCCCGGAAAAACAAATTGTTATGGCCAATTTAACAAGTCTCGGATAAGGACCGGATACCGGTGGAGAGACTTGCTAAATAAGGCCAAGACCGGATCCCAGTTGTAGTGCCGATGATGATGATGATACGCCTTGTAAATAGTGGCCAAGTTGGATGGAGTGAAGTATCGTTTGCATCTCTTAAGGAACCCCATGCATTTGGCCGCATTTTCCGCAGCTTCAAAAATGTGGTCGCTCCAATTAAGAGTCGAATTAATTCGTGTGCCGAGGATTGATAGTTCCTTGGCTTCGTCGATAGAAGTGCCGCTCATCGACAGTATATTTACTTTGGGGTTAACGACAAGAGCCAGCACTGAGTTTTTAGGGCATTGAATTCTACACGGTTAGATAATCCCCACTGATATATCTTGTTGAGGTCGGAATTCAGTGTATTAAGCATAACTTGCTGATTGGTATTGACGTTCGAAGAGTTTGGCCAGGAATGTTCGTATGAGTATGAGAAACACAATGTGTTATCATCGGCAAACGGTTGGATTGGGTTGTGGATAATGGACAAGAGATTATTTATAACGTTGAGGAAGAGAGTGGGTGAATGTACAGAACCTTGGGGAACACTTGCATTAATTTGATGGGAGGCAGATTTGACACCATCAACAACCACTTGGATTGAACGGCCAGAAAGATAGTCTTTTACCCATTGGATCAGGGAATTGTCCACTTCATATGAATGCAAATTTGGCAAAAGGGATGGACGCCAAACTGTCAAAGGTTTTCGAGATATCCAATACGACTAATTTGTCTTCTCCGAAGTAGTGGATGGAATGGCTCCACTTTTCGGTAAGGTACGCCATCAAATCTCCTGTGGAACTGTTGCTACGAAAGCCATATTGGCGGTCATTGAGGAGGTCATTCATATTCCAGATATTTCGAAAGTTGACGGTTAATCAGTGATTCCATTACATTGGAGAGAATATAAGTTAGTGCTATGGGGCGAGAAGAAGAGAGGGACGATTTGTGACCCTTTATGGGAATTGGCTGAATGTTCACTGACTTCCATCTATTAGGGAAACTGCCAGTAGAGTAAGATAAATGGTACAGTTTCCGCGGTGGTTTAGGCAGTGAAGAGGAACATTTCTTAGAGAATTGGGGAATGCCATCAGGACCAGCGGATTTGTTGAGATTAGCTCCTTGGGTGCCTGGGCAACAGTACGCGTTCAGAAGTGAATCTGGCTCAGTGGTGGTGGAATGCCTCCACTTTTCGGTAAGGTACGCCTTGGTATTTGGGAAGGTAATTGGGAAAATCCTCTGATTCTACCACCATACATGAGCCGTCTCCACCTAATTCACCTTAACACACTTGAAGAACGCAGAATTCATGCCGACATCCTCTTCATTCACCGTCTTCTCTCAGATTCAATCAACTGCCATAGCTTGCTCTCTTCCACCACATTTTACACTAAGCTGCGAAACCTTTGTCTCTTGTATTTGCACGCCCATATACACTTCTTACGGCTCTAGTGAACCCATTTCGCGAATTCTGCGCTGGGAAAACTCTTACCCCACCTACTTTGACTTCAATCTCATCTCTCCCGATCTCCTCTCTAACCTCTCTTGACCCCACCCCGCTCATCGCCTACACTCTCACAATCCGCACTGATACTCAGCCTAGCCTCCGGCCTATCCTCGCCTTTCCCTGTCCTACCACTTATACTATTGTCTATCCATCTTTATTTAGTGCCCTACTCCCCAGTTTTTAAGTTTCTTTGAAGTTAATCCCCCACCCTCAACCCTCATATCATCGTTTTTAAGTTAGTTCTATATATTTATACCACTTATACTAAGCGAAATAAAATGAGGATTCTGCCCTTACTTCATTCATTCATGCATTCTTGACCACTAAGCCGTGATGTACGAAATATTACCAACAGGGGAGTCATCACTGACAGATTGGCGTAGAAAGCCCAGAAAAATGGATGAAAAGAGAAGGACCTCGATGCGGAACTGCTCGATTATAATACTGGAACACCAAATCGAACAATTCGACGCAGAGCCCGATGCGAACAGACAGGCTAGAAAAGTCATGAAGTGGCTAACTAATGCATGCGATGCTTTTATGCCACGACAAAGACAACCAGCAGGGACAATCAAACCAGCGTATTGGTGGAACCCAGAAATCGCCCATGTGCGGTCGGAGTCCAACTGGTTATGACGCTTGCAACAAAGAGCAAGGAACCGTAATAACTACCTTACAGCTACATGCGAAATTCATCAAGAAACGGTAGGATTTGAGGAATGTGATCCACAAGAGTAAATATGACGCGTTCTGCTCCCTATGGGATGAATTAAATAACAACCCATGGGACAGCGCCTACAGGATAGTCATGAAAACTCTACATACAACAATAACAATTAAATGCAAAAAAGTAAAAGTGATATGGCTAGAATCGTTGCTGTCCTCTTCCTGCAATGTGTTGAGGTGTTGAGAGTGCAAGAGGAATGGAACAACACTGAAAAAGAAATACCTTCCGTGACCACCGAAGAGGCGCTCTTGGCTGCAAGGATTGTTTAAAAAAAAACACTGGCGAAGACTGCTTTAACAAAACCCGAAATCTTCAGCAGTCTCTTCACGACCTGTCTACAGACAGGACGCTTTCCTAAAAGATGGAAAAAACTGCGGCTTGTGCTTATACCAAAGGGGATCAAGAATCCAGAAGAGCCACCATCCTACTGCCCATTGTGCATGCTGGACATAACAGGGAAACTGCTTGAGCGTCTAATAGCTACTCTCCTGTGTTATGTAGTGCATATTAGCACAGGTTAACATTATAAATGAAAATCGCACTGTGTAAGTTTAATAATTACGATTTATTATTGAATAGTTAAGAGGCGTGTACAAGTCGTGTTATCAGTACAAGAGTCGGGCCAAGAGTGAGACCTGGTGAGTGGCAGTGCAGCAAAGTTGTTTCTGATCGGGCAGAGCCAGTCCACTCCCTGCGATCACCCAGCCGAATACGGTGTTCTGAGCCATCATTTTACTGTCGGGATCCATCAGTCGTCCATCGCGTAGGACCTGGAAGATACTGTCCGACCCCAGCAATGGGCCCTGATTTGTAGAACAGCGGGTCGGCCATCGCCATCGACGAGAAGCTTCTCCAGTCATGCTCCAGTGACCTTGACGGCAGAATCCAAGTCAATCGCCCCAGCACCAATGCCTTTACCCAAACGCTTGTTTCTTCCATTCGACTTTTCAGCAGCATCTCGATTTTTCCTGGGCTGACCCGTGAATTCGCTTCGCCTATACCACTTATATTTACCTTCGCCTACGTGCGTTGCAGGCCCAACTGCTGAACGAATGATACCCGGACTAAGGATGTGGTTGAACCGGAGTCCAGAAGCACCCGACAAGGTACCAACTGATTTCTGTCGCCCACCACAGTCACGATTGCCGTAGGTAGCAGCGGATCCTGGGCTCATACTGCCGCGCAGGATCCCTCCGATGGTCTAGCCTCTGGTGATAACCTCGGAATGTCCACCGATTGATGCAGCAAAGAGTTGTCCCGTCCGTTACACACTCGACAGTTACCTCTCTCACATTTGTTAATGTCGCGATCTGCACTGAGGCAGTTCCTACATAACTTATGCCGGTGGTCAAATTGATCACGCTATGGGATTGAGAAACTCCTGAATGCGCCACATCGTAACAATGAATGCGGCTGTGCACATTTGGGACACTTAGTCGGTACTGGTGATGTGATTGCCGAGTACATCTTCTTGGGTGGACCGGCTACTATACTTGTGCCCCGAACAAAGTGACCCTTGGACCTGTTCTTCGTTGTCGGAATGTGCTCTAGTTCGGTAATTCGGGCTTCGAGGAATTCGGTCAGCTCCCCGAATGTCGGCATATCGTTCCTACTGGCTTCTCGAGTCCACAACTGCCTGGTCTCACTATCGAGCTTCTCGACTGTAATGAAAACCAGCCAACAACCCCAGTGCTCCACTGGCAGCTCCCACAAAGCCCGAACCTCCTCGAAGAGGCTGTTGATCCTGATAGTTCGCCGCCGTAACCGGAACATTGCGAACCAATAATAATGCGTCCGCTCTTAAGGAAATCCGGAGAAATTGGAATTTCTCTACCGCTGATAACTGGGGGGTGTCGTCGATGAGCGGTTTGTGCAGATCCCGGAACGTTACCTACTGTTTATAGTCCCCATTGAAGGTGCGCACGTCGATGTTCCTCAGCTTGATCGGTCAGGTTGGCGTTCCACCCATTGAATCTGATGCTGTCAGGTCCGCTGACCGGGTAACCAGTTGCTTCACCAAGGTGTGCATTATCGTTTAGCTGGAATTAAGTGTATCAAGCAACCTCTCCATTCCTGGTTGCTCCGCTGTTAACGTTGGAGTAGTTGCCGGTCCCAGGGTATCTCTTGAAGTATCCAATGCAGTGGCGCCTGTGCCTGTTGATGCGTTTAACCGCTGAGTAAGCCTGCCTTGCAGCGAAAAGTGTCGGTGCTCGAATGCTGCTCGTTCCTCGTTCTCCTTGCCGATGTTCGGGTCCGGGTCTTTCTCCTCGATGCATTCCTGGAGGTGCTCAAAGGATTTAAATGCGTCCTCCAGTTTGCGCAATCTGCTCGTCTCTTCCTCTTGTGAAACCACCTTATTCGTCTTGTTTGCGAACTCCTCCAACCGTGTGAGGAATTCCTCGATGACTCCTTATCGCGTATTGTGACGATAGTGAAGAACGTGTGATTCGAACTGACGCTATGACTGTTAGAATCACTAAAAATAGAACCGATGCTCAACACACCAGGCCACTGCCGCATGTATGAATTTGATTTCTAAACTCAAGTACACTCAGCTGATGTGGAATTGCTATGTTATTGCTTGGTATACGGCTGATGCGTTTGCTTATTCTATTTTCTTTCGGTATTCTTTCACTATTTGTTTGTATATTGTCTGTGTATCTGTTAGAAACGCCACACTACTCCCTCCTCAGTAACTTTGTTGCGATCAACTTCGTGTGCGAACCACGGAGCGAGGAATGAGCAAGCGAGAGAACGTCGGAGCAGTCGAGTGTGCTGGTGCTCTATGCGGAAGTCGTGACCGTAGTAATAGAGTTCTATTTATGTATGGGAGATTGTGTGCTGCGTGTACAGATCACGTCAGATTTGTTGCGTTAAGCAAGGATAGTGAAGGCGGTGATTTGAACATACGATGAAACGGATGAAAGGCGAAGCACAGACTACTGCCGCGTGTACGAATTTATAGCGTTTTGGATGATAGTGAAGACCGTGTGATTCGAACTGACGCTATGACAGTTAGAATCACCAAAAATTGAACCAAAACGCAACTCACCAGGCCGCCGCCGTGTGTACGAATTCGATTTCTAAACTCAAGTACATTCGACTGATGTGGATTTGTTATGTTATCGCTATGGTATACGACCCTGATGCATTTTGTTATTCGATTTTCGTTTGGTGTCCTTCACTATTTTGCTTGTGTATTGTGTGTGTGTATCTGTTACAAACGCCACAAATTCGATTTCTAAATTCAAATACATTCAACTGTTGTGGAATTGCTATGTTATTGCTTGGTATACGGCTGATGCCTTTTCTTATTCTATTTTCTTTCGGTGTTCTTTCACTATTGTATATTGTGTGTGTATCTGTTAGAAACGCCACTTCCTCGTTTCCTCTTGAGTGCCGAAACAGTCTGATCCACCATTGACGACTTGCTTGGCGAATCGCTGGTACCCATTGCGAATTAGTTTTGCCTTTTCGATGCTTATGGATCGAAATTGCGCCACTAGCCACTTGAATCCGATGGTTGTGGACCGGGTGTAGCTTGCGCAACTGAATGCGCTGATGTTTTGTTGATGGCTTTGATCGCCTGCACGACCTTTTTCCTTGCTACCCGGTCACAGCGGGCGCGTTTTAATCCGTTGCAGTTGAAACGCCTGGATCCCATCTTGCAAGGCGGGAGACGTTGTGTTGGCCAGTCGACAGCTGCTGTCTTTCCCTCGATTACTTGATCCGGCTCGAAGGACCAAATTGTTAATCCGTTTTATTTGCTTGGATTATTTATTTAATTTTAAGTACAATTGTTGAACAAATTCGGACTCTTTATAATACCTTATAATACGCGGGAGACCGGGGTTCGATTCCCCGTCGGGGAGCCACCGGCGCAAGACTAATGACCTTGCCCGGAAAAAAACAAATCATTATGGAAAATTTAACAAGCCTCAGGACTTGCTAAATAAGGCCAAGACCGGTTCTCGGTTGTAGTGCCGATGATGATGATAATACTGGTGGAGCAAGCCCCTTCCAATCTGCTGATATCTCTTTTCTTAATTAGCGCACCTCCAGAACTGGACTCTGCTCTGGATGACGGGCGTAATGGTCTTGCCCGGTACGCTTGTTGAACTAGTGTCAACTCCAAAAAAAAAAAAAAAAAAAAAAAAATGGGATAGCGAGAGGCCGACTTTAGGGAGCCAAGGATAATTGTGTCCTTGATCTTGTCTCTGGCTTCTGGCCATCTTGCGATAACCAGAATCACCCACATCCGAGAGGATATTGGGCTCGGTCTCAAGATATCTGAAAAGAAAGGGGAAGGAGGTATCTAAGGATAGTGTGGACAGGGTTAGTTCAGTTGTTCTCTAACTACTTGGATGGGGGGATGATCGTACAAGACCGGTGGGTCTTGAGTGCGGTAGTCAACGCAGATCACGTCTTTGGCCTATTGTCAACTCCCCAACTGCCGCCGCTTATATTTTCTCTTGTGTCCCCGCTCCCTCGTTCGCATGTTTGTCACAGGAATAAAGAGAGCAGTTGGTATAACTAGCCGCTCCTCAGTCCGCCAGTCGACAGTCGTGTGCTGCTCCGTCTCCAACGCACAAACTAAACCTCACAGCAACTAATTGTTGTGAAAGCCAATGTCTACGGAAAAATCACTTTTGAAATACTAGCAGCACCATCTAAGGCTTAGTCCAGGTACTTAACATACAGGCCTCGTATGAAGCCAGATTAACAGATAACATATTTTGCAACATGCTAAATAGAGAAGTTAATAGGGATCCCAAGCTCCTCGATAGTATAGTGGTTAGTATACCCGCCTGTCACGCGGGAGAGCGGGGTTCGATTCCCCCTCGGGGATACTCTGACGCAAGACTAATGACCTTGCCTAGAAAAACCAAATCATTATGGAAAATTTAACAAGCCTCAGGACTTGCTAAATAAGGCCAAGACCGGTTCCCGGTTGTAGTGCCGATGATGACGATGAATAGGGATCCCAATGAGGCAAAACTGATTTGTGGTAGGTTTTTATACATTTGCGAATCTCTTGTGCACTGTAACATAGATTCCACAAGTCCGTACCTAGAAAAACGAATAGAGTCGGTTAACATGTTGAACATGTTGTTGCCCAGCGAACTACTTTTTTCCAGCTTTGTTCCTTCTTTGAATGCTGTACACATACTTTTATTTTAGAAGGATAATAAAAAATCCTGCATGTTCTTTCGCATAATCTTTTGTTGTTCGTTCATGCAAATTACATATACGAAGTGCAGTCTACTAGGTTTTTCATTCTAATGTTAAGCACCAAAGTGGATCTTTAGATGCCAGTTATTCGTTGTACCTCACAGATGGGCCCAACAATCCTCTTAAGAATTTCTTTGCAAACGGGACTAAGTGGCCGGAATTCTTTTGGATAAGTATTCCCACAAGTATAGAACAATTGTGAAATCTAATTGTAGCACTTTGGATGGTATGATGAAAAGTCTTGCTCTATTGATTTTGAATAATGTCATGCCTACTCTAGTATCCATTTTAGCATGAATCTTTTGTGTTAATCCTAAGTACGGAAAACATGTGAAGTTATTGAAGCAGAATCTCGATTTCATTTGTGCTCCACATCACTTGTATATCGTACTTGTTGTTTTAAGTTCGTGCTGATTTGTTGATTGCATATAGTACACACATCTTCTCATTCTTGCTGAGCTAACACGACTTTCATGTTAATATGGATTGATTCGGCGTTTTACTTTCTTGATTTACTAATGCCCAAGTATTGATTTGTTAAGATAACTATGGATTCTTTTGTCATGGTCGTCCCATTTCGTTATGACCTCATCTGTGAATAACCTGTATAAAATATGACCTTTGAATAACATTCTACATCGTCGTTAATAAAAGCATCTACTTTCATATTTACTCTCCTTACCTCAGTTTTGTAGGATAATAAAGGGGGTATTTTTAAGTATATCCCCTTTGAGAGTTGATTTTCCCTCGTCTACATTGATCGATGGTGATTTTGCGTCTGTTCTAGTTGTAGCGTACTGTCATTCCTCTCTTCCTTCTTTTCCCATGCTATCTAAAACACACTTGACCTAGATGGTATATCTGATTCACCCGCTTTTATGTCACAGTACTGTAGAATGTTCATTGATTTCTCTTCTTTGATTAAGGGCCCCAGCATTCTATAAATTATTTATTATGGAGGTCATGCGCCAGTAATGAGGGTTATTACGAAATTATTTTTAGTCCAAAATAGATCGGTGACGGATTCCTTTTTCTTGATGCCGTTTGAAATGCTGAATACGTAAGGAAAATTTGCTTTTATTGCTGTTCTAGTTGAATCTGGTAAAAATTAATTAAGGCTCATCGACGCCATATGGTTCAGGCTTCGCGTGCGTCCACTTATAAGTTATTGGCAGTTGTAATGTATGGAGTTCATGAGAGATTTTTCTTTGGGTTTTTCATCAACTTTGTCTGCGAAACATGTTAGATGTCCCCAATTAGTATTGGATAGAATTAAAATTGGCGATATACTTAAATTTAGAATGGTGTCACTTTAAGGTCCACAATAGAGGGATCAATCGAAATTCTTTAAAATCTGTTTTATATATATGGTAAAACTACTAATAAAGTACAAAAAGGTATTTGTTTCAAGTCAGCGAATAATAAAATGGTTGGTGCGCAGCATTTTTCCGTCGATCATGTTTTAGGAGTACACAGCCAGAAACCTAACCCCCACATTTTTGTAGATTCTGTATTATAACAGCAAGAGGACGTACGTATAATAAACATTGGTTTGATAAAAAGCGCGAACAGGTTACGGTGGTAAAAATATAGCTTTTAAACAATGGCACTCAAATCTAAACGAAACTGACCAAGAAACTGCTTCAGTGCCCAACGGCCTCGCATACCTTCCGGTCAGTGGCAAAGGCTTTCGACCATAACTTCGGTTCCTCCGTTAGTGACGTGCAGCGGGGCACTAATCACGAATTCAAAAGAGAAAGTGTTTTCGCGAATTCAACCCTCGATGCCGAACTTTTGGAACTGCCTGCGATCACGCCAGTACAATCTTCACCACCAGATATGAAGTTTCGTCCACGATTGTTGGTTCGCATTCGCAGTGGACTAAACTGTAGGAAAGCAACTGTCCCGGATAGTTTTTCATTTTCATTTTTAAAACATTTTTTTATTTTCTTTTTATATTCTTAGTTTCTAAATTACATGCTAGACAAAAAAATGCTTAAATTCTATCGGGTTTTCCAATAGGGACTTGACAACTTTGAATTTAATTTGTGAACGCACCCTTTCACTAATCATCGAACTGCCACTGTCAATTTATTCAGTAAACTCAACATTTTCATCATGGGTAAGTACACGACCGAACAACGTCTGCAAATTATAAAAATTTACTACCGAAAAAAAGTTGTCAAGTCCCTATAGGTAAACCCATTAGCTTAATTATCTTATATTATAACTTACTGGTCCTACGCAGACGCTCTAAGCTAAACATTGCATAACTATTGCATAATTTGCCTTTCGATGACAGAACTTTGTTTGTGGCAGTATTTATAATTATTTAAATGACAAAGAACAATTTTGAAAACTGTGTCGAATTTTTTTTTGTTTTTTTTTTAAATTGTATTTAAAAGAACATAATTTAACTTAACTTAAATCTTATACTACCCTAATTCTAGAAAAGCTAAGTCTATGTAAGATGGCTGATGGTACTGTTATTCTATACCGACTTTGGTATTCAGGTCTACGGATACGCCATTCAACCACCAGAAATGTTGACGCTGTCCAATCCTATCGTCCCGGTCTCTGTGGGAGATAGCCCTACTGAAGCGCAAGAGCTCTTCGGTGCGCGTTACTTCCCGGTCGTAGCACAATCGCCCGTCTACGGATGATCTACTTACATGAAAGATCAGCGGAATTCCGGATCTATCCTGTGTAATGATTTGATTTCTTACTTTAAACACCACACACACTTTGTCACACCTTTAAAATTAAAACACTTTGTTTTTTTTTTTTTTATTTAACTAAACTTTAATGTTACTATCTTAGTACGTATGGGAACAAAGACACTCTTTAGTTTCTTCTTTATTAAAATGTTCTTTAACAACTCCACTACTTTCCGTTTTAATTTCACTAAAACGCTCTTCAAGAAATTATACGTTTTTATTCTCGCTCAACCCCACGCACCACTTGAAGACCGTGTCGATCGAAACTTCAAACACAACTCAATTATCTCACCGTCTCGGTCGAGATTCCAAAACCAACTCTATTCTCGTCTTTTTGTCTCGGTCAAAAAAAACTCTAGTTCCAACTTTCGTTAGTGGTTTTCTCATTTTTCCTTTTTTTTTAAATCTGGTTCCTTCCGCCAGATCAAAGGGTATTTCCTTTTTCCCGCCTGAACCTTTTTTCGGTATTAAACACAAAGAAAAATCAATAGTGCGTTTATTTCGCCGTTGTTATCTTTAACCGAATGGGCAAAGATTTTTTCCGTGGGAACCGAATGAACGAAAATTCAATAACACCGAGGCGAATGTGCATTGTGGTTTATTGCCTTTTGTTTGTTTTAACTTAATTTGGTTAAAACGAAAACTGGCGCTGGTTGTTTTATTGGTTTTAGGTAAACATTTTTCTAAGGGGTCATAAAATTGCTGGCGCTCATTTTTATGATTCTCATCGATTTTGTTTGGACGACGGCATCTGGCCTGCATATTTGGCTCTTAGGGTTCTTTTTGGTGAACCCTTGGTTCAATGATTATATTTCGGTTTTTCATGTGAGCAAATTGGACGTTCTGTTCAATTTACTTGGGGTCTAATTGATTAGCGCAAATCGAACGTTTAGTTTGATTTGCTTGTCATCAATTAATGTGGGAGCATTTGGTGTATGCGGTAATGTTGTTATTGTTTTAGGCGAACGTGCCGTTCAATTTATGATGCCTGTTTTTTGGCTTGGCTAATGTATCGCCGTTAGTGGTGAAGGCTGGCTCCACAGAGGTAAGTTTTTTGGGATGGGTGATTGTGGCCGTAACACCTGTATAAGCCCTTTCATGTCCAAATCAAGGTACGCTTCTGGTGGTACTGTGGCGGTTCCGCCAAACCCCTTACCTAAAGAACCCCTATCCCTACAACCCAAACTTATAAGTTTCGCTAATGCAATCGCATTAGCACCTTAAATGCTTTACGCATCTATGTTATCTAAGGTATAACCTAAAAGCTCCTGTCAACGAATTCTTACGTTTTCATGCATCTCTTCGCATACAAATTCCCTACAAGAATTCTTTCCATTATACAGGAGCATAAAACCAAAACCTATTCGTTTCCTTCGGTTGCCAGGCAAATTCCAACCTTCCCACACCTGTACCGCAGTCTCCCCGGAGCAAAAATATTTCCTTCCCAAGGATAATTAACGCTTTCAATGCATTACCTGGAAATGCCTGTAAAGAATTTGTCCTACATGGGCATTCATACATGTATCAATGCATCTCTGCATTAGCGACCAAGAATGAACCGAATTCCCAATTAGTGTAGATATCCACACTAGAGTTCGCCCCTGGTGTCGCCTTAGATGCTATGCACAATTGACAGATGGTATACACAACCGTCGTTGTGTAACCATCTAAATTACTTTCCAAAGATTTGCAACTATTGATTCAGCTGCAAGCACTTCTCTCGGAAATACTTCTTTGTTTGAATCTTCAAACAATCACCGACGTACCGCTTAGCCGCCGGATTGGATTCAATAGCATAAACATATGCAAACAAAAGAATCCGATTCTTCCAGTCGACAGAGATACGATATACGATCTCCATTGTATACAGTATCGCAATCCCTTTTAGCATCTAATGAGTGGCTGCTATTCACTCAGCTGACCCTCATTACCAAACGATGGCCTAGGTCGCTTCTCCTTTGTTGTTTTTCCCTCGTTGTAGGTTTCGTTTATCCTTTGCTAAATGCATCGATAAACACGGTGATGTGTACGAACACACACCACTGCGTGCCAGACATCGCCTTCTATTGGTCACTGGTCAAAGGAAATTTCATTTCCTTTTCACCACACCACCAAACTCACCCCATTAGCGAGTCGGCTCTGCACGAGCCGAATATCGCTGAGTCCTTTACTATCACCCGACCGAGCCGGACGGCCTGGCTCCCACTCTCCGTCTCGCGGCGGAGAAGCGTAAATATACCGACGTCGAGGGTAAGCAAAAACTTTTAACTTAAATCCTGTTATCGAAATTACACGGGTCGCGGATAAAGTAACAAACAAGTGGCTGTACAGTTGTTCGAAGACGAAGAGTTTAAATATAAAAACAGTGTGCATTAATTAGAAACGTGTGAATTCACAAATGAAGCTTAATTCGAATTTTTCTCGCGGCATCATGTGTACTTGGATGTCATCACAATATGATAGTCAACGTAGATTAATAAAGAGAACTTTAAATATTGTAGCGAGCTTAGGGTTCGCTAGATTAATTATTTTTAATAAATAAGAGCCGTTACATCGATTTTGAATTAATGTAACACTTTTTTTGTCCGTTAATAACAACCGTTACTTTTACCGCACACTTAACGATTTCTTGACTTATCGCTTCCTTACTTTGCTTACTTCTCACTTATTACTTTTCACTTGTCTCCATGATCTATGTGCGACGTATTTATACCGTTTCCTCACATTCTGATTCGGCGTTTCGTTTCCGTCCGTTCCATAGCCTTGAATGTTCTATTGTTCATAGTCTCCAGTTTTCCAGTACTTCATAGAATATTCTAGTACTTTGTTTCGGACTTTCTCGAATATTCTAGTACTGATTGTCATATGCGTCACAATATGTTATAAAGATTATTAGTGTTTCATTTAACTTGTTTCCCGCGGACGCTGTGTTGAGAAGTCTGGTTGCTTTTCTTTTCTTTCGGGTGAACAGTGCGTTTTCTTTCGTTAGTTTTGGCTTGCATTGGAGAACGATCAGCAGCGGAACGGTGTTAAGTGGTTGTGGAGACGAGGTAGAACTCTCGCCCATGCAGGCGTCACGACATCGCCTCCCACAGAACAAAACCGTTGCGACGCACGTTCTTTATACAGGGTATTTGGATAATAAGCCCCGAAAATTAGGTCATTGGACAAGCTTATTGCTCTCGCAATATGTCCTCTGATTAATTTGATGATAAAATTATCCACCCTATTTATGCAGGCTACGTTTTGTTTTCATTTATTTCTAGGCCCACCTAGGTGGACCTCAGAGAACACACATAAACATCAGAGGCAAGATATTTGAAAATGTCAAAGAATTTAAATATCTGGGAACAATACTGACGGCCAGTAACGGAATGTCGAAGGAAATCAACAAAAGACTACACTCCGGCAACGCTAGTTGGCATGCAGTCAGTAAACTGCTGAAATCCAAACTGCTATCACAGAATATGAAGCTCCGTGTCTATAGAACCATAATCATGCCGATTGTTCTATACGGATGCGAAACATGGGCTCTCACAAAACGGGAAGAAAACAAATTCGGCGTATTCAAGAATAAAGTCCTAAGGGGTATCTTTGGCGGCAAATATGACGAGGGGGCGGCCAATGGAGGAAACTCCACAACCATGAATTGGAAGAGCTATACTGCAAACCTACAATAGTGGGAGTAATCAAGTCGCGAAGATTAAGATGGGCCGGACACGCGGTGCGAATGAGCAACGATAGGACCGCGCATAGAATTCTTGACGGTAAACCAACGGGAAAGAGACCGACAGGGCGGCCGCGACGGAGATGGGAGGACAATGTTAGGTTTGACCTTGAGGAGATCGGATCGGATGGTCGAACGTGGAAGGAAGGAAGGAAGGAAGCGATATAAATGAGGATTCGGCCCTCGCTGAACTAAAAAATAAACTAAACTAAAAATAGTCTTACGTGAACCGCACAATAAAATCATCAACATACTGGGCACTACAACCGGAATCCGGCCTTGACCCTATTTAGCGAGAAACGCTGTATAAAATGAAACACTATTATTGGAATCTTCGTTATACAACGAATCCAAAAAAAGATCATATATAGTGCAGGTTCCGGGTGGTGAAAGTTTACATCATACGAACGGAATTTCTGAACCTGAAGCACTTCAATTTAATCTCTTTATTATGAAGCTCGAGAACCTCTTTAAATGCTGGCAACTTCACTCTGAAGGAAATTATTTCTTCGTAGGTGGCAATTTGAATACCAAAAAAGACTAAGGAAATAATATATCCAATACCAGGGGAAATCAATTAATTGGTTAGATCAACATCATCATCGGCACTACAACCGGGATCCGGCCTTGGCCTTATTTAAGAAATCTCTCCACCGGTCCCGATTTCGAGCCGAAGTCATCCAGTTTGGCACACCCAGGCTCTGGGCGTCCTGGTCTACGCCATCCCTCCATCGCAGAAAAGGTCTGCCGTGCTATCGCCTTTCATACATTCTGCCACAAAGGACTTTCGCTCATTCGAGCTAGGTGTCCCGCCCATCGGAGTCTACCGAGTTTGATTTTTCTTGCAACATTAGCTTCAAGGTAGATCGCGTACAACTCATGGTTGTAGCGTCTCCGGAATCGTCCTCGCTCACATACGGGGCCAACTATTCTCCTTAAGACCTTCCTTTCGAACGCGGCTAAGAGTTCAGAGTGCCTTTTATTGAGCACCCAGGTCTCGGATCCATACATGAGTACTGGGAAGACCATGGTCTTGTATAGTGGTAGCTTGGGTGTTTTGGATAAATTTCGGGAGTTAAAGAGCCTTGGTAGACCATAGTGGGCTTTGTGGGATTTGATCGCGTGTTTCTTCTTCCATATTGTTATCGGCTGCTACTATTGACCTAAAGTACTTCAAATTCGTGCTCCACTACCCTGATAGTTTGACCAGAGTTACGTCTTCCCTCCGCAGATGTTGCCACCATGTACTTAGTCTTCCCCTCATTAATGTGCAGTCCCAGTTCTTGTGCCGCCTGGTCGATCTGGGTGAAGGAGTCCTGTACAGTCGATTCGGTTCTACCGATGATGTCGATGTCATCTGCGTAGGCAAGTATCTGGCTGGATTTGATGACAATAGTCCCTCTGGTTGTAAAGCCAGAGTCACGGATTGCTTTCTCCAACGCCAGGTTGAAGAGGAAGCAGGCCAGGCCATCCCCTTGTCGGAGTCCATTAAAGATGTATAGCGTTTGAAATGATAGTGAAGAACGTGTGATTCGAACTGACGCTATGACAGTTAGAATCACCAAAAATTGAACCGACGCGTAACACATCAGGCTACTGGCCGATTTTAGAATTCGATTTTTAAACTCAACTATACTCCATTGATGTGAATTGTTATGTTATCGCTTTGGTATACGGCTCTGATGTATTTTCTTATTCGATTTTCGTTCGGTGTCCTTCACTATTTTGCTTGTTATTGTGTGTGTATCTGTTAGAGATGCCATAGATGTTTATTGGTTTGGACAGCAATCCCGTTATTTTTACTTGACTAGTTACGTTGGTCATGGTCAACCTACAAAGTCGTATCAATTTGTTTGGAATGCCGAACTCTCTCATGGCATTATATAGTTCTAACCTGGCTATGCTATCGTAGGCGGCCTTAAGGTCTATAAATAGATGATATAATGGAATTTTAAATTCCAGACATTTTTCCATCGCCTGCCTAAAGGTGAATATTTGATCAATCACTGATTTGCCTGGAATGAAGCCACACTGATATTGACCAATGATGACTTTACCGTATGGGGTTATCCTATCTTGTAGGATAGTGGAGAGTATCTTATAGGCGGGACTCACCAATGTTATACCCGTATAGTTGCTGCACACTGTGATATCTCCCTTCTTATATATGGGGCAAATTACACCACGACGCCAATCTTCCGGCATCTGCTCTTGCTTCTATATGTGAACCACGATCTCATGAATTGCGTGATATAACGCTGTCCCTCCTTGTTTGATCAGCTCAGCTGGTATGCCATCAGCTACAGGGGCCTTATTTGATTTGAGCTGTCTTATGTCTTTTACTGTTTCCTCAATACTTGGTGGCGGCAGCATTTGGTCTTGATTTTGCATTGGTGGAGCCTCCAATTCTTCTGCGAGCTGACCATTTAGCTATTCATTGAAGCGCACTTCCCATCTCTCCAGAGTGCCTTCAAGATCGGTGATCAGATTACACTCTTTATCTTTGCAGTAAGTGCAGCGTGGTGTGTACCGTGTCACACTGCGGATTATATGGTAGAACTTCCGCGCCTGGTGCGGACCTTGCTCTCTACTTATCTCTATTTCACAGACAAGGTTTTTTTCCCAGGCACTTTTCTTTTGTCTGTGAAGCCTTTTTTTCAGATCTTCTGAGCTCTTTGTATTTCTCCTCGCGTACCTGCTTCCTATGAGACTGCTGCATTGCCCGGTATGCAGCATTCTTCCAGAATGCGTTCAGGATCGGTGATCAGATTACCCCCTTTATCTTTGCAGTAAGTGTAGCATGGTGCGTACCGCTGATTATATGGTAGAACTTCCGCGCCTGGTGCGAGCCTCGCTCACTACTTTTCTCTATTTCGTAGATTAGATTTTTTTCCCATGCACTTTTCTTTCGTCTGTGAAGTCTTTTTTTCAGATCTTCTGAGCTCTTTGTATTTCTCCTTGCGTATCCGCGTCGTATAAGTCTGCTGCATAGCCCGATATGCAGCATTCTTACGTTCAGTCGCTATTTTGCACTCATCATCAAGCCAGTCGCTCCGAAGTCTACGACTACTGCCTAAGATGGAGTTGGTAGTACTAATGACAGTATTTTTAAGGCGTATCCAAATCTCTTCTATGCCCGGCGGTCTGGCCCCGGGACTTACTCTCCCTCCATCGAGCTTTTTGAGGGCGAGTCTTTATGCATGACCAAAGGTGTTGTTGGTGTTCTCACTGCCTAAGGCAGCTGTGTTGATCCGCGGATGCAATACGTTTCTGTAAGACAATCCGCGCTCGGAAAACTATACCAACAAGATGGCGATTCGAATCGACGTTGGCACCTCGCTACGTTCCTACCGTCATAAGGCTCGAGGAGTGGCGACGATCTATCAACACGTGGTCAATTTGGTTGCAAGTGGCTCTATCAGGTGATACCCAGGTGGCTTTGTGGATACCTTTACACGGAAACCTGGTACTCATAACGACCAAGTTCTTTGATGCTGCCAGTTCGATGACTCGTAATCCATTGTCATTAGTGTTCTCATGCAAACTATTGGAACCTGCGTAGTGCCTGAAAACAGGCTCCCGACCTATTTTGGTATTCAAACTACCAAGAACGATTTTCATAACGTATCATGTCGTAGAATTGTTCTTTTTCGTCGTCAGGGGAGTCCTTTGTAGGTCCGTGAACGTTTGTGAGGCTTTTGTTCTTAAACTTGCCTCACACGCGAAGAGTGCATACCCCCCCCCCCCCCCCCCCCCCCCTTTTTACTTTACACTCGAGGCCTTTTTCGCTAGCGCGAACCAGCAACTCGAGACGATTTCAGCCAAATTAGGGAAACATTTACAAGTACTTTAAAATCATTTATATAGAAACAAACGTATTCAAATAATAAAATTTCACCAATTAATTTATTTTTATATCGAAAACAAGCTGTAGCAGCGGCGCTCGAGTTGACACTTCAAATCCATCACTCGAGTGCAGAGTGTTAAGAAAATCTTCATTATTAACCAGCATATATGGTCAGTTGAAATGATTGATTTCGGTCTTGAAAATGTTGCCGCGGAAGCGGTAGCATTTATATAGCGTACCGTTTGCAATATATGCAACGCGCATTAAGCAATTTTGAGGCGTCAAAATAAATATCTTTTGACAGTTTTTGCAAATTATGAATTTAAAATACCTTGACTGCACCGTGATGATCAGCTATTCGCGTTGGAAATATATTGTGCAATCTGTTGCTCGTGAAATTCAAAAGGCGTCAAGTCCAATAATAAAAACCGGAACGTCGAAATTATGTGATCTTTCAACAACCTTCCGTTTTTCCTCCTTGCTTAATAAATAAAATATTTATGCCGTTTCATCCACATAGATGGAATTATGCACTTGTGTTCTTGGATTTTATTAATATGTTAACAACGCAATGTATCGTAGTTGAAAAACGCGCTTTTTGGCTGTTCATCTTTGACATATTTTCTATTTTGTCCTACTGGACGGTTTGCTTGTAGACCTATCTATATTTACTTAGACTGTTCAGATGCCGGAAGTGTTAACGACGTCTAACATTCCAAAAATAAATGGCAACAAGGTTTCTTCCGAAGAGATGGTATACTATTCATATAAACATTTTGCTCAAAAGATATTCAAAAATGCCATCGGATCCGTTGAGTCGTTATAAGAGGTAGAATACACTGGAAGTGAATTTTTCATGATTTATGCATTTGCTAACCCCACGTTGTTCTCCTGAGACTTTCCTTTTGCCGTGTTTCGTAATGAACAATAGTGCACCAACTGTAGTGTGCTTATATCTGCGAAAGTTCTCGTGGCATTCATTCTCATTCTTCAGTCAAATGCTTCTACTTGTACCGTCTAATGCAATAAATACAATCCACACTTTCACCAAATTGGTGTATTGCCCAAGGTTTTGTAACGGATGGGAAGTAGTTTTATTATTGCGGTCGTTGAGAGTCAAATTGAGCGTTCAATGTGGAACTTTGGCTTAGCTTGCTTGGCAAAAAGACTGTCTAGTTATTTCTCGTATAATCGCATATACGTTTACATTGTAATTATACTGGAAGTACAATTTATGACTATGAACTAATGGGGAGGAGAAATTCCGTCACCTTCAACAATGTTTGTGTTTGCAACAGAGTACTGAAGATAAGCAAAAGAACCTGTGTTGATATTCTCCGGATGAAATGCCCTGGTTACGTTGGTATCTTTTGCATGTTTAATCGCTTTTAAGTATATTTGGTAAGTGCATTGTGATCTTAGACATTGCTTATCAGATAATCTCGTTGTAGAAAAGTTCGAAATGCTCATATATCTGTGGACAGAATAAACTTAGATACTGACCTATTTCTTACGATGACTTGTAAGTACTCGTATGCCTGCCGAGAATATATTTACGCAATTTGTTATCGAATTTTATAGAGGCTGTCTTATGAAGGCGAAAAGTTAATCTTGTCGATTAAAGTGGGTTGTCGGTAGAAAATCTAAACAAATTAATAAAAAACAATTCAGCATAAAAGTTAATAGTGGATAAGTCGCAGATCTAAGTTTTTTAGATCATTCGCATATCAGTTCGCATTGCGTTACAGATATTTGTTTAATACAAGCTTAAAGTCTACACATTCCAACCCTGGCCACAAAGTTAAATAGCAATGCATTGGAAAAATGCAAATATGCTCCATTAACCTGTAACTTTGCCTAATGCACTTTGGCGTAAACACGTGAAGCTCGTTATTATTATTGTTATTTCATGTTCTATCCATATTTATCAGTTTGGGGGTTACTTTATGTCCACGTTGTATGATTCTCGGATTGTTTGATTTGGGTCAAATATGCACTGTTTCGTTCGACGATTTGCTGCAATTTTAAAGATAATGTTTGATCAGGCCTCTTTTGACCTGATATTTTTGCTCTTGAGGAACCTAAGTCCAATGTTTGATCAGGCCTCTTTTGACCTGAATTTTGTTGCTGGACCTAAATCCTAAAGCTCCTAATGGACACAAGCGTGAAACACCCTTAGTGTGATAATTTGTTTGATATTCGGGCGCAACGCCACTGCATATTTCAAAAGATAAACACACTTGAAAAGGATAAATAAGTGAGGATACGCCCGGGGTTACGGTCGGATGCAATCTAATTTTATTTCTTTTTTTTTTTTTTAAACTGTTTTTATTAACCGTATTTTTAATTTGTACATTTAAGTGATACAGTGACTTAAAATTAATTTTGTAATAACTGTCTACATGTAATTATTATTATTCAATTCAATTCAATTTTTATTTGGTAGATAATTACATTTATGGTATATTTTACAACTAGTACTTAAGAGATTTAGGATAGCAATTCCTTTACAACTATAATCTTAAATCTGTATAACGACAATAGCACAATTTTAATGAATAACAAATAATAAATTAAGGGAAAACTACAAGAAAAAACCCTTATTTGAATCTTAAGGCTAATATTGCACTGGCTTTCGGTTATTTTATATAGTAATGACCTCGATATAATTTTCATAGACAGAGTACATATGTAGTGATTTAGGGTAACGCAAGACGGGAAACGAGAACATTGTCAGAAAAAGAGCAATTGGCGAAGAAGTTTCGATTGATTTTGTCAATAAAAAACTCTACCGGTTTAACGTTGGCGTTTTCATGTAGTTCATGTGTCGAATAATGCCATGGCAAATTCAGCAACATTTTCAATATTTTATTTCGACACCTTTACAATTTTATTTTGTGTGTGCGAGCACAATTACACCATACAGGGGCCCCGTACAGGAGTATCGCTTGAAAAATGGTGGAGATGCCACCAAATCACTGTTGCAGTTCTTTTTGAACAGTTGCAGGTTGTAACGCTCGCTTGGGAAGGGAGTTCCACAGATTCCGCGCTCTGTAACGGAATGAGTTCTGATGCAGGGATGTTCGCGCCGTCGGGAGATGAATCACAAATGAGGGCGATCCGTCGGATTGTCTTGTGGAACACATATAACCCGAATTGCGCGGAACAATGCCACGAATCTCTGAAGAACAGTACCCGTGATAAAACAGACAGAGGTCGGCTAGGCGCCTTCGATGAGATAGCGACTGTAGTCTCGACGTAAGGGCCGAGTCCCCAATCAGGCGGATCGCTCGTATTTGTATGCTCTCAAGTAGGTCGAGGGTATGTTTAGGAGCCGAGCTCCAAACATAAGAGCAATATTCGAGCCCAGTCTAATTTGAGATTTATACAGAAAAAGAAGTTGGGTCGGAATAAAATATTCAGTTTTCCAGAGGCTGACCTGGCGATGTTCGACATGTGTTTATGCCACGACACATTCCCACAGACCATGACGCCGAGCAATTCCATGCTTTCCCCAGATTTGAGGTCGTGCCCATTCATCGTCAGCTGTGGAACCGATGATCCACTTTTCTTTGTTAATGTTGTATACTGTCTTCGTTGCATTGAAGTCGACAAGGTTGGCCTCTCTCCACTGCTGGACCTTATCCAGATCCCGATTCAGAGAGTCAATCTGTCTACATCTCAGCTGGTATAACGTTGATGCATCAATCGGCCATTCACTCGAAAAAGAGGAAACAAGCTACTATCATCCGCAAAACTGAACACTTAGTTATCCCTTGACTCCAACAGATCATTTATGTGAAGCAAAAACAAGGTTGGAGCCAAAATAGAACCTTGAGGCACCGCTGAATTATCAGGATAGAGATCCGAACACTCGCTGTCTATAACAACCCGGACCCATCGATTTTCAAGGAAGCTCTTCGTCCAGTCGCAAAGCTGCTGGGAAAGTCCGTATAAACGAAGCTTGCTCAGCAATGCCCCATGCCAGACGCGGTCAAAAGCCTTGGAGATATACAATGCGATCGCCTGTGACTCACCATGCCGCTCAATCGCAGATGTCCATATATCGGGTATAAGGGTCAAAAGGTCTCTCGTGAACCGCCTGACGCGGAATCCGTATAGACGATCATTCAGAAGTCAGTTGCACTCCAAATACTTAATTAACTCGGCGTTGAATATCTTTTCCATTACCTTAGATAACATAGACGGTAATGCTATCGGCCGGTAATTGTGTGGGAGACACTTTTTCCCCTCTTTGGGATTGGCTGAACTCGAGCGATTTTCTAGCCGATAGGAAAGGTCTTCCGTGCATAAGATAAGCAAACGAGTCTGCCAAGAACCGGCGATGGTTCTGGGGCACAGCTCTTAAGGAGTATTGCTGGTATTCCGTTCGGCCCGGTTGCCCTCTTACACCTCCTACAGTCCAGTCCACGTAGGATGCGTTGAATAGTACGCGGACGGAACCGCACATCCGACATCGAAGGCCGTACCGGCGTGATTGCAGGTGGCTTCAATAGATCGATATCGAGGATTGAATTTGCGGAAAATAAATTCGATAACACATTAGCTTTACCTTTGGAATTTGTGATTAACGTCGCCTTCCTACCGTCGTCCAGTCCAGGTAGGATGCATTGAATAGTACGCGGCCGGAACCTCACATTCCGCATCGAAGACAGTATTGGCGCGATTATAGGTGGCTCCAGAAAACCAGCGTCGAGGTTTGAATTCGCGGAAAATAAATACCCGAACACATTCGCGTTATCTTTTGAATTTGTGATTAACGTGTCGCTGCCCGCCACCAACTCCTACTACTGGGACGTTGCACGCCAACAACAGCGGAGCCGGTAGGACCCAATAGGCTTCTCGCCATGCGGAGCAGCCAACCCGGCTCCAACCATTCAATGTAAGGCCTATAATTATAACTAATATAACATAACAGAAATCAAAAGAAAAAAACGAACAAAAAAAACTCGTCTGACTTTTTGAACAATCAATACAATAGCATATATCACTCTTGCTGGATCTTTCTATGGAAGATTAAGCAGACAATTCTGCGTCTGAGAACAAAAACTCAACTAGAATTTCGGCCGCGACAAAATTTATCAATGCATATAAATTTCAGTGCTGCTGTGGTAAATATTAACATATAATTATGGAAAAAGTCACTTATCTAATTCAACATTTTAATTTTTACTGTTTGCTTCCTTATTTGATTTAACACTACTGTTTTTGTTCAATTGGAATTTATATTTACCATTCAGGAAGAATTGTGGTGGGTGGTGCACATTACGCGTAGAATTTTTCCGTTGGGGAATGTGAATCATATTTTTCTTTACGAAAGAAGCATAGATATTTATGTTCTCAGAAATGTGTGTATATGCGTGGGTGCTTAGCTTATATTTATTATCTCTGAATTCCTTATTGGGAATCTAGCAATTTTTCTTTCGAAGCCAATGGAGTTGGGGCAATCATTTTTTTCCGAATTTAACTAGCGTAGAGAAGTCGATAATTTATGTTATAATCGAAGAATTAATGAATAATTAAATTATTATGAAAATAAAGAGTGTAGATGGCTTTGGTCTGTAATTCTTGCCTCTAATCCTAGGAGACTCTAGCAACACTTCACTCCATCCACCGACGGTTTGAATGGTACATATTTATTTTATGTAATGAATTTTCCAATATATGAACAATTCTAATGTGAAAACTTTGTTTTTGTTGTTTGCTGTTATGTTTCCGACGTCTTTGAGTTTTACTCCACTAGTCACCAAAAGTTTATGTGAAGTGCCGATACAGTGTTAACCACAACAATATTAATATTTCATTGTTTAGTCAATAATAAAAAATTGTTATGACTCATGTATTAAGTGAAAGTATTATAAAAATGGGAATTTTATACAAATGTGTGTATGATTTTCTTTATAGTACAGAGAGTTTCCGAAACTACGCTCCCGTGCAGTATACCATGAAACAGAAGTAGAACTCTGCATGCCTATACGAGACCAACGAAAGCAGTTTACTCAAATTCAATTCAATTCAATACATTTACAGTTTAAGATCTTACAACTAGTATTTTAGAGATTTAGGACAGCAATTCCTTTACAACTATAACCTTAAATCTATATAATGAAACTAGCACAATTTCAGTGAATAATAAATAATAAATGATTAAGGGAAAACTACAATAAAAAACCCTTATTTGAATCTTAAGACTAATATTGTACAGGTTTCCGGCTATTTCATGTAATAATGACCTCGATAGAGTTTTCATAGACACAGTACATAAGTAGTGATTTAGGATAACGCAAGACGGGAAACGAGAACATTGTCAGAAAAAGAACAATTGACGAAGAAGTTTCGATTGATTTTGTCAATAAGAAATTCTACCGGTTTAACGTTAGCGTTTTCATGAAGTTCATGTGTCGAATAATGCCATGGCAAATTGAGCAACATTTTCAGTATTTTATGTTGACACCTTTACTATTACTACTACTATACTATTTATTGGCCTGTAGGAACCCGAAAGTTCATGACCTCGCCGACTCGACTCCGCCATTGTTCCCTGTCCCGTGCGCTCTCCTTCCACGTTCGACCTTCCGATCCGATCTCCTCGCGGTCTAACCTAACATCGTCCTCCCATCTCCGTCGCGGCCGCCCTTTTCCTTCAGAGTGAAGTTGCCAGCATTTAAAGAGGTTTTCGAGGTTCATAATAAAGAGATTAAATTGAAGTGCTTCAGGTTCAGAAATTCCGTTCGTACGATGTAAACTTTCACCACCCGGAACCTGCACTATATATGATCTTATTTTGGATTCGTTGTATAACGAAGATTCCAATAATAGTGTTTCATTTTATACAGCGTTTCTCGCTAAATAGGGTCAAGGCCGGATTCTGGTTGTAGTGCCCAGTATGTTGATGATTTTATTGTGCGGTTCACGCAAGGCTATTTTTAGTTTAGTTTATTTTTTAGTTCAGCGAGGGCCGAATCCTCATTTATATCGCTTCCTTCCTTCCTTCCTTCCACGTTCGACCATCCGATCCGATCTCCTCAAGATCAAACCTAACATTGTCCTCCCATCTCCGTCGCGGCCGCCCTGTCGGTCTCTTTCCCGTTGGCTTACCGTCAAGAATTCTATGCACGGTCCTATCGTTGCCCATTCGTGCCACATGTCCGGCCCATATTAATCTCCGCGACTTGATTACTCTCACTATTGTAGGTTTGCGGTATAGCTCTTCCAATTCGTTGTTGTGGAGTTTCCTCCATTGTCCTGCCTCCTCGTCATATTTGCCGCCGCCAGATACCCCTTAGGACTCTAGTCTCGAATACGCGGAATTTGTTTTCTTCCCGTTTTGTGAGAGCCTTATATTCCGTGATAGCAGTTTGGATTTCAGCAGTTTACTGACTGCATGCCAAATAGCGTTGCAGGAGTGTAGTCTTTTGTTGATTTCCTTCGACATTCCGTTACTGGCCGTCAGTATTGTTCCTAGATATTTAAATTCTTTGACATTTTCAAATATCTTGCCTCTGATGTTTATGTGTGTTCTCTGAGTTCCACCTCCTCTCGTCGTAATCATATATTTTATTTTATCTTCATTTATTTCTAGGCCCACCTCTTCTGCCGCGTGCATGATGATTTCACTGGTTTTACTTACAGTTTCTAGATTATCGCCCAAAACGGCGATGTCATCCGCATATGCGAGCACTTGTGTGACCCCATTCAGGTATGATCCGGCCATCTTGTCGTCTTGTACCTTTCTGATGACATACTCGCCCTGTTTTAGTCCGTCCCGGATTTCAAATGGTTCTGAAAGGTGGTTTTCTATTCTAACTCGACCTTTGTTTTCGTTCATGCAGATTTGAATGAGGGCGACATATTTTTTCGGGATTCCCAGCTCAACTACAATATGGTAACCTTACCTGGATGATATTTTTTGAAATCCCATCGAACGATAGTTTTGAACAAAGTAGAGTAGTACCGTTTAAGTTCGTCTAATTTAATAGTACCGCGTTAAATGTAGATGATGTACAAATAGTGTTTGTACAGGGCTTTTGTTGATGACATCAATCATTGTGTCTAAACCGGATAACACTACCTGTTTACGCCCGGTGCGTTTACCGTGCGTTTCGACAAAATTGTTTCTTTTTCAGTATGAAAAACGAGCGATTCGAAATAACGACACGAAATTGATTATTTACTAAATTCCATTTATTGGATATATCTGTAATCCGACAAGATTCAAATTCGAATAATTGAATGTCGAACACGAGCGAAACGATATACATAGCTTTGTACTAACTCGAACTAAATTTCAAAACTGAATTCAAATTGAACAACGAAAAGAAGTCTTTCAAAAACAGAACTAACTGATAACGAAAAAAAAAAACAAATTAGCATATTTTCATTGACAGAAAAACAAAGTTGTAACAAACCAAAAAAGTGCTGCCAAACATGCAGGTACTTATAAAAACTATAAAGAAGTATTAGCTAACAATTATAACAATTAAGGAACTTTACAACAATTCTATTATAAAGAATTTACTACTAAATTATAACAATTAAGAATTAAAATATTGTAGCCAGCTTAGGGTTCGCTGGATTAATTATTTTAAAATAAATAAGAGCCGTTAAATCGATTCTGAATTAATGTGACATTTTATTAGTCCGTAATAACAATCGTTACTTTTTATAAGTGTACGGTAACGTTATCGCTTCCGTAATTAACGCGTATTTTACTGCTTACTTCTCGCTCGAGACTTATCGCTTGTTTCACGTTCTACTTCTTACTCTTCAGCAATCGCTTGTTTCACTTCCTACTTCATACTCCTCACTATGCTCTGTGTGCGACGTATTTATACTGTTTCAGCGTTTCGTTTCCGTCCGTTCCATTGCCTTGAATGTTCTACTGTTCCTAGTCTCCAGTTTTCCATTACTTTATAGAATATTCTAGTACTCTGTTTCGGACTCTCTAGAATATTCTAGTACTGATTGTCATATGCGTCACAATATAAATAAAATTATTTAAGAAATTGAAATAACTAATTTAAGCATGCTGCGACATGCCGCCCACCTTGAAGCGCCAGGTTCAACTTGTTGTGGCCGGAATAGAAAAATTTAACAAGCCTCAGGACTTGCTAAATAAGGCCAAGATCGGTTCCCGGTTGTAGTGCCGATGATGATGATGATGACAATTATTGTGAATATAACGGTTGATGTAATTAGCAAAAATTGCACGAGCAAAAGTGAGAGACAAGTTGTCGGCTTGAAAGTCAGTCAGGTAGTCGTTTACTCAAATTGAGTATTTATTCTATCATGCAACAACACTACGTAAAAATTTGATGTTCTGGATTCAAATATAGCAAATAGAACTATTACATTAGTTTCGCGAATAAATATAGAGTAACTTCGGGTAATGTGATATAGGTATTTGTTTTCTAACAATTATTCGTAATTTTTATTACATAGCTTTTGCCGCACTATTCATTATAGCTCTTTGATACATTGCGAATTATATTTCGTTTTCAGAACCCTGCAGCGTAAGCCAATCTGCAGCTATTTACAACAAAATAAAAAAATCTCTGTAACCCCCCTTATTAAAATTGGCGTATAATGTGATGTACTATACATATCACTTTTCCCGAATAGTTTCCAACCGAATAAAAATACTTGTTAGCCGATAGATTATGAATTCATTTATTAATTTAACAAAAGTAGGAACATTAGCCACTACATAGTACATAAGAAAAACAAGAGAAAACTTAAATTAGAATTAAAATTAAATTAATAACTCCAATATTTAGCAGAAAAATAGTACTTTCTCTACGTTCTATTTAATGCGATTTACATGACTCACATACAAAAAATGCCTGCCGCGTTGGAAGACATTCATTGTGAGCCCAAACTAAATCGCACTGCAAGCATGGTACCCATATCTTTGCCTTATTATCCATTTGGGAAGATTTGTTACAAAAGACACAGACACTGTCCTTGTTAGGTGGAGTTTCGGCCCAAGGATCTTCGTCTGAGCTCAGTAAATGCAAACTTTCATCTGAATCGCTCGAAGAACTTTCTTTTGTTATCTTTGCCCGTTTGCTTTTTACTACCATGGGTCTTTTCGGCTTATTCTTGCGTCTTTCAATGTTCTTAATGCTCTCTTCCAAAATGTTTTGTACGGTGATGTTGTTAGTACAGTTGCAACTGATCTTTAACCTCTGGAGCTGATGACCCGTTTAAGTTTGGGCGGTGGTGAGATATCCCAAGGAGTTACGATCTTTTCCAAAGCTGCCCTGCTAATACTAGCAACCGGTTCTTCAGCTGCACTACTTGTGCGGGCAACTGGTTCTTCTACTTCTCGTCCTGAAAGAGCAGATTCTTCATCCGGATGATTTTCAAATGTTTGAGCGATAAAATCAACCTCCTGAAACATATTTTTGTCGAATGGATAAATGCCAGTGCATTTGAATCCATTTATTGCGATTTGTGCTGTTTGGACTTTAAGGTAGGCCTTCGAAAAAAGTTCAATAACATCAAACTGTGTTATTTTTCGGCCCTGGTCTCGCATAAATCGCCTAATTTCATCGTTATAATACGTCTCCAGGGGTCCCATAAATGTTCTATCGAGCGGTTGCATTTTGTGAGTACAGTGCGGTGGCAAAGATATAATAATAACACCATTTTTGCGAGCCTTTTCCAGAATCTCAATATTTCGGGTATGACTGTAATGACCGTCTAAAATGAGTAGCGAAGGGTTCTCCTTTGAAGGGTTTGTGAACCGGAAGAAATGGTCAAACCACTTCGTAAATATCGGGATTTGTATCCAACCTGAAATGTGGCAGGCAGAATCCGAGCCAGGAGGAGCATGTTTCATTAAAACCGGAGAATGGTTCTTTCTGGGGAAAATAAAGTACGGCGGAACAAATGAACCGCCTGCGCTCATGCAGCTGACAACCGTTATAAGAAAGCCTCTCTCTGCAGACGTCATACAACCTATTTGCCTTTTTCCTTTCGCTGCTAAAATTGTGGGTGGCCTACTTTGTGCAATGGACACTCCTGTCTCATCTACGTTCCAAATACTAGTTGGGGAAAATTTATGTTTTTCGTACTCTTGCTCGAGTAAGCTATAAAATGTGCTCACATTTTCAGCATTAAAACGTTTTGCCCTATCGATTGAGGTTCCGGTTGGAGTCCTGATACTAATCTCTGATTTGTGCCTTTTAAGAAATGCATACAACCAATCTTTTCCTGCGCATTCTTTCATTACTGAAAATGGGCAAGCTATGTTGTTTCTTTTTGCCACTTGGAATGCTAGTGATCTAATGTCACCGCGAGTTAGACCCCAAAAGCGTGATTCCATTTCTCGGATGTATCTTACCAGCTCCAATTCCATTTCCAGGCTAAAAACAGGCTTACGTCCCAAAGGCGTGGCTAAAATATCGCTAATAGATTTATCACTGCGAGCGGATCTTTGTAGTGTTGCAAATGGAACTCCAAATGTCTTCGACGCCAAAAGTATACCCATTTCTCCTCCTCGGACTGCTAGAATAGCCTTTCTCATTCCTTCCGCATCCCATTTACGAATCTCCCCTTTTTTTGGCATGATCTGAAATAAATTATAATAATATTTAGTAATTGATAAATTGGTGGGTAATGTGATATGGTATATCACTTTAACCAATTTCACATTAGCCGCATTTGGCTTTTAAAACAATCAAGAGATTTTTTTAAAAATGCACTTCACTGAATTAAAAACTCACCCAATATACTGTCAGCTCTATTCACACACACAAACAAAATGTATTACTTCAGTTTTTAATTTTGCTCCAATTTTTGCTGAAATATAACATAAAGCTCACACAAAAAAACTGTCGACTGTAGACCTTAAACAATTTCAATGTACTGACATACAACGCAATGAGCGCGCGCGCGCCTAAAACTGCAGCACGTGTTCTTTTCCATTGCCGTCATGCTGACAAGAAAATTCTTGTCGAGAATTGATTATTTCGGAAAATATGATAGTATATCACATTTCCCAACCATATCACAATACCCGAAGTTACTCTACTCAGTACTTCACGCGTAAAAAAAAACCTTTGGTGACATTGCGATAATTTGTTCCTAAAGATCCAGGTATTGTCATTATTCTAATATGTCGTCAAATAGCTTCAAGCTCAAACACTTGGCCTCGAATTTAATTGCTTCTGTAATCGATCCATAATCGAACTTTTTACTAGTATTACAAAACTTCTGGCGCAAGGCTAATAACCTTGGCCGGAAAAACAAATTATTATGGAAAATTTAACATGCCTCAGACTTGTTAAATAAGGTCAAGACCGGATCCCGGTTGTGGTGCCGATGATGATGATGATTACAAAACTTCATCCGTCCGCCCTAATCACATTCGTCAACATAGTTTGTACTTAGCCCTTGAAGTTTGTGCTGCTTCTATGTTTGGGATAACAATGTAAACATACAACACATGTAGGTTGCTCATTTTAAATTGTATTTCGTATTTCTTTCACATAACACACTTGTTTTATTATATTTTATATGTATTGACAATTGCAATCGAGCCTTGAATAAAATTTATGCATCCACATTTCTCTCGCCACGTTCATTCTGATTGCCAGAGCTTTAAAGAATTTTGTCGGTTTATTAAATGAACATAAAAATATACAATTTATATAGTATTTCAAAAATTAAAAATATTTTACTTCATAAGATTCAGATGCAAGTCATCTTCCTGTCACCCAACTGAATAGTGTCGGAATTAAAAATTGCAAAGAGTCATTGACGAATTCGTGACCTAGATTAATGGCATTAGCTTAGTTGTCTAGAGAGCTGCTTCCTTTGGTTTAGTATAGACCAGTAGAATGGAAATGCCAGTAGTTAGATTGATTAAAAATAGATATCGTTTCATTTGTTACGATTTCAATGGAATTGGGTGCAGCAGACCTTACTCTTTTGAATAGTAGCTGCGAATAGAAGCCGATGTTGATCCCAGGCAAGCGGGACTAATTTGTGTTACACTTGAGCAATTCAACTAATTTTCAATTTTTATGCGATGGTGTGATAGAAAAACTTAATCTCGCACAAATCGTCATGGGTTCAATCCTCATTGTACCATTGTCAATTTAGGCGCGATAATCCCAATTGTTTCTGTTTAATGTGGTAATTAAGTGCATCCCAATTACGAATTATTTTAAATTTGGACAAAGTTATTATTAGTTATATAACAGGAACTCAAAGGTTAATCACCATAATTTACAATTATGTAATATTAAATATAGTCTGATTGACAGACCGAAGTTAGTGTAGTTTATTAAGATCGCCGAAAAATGTCGACTTATTTATAGTCCCCTTCTTTTTTTGAAGTGATATTATATATAAAAAACTGGATGTAAAACAAAACTAGTAGACGTGTGTTCACATTACAAGAAAATCAAACGTCTACCTGCACGTTTCAAGAGTGCTAGTAGTGAAATCTAAAATCTATTTATGGACTATTTTAAACTGAATTTTCGGATAATTTTTTTCACCGGTATGAAATTATTTCGTGTTCCGAATCCTCACCGTAGATGTGCAACATGTTTCAAAGCACAAGTGTTTACCTATTACGAAGGCAAAAGAAGCGATAAAAAATATTAATTACAAAAATTCTTAATCACTTGCTATTTCTGGTTCATTGATAGAATGGCCTTGTGATAAGCCGAATATGAGGTATATACGTGGGACTATGACGCATCAAATTTATTCTGAGTCTAAGTAACACGTACATTCTTTCATTTTTGAATTTTTTAACCAGAAAATCACCGAATTCCTATGAATTCATTCGCTCAATAGCTCTAGCAAATTAAAACATTATACTCGGTAATATTCTTTGCCCTCGAACCTATTTCAGTTTACTGTAAAAAAGTGAAGTACATACATAAAAACCCAATAGTAAAATTATAAAACAATGTTTTGATTCCAAAAGAATGTGTAATTTATAAGTTTGGTGATAATATTCTGTGTTCTGGTTACTCACCACACACTGCTAACATTTATTAAATAGTTATCTAGTTTGTGTTGAATATTGTTGAATAATTAGTTCAATTTGGAATTGCTTACTCGCCTGGTCTTCTCCTTTGGTTTGGCAAATAAGGTCTTCTCCTTCTCTTGGTTTTTTCCTCTTAATTGATACGAGACTTTATCGTTTTCTTACTTTAAACTTTATTGTGTTTTAACTTTAAACTTTATTGTTGAAATACACTGGGAATGTCCATCCCTTTCGTTTTGAATACTTTGACGTTTTTTAAACAAGAAGACCCGCTGTACAATTTCGATGGCCGCAGCCTTGTTGTTGATTACTTTACACTGCGCCGCAACTCATTTGCACCCCTCTTTTTATACCCAATTATTGGTAAGTTAATGCAGATGATGCATTTTCTTCACCTGGAACGTGTAACCTATTCGGAGGTTATTCGCCTGTCATAAGCCATTAGCAATATTCATTAATCATCTACTTGCACTGCAAAAAATGCAACGACAAAGAATTGAGCAATTACTTAATTGCTTTCATGCGGAGGACCAATTATAGGACATTGCTCGCGTGTGCCAATCGTATCATATGATTAATTGTGCCTCACTGCTGTGTTCGCTACTTCGTCGAACTCAGCACTTTTCCGACGCTCAATTATTTCGTCGTCGGTGGCCCTTGACGACACAGCTTCTGATCGTATATCGTGTATCACACTTCTAAACATATGTCTTTGTAAAATGAGGTGTAACAGCGGTATCAATGCGTTTTGTTGATCAGTAGATGGAATTTCGTCAAATTGTAAACATTTTTGTTTTTCAACTACGAAAATTTTTTTTCCTAACAACCTTTGCCTCTTTGTTTCCATTTGAAAAAAACAGCCGAAGATGGCCCCCCATGGGCAAAAGCTTTGAAGACCATTAGTAGTTTAACAATGCATTTCCTTGGGCCTAAGGCTCACGAAAAATTGGAATCCCCACAAGTTAAAATCTCGTGAACGGCGGTTTTCTACATATGAACAACTTCTCCAACGCTACAACACAAAGGGATTTTTCATTACATTTTGATAGGCGATGAAGAGTAGATTTATTACGAAACATAACACGAAAGATCATGGGGAAAGTCCATCAACCAACACTAATCTCCAAGCCAAATATCCATGGATCGAAGTTCTTGCATTACATTTGGTGGAATTATTTAAGTGATGTGTAGTACGAGCTGCGGAAATCTAATGAATCAATCACGGCAGCTCGTTGCTGACTTCAGTTGATGCGTTTGAGCATTATTAGATATGACAAAGTAATTTTTTAATCTGATGGGATACGAACTGACGCGGCTCAAAAAACAAACCTGAAGATGTTCACACGGAAAGTCTTTCCCCGGCCGGCGTAATCATCAGACATTGCTCCTTTTGACTGTCACTTGTTTCGATCTTTGATGAGCAGTCTGTTTGTGCAGCACTTCACTTCAACCTAACCTCTCCCGCTCTCAAACGTCGTCTCTTCTCCTACCCCTCCCAAATCTACCCCGCTCACCACCTACACTCTCCCGCACTCATACTTACACCCTAGCACCCGGCTTATCCTCGCCCTTCCCGCTCCTACCACTTAGACTATTATTCTATCCATCTTTGTTTAGTTCCCCACTCCATTTTTAAGTTACCCCCAACCCGTATGCCATAGTCTTTAAGGTGTTCGTAAGTCTATTTATAAGTTTATATGTTTATAAGACTTGTACTAAGCGAAATAAACTGAGGGTTCTGCCCTCTATTCATTCATATGAATGTAGCGAAAATGAAGTTGATTCGTGGACAGCTCCAAAATATGAAGTATTCCCTCTCCTATTCGCATCGATGGCAAAAGGCAATGACTGGTGTTTTTTTTTTTTAATGTGTTGGGGCTTTCTAGTAATGGATTGTATACTTTGTTGGAAACCATTTCCCGTAGTAGTAAATTAAAGGCGGAGTTAATATTCGTTGTCTAATTCACTTTACTTTATTAGTTACATATGTTCACTGAATTTAATTAGTCCAATTCAATGTGCTTGTGTTGGGGTTGTACATCCCACGAACCGTTGATGCGATACCTATATCCGTATGTTGGTTGGTTGGCAGGAGCACTGCTGCAATGAGGTGATTTAATCCGTTTGTAGGTTGCGTAGCTGGAACACTGCTGCGACAAGATAAAATTAATCCATATGATATGTGGCGGTTCCACGAATCGCACAAATCACCATAGGCTGAGATGTCTTCGTTCCACCAAGGAACATACTCACCTATAACCAAACTTCACGTGCCCACATACGCGTGTCCCCAAAGTCCACCTTTTCATCTGACCAAAGGTGACATCCATTACAGAGTTTAGCTACTGGTCGGGTTAGCCGTGTGGTGGCTGTTTTGACCGTAACAACCCGCAGTTTTCCACCCTCCCCGGGATGCAGTGCCTCAATACGACCCAATCTCCATAACGTTGGCGGAGTTTGTTCCTCGGGGAGAAGCACTAAATCACCTATCTTTAGTTGCAGATTGGAAGTCAGCCATTTGGTGCGTTGCTGAAGCCGAACGAGGTATTCCGACTTCCATCTTTTCCAAAAATCCTGCTGGATTTTCTCTAACAGTTGCCATCTATTCAAGTAATGGGGCTTGACGTTTGACAAATCTTTCTCCGGTACAGTATTCAGAGACGCACCAATGAGGAAATGCCCTGGAGTCAGTATTGTTAGGTCATCAACGTCTTCGGTTACCGGACAAAGTGGCCGTGAGTTCAAGCAAGCCTCCACTTGAGCGAGAACTGTGGCATATTCCTCAAAAGTCAAAGTGTGATGACCGATGACTTCTCAAATGGTGCTTCATTGATTTCACTCCTGCCTCCCAGAGCCCGCCGAAGTGAGGTGCTGCAGAAGGGTTGAAATGACAAGTGGTCCCGTTGTCCTCAAGTTGCTTCGCAACGTCCGTTGTCCATTGTCGATCGTGGTATGATTGCTCTTGGTGCATGATTCTTGCTGCTCCTTGGAAATTCGTTCCGCAGTCGCTGTAAAGATCTGTGCAGATTCCGCGAGGGACCGTAAATCGCCTGAAGGCAGCGAGGAAGGCGTTCGTACTATAATCACTGACCATCCCCAGAAGAGAAGACCTAACGTTGGTCAAACGATCAGGGTAGTGGAGCACGAATTTGAAGTAGTCCAATCCTTTAACTACCTTGAGTCAATAGTATCAGCCGATAACAATATGGAAGAAGAAATACGCGAACGGCTGATCAAATCCAACAAAGCCTACTATGGTCTATCAAGGCTCTTTAAATCCCGAAATTTATCCAGAACACGCAAGCTACTACTGTACAAGACCATGGTCTTACTCATGTAGTGATCCGAGACCTGGGTGCTCAATAAAAGGCACTCTGAACTCTTAGCCGCGTTCGAGAGGAAGGTCTTAAGGAGAATTGTTGGCCTCATGAGTTGTACGCAATCCGCCTTGAAGCTAATGTTGTAAGAAAAATCAAGCTCGGTAGACTCCGGTGGGCGGCGACACCTAGCTCGAATGAGCGAAGAGGAGCCTGCCCGGAAAGACCTTTGTAGCAGGATGTATGGAAGGGGACAGCGCGACAGACCTTGTCTACGATGGAAGGATGGCATAGACCAGGACGCCCAGAGCCTGGGAGTGCCAAACTGGATGTCATCGGCTCGAAATCGGGACCGGTGGAGAGATTTGTTAAATAAGGTCAAGACCGGATCCCGGTTGTAGTACCGATGATGATGATGACATATTTTTTCGGGATTCCCAGCTCAATTACAATATGGTAGAGTCTTTTCCTTGCGACCGAGTCGAACTCAACGATCAGTTGGTGAACCGTCTCGCCGTATTCCCACTTTTTTCCAGCAGTTGCCTTATTGTGAACATTTGGTCGCTTGTTGGCCGGTTCCTACGGAATCCGCATTGGTAGTCTCCCAGTATTTTTTCTCCCTACGGTGTCGGTGTGATTCTTGACAGTATGACATTTGTTAATATTTTGTATGTGGTTGGGAGCAATGATATTCCTCTGTAATTTTCGCAATCAGATCTGTCACCTTTTTTTAAAATGGGGACGGCTATTGAGGTTTTCCATTCTTCCGGGGTGTTCGGCGTAATGTTAATAACCTTGCCCGTAAAAATAAATTATTATGGAAAATTTAAGAAGTCTCGAGGCTTGGTAAATAAGGCCAACACCGGATCCCGGTTGTAGTGCCGATTATGATGATGATGATTCTTCCGGGGTGACTTCCTTATCCCATATTGTTTTGATGAGTTGGTGGATCTTTCGAGCGGTTGCCTCTCCTCCATGCTTCACAAGCTCTACCAGTATGCAGTCGACTCTGGGAGCTTTGTTGTTTTTCAATCGACTTATTGCGTCTATAATTTCGTTGAAAGAGCGCTCTGGGATCTGAGGCTCGGCTATATGTACGTCTGGTGCGTTTATTTGTGGTTGACGGGTGCGCACATTAAGCAGGTTTTCAAAGTACTGCTTCCATCTTGTCACGATATTGTTTGTTTTTGTGACTAGACAGCCGTTTGCGTCTCGGATTATTTTGGCTCTCCCTTGATAGCTATTTCTAATAGAATTTATGCCGGATTACATACCTCTGATATTCTTTGCTCTGGCATTTTCTAGCATTTTTTCTATCCGAGTCTTCTCCCATTCGCGTTTTTGCGTTATCGTTGTCTCGTCTCTTTCCGAATTGTCGCGTATCTTTCTGCGTTGACTTCATAATATTGTTGCGAGCTTAGGGTTCGCTGGATTAATTATTTTTGATAAATAAGAGGCGTTAACTCGATTTTGAATTAATCTAACACTTTATTAGCCCGTTAATAACAACCGTTACTTTTATCGTACACTTAACGATTTCTTTACTTATCGCTTCCGTACTTATCGCGTCTTTGACTGCTTACTTCTTACTTATCTCCATGATCTGTGTGCGACGTATTTATACCGTTTCCTCATTCTGATTCGGCGTTTCGTTTCCGTCCGTTCCATAGCCTTGAATGTTCTACTGTTCATAGTCTCCAGTTTTCCAGTACTTTATAGAATATTCTAGTACTTTGTTTCGGACCTTCTCGAATATTCTAGTACTGATTGTTATATGCGTTACAATATCTTTGTAAGTGGATCACTCTGGGGCGTTTACGTTCTTCGATCTACGCCCTGGACTCATCGTCAAACCAAGGTTTGAACTTTATTGTTTTCTTAAATCCTAAAACCTTTTGGGCTGTTTGTTTGATTGTGTCTCTGATCGATGTCCATTTAGTGTCCACATTATTGGCTTCCTCTTCCTCACTGCTCCCATTCGCTAGGATACTAAATCTATTCGTTAGTTCGTCTTGATATTCAGCCCTTTTGCGCAAGTCTTTTAGTTCCTCAATATCGAACTTTTTGCTCGTCTCCGTGACTGCCCATGTGGGTTTGCTGCGAGGCGACTCCTGATTTGGCCCATCACTAGAAGATGATCGGAGTCGCAATCTGCTCCTCTACATGATCTTACGTCAAGGATATTCGAGTGGTGTCTTTTGTCTATGAGGATCTTAATTTGATGCTTCTCAATATATTGTGTTGCATTGATATTGGTTTGTTTTACTATCAAATCAATAAAAATCAATAATATCGGAATACATGATTCGGGATAATACTCACTATCAGCAAATGCGAAATTTCGTTGATTCCCCGTACAAGGTCCCCAGAAAAATTTTATATATCAACTTTGAATTCTGAATCAGAATTTGATTGATTTTCTTTACTGTCTGAACTCTCCTTCGTATACTATTTGTAATGGTATCTAGTATATACGAACGCCACGCACAAGATTATCTAGCTCGCAACTTGTTGCTAATCAAAAATGTGAAATTACCGTTTGTAGAAAACCGGTTTTATGAAAAAAAAAATAGAACCAGACTGCCATTTTAAATTAAAAACATTGTTAGCCTCATACTGTTGTGTACAACTTTTACGTAATGTATTATACTAGCCGGTCAATCGGTTGCTGTTACTAAAAAACAAAAAAAATCACAAACCGAGTTGCGGCCAAAGCCCACAATTCAATTTTAAATAAAATTAATTTCAAACTCTTCCCGATTACCAAGCGACATCAAAGAAGATTAAATATAAATAATAACATTCAATGATTTTCCGTGACCTTGCCAATGAATAAATATATACTTAAATATTTAAAAATAAATTCCTTTCGTTGCCCTCAGAACGAAAACAGACGCGTATTAAGCAGCGAAGCTGCTTGTTTGTTTATGGTTTTAAAAAGGAAAATATATTTTTATTCCACTTGCAACCTCAATAGACGAGAGTCTTTAAAAAAATATAATAAAATGAACGATATGTTTGGCTACAGGCCATTTGTTATAGTTTCTGTTGATGAAGACTGCAACGTTGGCATTTGAAAACGTTCAATATAATCTTTCGTTTAACCCTTCACATTGTACATATAAAAAAAAATTACTAATATCTTTTGCGTTGTTAGTATCCCCCACGATATGAACTTGACTTTACTTTTTGATACCAATGTGTGCATAAACAAATATACGTAGCACAATAAGATGAAGTTGGGTGAGCTTTGGAACTATTTTTACATTGAAACACTTGGGGTGATAACGTATCACACTTTCTAAGACCTTGTATAGTCAACAGTTTGTTGTTTTATAAAGCCCCAGATGATTGATAGTTCGATGGGAGCGGCTCATTGTGGAACGAGCTGATATTTTATTCGATGTTATAGATAAAGCAATAATGATGTCCCAATTGTAGGCGATTGAAACAACTCGACGTAGGATATGTAGCGTCTGCTATACATCATCACAACAAACGTCACTAGAGTCTCTTGACAGATTTTAATTGTACTCTTAATTTTTCACTGCCAACAACTTGCGTGTTGCCGTTTTATTTTGTACATGATGAAATGTTAATGTTTCAAAAATCTGAACTTCATTAACCGACAGACCATAAAAACCGAGTTAATTTATTTTCTGATTGCTGAGGCACAAAACATACACAAACGGAATTATAAACAATTTTCGAAGTGAAGTTGGAAACAGATTGATTCACATTCTTTTAAATATTTGGGGGTTATAAGATCGTTGGGGTTGTACATTGAGCAGGAAAATACTGTCCTCACCTGCTTCCTCTAAGTTTCTGATTCACTACTAAAATTGTTTAATTTCCACGTACGAGGGTTGCCTCTTATGTTTTGGGATTTGGCAACCCTAGTGTTGCAATCCGGCAATTGACAGCTCTGTCGTAAAGTTGGACATTTTTGAGGTTATACGCACTCAGAACGTTTTGACATACGAGCGCTATTTGTGTTGTTTACAGTAACTTAAAAGATTCATCTCGGCCCAAAAATGGAATTAAATCGTCAACATTTTCGTGCGATTATTTTTTACAACTTTCGGCGTGGATTAACTCAACAACAGTGCATGGATGAACTTAATTCAATTTTTGGCGATGAAGCTCCATCAAGGACCAGTGTTTATCGATGGTATGGTGAATTCGATCGTGGTCGTAGTTCACTCCAAGATGAATTTCGTGAAGGTCGTCCAAAATCAGTTGTTGTTCTGAAAACCATTGATGCTGTGCGCGAACTGATATTGGAAGATCGTCATGTGACCCATCGTGAGATTGAGACAACCTTAGGCGTTAGTGGGACCAGCATACATTCAATATTGCATAAACATTTGACTGTCAAAAAAATTTGTTCGCGTTGGATCCCACACAATTTGTCAATGGCCCAAAAAAAGGCTCGTGTCAATTGGTTGAAAGAAATGCTCAAAAAATACGGTCGCGGTGCTTCGAAACACGTCTATGACATCGTGACAGGTGATGAATCGTGGATTTACGCGTATGAGCCCGAAAGTAAACAGCAGTCGACTGTCTGGGTGTTTCAAGATGAGCCAAATCCAACAAAAGTTATTCGCGCACGAAGCACTTCCAAGCAAATGGTCGCCTGTTTTTTCGGAAAAACTGGACATGTCGCAACCGTACCACTAGAACAACGCAGAACAGTCAATTCTGAGTGGTACACAACCATTTGTTTGCCAGTTGTCTTCCAAGAAATCAGGAAAACCAACCGCCGAAGACGGATCACTCTTCACCACGACAATGCGAGCTCTCACACATCGGCTGCGACAACTGCATTTTTGAGCACCCAAAACATCGATTTGATGGGCCGTATAGTCCTGACTTGGCACCGAATGACTTCTTTTTATTCCCGTACGTAGAAAACAAACTGAGAGGTCAACGTTTTTCGACACCTGAAGAAGCGGTTGCTGCATTCAGAATGTATGTGTTGAAGATACCTCAATCAGAGTGGCAAAAGTGCTTCGACAATTGGTTCAAACGCATGCAAAAGTGTATAGATCTTCATGGGGAATATTTTGAAAAACAATAAAGTGATTTTCGATGATCAATATTTGTTTTTGTTCTCTAATCCCGAAATATAAAAGGCAACCGTCGTATTACGCTGATAATATCTGCAGAGTTTAGAAAAATAATTTTAATTTCTAATAACTGGGAAGCATTTCTGACTGATTGACTTATTTATTACACAGGTTTCAAACAAATGTATTTCGGGCAAAGTTATACTTATTAATAACTAATACTAATACAGATATTTAAGATTTTAATCTACCTGGATATAACTTAGTCCCACTGTTCTTTCTACATCGTGGTATAGCCACATACATACGAAATGATATTGCTTATCAGCTTCTGCCACAATATGGGCTATATTCCAACCCAGAATTTAATTTCTCTTAGCTAAAACTACACGCTCGTAAGCATATCATACATTACTGCTTTCTTTATAGAAGCCCAAACTTGGATAGAAATGTATCCTTTAACGAAATTTGATGCTCTGTTTGATTCTATCGATAAGACCTTGACCCTATACCTGCACACTGAAATGGTTATTGCGGGTGATTTTAATGTACATAACTCTCAGTGGCTTCGCCACTCCGGACGCACAACACCTGAAGGTCAATATGTCCAGTTCTTTGCTGACTCAAATAGTTTAACTCAACTTGTCAATGAGCCAACACGGGTACCAAATATATATGGTCATTTCGCCAACACACTGGACCTGTTTCTCACCTCCCACCCAAAAAAATACACAATTGAAGTTTCTTCGCCCTTGGGCACTTCAGACCACTGTGTCGTGTCAGCTAAATTTGCTCTAACCACAGTAACGTTAATGAGAAAGCTCTTAAAAGAACAGTATGGTTCTACGAGAAAGCCAACTGGGAAGGTCTGAACGACTTTTTTGGGAGGTT
The DNA here is from genome assembly GCA_963931805.1 of Microdon myrmicae. NCBI lineage: Eukaryota > Metazoa > Arthropoda > Insecta > Diptera > Syrphidae > Microdon > Microdon myrmicae. The sequence goes on from OZ007497.1 coordinate 188,124,787, forward strand.
AAATTGGTCGTTATTTTTCCTCAATAACGATGTTGACTCTATAGCGGACACATTGAGAGACACGATTCTACTTGGCATGCGAACCTTTATTCCACACAGAGTAAAGAGTATCAAACCCAAGAGAAATATGTGGTTCGATCCTGGGTGCAAAGAAGCCATTAAGTCCAAAGAGTTGAGCTTCCGGTTGTATAATTCAAACAATACTGAGGAAAACCGGAAAAGATTTAAGAGAGCTAGGAATGACTGCAATGCGTATATTCAACGCGCCAAGTTCTTGCATGACCAGAGAGTGAGACAAAAAATACACTCTCCCACAGGTAGTAGACACTTCTGGGAATTCGTGAAAAACATTCAAAACTCAGTCTCTTCATCCATTCCATCGCTTATAGTCGATGACAAACCAGTCACCATTGCAATAGAGAAGGCGAATGTTCTTGCTGCACATTTGCAGCCAACTCAACGCTGGCTGATACCACATCAGTTCCACCTCGACCTGAGCATAAACAACACACCATGAGCCAGATTCACTTCCGAATGCGTTGTTGCCCACGCACTCAAAGAGCTAAATGCACACAAATCCGCTGGTCCGGATGGCATTCCCCCAATCCTCTTGAATAGATGTTCCTCTTCACTCGCTAAACCACTGCAGAAACTCTTCTATTTATCTTATTCTACCGGCCGTTTCCCAAATAGATGAAAGTCAGCTAACATTCAGCCAATTCCCAAAAAGGGTAACAAATCATCCCTTTCTTCTTATCGACCCATAGCACTAACTTCTATTCTCTCCGAGGTAATGGAATCTCTTATCAAGCGTCAACTTTCGAAATATCTGGAATCAAATGACCTACTCAATGGCCGCCAATATGGCTTTCGTAGCAACAGGTCCACAGGAGATCTGATGGCGTACCTTACCGAAAAGTGGAGCCATTACATCCACTACATCGGTGAAAGCAAGATAGTCGCATTGGATATTTCAAAAGACCTCGACAGAGTCTGGCATCCAGCCCTTTTATTAAAATTGCATTCATATGAAGTGGACAATTCCCTGATCAAATTAATAAGAGAATATATTTCTGGTCGTTCAAGCCAAGTGGTTCTTGATGGTGTCAAATCTGTCTCCCACCAAATTAATGCAAGTGTTCCCCAGGGTTCAGTACTCTCACCCACTCTCTTCCTCATCTTTATAAATGATAGCTTGTCAATTATTCACAACCCAATTCACTCGTTTGCTGATGATAGAACCTTGAGTTTCTCATACTCATACGAACACTCCGGTTCAAACTCTTCGAACGTCACTACCAACCAGCAACTTATGCTTGATACATTGAATTCAGACTTCAACAAGATATATCAGTGGGGATTATCTAACCGAGTAGAACTCAATGCCCAAAAAAGTCAGTGCTGTCTCTTGTCGTGTGAGGCCACACACAACTAAACTGTCACCCACACACAACACCCCCACACACAACACCCCCACACACAACACCCCCACACACAACACCCCCACACACAACACCCCCACACACAACACCCCCACACACAACACCCCCACACACAACACCCCCACACACAACACCCCCACACACAACACCCCCACACACAACACCCCCACACACAACACCCCCACACACAACACCCCCACACACAACACCCCCACACACAACACCCCCACACACAACACCCCCACACACAACACCCCCACACACAGCACCCCCACACACAACACCCTCACACACAACACCCCGACACACAACACCCCCACACACAACACCCCCACACACAACACACAACACACACTCACAAACTTAGTCTTCCCTGAAAGAAGTATATAAAATAAGATGGGCCTTCAATAAAGGCTGACACCACTGTCGCTGTAGGCGAATAAGTCCCATTAGCGCCATATTCTAATATGCACCTCGGTGAGGGTAGAATTTATTATAAATAGTTTGGCACAAACAGACGTATGAGCCACGCAGTAAACTACAACTGTAGAATTTCGTCTCGCAAACCTATACAGCCACACAAAAGGAAAACGGTAAAATGTCGGCTTTTATGGAACATCCTCTTCATCGGCACTACAACCGGGATCCGGTCTTGGCCTTATTTAACAAATCTCTCCACCGGTCTATTACTTATCTTACACTTATGGTTGTATCGTCTCCGGAATCGTCCCCCCTCACATACGGGGTGAACAATTCTTAAGACCTTTCGCTCTAACGTGGCTTACGAGTACAGAGTGCCTTTTATTGAGCACCCAGATCTCGGATCTATACATGAGTACTGGTAAGACCGTGGTCTTGTACAGTAGTAGCTTGGATGCTCAGGATAAATTTCGGGATTTAAAGAGCCTTGATAGACCATAGTCGGTTTTGTTGGATTTGATCAGCCGTTCGCGTATTTCTTCTTCCATATTCTTATAGGCTTGGTACTATTGACCCCGAGGTAGTTATAGGATTGCACTACTTCAAGATCGTGCTCCACTACAGATTGACCAACGGTAGGTCTCCTCTTCGCGAAGTTGCCACCATGTGTTTAGTTTTTCCCTCATTAACGTGCAGTCCCACTTTTTGTGCCGCCTGCTCGATCTGGTTGAAGGAGTCCTGTACAGCCGATTCAGTTCTACCGATGATGTCGATGCCATCTGCGTTGGCAAGTATCTGGCAGGACTTGGTGATAATAGTCCCTCTAGTTGTGACGCCAGAGTCATGGATTACTTTCTCCAACGCCAAGTTGAAGAGAAGGCAGGCCAGACCGTCCGCTTGTCGGAGTCCATTAAAGATGTTTATTAGTTTGGACAGAAATCCCGCTATTTTTATCTGACTAGTTACGTTGGTCATAGTCAACCTACAAAGTCGTATCAATTTGTTTGGAATGCCCAACTCTCTCATGGCATTATATAATTCTACCCTGGCTATGCTGTTGTAGGCGGCCTTAAAGTCTATAAATAGATGATATAATTATTATTATTTATTGGCCTGTAGGAACCCAGAAATTTATGACCTCACCGACGTAGGCTGACCATGAACAACGTAACTCCTCGCGCACCCGCGTCCTATGGGACTGCTGCATTGGCCCGTATGCAGCATTCTTACGCTCAGTCGCTAGTTTACACACATCATTAAACCAGTCGCTCCGATCTCTAGGACTACTGCCTAAGATGAAGTTGGCAGTACTAATGACAGCATTCTTAAGACGTGTCCATTTCTCTTCTACGCTCGGCATTCTGGCCCCAGGACTTACTCTCCCCCCATCGAGCTTTTCGAGGGCGAGTCTTAATGCATGACCAAAGATGTTACTGGTATTCTCATTGCGTCAGGCAGCGTCTCCGTAAGGCAATCCGTGCTCGGAATACTATACCAACAAGATAGTTGTAGTGAAGCAGGATCACCATGTAATGTTATGGCAGCGTCGACATCTACTAATTCGATTGCAGGAAGGATCCGTCTAAAACCTACTTCCCTATAGTTGCTGTATGTAGCGCAGCCCGCTTAAAGTTTATGGCGTAGAGCGCCGCAGTGGTCGAATCAAACACGTTTTAGGTATTTGATTGTTTTATTATTGAAATTGTTGGGGTAGTTTTACTCCCAATCAATCACTCAATTATTCATAAATTTCTTAATCTACTCATACAAATTATGCTTCATAAGCCATTTCACACTTAATTCGTAATTCACTCAAAATACAAAAATGCTTATTATGCTACTCTATTCTCTATCACCAGCTTGGTGCACAGTGTGAAAACAGTGACACGATTTGACCCAATTAATTTGTGAATCATTTGCCAGCAGCAAGCTCGCAAACGATGGTTATTTGATTCTTACAAATCGTAACCGGAGCAATTCGTTTCTTTTACTCAATGAAAAGAATCTACCTTGAATTATTGTCGGCAACGAATGCTGGTTACCTGAAACTTGCTAATTGTGACATGGTCAGATTGATTTACTTGATATTATACTTCATGGTCATTTCGTGGATATGTTGTTAGACTACATAGTGATCCGAGTCGACGTTGACACCTCGGTATGTTTATACCGTCATCAGGCTCGAGGAGTGGCGGCGATCTATCAACACGTGGTCAATTTGGGTGCGAGTGGCTCCAGCGGGTGATACCCAGGGGGCTTTGTGGATATCTTTACACGGAAACCTGGTACTTGCAACGATCAACTTTTTTGATGCTGCCAATTCGATGACTCGTACTCCATTGTCATTAGTGTTCTCATGCAAACTATGGGAACCTGCGTAGTGCCAGATAACCGGCTCCCCACCTTTTTTCGCATTAAAATCACCAAGAACGATTTTTACATCGTATCTTGAGCAGGCATTGAGGCCCCGTTCGACGTTCTCGTAGTATTCTTTCTTTTCGTCGTCTCGTTCGGGGGACTCCTTTGTAGGTCCGTGAACGTTTATGGGGCTTATGTTCTTAAAATTACCACGCGCGCATAGAGTGCATAGCCTTTCGTTTATTGCACTAAAGCCGATGATGGGAGGCTTCAGTTTTTGGTTGACTAGAAATCCTACCCAGAGCACATGGTGTTTTGCACGACAGCTGTAATAAATGTCATACTCGTTTCTTTGAATAATATCGAGTAAAAAAAAATATGGATCGAGTAAAATTCTCATGAGATACAAGAAGGATGATTAAATACTCACATAGCAAATTTTTGAACCGATTGGTAGTCAGGCGATTAATTTTTTATTACGTCTGTTATGTGTTTTTCTATCGATTGGCCGAGTTATGTAATCTCTTTTAAGCTTACTCCTTATATGTTAACTTGGTATGATGAACTCACTTGACATTGATCTGACCTGATTAGCGTGGGGAATCCCTTCATACAAATCCCTCAATTAGTCTATGGGATTAACGACGATTATAGAGGGTTTTTCAAATACAAGTTAAATAATTGGTGACGTCTTATGATGTCAGAAGTGTTATTTGTTATCAGCTTTCTAACTCACCTACTACAGGGTGATGTAAGTTTTTCTTCCGATTTTTTGTTTTATAATTAAAAGTATCAAGTTAAGCACACCTGCGGGTATTGTGTTTTGTTTGACTCATGCTGATAGATTACTTTAAAAACGAAAAGTGATATGTGTTAAATGAATTTCTTGTTGCAGTTGTTCAATTAGTTTTTCTCACTTTTGAGCTATGACTCGGATAATAACTCCCCAGATATTATTTTCGCCAGAGTTTCAGTAGGTGAGGGAGTATCTGCGTATATATGAGAGATGATTATTCACAAGACCTTGGAAGTCAATGCACGACGCCAAATCATGAAATAAGGCATTATGGGAACCCGTCAGGCGTTGCAACCGTAATTACATATGTGATTGATGAATTTTTACCCATAGCACTTTATAATCCACTCCTGGAAAATCGAATTTTGATGATTGATACGAAATTCTTAGAACATTTGAACGTATTTTATATCAAGAGTTACGCCGCTCCAAGAAATGGAAAATAAATAAATAGGAAGGGGTGCTCTGGCATTATACCTGCAAATACTTAGATTGCTACGAATTGGAAGTGCATTGACTTTATACTTGCGTAGAACGAAGACACATTATCGATTCAGGAATTTACGTTAGAAACCACAATATTCGATGAAAACGATTTATTTTTCTTTTTAAACTTAATAAAAAACATTGCAGTCGTTTTGCAGTGAAGTCGATATGGACACCGAAATTACTGATTTCAATTTAATCTAAAAAAAAAGTGGCATAATAAATACCGTGACAAACGTTTATATTGCTTAAATCTCTACTTTTCATTCAAAGGATTAGACTAATGTGGTGAGTTTTGAAACGGGCTAGCTTTAAAAAATTAATTTCTGACAAAATATCGAAAAATTACGGGCCAACAATTTTTTCTTGTTAAATCTAGTGCACTATGAAATGAACCACCGGTTGCAATACTTCCTCCACGTTGTACAATTGGTCTGCCGCAAAGGTGCCGTAGCGTATAGAGCTGCACTTTATTATGGTTTTCAGTAGAAGACTGTGGTACTTCTAGACGTTGTAGTCCTCGGTTGTTCTACATATATTCCTGTTGTGGCGCAGGCACTCTGCTCTTGGTAGTACCGCGATTGTGGTGTTGTATATAACATATACAACATATACATATATGGTGATTTTAATGTGCACAATTCAGACTGGTTGTTACATTCTAACAGAACCGACGAGGCTGGGAGGCTGGCGGAGATGTTTGCTGTAAGCCACAGCTTGACTCAGCTCGTGGGCGAGCCAACGCGAGTGCCGGATGCCAGGGGCGATTATGCGAACACCCTGGATCCGTTTTTGACATCCGAACCGAGTATTTATAGCGTAGATGTTTATGCGCCACCGGGAAACTCAGATCACTGCTTGGTATCTGTCGCGCAAGCACTTGCATACCAAGCGAATAATCGGCCTAGGCAGCTTCGCCATGTATTGAAGTATGGGGCTGCTAACTGGGACGATTTGCGAGATTTCTTCGCATCCTTTCCATGGTCCGAGGTGTGCTTCGGAAACTCCGATGTTAACGCATGCCCGGAGTCGGTATCAGAGATTATTCTTCTGGGGATGGAGATGTATATTCCACATTCCATCAAACGAAGTTCGTCTGATAAACCTTGGTTTGATAAAAAATGCGAGCTGATTACAGCGGCAAAAAATAGAGCTTTTAAGCAATGGCGCTCTAATCCGATGTTAACAGAACGAATTTTGTTAGAATCAGAAATGCGTGCAACCAGGCGATTGATACCGCGAAGAAGTCTCACACCGACCGGGTGATCAATAAGCTCCTTCGGTGCCCAACTGGTTCGCGCTCCTTCTGGTCAATGGCAAAAGCTGGCAGCGGTAACTTCGCATCCTCCTCACCCCCCGTTGGTGTTAGACAGCGGGACGTTAGTCACGAATCCAAAGGATAAAGCTAATGTGTTCGCGAATTTATTTTCGGCGAATTCAAACCTCGATGCCGGCCTTTTGAAGCCACCTGTTATCTCGTCGGTACAGTCTTCCATGCGGGATGTGAGATTTCGTCCGCGCACCATTCAACGCATTCTACGTGAGCTGGATTCTAGGAAGGCAACCGGTCCGGACGGAATACCAGCAACAGTCCTTAAGAACTGTGCTCCAGAACTATCGCCGGTTCTTGGCAGACTCTTCCGCTTATCTTGTGATCGAAGGACCTTTCCCGCCTGCTGGAAAATCGCTCGAGTTCAGCCAATCCCAAAGACGGGAAAAAAGTGTCTCCCACAAAATTACCCTCCGATAGCATTACTGTCTATTTTATCTAAGGTGATGGAAAAAGTCATCAATACGGAGTTGGTTAAGTATTTGGAGTGCAACGAACTTCTGAATGATCGTCAATACGGATTACGTGGCAGGCGGTCCACAGGAGACCTTTTGACACTTATAACCTATATATGGACATCTGCGATTGAGCGGCATGGTGAGTCAAGGGCGGTCGCATTAGATATCTCCAAGGCTTTTGACCGCGTCTGGCACGGGGCATTGCTGAGCAAACTTCGTTCATATGGACTTTCCCAACAGCTTTGCGACTGGACGAGGAGCTTCCTCGAGAATCGGTTGTTGTGGCCGGCGAGTGTTCGGATCTGTGTCCTGTTAATTAAGGGGTGCCCCAAGGTTCTATTTTGGCTCCAACCTTGTTCTTGCTTCATATATATGATTTGTTGGAGACAACGGATAACAAAGTGTTCAGTTTTGCGGATGATAGAACGCTTGTTTCCTCCTTTTCGAGTGATCGGCCGATTGGTGCATCAACGGCGCACCAGCTGAGATGTAGACAGATTGACTCTCTGAATCGGGATCTAAATAAAGTCCTGCAGTGGGGAAGGGCCAATCTTGTCGACTTCAATGCAGCGAAGACCCAGTATACAACATTCACAAAGAAAACTGGATCATCGGTTCCACAGCTGATGATGAATGGCCGGGCCCTCGAGGCTGGGGAAAGCTTGAAATTGCTCGGCGTCACGGTCTGTGGGAATGTATCATGGCATAAACACGTATCGAGTATCGCCAGGTCAGCCTCAGGAAAACGGAGTTATCTTTTTAGAGCCAAGAAATATTTTACTCCGGCCAAACTTCTTCTCCTATATAAATCCCAAATTAGACCCGTGCTCGAATATTGCTCTCATGTTTGGAGCTGGGCTCCTAAACATACCCTCGACCTACTTCAGAGCATGCAGAGACGAGAGATCCGCCTGATCGGTGACTCGGCGCTGACGTCGGGACTACAGTCGCTATCACATCGAAGGCGCGTAGCCGACCTCTGTTTCTTTTACAGATATCATTACGGGTGCTGTTCTTCGGAGATTCTTGGTATTGTTCCAGGCAATTCGGTTTATATGCGCTTCACAAGACAATCCGACGGATCATCCCTACATCAGAACTCGTTCCGTTACAGAGCGGGGAAGGTGTGGAACTCCCTTCCCACGCGAGTGTTCCCGGAGCGTTACAACCTGCAACTGTTCAAAAATAACTGCAACAGTTATTTGATGGTATCTCAGGGCGCCCGCTCGGCGCTATAGGTTCGTCTCTTCCGAGAGAAGTCTAATAAAAATAAAATGTATATATATATAATTTGTGGTATGGTGATTGTTGTATGGGATATAATATATTTAATTCGTTGGATCGTAACGTACCTTGGTAATACCTCCCCCCACGTACTCACATTTGCCGCCGTTCCAGTTGATGATCACAAGGAAGAATCCAGTCTCAGTTCTGGGATCAGCTGGAACAACCTCGACCTGTTGGCCTTCGGTGGCACTCCACTAATTGCACTCTGATGCAGCAATGCAGTCGGGCACCACCCAAGTAGTTCCGTCTACTTTCGCCGGTTCATTAATTTAAAAGTCCCACTGCGTAATCTTTCTCAATTCGCATTCCATGTATATTAAAAACGTTCTTGTTCGGTTCTCCATCCTCAGAGAGCTATACGTATATTAGAAACTTCCTTCAATTAGAATTACATGTATATTAGTATATTCCTTTTTGATTTAACATTTGGCAACTTCAATTAGAATCATTTGTATATTAGTATATGCTTTTTTTGGCAACTTCAATTAGAATCATCTGTATATTAGTATATTCCTCTTTGATTTAACATTTGGTAACTTCAATTAGAATCGTTTGTATATTCGTACATTCCTTGTTGACTAAACATTGGTTAATTAGACTTATCTATGTAATCAAGACTTCCTTGTTCGGTTCTACACACAGTGGCGCCTGTTCCCTCTCCTTCTCCTTTTCTTTTTCTCGTCCGACAGTTAATTAATTACATCACGGCACGTATCATCATCATCGGCACTACAACCGGGAACTGGTCTTGGCCTTATTTAGCAAATCCTGAGGCATGTTAAATTTTCCATAATGATTTGTTTTTTTTCCGGGCAAGGTCATTAGTCTTGCGCCAGAGGCTCCCCAACGGGGAATTGAACCCCGGTCTCCCGCGTGACAGGAGGATATTCTAACCACTATACTATCGAGGAGCCCATCAAGAACCAATAACAAATATACGCTCAAAAGTTAAGATGAGTTTTTCAACATTTACTCGTTGGATGTACAGCACTTTTTACACGGATCACAAGATGTTACCAACGCAAAAATTACCGAACGTTACTTCTTGCTTCTTTTCACCGCAACCTCGTTACCGAAAATTCTCAAAAACAACCATCGCAACGGTCCCCCAAATCCACACCCGTTCGCCTTCTCTCATTCTTTTCTTTATCTTCTTCACCCATCTCCGCTTCTTTCGAAGACTCTTCTTCGACGACGGTCGACTTCGAAACTAGCCGAAGACACCACCGCCGAAACGAAACTGGGTTTATACACCAATTGAATTTTAATCCAATTACAACCCAGCTGCATTTAATTGGCTTTCAATTTAAGCTTAACTGAAATATAATCTAATTCCAGTTGCTTCTATTTTTTGTATTGTATTTTTGTGTATTATATTTAAACCATTTAAATTTTTTCAACTTCAATGCAGCTGAGTTTCCGTTTGGTCGAAACAAGGGCGGCGGAAAGGTTACTCACGTAACAAGACCCAACAAATAACTTCGTAACAATTGATACCAGTGCAGCTGACAACTTGTGTAAAGTGTTGAAACAAAATAGAATCGGAAAACAATAAGAATTTACTTGTGATTTCCCATTTTAGGGGGTAACCCCACTGTGGTTCGTCCAAAAATGAGCATTTTTTCGTAATTCTTTGTGGAGAAATGGGTTATAAATATACATTTCTTGAATGTAAAAAAGAATGTATTTGCATTTTCATACCAAATAGCAGCTGCATAATCAAAAAAAAAAAGTTGTTCGCGTAGGCTCTGTGGCGTTTCTAACAGATACAACACAATATACAAGCAAATAGCGAAGAACACCGAAAGTAAATGAACAGGAAAATGCATCAGACGCATACCAAGCAATAACATAGCAATTCCACATCAGTTGAGTGTACTTGAGTTTAGAAATCAAATTCAGACACGTGGCCAGTACATTTTCATTTTTACAACATTTTTTATTTTTCTTTTTATATTCTTAATTTCTAAATTAAAGGCTAGACAAAAAATGCTTAAATTCTACCTTCATTATCTTATATAATAACTTACTGGTCCTTCGCAGACGCTCTAAGCTAAACATTACTTAACATTTGTATAATTTGCCTTTCGGCGACAGAACTTTGTGGCAATACTAATAATTATTTGAAAGACAAAGAAAAATTTGAAAAACTTTGTCAATTTTTTTTTTTGTTTTTTTTTCTTAAAATTTAACTTACTTAACTTACCTACGTTTTTTTTTTTTTTTTTTTTTTTTTTTTTTTAAATGTAAAAGCACTTAACCTAACTTAACTTAAATCTTATACTACCCTAATTCTAGAAAAGCTAAGTCTATGTAAGCTAGCTGATGATAGTATGATTCTTTACCGACTTTGGTACCCAGGTCTTTATATGCCATTCAACCACCAGAACTGTTGACGCTGTCTAATACTATCGTCCCGGTCTCTGTGGGAGATAGCCCTACTGAAGCGCAGGAGCTCTTCTTCGGTGCGCGCTACTTCCCGGTCGTAGCACAATCGCCCGTCTACAGATGATCTACTTACATGATAGATCAGCGGAATTCCGGATCTATCCTGTATAAGCCCTTTCATATCCAAGTCAAGGAACGCCTCTGGTGGAACAAAGCCGTTGCGACGCACGCTCTCATAGTACAGAGTGTTTGGATAATAGGCCCCGAAAATTAGGTCATTGGACGAGCTTATTGCTCTCGCAATATGTCCTCTGATTAATTTAATCATAAAATTATCCACCCTATTTATGTACGCTTCATTATATAAAGTCTCATTTGAGTAATACTTTTTATAGTCCGATTCCGGTGTCCGATATAATCTGAGACAACTTCTGAGACACTTTCTTTCGAACACCCGAATCTTTTCCATCAAATTTGGACCTATGTTGAACCATACTGGGCAACCATATACGAGCATTGGCCTGATTAGTGTCATGTAGCATATGACTTTTACCTTGCTGTCAAGTTGGCTACTGTGAAATAGCCTCCTTGTCATAGCGAAAGTTTTCCTCGCTTTGAGCAAAGCAGCCTCTACATGTCTGTTGAAATGCAGATATTGGTCTAGCCAGATGCCCAGGTATTTAACTAAACTCTTGGTTTCCAGTTTATCTCCATGCGGTCCCACGATAACTAGCTTTCGCCAGTTTTTCCTTGTGTCGTACGTGGCTTTATATAATAGAGTTCTAAATAGGATGGCTTCACATTTCTGGAAGTTGATCTTAAGTTTCCAGTCATCGCAATAGCGCTGCACTTTGTTGAAGTCTCGCTGTATTAACTTATTTATGATCGCAACTTTCGGAGCTGTTCTGTAAATTATGAGATCGTCTGCGTACGCAATAGCCTGCGGAAGTACTTCTAATAAGTCGCTAATGTAAATGTTAAAAAGAATCGGAGAGAGTACCGCGCCCTGTTGCAAGCCATTCTTGATATTATACGTTTTATTAGAGGTCACATTACCACTTTTGACCACGAACCTCCTGTCCTTTAACATATCGTAAAGTACATATAGTAAAGGCTTATGTATGCCATGCCTGACCAGTTTGTAATACAACCCTTCGATCCAGACGGTATCAAAGGCTTTCTCCAAGTCGATCAGACAGGCACCTGTGCATTGGTTCCTACATTTATTCCATTGTATGTCGGAGACCAGTTTAGCTGCGGCATGTGTGGTTTCATGACCCGCCTTAAAGCCAAACTGGTTATTTGGAATAATGCTGTTGTCTTCTACCCATTTTACCAGAGCTTTGTTAATGGTTTTTTCAAATACTTTACTGATGCTTGGGAGTAAACTTATCGAACGCATGTTCATTGGGTTTGTGCAGTCTTTGCCCTTTTTTGCGATGGGCTGAATGATGGCCGTTTTCCAACGCGCGGGATAATATGCATTATTCAACGCGTTGTTAAACAGGACCGTGTATATATCTATTGCCATTGGGGGCAGGTTCTTGAGTACGATGTTAGGTACTCCATCTATTCCCACTGACTTTTTGCTTCTTAATGAGTCGAAGATACTCTGGATTCCTTCCCTTGTTATTAGAAGGCTATTAGCCACTACACCATTGGCATTAATGTCAATTGACAAATTATCTTCACTGAATTCGGTAAAACCCGGATTCTCCGATTGCCAAAGTGAAATTTCATTCCGGAGGTGCAGGTGATTGAGTAGAACTCTGTCCTCCCGGTCGTGATTTCGGTGAATGCTTTCATTCACCTTGTACATTTCCTGAAAGACAGCTCCCAAAGCGTTCACCTTTTCCAAAGGATCTTCGATCACGAAGAGCTCACTATTGAGGATAGCGTTCTCTGCATCTATGCCAATGTTGGTTAGCAGCTGCTTGTTTACCTGAGTACGTGGGATTTGGAGACACTGAATCTCATTTTGATTATTTCTCCTGAATATTTTATTTATTTGTGGGAACATATTCGGGTTATTAGTTTTTATAGCTCGAATTCTGTTGTTCCAATACAAATTTGTTGCTATTCTATAATTAGCTTTAAGTAATTGTTGGAGGTTTTTTAATCGGGATTTCAGTGATATTATCTCCTGGTCTTGTCTGTCTGTAAACTGTCTGTGTAATTGTTTTAATTTCGATAGCAGTCTGCTCTTTTGCCTGTGGAGTGCGTTTATTGTTGCGTTTCTGTACATGTTAGTGTGATCTGTAACTGTTGTTTTGGGAATTGTTTTGTCCATTGTTCGTTTTACGGTTTCGTCCATTTGTTGAGTGTATTTGTCGATTTCGACATTAGTCAGGTTTCTGTTTACTGGCAGATTCAAGTCATTCGAACGCAGTTCTCTTGTTAATGATCTGGTGAACCGCGGCCATCGCATTGCCCCGTAGTTATAGGGTTGCGGGATCACGAATTCCTCCAGATCTGCGAGCTCGTTCGGAAGCTCTATTACTGCCGTGAATGCACAGTGGTCACTATCGTATTCAATTGTCCGTAAACAGTTTGTATTTCGTCTATTGGTGTTAAGTAATCTCAGTCGTGAGTCGATTAGCAAGATATCTAAGAACGATCTACCTCTAGGGAACGATGGATATTCGGTAGCTAGCAGGTCAGTTCTATATTCAGTATGAAACTGATCTAACCAGCCAGCCAACTGATTTCCTCTGGCATTAGATATGTGATTTCCCCAATTTCTATGCTTGGCGTTCATATCTCCCCCTAGGATAAAGTAATTTTTGCCCAGGTGCAATTGTAAGCATCGAAAGAGTGTCTCGAGCTCTGCTATAAATCGATTATGTTGGTGCTCCTCAGGTGCGTAGACCGCAATCGCATACAAACCCCTTCCTTGCTGAAGGGGTATGCGGACGATACAGGCTTCCAGCACCCGGAACCTGCGCACTTCTCCACTATATATAACTTTATGAGGGATCCCTTTTCTAATAAAGATTGCGACACCCCCCCCTTGAGAGGAGTTAGGTCGGTCTCTTCGTATAATATCGTAGTTTTTATGCCATATCTTGTGTCTCTGGTTTAACTTTGTTTCCGCCGCCAGAAGTACATCCGGCCGTTCAACTTGCAACAGGTTGAAAAGATTGGCTCTTCTCTCAGTTCTTATTAGTGAATTTACATTCACGACAAGAGCTTTTATTGATGTTGTGGTTAGAGGGTTTATATTGACTTTTTGTTTAGATTGGGCAAGTACGAGTAGATCTCGTTTATTTGGTTTTGCAGCTGTGTCATCTGTCTCTGCAGATTAAGCAGAACCGTGACCACGTCTGCTGGCGATGTTGTTTCAGTCTGTGTGGGAGTATTTGTGGCTACCAATGTTGTAGCCTGGTTTGATGGTCTCCCACCCGACGCAACTTGTGCGTACGACCGCTGCGATGTTACGGGCATTGTTGTAGTACGAGCTGGCTCTGTGTTTTTTTGCCGGGTCACACTTCTTGCCATTATTTCTCGGAATTTAGGACATCCTCGATAATTAGCGGGGTGTCCCTCATTCCGGCACACTGCGCACTTTAGAAGGGCTTTGTCTTCTACCCTTTCTTTTCCCAGAGGGCATTCTTCTGCCTTATGGTCTTTTCCGCATTTTACGCAACGGTGCTGCATTTCACAGTTCGCCGCCGCGTGACCAAACCTTTGGCAGCGGACATATTGCAGGATGTCTCTGCCTTTTTTTAACTTGTCCCATGTGACACTTTGATGATCCAAGACTGTAATCTCTCTTAGACCACCAATTCCAAAAAGAAGGGTAGCTTGCGGTTTTCCCTTCTTGCTTTGGTTGTAGTGAACGGTTTTACGGAGATAAACTCGAGATCGTCGTGCCTCAACTTTTGAAGCATCTCGAGCAGAGCCTCCGGTTCCACCTCAGGGTCGACACCCTTTAATAGAACCGTTACCCTCTTTGTTTGCTTCGGCGTGAACGAGTAGAATTCCGCGGTGGCCCTTTTTAAGACCTCTTTAATTTTATCGTGGTCTGCCACCGCATAGGTTTGAATGGCATGCCTGGTACCAGCCAGTCTTTTAACTACAAAATTGTTTCCTATAGCTAGCTTACAAAGACTTACCAATTCCTTACACTCAATATCTATAGTGTTGATTGGTGGCATCTTTATTTTTTGGTTGTTATTCTTGCTTTGCCGCTGTTGTGTTGGTTGCTGTGGTCGATTTTGTGTTGATTGTTGCTGTTGATGTTGCTGTTGCTGTTGCTGTTGCTGTTGGCCGACTTTTGACTTCGGCTTTTGTTGTTGTTCGGAGTCTGTTTCTTTTTCGAGTGCCGCTATTTTTTTCTTTCGGCGTCTCTCTTCTAAACGGGCTCTTGCCATCGCAAGTTTCGCCTCCAATTCAGTAATTTCCTCTTCTTCATCCTCAGACTCTGAGGATGCAAGAGAAGCGAACGAATTGTTTGCCCCATACATATTAAAATTGTAGGGGGAGGGGCGCCCTCTGTCCTCCTCCATTTGCTGGCCTTTTCTCTCCATTGTTAATTTCGCGGTTTTACTTCGCGTCACAATGGAGATTTTCGGTGTACCTTTTCGTTTGTTTGTCACGTTTTTGTCTTCCTCCGTGTTCATGCTGGTTCTTTCCAGTTTGTTTTCATTAAAAAAAAACAAAGGCGACCGCAATACGAACCACGAAGTCGATTTCTTCCGCACGCCGACTCGAACTCGGCTATCGTCGGCTAAGAGTCAGTGAACTTGCACTCGCGCCAAATGATGCTTTGAAAACTCTGTGCGTAACTAGCAATATATTGTCTGTTTTAGTTTTCACTTTTACGACCGAGGTAATATATTTAAATTGTCTTACGTTGTTGTTGCACCTTACTGAAGTTATTTTGTAAGCACGTTTATTGTCACTTTTAACATTTTGTTTGTTTGTTGTTGTTGCACTTTGTTTTAGTTGTCACAACCCGTCACGTCACTGTTTTTCTATTTCGTGGCTTCGTTCTTGTTTATGAATTGGATTACGAGTATAAATGAACTGAAGTAAGTATGGCACTGAAGACCAGTTTTGTTTTTGTTTTTTTTTTCTCACTTCACTGGACTGATTTGTAGTTTCTTTGTTCTGTCTTTTGTTTTTTTTTTTTATTTTGGTCGACTAAATCAAATAATATATCTTCATTTAGCTTTGACTGTTTTATCGATGGCATTTATTTATAAATAGTTTTTTTGTTTTAAACGCTCCCGGACTCACAAAAACAACTTTTTAATTTCACTCAATAAGCGAACATCCGAACTCGGTCACTGTGTCACTGCACGTGGCCAGTACTCTGATGCTTCAATGCGTCGCTTTTCATCCGTTTCATCGTATGTTCAAATCACCGCCTTCATTATCCTTGCTTAACGCAACAATCCGGCGTGATCTGTATACATATAGCACACAATCACCCATATGTAAACCCGGCCTTACTACTGTAATCACGACTTCCGCATAGAGCACCGGCACACGCCTGCTCCGACGTCCTCCCGCTCGCTCCGTCGTTCGCACACGAAGTTGATCGTAACAAAGTTACTGAGGAGGGAGTAGCGTGGCGTTTCTAACAGATGCACACACAATATACAAGCAAATAATGAAGAACACCCGAAGTAAATCGAACAAGAAAACGCATCAGCCGTATACCAAGCAATAATATAGCAATTCCACATCAGTTGAGTGGACTTGAGTTCAGAAATCGAATTCGTACACGCAGCAGTGGCCTGATGTGTTGAGCTTTGGTTCAATTTTTAGTGATTCTAACCGCCATAGCGTCAGTTCGAATCAAACGTTTTTCACTATCGTCGCAATACGCGATAAGGAGTCATCAGGGAATTCCTCACGTGGTTGGTTACTTTTACCGTACACTTAACGATTTCTTGACTTATCGCTTCCGTACTTATCGCGTCTTTTACTGCTTAGTTCTTACTTTTTACTTATCTTCCCGATCTGCCTGCGACGTATAAGTTTTTCCTCATTCTGATTCGGTGTTTCGTTTCTGTCCGGTCCAGTGAGCAGACCATATCAAAGAGGGGCTCTGATATGGCGGACTATTTGAAGCCCGAAGACTCGTGGGAACACTTAACGGGTCAATTGAAAAGTCCCCGGCCTGACACATAGATGGCGGCACTAGAATTAAATCCATATCATTTTTAGTTAGCCCTAACCTTCAAGAGACGCGTGCATAAAGACAGATGTCGGATCATTAGTTTGTGAATTATAGTATTTTGAGTGAAGCAACTTCTGTTATTGTAAAAAATATGGATAAAAAGGAATTTCGCGTGTTGATAAAATATTGCTTTTTGAAGGGAAAAAATACAGTTGAAGCAAAAACTTGGCTTGATGACGAGTTTCCATTCTGATTTGGTGCTTCGTTTCCGTCCGTTCCATAGCCTCGAATTTTCTATTGCTCATAGTCTCCAGTTTTCCAGTACTTTCTAGAATATTCTAGTACTTTTTTTCGGACTTTCTAGAATATTCTAGTACTGATTGTCATATGCGTCACAATATGCTTTAAATGTTGCTCTTGCATTTGCTGAAAAATATTTTTTTTTGTATTAAAAAAAAATTGAGAAGTATACATTTTTAATCTTCCAAACAAAGAACCTTAATTTCTAGTTTCATTGTATTTAAAATAAAACGGGCAGTCTAGACATATTTAACTCAGAAAGTATTATGTCGATTGTTAATATAATAAACATTGCTACCATCTGGAGAAACAATCATCATCATCATCGGCACTACAACCGGGAACCGGTCTTGGCTTTATTTAGCAAGTCCTGGGGCTTGTTAAATTTTCCATAATGATTTTTTTTTTCGGGCAGCCAATATCCCACTAATTTACAAGTGATCGTCTTTAATTAGTTTCCATCTGAATTGAAAGACTTCCGTTAATGTTATTAAGAAGCACCAATCTGAGCCCTTACATTTGTTGTTCGTATTTCCGTCAACGATCTCCATTTACGACGTCAAGGTTAACATGGATGGTTTTGAACTCATGTTTTTCTTCACTTTTGATGCGCACTATAAATTAAGAAGGAAAAAAGAATTAGAAGGATATATCAATGAATTCGGGTTCCTCGGAACGACTGGATGCGTTAAGTATCTACTACTTTTAACCAGAAAACTTATTGAGTTCAATTGAGAAATTATTTGAGCTTGACAGAAATGTTTGCTGCGTAATAAGTCGATTCGCGTGCTAGGGTTTGTCCCAAACAATTTTGATTCAATCTGCTTATTAATTATATAGTTGTCTTACACGAACAAATTAACATATATCGGTGATAATGAACTCTCAATCAAATTATTGGTATAGTGCTGTTTAATGTTTTATCTGGCTGTGTAGTTAAAGCAAACCTTGCTTATTGCACTGTTTTTCCTACAATACATAACATGTATTTATAATTGAGAATACCTTACCTCGTGGTTCTAAGTTCTCGTTACCATTTTGAAGATAAGAGATATTTCTTATTGAATTGCTTTACAACCAGAATATATCCTTAAAACAACTTTATTTTCCTATGAATTTTGGGCCGTAAAGTTGAAAAATCACATTGAAGTTTTCATGAATTGATTTTCCAGATATGAATTTTTGGAATTTTTTTTTCTTCGGAGGTAGCTTCACATGTTAGACTACGTCTTGAGTTAAAACCGAACGAATGAGTCGCACAGGATATCAAATTAAATGTTACTGAACATTACTTTATTTCCAATCGGTTCAGTAGTTTAAGTGTTATGGGTAAAAATATATATCGGGTTTTCCAATAGGGACTTGACAACTTTTTTTTAAAAATAAAACGCAAACCATTTGAGATATTTCAAAAACTTTATTATCGGCTTGAAGTACAATCAAATCATTTATGAATGGAACGACTTCGTTCATATGGCCACCGCGAAAGGGTGCGTAAACAAATTAAATTCAAAGCTGTCAAGTCCCTATTGGAAAACCCGATATAAGAAACCTCAATTGTTTTCGGTCAAAATAAGAGACGAAAATACACTATCGCCATGCAAAAATAGGAAATGTTCCACGTTATACCCATTGTTTTATTATTTATAGTATTGGTCGTACTTTTACGGAGAATAGGAGAATACAATAGCACATCGTTTAATAAGTCTCGAGACTAACTCAGAGATGGCGCCTGTAATGAAAAATCTTTACGACTTTGGGGAAGTACTAATCTTCAAACGATATGTGTCCAAATTTCATGACAATCGGACCATAGCAAACTTTTATTACTACTTATTGACCTGTAGGAATCCAGAAGTTCATGACCTCGCCGACTCGAGTCCGCCATCGTTCCCTGACCTGTGCGCTCTCCTTCTACGCTTGACCATCTGATTTGAACCTATCATTGTGCTCCCATCTCCGTCGCGGCCGTGCTGTCGGTCTCTTTCCCGTTAGCTTATCGTCAAGAATTCTACGCACAGTCCTATCGTCGCCCATTCGCGCCACATGTCCGGCCCACCCTCATCTTCGCGACCTGATTACTCACTATTGTAGGTTTGTGGTATAGGGCTTCCAATTCCTGGTTGTGGAGTTTCCTCTATTGTCCTGCCTCCTCGCCGTATTTACCGCCAAATATACCCCTTAAAACTTTATTCTCGAATACGCAGAATTTGTTTTCTTCCCGTTTTGTGAGAGCCCATGTTTCGTATCCATATAGAACAGTCGGCATGATTATGGTTCTATAGACATGGAGCTTTATGTTACATGATAGCAGTTTGGAGTTCAGCATTTTACTGACTCCGTGCCAACTAGCATTGCCGGTGTGTAGTCTTTTGTTAATTTCCTTTGACATTTCGTTACTGGGCGTCAGTATCGTTCCCAGATATTTAAACTCTTTAGCTTTTTCAAATATCTTGCCTCTGACGTTTATGTGTGTTCCCTGTGGCCCACCTGTCCGCGTCGTAATCATGTATTTTGTTTTGTCTTCATTTATTTCTAGACCCACCTCTTCTGCCGCTTGCATGATGATTTCACTATTTTTAATTACAGTTTCTAGATTATCGCCCAGAACGGCGATATCATCCGCATATGCGAGCACTTGTGTGATCTCGTTTAGAGATGGTCCGGCCACGTTGTCGTCTTGTACCTTTCTGATGACATACTCAAGCATTAGGTTAAAACGACATGGTGAAAGGCCATCCCCCTGTTTTAGTCCGTCCCGGATTTCAAATTTTCTGAAAGTGGTTTTCTATTCTGACTCGCCCTTTGTTTTCGTTCATGCAGATTTGAATGAGGGTGGCATATTTTTTCGGGATCCCCAACTCAACCACAATATGGTAGAGTCTTTGCCTTGCGACTGAGTCGTAGGCTTTTCTGAAGTCAACGAACAGTTGGTGAACCGTCTCTCCGTATTCCCACTTCTTTTCCAGCAGTTGCCTTATTGTGAACATTTGGTTCCTACGGAATCCACATTAGTAGCCTCCCAGTATTTCTTCTGCGTACGGTGTGATTCTCCTCAGTCTGACATTTGTTAATATTTTGTATGTGGTTGAGAGCAATAATATTCCCCTGTAGTTTTCGCAGTCAGATCTGTCGCCTTTTTTGAACATGGGGACGACTATTGAATTTTCCATTCTTCCGGAGTGACTTCCTTATCCCATATTGTTTTGATGAGCTGGTGGATCTGTGGCGGTTCTACGAACCACACAACCCACTATAGGTTGAGATACCGTCGTTCCACCAAAGAAACATACTCACCCATATCCATTACACGTGCCCACAGATACGTTCCCCGAAAGTCGTTACTTCCGCCTGAAAGAAAAGGTAACATACCAAATACCCCAACATTGAAGTCAATAGTAAAAACCAATCGAACTTAACGTTCAAAATTTCCTAATATTGAATTCAATGCATCCATCCAATGCATCCATTCGATTCATCCATTAAACGTATTTTTCTGAAAAAAAAAAAAACAGAATAATCTCCTCATGTAGCTAATAGCAATTAGCACCCTCAATTCCTCGCAAGATCCCAAACCGACAAGCGCACGTGCGCAAACAAAGGCCTAGCGATTCGCCCGCCAACCAACAATTCTTGCGATCATAAACATCGTAACGCCTATCCCACGCTAGATGTTTATGACTGGGAAATGCGATTTACGAACCAAATTCCACGGTTCCTTTGTTACCCATCGGAAGCACACAAAAACTCTGTTGTCGTAAGCCAGATGGGTAACGCAAACAAACTCCATAATAGGATCGAGAAAGTAGTGGCGGTACGCTCGATCCTTCGAACAAAGATACAGATAAGCTAAATGAGAATCGAGATGGGAAATTTCTTTTTCAGATAAGAGAATGAAAACTATGATGGGAAATTTCTTTCTTTCTGAATGGAAGAGAATGGTAGATGATAGAAAAATTAATTAAAAAAAGGAAGATTAGTCTACTTCGAGCAGGAGTCTGAGAACTCCACCGAGGAGGTCTATCCGCGTTGCGCCATTAATTTAATTCTTGAACGGCCAGCGGGTGTAGTTTCGCGACAACTAAATCTTAAAGTTTGTGTTTGAATGTGATAAAGAACTATGAACATCGAAAATGTATCTTTCCGAATTGTCGCGTATCTTTCTGCGTTGACTTCATCATATCTTTCTAATTGGATCACTCTAAAGGGTTTACGTTCTTCGATCTTCGCCCTGCACTCATTGTCAAACCAAGGTTTGGACTTAATTATTTTCTTAAATCCTAAACCGTTTGAGCTGTTTGTTTGATTGAGTCGCTGATCGATGCCCATTTAGTGCCCAAATGATTGGTTTCCTCCTTCTCACATCTCGCATTCTCTAGGATGGTAAATCTGATCGATGTCCATTTAGTGTCCACGCTATTGACTTCCTCTTCCTCACTGCTCCCATTATCAAGAATGCTAAATCTATTCGTTAGTTCGTCTTGATATTCAGCCCTTTTGCGCAAGTCTTTTAGTTTATCAATGTCGAACTTTTTGCTCGTCTCCCGTGACTGCCCATGTGGGATTGCTACGAGCTGACTTCTGATTTTGCCCATCACTAGAAGATGATCGGAGTCGCAATCTGCTCCTTTATATGATCTAACCCCAAGGGTATTCGAGTGGTGTCTTTTGTCTATGAGGAAGGGGTCTATTTGGTTACGCATTACGCCGTCCGGTGATATCCATGTGGCTTTATGAATTTGCTTGTGCTTGAACATCGTGCTTTTCACCACCAGGTTTTTTGACGCTGCGAACGTGATAGTTCGAATTCCATTATCATTTGAAACAGTTTTACTTGAAAGTTGGTCATCTGGTCCACAGATTTGGATCCAGGGGGATTTCCATGTTGACCATATGGTTCGTTCTTTCACGTCTTGGATTCAGTTAAATTCAATATGGGCAAATGGAACGTGGAGTTCAATTTGTTTGATACTGAATTGATATCGCGGTATTCAATGTATGCGCGATTAATAATGGAGCTTAACTTAGTTCGAGCCTAACCCCTCTTTCTTTACTGGCATGTCTGAATTCTCCCTCAGCCCTCTCATCGGTCTACACATTCAACAACACCAAGTTATAGAAAAACCTGAACAACTAAATTACGATTTCCGCAACTCCCTGCCATCCTCTTAAAAAAATGTTCCTCTTCTCCCTCTCTCTCTCTCTCTCCCTCTCTCTCTCTCGCTCTCTCTCTCTCGCTCTCTCTCTCTCTCGCTCTCTCTCTCTCGCTCTCTCTCTCTCTCTCTCTCCCGCTCGCTTTAATCTTCAATCTATCCCTTGCACAAGGTCTATTCCCTGACATTTGTAACTATTCTTACATAACCCCTGTTTCGACACGGTGCATTTACCGTAGAAAACGGCGATGAGGTCGATGTAGTCACTGCCGACTTTAGCAAGGTCTTCGACAAAATCTCCCATAATCTCATTCTCTCTAAGTTATCTTCCCTCGGTTTTGAACCCCTGCTGATTAAGTAGATCTCATCCTATCTTAATTATCGAACATGCCGCGTGCGATTTAGATCCACCCTCTCCGATCCTTTTTGCCTACCTCAGGTGTCCCCCAGGGCAGTCATCTCGGCCGCCTCCTATTTATCCTAACCATAAACGATATAGGCTCTTGCATCAATCACTCTTTCATCTCGCTTTACGCGGATGATACCAACATTTTCAAGACAACCCGTTCTCCTCTAGACTCCTCACTTCTCCAATCGGATCTTGACAGCTTTTCGACTCGGTGCCAAAATAATTGCCCAGAACTGGATATCGCCAAATGTCGCACAATCACTTCTTCTCGGAAGCGCCCTCCCACCTAGCCGCGCGTCTATCTTTTACTGAACCAACCGATAACATCGGTTAAATCGATTCGCGACCTGGGCGTCCAATGCGACAAGAAGCCTAAATTTACCGCCCATATTGATGACATAATCCTGAAGGCCAACGCCGCCCTTGGGTTTGTCAAACGTTCTTTCTTCACCCCCTTCGATTTCAACCTCTCCATTCCCGCTCTCAAACGACGTCTCAGAAGAAATCTGTCCTACCTCCCCACCCACCCCCAATTATCCCTCTACCCTGCAATCCTATCTCCCACCTCCTTCCCTCAAACTAGTTCTCCTCTACACCTTTCCAACCCTACACAAAATGTCACACACACCCCCCCCCCCCCCCCCCCCGCCTCCATCCTCCATCCCCGGCTCACTAACCCCGCCCCCCTATCAGTCCGTTCGCATGCCCTTCACTGTCTCACAAATGCCGCATTTACCACCCCCACATACACTCGCTCTTCCCTAACCTCCTACCTCCCCTAGCCTCCTACCTCCACCATCCCCCAGTCATCTTCACCTTCCTGGTTTTTTTCTCCTTTTTTTCGTTTTAATAATGTCTTAATTACTACTCTAGATTTTAAGATAGTCTGTAAGGTTTTATGTTATGTTATGGTTAATTTAATTTAAGTTTGCATTAAGCCAAATAAATGAGGGTTCTGCATTCAATAAACTAAACTAAATTAGCTCCAAAGAGGTAGGTATTCAAGGGTGGAAGATTTTGTGCGTAACAAGGGCCTTAAGGTAGACCATTCCGTCGGGGAATCGAATCCATGAATAGGCCGGTGAGAAGCGTAACACTAACGTATGAGACCAGAAGCCGCGTGTTGAAGATAGTTTGCTATTGTCATCTCTTCTTTACTGAAGTGGAAATGCTGTGGTATGCGGCCCTGATGGTTTATTTCTTCGATTTTATTTTGATACTGTCTTCACTATGGTTTGTGTATCGTGTGTATCTGGGAGAAACGTGACAAGCACCAAGATCAACCTCAAAGCCCTAACAACCATGGTTCCAAGGTCATGCTGTCCATTCGGTGGAATCAGTAGTGGAAGATGTTTACGAGCCGCTGCAACTTAATGAAGTCATCACGATGAATTAAAGTAGGAATTCTTTAACAGGATAACTAATAATACACCTCGAAACCGTGAAGTACAATAAGAAACCTTACCTAATTCTCCAGAGATTTTTTTTCTAATTTATCACTTGTTCCTTTGATGACTTGCCAATTTGCAGAAGAGGAAAAATGGGTAGATTCGAGAATCGCATTCAAAAGCAAGGAATTGTTTCCGTACTACTGCCGGAAAGATGAGAAAAAGTCGTCGCTAACGATTCTTAATTAAAACCATTATGTTTTTTTTTTCATTTTCATTTTTATTTCGACTTGTATGCCAAATACTTTCCCGAATTCTTACGAATTACGCATTCGCCCATATCGTAGCGTATTTATAAATTTTTTATAGTGTCAGAATTATTTAAACGGAAATCGATACTGACGCTCATTGTACAACAATTCTGTGACGAATAACATCCAGTGGCTGCTTCAATTCCACACAGCCCGTCAGTTCGTTTACCTCTATTCGTGATTTTCCTAAAGCATTCTAGCATGACACTTTAAGTGTATCCATAACCACTTTCGTATTGCTAATTATAAAACAGATTCTCATTTCTAAAGAATCTTATGCGGAGTTCACATCCGGCGCTCATGTGTTCCCTGTACTTCTGTTAGGAAACGTTTTATCTCCCGTTTAAATATTCGTGCACCTGCACTAACCACGTTCAAATAGTTTTAATTACATTGATGTATTTCCCACGATTAACCGATATGACGAATCCACGTTCAAAATATTATTAATCTATCTCAAAATTAAGTGTAGGGCATTTTTGCACGCCTCCCCGGCTTCCCCAATAGATTCGAACTCTTATTTGAACAGTTTTTAGAGCAGCGATTTATTTGTGCATACTTATTCAGACGTTACGATTGTGTAATTATCATTCAATTAGACCGTTAATTTGCGATAATTTTTATTGTGAAGTGCTGAAAGTTAATTGAGCTATATCAGACATAATAATAGATAAGCAATTTTACTCTTCTTCTAGTGTTTGCGCTTGACTACTTCTATGGAATCAAGTCAGCTACAATTTTCTGTTTCATTCCAAAATTCAGTTTAATATTATTATTATTAATAATTGTACTTAGGACTAAATAACCATTATATTTGTGCAAATGTGGCTTGAGTGGTAGAGGAAGAAAAAATGTATTGTCGGTAAAAAAAAATACTTTTGATGAGAGTGCATCTGTATTATTTTCCGCTCACAACCGGGAACGTTGTTTTTTAAAGAACACCTGGTAGGGGTTTGACACCAACGATGCGATCAGCAGCGCGCATTCTGTTAGACAGAGGAGATTCAAGTCCGGGTTGTTCTTCAAAGAAACACAGAGTTGTATTTTGTTTATGTATCTAGGGGGAACGTCATGCAGATATTATGATAAATAACCGAACTTTAAGACTCGTTCTCGAGACGTTCGACTGAGATAACGGTAACAACATTTTGTAACATTAAGAACATCGGTTTCACCAATACGAATGTATTGTATCCACCAACTTTGCAAGCAGCGACACAGGTCGATTCGTCAACTGATTCGACTTATCTTCGTTGCTCAGGATACGAATTACATTCGAGATTCCGTTTTAAAGGTGGAGTCTGCGTCGTCGCGCGATCCGATCTGGAGATGGAGGCGTTGGAACACAATAACATGGACATCATGTGGTTGAGGGTCGTGCAGAGGAATTCTGTTAAATTTCGTTGTTGAATACCTCGTGGCGGAAGTCGTACATGTAGATGTTGTTCAGCTGGAGGCCTAGTATTGACCTAGCGGCATTCCCCGGGGACTCGGGAGAAGGTAGCGAGAAGAGAGGGGTGGTGGTTGTCTATAGATGTAAGGAGAAAGGGGCTGGGTGAGACAGTTGTATTGGCAGGGTCTGTTGTAAAAATGAGGTCGAGTTGCTGATCTGACATAGACAAGAATCATCTAGTCTATCGATGAAAAGACATTCCTTGACCGAGCTGCAGTGGGAGGTGATGTGTGAATGATCGTCAGATAAAGCCCAATTGGGTTGTGGAAGATTAAAATCTCCGAAGATAATGATGTCGTCCTCGCAATTACTCAGCTCGATTTTATGGTCGATAGCATTAAGAGCTATCTCGTAAACTTCAATAGGCTGGGATGATATAGAAGCACATGACGAAGATTGATTTCCGAGGAAGAGTGATTTTGACAGTCATAAAGTCCAGCTTGGAGGAGGTAGGGAAAGCGACAAGTTACGACTCGAGGCTGTTGTGGACAGCGATGGGCACTCCTCGGCTGGGAGAAAAGTCAGTAGTGTGATTAAGGAGGTTGTCGCGGAAGATGGTGTACGTGGGGGGAAACAGTTCCCGGTTATGAATGCTGAGGATTAAGTTCGTTTCACTTTAAGCGAATGTAGTGATCCTAAATCACTACTCTCACCCACTTACCTATAATCCCAATCCAAGTGAATCATATGAGCGACAAGTTAAACCAAAAGTTGGTTTGCCGCACATTGATTCAAATTCCTAATTACCTCACCCATAATCCAATTGAATCATATGCACGACCAAATTAAACCAAAATGCATTTGTCGTACATTGATTCAATTCCTAATAATCCTAAACATTATGAAATGCGTAATACTAAATGCATTTCATGATTTCTCCTTCCGGGAATTAGTTCAGATAGAGTTCGTGTACACTTCCGGGAATCCTATTCCAATTGAAGCACACACAATTTTGTTTGGGCTTCTTGGAATTTTTAAGTAATATTTTTAACAAATCTCTGTTGCCACAGAGTATAAAAGGCGAGTGCATTTTGGATTCGAGATGAGTTTGGATCCGGAGGCCAGAACGGCCACAATAATTAAAATAAATAAAATAAAAACTAATTAAATCTCCTATTTTCATCTTGGACACAAGGCCAAAAGACCCGGAACCGAGGTAAGAAAAACAAAATAACAAAATATAACCCTACATAATTGGCGCAGCCGGTAGGATCAAGGAAGCCAAAGTTAAAGACTTGTAAGTGCTTGAAAACCCTTGATCACTACAATAACACAATTCCAAGCGTACTGGGCACAAGACACCTTCAGCCCTGCGTCCGGAGCTGAGTCTGGCTTCGGAGGTACGACTTGGTAATTAAAATCAAAAACCAACAAAAGAAAATAATAAGGAAACCAGTAACAAAAGCGTGCCTGGGGCTTAAACACCAGGAAGTATTATAAAAAAAATAATAAAAAACAAATAATAATTCAAAGCGTGCCTGGGGCTTAAACACCAGTGTCAAAAACAAAACAAAAAAAAACCACATCAAAGCTCACGGGCAGCAACGGCCCCAACAATAACAGAAACAACAACGAAGGCAGAGTACCAACCGCCTCAAAACAAACAATCCAATTTTGAGAGATATCGGCGAGCGGAAGCAGTCAGAAACAGCAGCTCCAACAGCAGCAGGACCAATGGACAGCAGCTTGCTCAACAACTACAACAACAGAGAACAGCTAAGTGACCATTTATTTTTCTTTGTAATTTACTAAAGTCATAGGAATAATTTGCTTTGATTAAGTATAGTTTACCATGTTCCTTATAATTAATCACTTAATGACAACATATATTTATCTGATAATTAAGCTATTCTAAAATAATCCCAAAATTACCAATTAACCTTGTAAAACTTATATCCCTAGTTGTCTGTCTGTCTATATTGTGCACCTACCTATCTTAGGGAAGAATTTCTAAACAAAAATAATAATCTTAACACTCGCCCTTGGGATAGCAAACATCTGAAACCCATATACCTGTACCCCTCTCTCCCGTTTATATTGCTACTACTATTTTATTTTCTCTTTTGACCTATGGAACAGGGAACCACCTCAAACCCTAATATTTCCCGCGACCTTGCACCGCCTTCACCGAAAAAACTTCGCAGCGGAACCATAATCGAAGCAAACCCTCCGATCAAAACTCGCGACCCCAGCCCATCCTTATCGGAAATTCCAGTTGTTCAGCACCAAACGGATCTCGCAACCTTTGAAACAATGACCATTGATTACACAAATGTTGCGAAGCTGTCAGCACAGCTAATCCCCATCTTCTCCGGGGAACCAAATCCGCATATAGGTGCAGAATTGGAAACCTTTTTGGATTGCTGCAAGAGGGTTTTAAACTGCCTCAGGACTGAAGAACACGGGGCTTTCTTACAAATATTCCCTACTAGGCTACGGGGTGAAGCTTCTGCCTTATTCGCGTCCACTCCGTTCGCATCTTTTCAGGAAGCCGAGGATGTGCTAAGGAAGGTTTATTTACCAGTAGAAAACTATCAGGACCTGGTAAATAAGCTATTAGCTACTCGGCAAAATCCGGCAGAAGCTATTATCCTATTCCAATTACGACTAAAGAAGTCGTTAAGGGAATGTAAGAAAGCCGCGGAACTAAAATACGGTCCCATATTGTCTGAGGCCTTAAAGATACAATTAGATGACTTTGCAAAAAGCATCTACAAAAAGGGGTTGATAAATCCGTACCATCGACAATTTTTATTACTGATGGGCGATGTACCAATAGATTCCTTAATGGAAAAAACATTGGAATTGGAGCAAATCCAACAACCTCAGCTGCCATTAATCTCTTCGCAGATTTCATTTAACTCTCCTTCGCCTTATACACCAGTAGCACCTCCAGAAGCTTATAACCCAACTTTAGGTACCGAATTGGGACAAACTTTAATGCCCAATATTCCAAATATAGAAGGGTTGCCACACATCCAACCCACTACACAGGGAACTCCGCAACTAGAGGCGCAAATACCACCAGCTGACCAACCATACAGGGGAACCGAAGAGGTAATGGAATCAGACCCTCCCAACACATCACTGACACATGATGCCCCTCTCAGCAGGATAACCTGCAGTTACTGCAACAAAAGGGGGCATGTCTATGAGGATTGTGTCAAAAGAAAAAATACTCCCTTTTGCACACACTGCCAGCAATTAAATCACGATATCCGTGATTGCCGGCGCTTAAGGGAGGTAAAAAGAGTTCTGCACATAAGGCAGACTTGCGACTTCTGTGGCCAACAAGGTCACTATCTAGGATCCTGTCAGCAAAAGCTGAAATGGGAGTCGCGAGTTCAATGCCAACCTGCAAAGAATTCCTCCACTTCGAGCCCAAAACGAAGGTCAAAACCCTCGGTGGCAAAAAGGACCTACCATGTAAGGACCCCACTCTCGCCATTAACCAGCATTCCTACCGTCCAACTATCAATAGATGTAGGTGTTAACAAAAACACAACACTAGTAGTAGACACCGGTGCGGAAGTAAGCCTGATTAACAAAAATTGCCTTAGAAAATCAGACGCCAAAATAAATCAGCAAGAGGCTTGCACTTTAGAGACACCGTTCGGAAGCATTAGGACCTTAGGAAGCTGCAAGGTCAACTTCCAATTAAAAGGTAGGTCTAAACTCCCATGCAAGTTCCAAGTAGTGAGCAGTATGTCCGGTCTACCAGAAGACGGTCTGCTTGGAAATGACTTCCTGTCAAAAAATTGCAATGTGGAAGGCCCCAAACAACGCGTCACTTTTCCTCGCACGGAAATAAACCCCAAAGTATTTAGTGTGCCAATAAAGTTCTCACAGGTCGGGAAAAAGGCACCTGAAAATAAATACGCTAAAGGGAAACAGGAGCAAGCACAAGGTAAGCACAAAATCTTCAGGTTAAATCTTAACCATAAAAAGAGGAACCCCAAGGAGCTAAGTGGTAACATCAAAAGTACTAATCAAATAACTGACACTTCGTCAGATAATCCAAAAACTTCGTGCCCCAGCTCCTCTCAAAATACAAACTTTTTCCAAAAGCCCACAACACCCGAAAAAATAATAAACCTCGATGAGATCGTGACGATACTCAGGGTTTATCACAATTCCCCTTCCGATGGACATCAAAGCATCACCAAATCGTATAATAAGATACGACAAAGATACTGGTGGCCGTCCATGCTCTCCGACATTAGGAGATATAAAAAGCAATGCGAGGAGTGCCGTTCTCTGAAGGCAAGCGCACGCTTCGGAAATGAAACACAGTCACAAACGTTTCAAGTGGGAAACAGGGTGTTAGTAAGGTATAAAAACCGCAAGGACAAAGAAACACCCATCTGGAAGGGCCCTTTCCTCATTACAGGAATAACTGAGCCAAACAATACGACCATCAAAATTGGTCAGAAGTCAATGGTAATAAGCAATAGGAGGCTGAAATCGTATTCCAAGGTTGATTAGTTCTGATCTTCGCCCCAGTTTCACCTTCCTTTCCACTATCAACCCCAGACATATACTATCCCCAGGGTGTATTATAGTTCGATATTTTATCACTTAAAAATACTAATGGACACACAATATTGACAAAGATGACAAAAAAGTGGTAATATTAAAATAAATGGAATGGAATACAAAAAAGAAATCGCATACAAATAAAACAAAACAAACATTGACCCTCAATGAGGAAGACAATTTATGAACACTAAACAAAATTGTAAATAACTATTTCAAAAAATATATGTAAATCCTAATTAAGATCTAACTTAGAAATATGAAAAATATGAGCATTAAAAAAACACTAAATATCAAACTGAAATATATAATACATATAATACAAAAAAAAAAATCAATACAGATATACGAAAACAGACCTAAGCTAAAATTTCCATGTAATCAATTGATTAAATCAAAATACAAACAAAGAATGAAGATATAAAGAATTCTAAATAATATTATAAAATATAATTCATATTTACAACTAGTGTAAGGCGCTCTTTAAAAATAAATACACATCTATATCTGTTAATCTAGCATTAAATGAACAACAACAACAAAATAAATATTAATGGCTTAAGTATAGATTAGAAAAATAACATAGTAAAATACGAACCAAAATGAAAACAATTACTAATTTAAGAAATCTATTTACTTATTCTTATAATACATATGTCTATTTTTAAAATTCACTTGCATTAATATACTTAAATGATAAATGTAAACATGACACCAGCCACAATTATTTGATAAATACCATACCATTCTTTATACAAACAAACTTAAGAAGCATTACCGCAAAAGAGAAAATACAACATGTAGCACACATATTAAACATAACGAATTAATGCATTAAATGTTAAACTAAAACAAAAAATGTAAACTATCGCGAATTCAAAATGCCACCGCCCCTTGCTTTTCACTCATTCTAGAAAATTAACCTCTTCCAGATTAATTTTCTTTTCTAAAGGGGGGAGGAATGTAGTGATCCTAAATCACTACTCTCACCCACTTACCTATAATCCCAATCCAAGTGAATCATATGAGCGACAAGTTAAACCAAAAGTTGGTTTGCCGCACATTGATTCAAATTCCTAATTACCTCACCCATAATCCAATTGAATCATATGCACGACCAAATTAAACCAAAATGCATTTGTCGTACATTGATTCAATTCCTAATAATCCTAAACATTATGAAATGCGTAATACTAAATGCATTTCATGATTTCTCCTTCCGGGAATTAGTTCAGATAGAGTTCGTGTACACTTCCGGGAATCCTATTCCAATTGAAGCACACACAATTTTGTTTGGGCTTCTTGGAATTTTTAAGTAATATTTTTAACAAATCTCTGTTGCCACAGAGTATAAAAGGCGAGTGCATTTTGGATTCGAGATGAGTTTGGATCCGGAGGCCAGAACGGCCACAATAATTAAAATAAATAAAATAAAAACTAATTAAATCTCCTATTTTCATCTTGGACACAAGGCCAAAAGACCCGGAACCGAGGTAAGAAAAACAAAATAACAAAATATAACCCTACACGAAAATGTCAACAGATGGGGCATGGGAGTTTTTCAGAATGAATTGGGTCTTTGAATGAAGGCCTCTTACGTTCTGATAATAGGCGGTGAGGGGTGTTATACTGTCGTTTTTGTGAGGAGGTGGGGTAGGTAGGGGTTTAGGAACGAAAAAAACTTGTTGTGGACGGCCTTGCTACGTTGAAGATGTGATAACGTTCTGGAGTGAACGACGTGGCCGAAAGCTTTTAGGTCATTCGATACTTTGTGAGGCGATAAATTGAAAATTATGTGGAATTTTACGAATAGATAGTGGAGACTTGGGGCGTCAGTGGGTAAACCTTCCTGCTGAATAGAGAGTTTGACACTGGTTTTAGTTTTGCCTTCATAGTAACATAGACAGAATCAGATTTGTCGTGGAGATACGCTAGAAAGAGGCGAATATTTTCAGTGCGTAGCGGCAATCAGATGTTCGGGAGGTAAGCTGGGATTTTTTCTGCGGGGAAGATGGGGAACGCGATGAGTGGCTAGAATTAACTGGTACGGTAAATGGTTGTGTAGAGCTGGGAGAGTAACAGGACTTGGAGGATGACGGGTGTGATGGGTTAATAGAAAGGGCTTTGATGAAATTGGGATATTTGTTTGGTGATATTGTGGCGGGGGGTGTTATGGGATGAGCAGGGGGAGTGTGGCATAGGGATCTTAAGTCGTTGGAAAGGGTGGGGTTAGGGTTAACTCTGTTGGGGGAAGTTTGAAGGAAAACTTCTTTTTATGAGAGAGGTTGTGGTTGTCGGTTTTCCGTTTATTCAGGGAATAAGTGTTGTTTGCATACGTCTTTCGGTCTCTAAGTTTGGACAGTGCGTAGCGGCAATCAGATGTTCGGGAGGTAAGCTGTGTTAATTTTACCTGGGGGGGGGGGGGGGGGGGTCAAAAACTGGTTGGGAACGAGGGCGGGGGGGGGGGGGCGATGAGCGGCTGGAATTAACTGATACGGTAGACGGTTGTGTACAGCTGGGAGAGTAAAAGGACTTGGAGAATGACGATGAAATTGGGATATTTGTTTGGTGTTATTGAGGCGAGGGGTGTTATGGGATGAGCAGGGGGAGTGTGTCTTGGGGATCTTAAGTCGTTGGAAAGGGTGGGGTTAGGGTTAACTCTATTGGGGAAGTTTGAAGGAAAACTTTTTATGAGAGAGGTTGTGGTTGTCGGTTTTCCGTTTATTCATACGAATAAGTGTTGTCCTGCATAGGTCGGGAGGGGGCTAGTGTGGGTTTGGGGCGGGCTGTACGAAAAGTGCCGTCGAGAATGTGGGTATGCATTGGCCGGTTGATTGATTTGGTGGTGGAAGTGGGGTGTGGTCTGATAGCGGGTTTGGAGGATCGGTTGTGTCGTGGTAAAAGACTATGTTAGTGAGTGTTGGATGGGGATCTTTTTGAATTACTGCAAGGGGTGGGGGGGGGGGGGGGGGGGGTTTACGAGCGGGGCTCTTTTTATGAATATGGGAAATGTTGATATTTGTATCATTTTTTTAATCGGAAAATTTTCCCAGTTTAAGAGCGCCATCTGTCGGATGATGGAATAGCCATTCGTAGGGAGAGGGGATGTAAAAATAAAATCAGTTGGATACCTGGTTTGGGATCTTGTTGACGTTAATGATGCTGAGTGCGTAATTCTTTACGAAGAAGTTGGATACCCAGAAAGCATCAGCGTTTATAGGGATGCCGGTGATAGAAATCAGAGAAGTTGTTTTTATTTAATTTAGGGATCCTCTCATTCCTCTCTTCAAGGGACCAAGTTCAATCAGGGCGGTGAATAGAGCGGGCGGGGGTGATCGGGGGCTCAGTGTTCGCAGGCCTAGTTTCACCCAACACGGGATCCTCATCACACGTGTGAAGAAAATTCAGGATCGGTGTATCGGTAGTTAAACAACGAGCATATTGGATCTCGGCTTGTAATGGGATGCTGTTTGATGTGGCGGAGACCAGTTCCTGAACTTCAACTATACGGACTGACATGGATTTAATCTCATCAGTTTGGTCGCTGATCAGGACTCGCATAAGGGTGAGGTCGTTTCTCGGGTCAATCATTTTGTCGGCCAGTGCTGATAGTACGGATAGTAAGGGGTAAGGGGTAGGGTTGATGTTCGTGCGGAGTTATGATTTGTTTTCAAAGTGGCCCACAAAATCATTTCGGTTGGCCATCCCTGTTCTAGAGCATCATTTAAATTAAAATAACATCAGAACCATCACATTTGAACAAGCCGAATCTTCACATTTTGGAGCAATGTTGCATCTGTGAACCTTAGTTCACCATTGGAGTTCCATATCACCGCATCTGAGCACTTAAATAACGCTGTATCCCCTCAACACATTGCTCGACAACCACAGTAAGTTGTATCGGTTAAGTTAGTCGATCAAATAAACAAACCTCACTTAAAGAACTAAACGATAAAGTGAATAATAGTAATTTTTATTTTATTGAATTGTACGACAAACATCTCCGCCTTTCATTTACAACTTCGATAGTTTGATTTGAAAAAAACAGGACAGTCCACCCATACACTACAACACAGTGGAAAACATCTGGCATAGAAAGATGCTTATTAGTTTGTGGTAAAATTTTGCTTCAAATGTAAGGACAAACACAAACAATCGTTCTTTAGCCGAACCACACAATTGTGTAATGCACTGTCTGAGTATATATTTCCCTCTCATCATAATGTTCAAGCATCTAAGTACATTGATGCCGCCCTCCTTCGGCTCACATCATACTTTAACGTAAAAGAGGTAATTCAAAATCCCCTTTTGCACACAGGTTTGTGTAAAAAAAAAAAAGCAATTCACGTTTAAAATGTTATGTTTATATTGTAATTACGAAAATTAAAAAACGTACGCATTCCATCCCCTTGGAATAGAAAATCGTTATCTACTTCAAGAGATTCGCCGATAAAGATAATAACGTATAAAAACCCTGAAGGGTCAGTAACATACCATTTGTTTTTTCTGATAGCAACCTTATCACGAATCACGATCTACCGACTTCGCATACTCTAGATTGTGGTTATATTGTAATTAAAATATCACCAAGTATTAAGTTTACGATTTTAAAAAACCCACCGCCACTTGAAAAAGAAACCTATTACTATTATATTTGTTGGGCTACAGATTTATAAGATAAAAATCTCCAAAGCGCGCGATATCTTTCTGCTAAATATAAAATATGATTATAAATGTCAAGATATAAATATCATAGTTCACCAACAGAAAAACCAGAAAATATTGATAAACCTGCCAAACAAACAGAAGTTAATTCAAATCCAAAAATATTTTACCACCATTAAATGTATTACAACGGAGGTAAAATCAAAAGAACCAATCAAAATCACACAGTTCTAGGGAAATGTTTTAAACAGGATTCGATCAAACGTATATTATATCTATACTAAGTAGAAATTCTAATTCAAAATTCAAAAATATTCATGTGTTAGGTACATCGATCTCGAAAACCATATGAGCAATATTCGAGCGGGTTCAATACAGGAGGTTGAACCGGAATACACTATTTCTTGGTTCTAAAAACATAACTCAGTTTTTCTTAGGCGGACCTGGCGCTGTTCGATACGTGTTTATGCCACGATACATTCTCACAAACCGTGACGCCGAGTAATTTCATGCTTCCCCAGATTCGAGGGCCTAACCATTCATCATCAGCTGTGGAACCGGTGATCCACATTTCTTTCTGAATGTTGTATACTGTGTCTTTATTGCATTGAAGTCGAGGAGATTGGCCTTTCCCCACTGCAGGACCTTATCCAGATCGCCATTCAGAGAGTCGATCTGGCTACGTCTCAGCTGGTGCGACGTTCATACACTAATCGGTCGATCACTCGGAACAAAAAGGAAATATGCGAACCATCATCCGCAAAACTGACCACTTTGTTATACGTTGACTCCAACAAATAATTTATATGAAATAAAAACAAGGTTGGAGCCTAAAGAGAACCTTGAGGCACCTCAAAATAACGTTTGGGGCGGTGCCTACAATTTGGTCATGCGTTCCCTAATGCACCCGGTAGGCGTAGGTGTGATGAGCCGACACTACCATAAGGGAACAAATCATCAAGAAAACACCGACTGAGGAAAAAGAAGACAGGGAAAAAAGGAAAAAGCGGGATATATGTGTCGGCACTTGGAATGTTGTTATATAAACCAGGCACGATACAAACGGTCGTAGAAAACGCCAAACAATATAAAATGGACATCGTCGCGCTTAAGGAAGTCTGACTCCAACATCAAGTAATCGAAACCAACGGGTTTGCACTGGCACGTGAAGGTATCGATACACATAACCTCGGAACCGGCTTCATCATAAGCAAGAAGATTACGCCCCATGTAAAAGATGTGAAATTTATTAATGACCGAATGTCGGTGCTAAAAATACAGGGACCATGGTACAATTATGTATTTATAAACGTACACGTCCCAACAGAATCTACGGACGAAGAAACGAGGGACACATTCTACGAGACCCTAGAGGAAGTATTTGATGAGATCTCATCATTCGATGATAAAATCCTCCTCGGGGACCTCAATGCGAAAATGGGAAAGGAAGATATCTTCCAACCAACTATAGGTAAGGAAAGCCTACACGACGTATCAAATGATAATGGAATTCGAATTATCACGTTCGCAGCTTCAAAAGGTTTGATAGCGAAAAGTACGATGTTCAAGCACAAGCAAATCCATAAAGCCACATGGACATCACCCGACGGCCTAACGCGTACCCAAATAGACCACTTCCTCATAGACAAAAGACACTACTCAGGAGCAGATTGCGACTGCTATCATCTTCTAGTGATGGGCAAAATCAGGGGTCGGCTCGCAGCAAACCCAGGTGGCCAGTCACGTGTTGAGGTGCTATATTTTGAATTAAAAGGTTTAGCTTACCTCCGTTAATTGTGTGTTGCTGGGTCATCTCCTTCTGTGGTGATCTACTGGGGGGCCGTTTATCGGTTGGAGTGGACGGCGTGAAAAGGTGTGCCCTTGCAATTTCCTTCGGTCGGGCGTGGGGGCTTCCGGACGTGGGGCTCGGTCTTCGTAAGCTCTTTGGCAGGGAATGGCGGAGCCTCCTGTTGTCCGCGCCAATGGGCACTCCTCGGGTTATAGTATATTATTCTCCACTGGTCACCGGGTGCCGCTTTCTCTGTCGCTGGGATTTCTCGTACTATGGTCCGTAATAAAGTGTCAAGATCTCTTTGCAATAGGGTTCCCGTGAAAATAAAACGTCGTCAAGCTTCTGTTTATCTACGACCAGCGGTTCGGTCTCTGGAACCTTGACTGACCTCGAAATTGAAATGCGCCGCCCTTTTATACTTCTTTATCGTTGAGATTTGTCAACGTTTTTATTGTCAAAATTCCATAAGCGTACACAAGGTTTTGTGTGCTTCAATTGGAATTGGGTTCTGGGAGGTGCCTGGGGGATTAGTTGAATAAGTTCCTGGAAGGAAAATCATGAAATGCATTTTGAGTTAAGCATTTCATGATGTCAGGATTATTAGGAATTGATTCAATGTGCGACAAATTAACTTTCGGTTTAACTTATCGCTCATGTGATTCAATATGGAATTTGGATTTGGATTATAGGAAGTATTTTAGATTTGGATGGGATTATTGGTAATATTGGTTGGTTTGGATGGGAGTAGCGATTTAATTTCGCTACACATGGGAGACGAGCAAAAAATTCGACATTGATAAACTAAAAGACCTACGCAAAAGGGCTGAATATCAAGAGGAATTAACGAATAAATTGTGCATCCTAGAGAATGGGAGTAGTGAGGAAGAGGAAACCAATAATCTGGGCACTAAATGGGCATACAACGAGACTTTTCAAACGAAAAAAACGCGAATGGGAGAAGACTCGGATCGAAAAAATCCTAGAAAATGCCAGAGCAAAGACTATCAGAGGTATGTATGCCGGTATAAATTCAATTAGAAATGGGCATCGAGGGAGAGCCAAAATAATCCGAGATACAAACGGTTGTCCGGCGACAGAAACAAACAATATCGTGACAAGATGGAAGCAGTACTTTGAAAACCTGCTCAATGTGCGCACCCATCAACCACAAATAAACGCACCAGACGTACATACAGCCGAGCCTCAGATCCCAGAGCCCTCTTTCAACAAAGTTGTAGACGCAATAAACCGATTGAAAAACAACAAAGTTCCCGGAGTCGACTGCATACTGGTAAACCTTGTGAAGCATGGAGGAGAGGCAACCGCTCGAAAAATCCACCAACTGATTAAAACAATATGGGATAAGGAAGCCACTTCGGAAGAAGGGAAAACCTCAATAATCGTCCCCATTTTCGAAAAAGGCGACAGATCTGACTACGAAAACTACAGAGCAATATTATTGCTCCCAACCACATACAAAATACTAATAAATGTCACACTGGCGAGAAATACAACGTACGCAGAAGAAATATTGGGAGACTACCAATGCGGATTCCCTAGGAACCGGTCAACAAGCGACCAAATGTTCACAATAAGCCAACTACTGGAAAACAAGTGGGACTACGGAGAGACGGTTCACCAACTGTTCGTTGACTTCAAAAAAGCCTACGACTCAGTCGCAGGGCGAAGACTCTACCATATTGTGGTTGAGCTGGGAATCCCGAAAAAATATGCCGCCCTCATTCAAATCGGCATGAACGAAAACAGAGAGCGAGTTAGAATAGAAAACCACCTCTCAGAACCATTTGAAATCCGGGACGGTCTAAAATGGGGCGATGACCTTATAGCGTTTGGAATGATAGTGATGAACGTGTGATTCGAACTGACGCTATGACAGTTAGAATCACCAAAAATTGAACCAATGCGTAACACATCAGGCGACTGGCCGCGTTTAGAATTCGATTTTTAAACTCAAGTATATTCCACTGATGTGAATTGTTATGTTATCGCTATGGTATACGGCTCTGATTTATTTTCTTATTCGATTTTCGTTCGGCGTTCTTCACTATTTGCTTGTTATTGTGTGTGTATCTGTTATAGACGGCACGCCACTCCCTCCTCAGTAACTTCGTTACGATCAGCGTTGTTTGCGAACGACGGAGCGAACGAAAGAACGTCGGAGCAGGCGAGTGTGCTTGTTGCGCTATCATGATCGTGTGTGAAGTTCTGTTTACTACGGGAAAGTGTGTGCTGTGTGTACAGATCACGTCGTAGTCACCAATTATAGCGTTTGGAATGATAGTGATGAACGTGTGATTCGAACTGACGCTATGACAGGTAAAATCACAAAAAATTGAACCAATGCGGAACACATCAGGCGACTGGCCGTGTTTAGAATTCGATTTTTAAACTCAAGTATATTCCACTGATGTGAATTGTTTTGTTATCGCTATGGTATACGGCTCTGATGTATTTTCTTATTCGATTTTCGTTCGGTGTTCTTCGCTATTTGCTTGTGTGTGGATCTGTTAGAGACGCCACAACCTCTCGCCATGTCTCTTTAACCACGTCCTCGAGTATGTCATCAGAAAGGTACAAGACGACAACATGGCCGGATCATCCCCGAACAGGGTCACATAAGTGCTCGCATATGCGGATGACATCGCCGTTTTGGGCGACAATCAAGAAACTGTAAGTAAGAACAGTGAAATCATCATGCAAGCGGCAGAAGAGGTGGGCCTAGAAATAAATGAAGACAAAACAAAATATATGATTACGATGAGAGCAGGT
This sequence comes from Microdon myrmicae, assembly GCA_963931805.1. Lineage (NCBI taxonomy): Eukaryota > Metazoa > Arthropoda > Insecta > Diptera > Syrphidae > Microdon > Microdon myrmicae. The sequence goes on from OZ007497.1 coordinate 188,164,679, forward strand.
GGACATCAGAGAACACACATAAACATCAAGGGCAAGTTATTCGAAAATGTCAAAGAATTTAAATTCCTGGAAACAATACTGACGGCCAGTAACGAAATGTCGAAGAAATTAACAAAATACTACACTCCGGCAACGCTAGTTGGCATGCAATCAGTAAACTGCTGAAATCCAAACTGCTGTCACGGAATATAAAGCTCCGTGTCTATAGAACCATAATTATGCCGATTGTTCTATACGGATGCGAAACATGGGTTCTCACAAAACGGGAAGAAAACGAATTCCGCGAATTCGAGAATAAAGTTTTAAGGAGTATCTTTGGCGGCAAATATGACGAGGAGGCAGGACAATGGAGGAAACTCCACAACCAGGAATTGGAAGAGCTATACCGTAAACCTACAATAGTGAGAGTAATCAAGTCGCGAAGATTAAGATGGGCCGGGCACGTGGCGCGAATGGGCAACGATAGGACCGTGCATAGAATTCTTGACGATAAGCCAACGGGAAAAAGACCGACAGGGCGGCCGCGACGGGGATGGGAGGACAATGTTAGGTTGGGCTTCGAGGAGATCGGATCGGATGGTCGAACGTGGAAGAAGAGCGCACAGGACAGGGAACAATGGCGAAGCCGAGTCGGTGAGGTCATGAACTTTCGGGTTCCTACAGGCCAATAAATAGAATAGAATAGATAGACGAAATGAAAAATATCGAACAAATTATATTTGATGTGTGCTTTATCATTCCCTCCTTGGACCCGAATGAAGCAACATGAGCTAATTGTTATTATAAACCATAACGAATTGTTATTATATACCATAGCGAACAATGGCGGAGTCGAGTCGGTGAGGTCATGAACTCTCGGGTTCCTACAGGCCAATAAATAGTAGTCCCCTAATGCACCGTACCTAAAAGCCCTGAACCGATGGACACCAATGTGGCCAGTCCATTTCCGAGCAACGTAAATTTCCGTGTTCGAAATATGATAGCGGAACGGTAAGCGATGGTATAGTCAGTAATCACAGAGATTGTAAAAAGTGCCGTCCGAAGAATCAAGGCATCAGAGGTTCCGGGATTGGATGATATACCCAGCGAGGTCCCGCAAAAAGATCATTCTGGCACAGTCAGAAATATTCAGTACAGTATACACCATGTGCTTAAGAGGGGGATTTCTTCCAAAATGCTGGAAGGAACAGAGGCTAGTCCTGATACAAAGAGGTAACAAACCACATCAAGAAACATTATCATGTCGCCGGCATCTGCCCATTGAGCACAGTTGGGGAGGTATTCGAACCGTTATCCTTTCGTGAAAACTTTCAAGCTGTCGATAACTATATGCTTTCCCTTTCAGGAAGTGCATTCTGTAATTTTACGCTCGCGTAAAATTAGGGTAAGACACTTAGAATGGTGAGGACAGTGTAATTTGAAGCCGCCACTAAGTCTTCGGTTAAACTTGTATAGGGCGGCTCAACTTCGGCAGGCCCTCCCAAAATTGGTCTATTCTGTATCTGGAGTAGAATAAAACTGAAAATTAATTAATAAAAAATATTTGAAGGGATGGGGGCCATATGTTTCTTAGAAATACTTTCGTTAGTTTAGTGAGGGCAGAACCCTCATATATTCAGCTTGGAACAAGCGATAAAACTTAACAACTATCTTAAAACTTTATATGAGAATATAAACTATGGTTTAAAAGGAAAAAAAAGAGGCGGTGGCGGGGGGGGGGGGGGGGGGGGGGGTATGTTTGACGAGTTGGCTACTGGGTTTATCCATCAATTATTACTCATTCATTCATTTCGCTTAGTACAGGATGTAAGAGTGTAGACCAGGAATGGGGTTGGTCAGGAGGGGAAAGAGAGGAGATGAAGTTTGAGAGCAGTAGAGGTAAAGTTGGGCTCTTCGCAAGCACTCTAAGTTTAGTTTTTTTAGTTTAGTTTAGTGCGGGCAGAACCCTCATATATTCAGCTTAGTACAAGCGATAAAACTTAACAACTATCTTAAGATTATATATAAGAATATAAACTATGGTTAAAAAGAAAAAAAAAACGGTAGGCGCGGGAGGAGGGGGGGGGGGTGGTTACTGCGTTTATCCATCAATTATCACTCATTCATTCATTTCGCTTAGTACAGGGTGTAAGAGTGTAGACGGGGAGTGGGCGTGGTCAGGAGGGGAAAGAGAGGAGATAAAGTTTTAGAGCAGTAGAGGTAAAGTTGAAATAGAAGGAGGTAGGGTAAGAGTTAGCCGACCTCAGCATTCGCGAAATGGGTTCATTAGAGCCGTAAGAAGTGTGGTGGGTGGGCCGATAGAAGAGACGAGGGTTAAGCAGGTTACGGTGGTTAGTGTGAAGTGCAATGATGGAGAGCAAGCTTGGGCAGTTGATTGTACCTGAAAGGAGACGGTGGACGAAAAGGATATCGGCATGAGTTCTGCGCTCCTCAAGTGTGTTGAAGTTGATCAGATGGAGCCGGCTTGTGTATGGGGGGAGAATCCGAGGATTCGCCCAGTTCAGTCCGCGGAGGGCAAAACGCAGAAAACGACGTTGCACGCTTTCGATTCTGCGTACATGGGTTGAGTAGTGTGAAGACCAGACCTGACTGGCACATTCAAGAAGGGGGCGGACGAAGGCTATGTAGAGAGAACGGGAAACGTAAGGATTAGAGAATTCTTTAGACCAGCGTTTCACAAACGCAAGGACAGAGTTGGCCTTAAGAATAATATCATCAATATGCGGGATGAAGCTAAGCTCCCTGTCAAATAAGATCCCGAGGTCACGTATCGAGGGTACAGATGATATCTGCTGGTTTAGCAGAAAGTAGGGTTGGGGGGCAGGGGGACGTTTGTGGGAGAAGGTGATGGAGTGACATTTGACAACGTTGAGTTCAAGGCAGTTATTACGGCACCAAGTTGAGAAGCTGTCGAGGTCCGTTTGGAGAAGTGAGGAGTCGAGAGGAGAGATGATCGTTTTGTAGAGTTTGACGTCGCCTGCATAGAGGGAAATGGTAAGGATAAATAGGAGGGGACCTAGATGGCTGCCTTGCGGAACCCCTGACGTGGGAAGAAAAGGATTGGACAGGGAGGATTTGAATTTGACACGGTAGGATCGATCTTTCAGATAAGAAGATAACCTAACCACTTCATCAACAGGGGCTCGAAACCTAGGGAGGACAGCTTTTGGCCGATTTTGTCTTTATTGCCGTTGTGTTCCGCCGAACACTGTCCACACAAAAGCGACATTAAACTCCGGAATCCGGAGCGAATATGTCCACAAATAAAAACACTGCGAAACGTTCCTTTGAATTTTAATTTTTATTTTTAAGGTTTTGTGTTTCAACGTTTACATGTAGGAGGTTAAATTATACATATAGTCTGTCACTGGGTGTTATACAGTTTCGTCCATTTTTCTTTTCTTTATTTTTAAAAACCATGAAACCAAAGTCACATAAAACGCACTAGTTATTTATTTTTGTTCGAACTTTATTTAGCACAACATACTAACTGACTTCCACACACCGGATTTCGCTACGCACGCAACACACGACTTGAAATACACCCGGCGATTGTCTTTTCATTATCGTTAACGCGTTAAGCAGATGACCTTCTCGTTGGAGTTCTCTGGGACGACACACGAAACGACTCTCGTGGTAATGGAGGATCTGATCTCTGTGAATGTTACTTGACGACTGTCTATCGCGACGGTTGCGTTGCGCGGATCCTGCATCTCGAATGTTCTCTCTGGTTGATCTTAGCACGTGCGACTAGATCTATTGTTTTCGCATGCAGCGAAGGTCATGTGAAAACGGAATTGAGAAAAGAGGAAGGAACAAAGGGGCATCATAGGATCATTGTGTAGCTGCTAAATAGCCTGCAACGCAATTAGGAAAATGGTGCTATAAGGGATTTCGGTATACAATGGTAATTGTCCCGGATCTTAGCTGGCGGCAAGGCTCGGATTATATTTGCACGTTTGCAGGTAACGCTGGCTAACAGGGGCGACGATCGGGTTTTCGAATTTACGATGATGTATAGAATTATTTTTAGGAATTTAGGACGATGCGTTAAATGTCCTTGGTAAGGCAATGTTTGCCGGTTTGTTGTGTCCTTCGAACGCCGTGCAGGCGTAGGACGATTGGTCGGACTTGTGACCCACAGATGTATGTTACCTTCGCTTCAGGTGTGGTGGAGGACTTTTGAGGACACGTGTCTGTGGGCGCGTGTAATTTATGTATAGGTGAGTGTGTTCCTTGGTGGAACGACGACATCTCGACCAATAGTGGTTTGTGTGGTTCGTAGAACCGCCACAAGCTTAAAACGGATGTGATTATGGGAGGTTTTGTCAAAGGCCTTGCTGAAATCTGCGGTGACTACATCGACTTCGTTGCCATTCTCTAAGGCACGGAGAGTATGGGATGAGAACGGAGTCGTTGTGGTCGACCTACCCGAAAAGAAAAGTTAAAGGCGTGATATGTCATATAATAGGTACAGGGTGGGCCAGCTAAGTTAAGCCACTCTGTACATTCATAAAAATACAATCACCTCACTGAGGCAGATTAAAAAATCGCAATGTCCTCGTAACAGATTCTGTAAATAACAGTTTACATATAGAGTGATAGTTCTTAAGTGCTGTTGGTTTATCGTGTATACGAGTAGCAAATAGTTTTTCATTTCCCACTTCACCTCGACTTTTTTAGATCACGTTTCAATCAAAAATCGGCGTCATAGAAAAAGATATAAACTGTTTTAGAAAATATGAACTGGAGCTTTCCGCAAAGATTTATTACTTGTGAAGTTTTTGTAGCTTTATCATAGCCAACTGGGTACGTTAAAACTTACTGTCAGTCGTTTATGATGTCAGCCGTTGTCTTATCAGTTGATGTTTAGCGAAACTGTAATGTAAAAATTCTCATAAATCTTTTTACAGATAACAGGTCGCCAAAGCGGCAAAGTTAGTCATTGCAGTTTAAGTCTAGAATTAGGAAGCGTGCTCGAGTATTGGTCGTTCGAAATAAAGTGACCCCTTAAAGGCAAACATATTTAATTGTGATGTTTTAAATTGTTCGTTTGAGTAGTGAAAATGTTGATACACCGTAAAATGAATTTATAGTTGAAAGGTATATAAAACTTCGTAATTTACGTCAAAAATTTTCATTAAGTTGTTGGATATCAGCGGAAGTCTATGGTTGCTTGATTGGAAGAAAATATACGAAGAATTTATTTGGTGTTTTTTTTAATTAGCTGGAGATTGATTATAATTTTGAAATTTTCAAAAGAATGTGTTTAAGGCAAATGGGAATTGTGGTGGATTAATGGATTTTTACAAATGAATAGTTTTGGTAAGTGTTCCGTGCCTCTGAACGAAAAGGCTTTTTTATCATTGGTCGTAGTTGAAAGGAAAGTGTTGTCTGAAAACATTTAAAAATGTGATATCATGTTTTTAGAATGATTTGTTGTATGAGATGCAAATGCTATAGAAATTATTAATATACTTAACGCTTGCGTTAAAGATTATAGTGCGACCTATTAATGAAGATCTTGTCACTGGATATGCAATTCATCGTGTATCTATTTGTAAAGTTTACGTGATACCTCTTGTATGAAATTGAAAAGCGACGATGTGACGAATTAATTTATTCAACTGATATATTAATTGAATTAATCATAATTAGTAAGCTGTTTCGTTTGTGTTTCCCCGCTTTTTATCGGTCACCCGTTCATATTACATTTTTCACTGCAGAAAAGAGTTGGATGAATAAGATGGTCATATCTGAAATAATTGATGAAAAAGAAGCAAATTAAATTTTTCCAGTAAACATTTCATTGGATAAATTGATCAAGGCTCCCAGAACCCAAGAATCACCGTTTGTCATGGTTTGAGCTGCCATGACGGTCGATGGCTAATCTGCCAATACGTGTTATTTATGTTATGAAATTAAATAAAGGAGGCGGCTTGGCGACTAATGCAGTGATGTACAGATTTCATCACTCACTCTCCTTAATATTTCGGTAGACGTTAGACATTTTGTGACATCCGAAATGAAAGAGAGCGAATTTATTTCTTTATTAAATTGCTTGACAGATAAAATTAATTGATATACCAATATCGTTGATGTAATGCGTTGTAAATGATTTGGTAAGCTGATAATTATGAAAGAATTGATAAAAGTACGGGGATTAGTGTTTGTGCTGAGTTAATATATACCTCATCGAAATAATTGGATAATGGTCTGACTATTTTCACGTTTGGAGTCATCAAAAGTATCATCATCGTCGGCACCACAACCGGGTCTTGGCCTATTTAGCAAGTTTCGAGGCTTGTTACATTTTCCATAATAATTTATTTTTGCGGGAATTAAGTAGTCCTGGGGTATTTTAATTTAAAAATAACTTTATTTCTTGTTAAAGCCTAGGACTACTTATTTTACTATTAATTTTGCGGCTATGCCGATCGGTGTCTCCAAGAATGTCCATCTTCGTTTTTTTTTTTTTTTTTTTTTTTTTTTTTTTTTTTTTCTTCAAAACTATTTATTGACCATAATTAGAATTTGTACATTTAAGTAATACAGTGACTTAAAATTAATTTCGTAACAGTTGCTTACATGTAATTATTATAATAATATATACATTTTCCAAACAATATTTTATGAGATACAAGATAGATCCGTGTTTATAAATTTAGTAGTATTGTAGCGATTCTAACAGATACACACAATTCACAAGCAAAAATAGTGAAGAACACCGAACGAAAAAATCGAATAAGAAAAATACATCAGAACCGTATACCAAGCGATAAATAAAAATAATTCACACCAGTGGAATATACTCGAGTTTGGAAATCAAATTCAAAACACGGTCAGTAGTCTGATGCTTCACTGCTTCGCTTTTCAACCGTTTCATCGTGTGTTCAATTCACCTTCTTCACTATCCTTGCTTAACGCTAAAGTATTATCTTCCTGGAAAAGGTCAGAAAACCAGGAATTGGTTTTTTCAACTTTAATTAATCTAAACTTAATCCTAATTATATAAATAACTTAACCTAATTTAGCCTGATTACAGTATGATTTTCCTAAAGCCGTAAACAAAGTTTTATAATTAATGGGATATGATGAAGTAAAGGATGTGGAGTGAGGTCAGTTATGGGTTTGAGGAAGAGTATTTCTTTCCGATTGTTCGTTGGAAAAACATAGGATGTTGGGAAATGGTTGGATGTTACAGTATTTGAACTGGTTAGGGGTAACTTCGGTGTTGTGGTATATGATCTCGTTTGAATCATTTACCAGTCTGCCTGAGGCGAAGATAGCTCTGGTGTGGAGACAGTTGGGATAGTTAGTTCTGATATCTAGAGGGTTCGCTAAGAGCGAGGTTATTATGGGATTGGGATTATTTTGTAGGTTTTCGATAAATTTGTTAGACAGCTCGAGGAATCGTCTATCGAGGCGCTCAATACCAGCGGTATTGTAGAATTCGACGTTACTATAGTACTTATAGGAGTTAGGACGACGATGTAAGCCAGAGACATACCTAAAGCATTTTCTTTCGAATGCTCGCAACTTCTCCATTTGGGAGGGAGTGATATGGTACCACCATGGGCACGCGTACGTGAGTGTGGGTCTGATAATTTGTTTGTAAATGAGCAGTTTGACTTTGTGAGAGAGACTATTAGGTTTCCGCATTACTCTTCTACAGAGATTAAGCTGGGTTGTGGCTTTTTGAAGAAAATTTTTAATGTGGGAGGAAAAAGACCAGTTATTAGAAAAAGTGATTTCCAGATATTTTAGGGTTTTGGAGGGTTTTATCAGAGTGTTGTTTAGGTTAAGTTTAATTTTGTTTTGGCAGCGTCTATTGTTATTTGTACAGTGCTCATGTTTGCCATTTATTGAAATATGTTGTTATGTTAGGGAGGAAGTTGTTAATGCGGTTTCTTGCAGCCTTAACAAATTTGCTGCTGGAGTAAATTAAGGTATCATCAGCATAGTTCAGCATCACAACATTAGGAGATACGGGTTGAGGAATATCCGCGGTATATAACAGATATAAAATTGACCCTAAAATAGACCCTTCGGGAACACCCGCGGTTATGTTGCGGGTTTCTGAGACGGAAGAATTTATTCTCACAACGAATTTTCTGGCAGAAAGATAAGAGGCTAAGAGCTTTGTTGTGTGAGAGTTTAGATTAAATATGAAGTGCAGTTTGTACAGAAGCCCTGAGATCCAGACGCAATCAAACGCTTTAGAAATATCGAGAGATATACACACAGTAGGGCTTTGGTTTTGGAGACCAGTTATAACATAGTGTGTAAGTTTTAGTAGAGCATGACATGTGAATTGTCGTTTACGAAATTGGGGATGAGGGCATTCTCATTGGCAAATGAGAGAAGATTTTGGTAGATCTTGCGTTCCAGTATCTTACTTAATGTACTTAATAGATGTAGGGTTATAATTTTATAGATTTGTTTTTTATAGGCTTACCTCCTTTTAGTGCCCACGATTGAAAGTCATTTCTCAGTTTTATTTATTTAATTATTTTATTTATTTAATATTTAATTTTGGCCGTCGCCTCAGCCTCGGGATCCCAATTCATCTCGAATCAAAAAAAAAAAAAAATTGTGGCGAGAAGGCCGAATTTAGCGAGACAAGGACATATGTGTCCTTCAACTTGTCTCTGACTTCTGGTCATCTTGCGATAACCAGAATCACCCACATCCGTGAGGATGTTGGGCTCGGTCTCGCGATCTCTGAAAAGAAAAGAGAAAAAGGGGGGGTATCCAAGGATAGTGTGGACAGTGTTAGTCCGGGTGTTCTCTAACTGCTTTTATAGAGGGATGGTGGGAAAGAAATCATACAAGACCGGTAGGTCTTGGTTGCGGTAGTGAACGCAGATCACGTCTTTGGCGTCTGATAATCTGCGCTTTGGTCGGTGTGTATGTTTGTGTTTGTGCCGTCTTGTACTGTGCGTTCGTGTGTGTGGTTTGTTAATAGTAGACCCTATGGGATGGGTCCAGGAATCCTCTATTATAGAGGGGAATGTTGTTGGGAAGGGTGCTTTCTTCAGTTTTGTACTGAAGAAGAAATTGTGGGGGTTTGATCCGAAGAGATCGAGAGAGAGAAGGGTCAAGAACGCAGGAGTCCCGTACAAGTAGGTTCTCGCTGTTCTGAATGTTTTCGAGGTACTTATATGCTAATTGAAGCAAGTACTCGTCGATAGGGGTAATGGAGGCGCCTTCGTATAGGTGAGAGTTGGGGTAATGACGACCGTCAGGCCTTCTAGAATGATTGGTGCATCTTCTGATGAGTTTCCTTTCGAAAACCCGAAGTCTTTCCATTTGGGCCGAAGATATGCAGGACCATATGGGAAAGGCGTACGATATTCCAGATCGGATTAGCTGCTTATAGCAGAGAAGCTTAACTTTGGTGTCAACTTTGTTGCTCCACTTCAAGATGTTGTGCAGTTGCTTAGACCGACCGAGGCCCCTTTGGAGAATGTGGGTCACATGTTTGATGAAATTCATTTTTGGGGTATAAATGACCCCAAGATATTTCATCCTGTCCTGTGGTCTAATCGTAGTATCTCCCATTTTTATTCGAATATTCTGTGAATATCGAGAAGTAGGTTGGGAGTGTTTACTACTCAGAATTATAGCTACTGCTTTAGATGGGTTAAGTCGAATTTTCCACCGACTGTAATACTGATACAGTTCGTCCAGATGACGGTTGAGTCGGTTTGTTGCGAGTTTTGGGCTTTTAGATGACGTGTACACTAGGACGTCATCCGCATAGCAAATCTGGTTTACTCTACCATCCACAGGGCGAGGAATACCTGAGGTGTAGATATTAAATAAGATTGGTCATACAATGGAGCCCTGTGATACGCCTGCGGTCGCGTTGAAAGTTCGGGAAAGCTTTCCATTCACTCGAACTTGGAAGGTTCTGTTTAAAACGAACTGGTAAATTATATTACACAGCGTTTTACTGAGGCCAGTATTCAGTAATTTAAAAACGAGACCTTCGATCCAGGTTGTGTCAAAAGCCTTTTCAATGTCCAAGCTCACCGCAATGGTGGGTTCCTTATTAAAGAGCCGCACGCAAACGTGGTTTTGAAATATGTTGAGAGCCATAGTGGTGCTGTGCGCTCTTTTGAATCCAAATTGGAAGTCAGGTATTAGGTTCCTGACACTGATAAATTTATTTACCTTCTCGTATATGAACTGTTCATATATTTTGCTGATGTAGGTGAGGAGCGAAATAGGACGAAAGCTTGAGGGGTGATAATTTTGTTTCCCAACTTTTGCTATTGGGCAGACAACAGCATGCTTCCAAGCTTGGGGAAAATACCCCATGTTGTAGGCATGGTTGAGCAGAATGGAGAGCTTTATAAAGAATAAAGCAGAAAGCCTTCGCAACGAGTGGTAGGACATATTGTCGATACCGGGTGACTTCTTGGGGTTTCGAGATTTAACTAGGTTCTGTAGGTTATTTGGTGTGACGAAGCCGTGACTATTATCACGTGTGTCGTCGAAGTATGCACTGTTAGCTGAGTTAAAGACAACTATTGGCTCGTTAAAGTTGTCTAATTTATTGTGAACCTCTGAACTAATTATTGCATTTGTTTCCGGGTCGCCATCCTCGAGAGTGAGCTTGTGATTATTTTCAAAGATCTCTCCGATGATGTTTGCTGTATTGGTGTCATTATTGACAACAAGGCCGTTGTGCATGATTGGTCCAGTGATACGAGAGGTGCCACATATCTTTTTAACATTTTTATAAATGTTCTGGTCCATCTGAATGCCCTTCAGTTTGTCTTCCAATTGTCGGGTACGATTGTTTTGGATTCTCTGTTTTATCAGTGTGCCAATATTGTGAATAATGGCTCCCTTTGCGTAAAGCGGTGACGGTATCTCATTCTGCAGAGCTTTTTACGCTCCCGGATGAGACGGAGAGTGAGGTCGTCAAGGGGAATCTGATAAGTCTTTTCAAGTTTGTACTTCGGGACATGAGTCTCGGAAGTTTCAACTAGAATCTCGTGAAGTCGAGTTGCAGCGTTATTTATCTCAACCGTCGTTAGGTTCCTGTCAGTGGGAAGAGAAAGTTGGTGGAGTTTTCCGTTCAATGTAATATTGAAGTTGTCCCAATTTGTGCGCCCATAATCGGGTATGTATCTGACATGAGCCCGGGATAGCCGCGAATGAACATGGTCACAGCGTTGTGGTCAGATACACCCGGCGATAACTCATCTCGAATCCAAAATGCACTCCCCTTTTATACTCTGTGGCAACAGAGATTTGTTAAAAATATTACTTAAAAATTCCAAGAAGCCCAAACAAAATTTTGTGTACTTCAATTGGAATAGGATTCCCGGAAGTGTATACGAATTTTATTTGAACAAATTCCCGGAAGGAGAAATCATGAAATGCATTTAGTATTACGCATTTCATAATTTCAATAGTTATAGGGAATTGAATCAATGCACGACAAATGGACTTTCGTTTAATTTTGTCGTGCATATGATTCAATTGGATTGGGATGTAAGGTACTTGGAAATTGAATCAATGCGCAACAAATTAACTTGTGGTTTAAATCTATCGCGCATATGATTCAATTCGATTGGAATTATGAGTAAGGGTAAGGTATTCGGAAATTGAATCAATGTGCGGCAAACTAACTTTTGGTTTAACTTGTCGCTCATATGATTCACTTGGATTGGGATTATAGGTACGTGGGTGAGAGTAGTGATTTAGGATCACTACATAGGGATATTGGACGATCATTGCAAGGGCTATTACTATTACCGGACTTCTTAATAGGAATTACTAGCGCAGTTTTCCAGGTCTCTGGGAAGTGCGATGCATTAATTATATGATTAAGAAGTAGATTCGGCGGGCGTAGCCTTTTAAATAGAAGGCGTGGGATTCCATCTAATCCAGTTGACTTTTTGTTATTTCCTGATCTTACGATCTCGGATAATTCGTCCGCAGTTAGAAAAGTTGTGGGGTCTAAGGGGTGTGAAGCTATGTTTGTGTTGTTAAATTCACCGATGAAAGGAGTAAAAGATGGGAATAATCTGTTTGAGATGTATTCGTTTACTGTGTTCTCGAAGCCAGGAGTTGAGAGAGAATTATTTTGCTCATGAATCTTTGCAAAGTGTTCTGCGAGGCAATTTGCTATGTCCGTATCGGACTGGGCAATATTATTGCTGATCGGGTTAATGATATGGTCAATTCGGGGTTTATATTTACGACCAGTTAATTGGTTGATGTTCTTGAAAAGATCACGATTTGGTTTGATGTTACTAAGTGTGGAGATGTAGTTCTCATCTGCGAACCTTTTAAACTGCTCATTTATCAGAGTGGATAGGAATTGGATCTGGCTTTTAATAATGGGCAGTATCTTGTATGAAGTTTTCGGCGGAGCTGCTTTTTAAGGCGCAATAATTTGGTTAGGATGCTGGGCAAAGGCTTTCCTAAATAGTTATGAGGAATGTTTGTCGGGGTGTTGTTGCTGAGAGCCTCCTTAAGAATTTGCTCTATTCTTAAAGATGCTTGATCGATTTCAGTAAGGAGTAAGTTAGATGCTTCAGGGATATACAAGTCAGAGAAACTTATCGCAATGTCCCTATTGACTTTTCTTCAGGGTTTGACGAGTAGAGTGGGCCGAGAGAGGGGATTTGGATCGTGGTGTGAACGGAGCCTTTTAGAGCGTCTATGCGATGTCAGTGTTGACCCATGATGATTGTTTAATGCTAGGATCATGGCGTCGTGTGTATTGTGGTAATGTGGCTATCCTAACCCCCCCCCCCCCCCCGTTAGATTAAAGCGTCCTCGCTTTTAAATTTTTCCGAGGCCTTCGTGTACTGTGTACCCATGCTGTTTCTTAATTTTAATAGTTTCTACAACAGATTTTATTACATATGTGCTTAGGCCGAGTGTTATAATTATTAGGAGTGTTACAAAAAAAATTATTACGGGGTGTTCTTCGATAGGTATTAGTATCGTTGAAAATTGTTTTATGTTTGTAAATTTAGTTTCCTTTTTAGACATCATGTATTCTAATATTGTTACATCGTTATTATAGTTTTGTACAATTATCTTTTTCATTAATCCTCTTCTGTTCGTGTATGTCTTATGTTGTCTCGTGTTGAAATTATGTAGTTACCCTTATCTTCTTTTACTTTCGACTCGATGAAACGGTCCGTGTTCTTGTTTCGTCGCTTTGACCCGTGGAAAATGGTGTCATCAGGTTTATATGTTTTCGCCTCTCGATTTTTGTTAACGTGGTTTAATAGTTTTTGTTGGTTACTTTTTATGATGTTTTCGATTGTAAAATACGTCCTCTGGTTTAAGGTTTGTAACGCCATATATGGTGGCGTTATATTGTTTTACCGATTCAAAGATTTCTTTCAGACAATCTGTATTGTTTTGTTTCGCAAGAGCTCGTACTATTTCGAAGATGGTTGTGTGTGCTGTTTCGACCTGGCTATTAGATGTTGAGTGATCGATGGGTGTTTTTACATGTATCACATTATGTCGATTGAACATTGCTTCTGCTTGGTGACTTGAAAAAATTGACTCATTATCGGTCATTACGTATTGTTGGTCATTATAATTGAAAATTTGTGAAAGCATTTCGTTTAGGACCGTTGGTATATTTAGTTTGTTTGGTATGTACCTCAGGTGTAGGTACTTTGAAAATCGCTCGATTGTGCTGATATACATTTGGTCATTTAAGTGAAAGACATCCATTTGTAACACCTACGTTTCCTATCGTATTTGGTTTTAGGGCATGTTTTGCATTTTGCAGCGTAACTTTTACAACCTTTGTTTATTTTTGGCCAGTAATATTGTAATAACATTTCCACTGCATTGTTGCGATATCCTCTGTGGGCCATGTTATGTACTTCTTGGGTTATTTTTACTTGTTCGTTTTCGTCTTCTGTATCCCTTAATAATATTTGAGCAATAATTAGTTTGTAATGTTTGAACGTTTCTTTAATTGTCTTTTCATATTTATGTAATAATTCTTCCGGTATTTTTATCGCATTAATGATGTTAGGATTGAGTATATTTTTTAGTTTTCCCTTTAGATCCTCCCCACTTGTGATGCGTATGTCATGCCTGAGGTTATTAAAAACATTTATTGTTTTTATCGGAGTGTTTTCTTCTGATTCGCTGATCGTTATTTGGTTTTTATAGGTGTTGAGGAGTTGATTTACTCGCAGGATTAATGTTTCTGGTGAGCTTATCGCGGAATGTTCTGAGCAATTAAAGGTGTTTACTTGTTGCCTGGATAGTGCATCTGAGACTACATTGTCTTTGCCGGGTTTATATTTGATTTCTGCTCCGTATTCAACTATGAAGCTTTTTGATCGTGTGATATTCAGCAATCGACACAATACGAGTCGATATCGCATGATGTTCATGGGACAATATTTGCAGAAGTTGAATGAATGTTTCATGATTTCAATTAGTTTTTTGATTTGTATTAGTGCTTGTTTGTAATATATATCTAATCAAATTTTGTTTCGTTTCGTTTACTTCCAGTGATTTCACGTACTTAAGCAACATATTTCCTCTTCCCCAAATGTACTAAACTGCTAGTAGTTCGATGCAATGTTTGTTGAACCAATTACAACTACTTCCGAGATTCATATGAACAATAAATGTTCTGGCAAGCAACATCCAGCAATCAATAAAATGAATGAAACGGATTTCGACAGTGCAACATCTTCCCTGGCGCAGGAATTAAATTTGGCTCGTCGGGCGTGTTGGAATCAAAGCCATTCAACTTACGATACGTCGACGCATCTGTTATTGCACGACAACATAGTAGAAACTAGCAATTCAGTAGCTACTTTGAATTCCAATAAGAACACATCAATAGTGTTAAATGGTGCTAAACAACTAAGTGCAAATCTTAGTGACACAACTCATCCTAAATCAGTTATTCCTAATAGTAAATCGTGTAGTGAAAATCGTCTGTGTAAATGTTCAACCGAAAAGTTGTGCAAACGTACAACCAATCAACCAAGTGCTTGCGAAGAGGAAGTACCTTCCGGGGAACGGAGTCAATTCAATCGGATTACAATTTTACGTTGCAATTTAATGTTTTTGTTTTATGTGGTAATTGAGTTTGTTGTTTTGAAGTTAATTAAAACACGGATGGTGCTATTGTTTAAGAATAAGATTCGTAGTAAGGGAAATGCCAAAATGATACAGGATTGTCAAAATGATGGAAAACAATCAAGAACAGGATGCTGCTACAGGAAAGGGAGACGAGGAGAACCCATCCTTGAGTTATTTAACAGTCGGATGGTATCATACGTCATGCTCACCTTGGTATTGATCTGCTGTGTAAATAGTATAGAAGCCCGTCCAAATTTGAATGCGCAGGAATCTGCCGACGCTGTTGAGGCTGCCCCTCACAAACACACTACGGTAAGTTATATTTTATTTTTTGATTGTACAACCATAGTCTCTATCGATTATCTTAGATATTATTTTGGGGATTATCTTAGATATTATTTTGGGGAAATCCATTATTTTTTCTTAGATAGTTGGAATGGTTTATAATTCGTAAAATATTGTTTAAACAAATTCAGTCTTGTGCTCGTTTGAAAAGTGACATTCCGTACTAAAAAAAAAACTCTCCTTGACAGTTGTTTGGTTGCTCAATTCCGTTGTCAGTTGTAGGGTGTAAAATATGAAAGTTAACAAGGAAAAAATCGATATATTGCTTTATAAAAGAGAAAATGCAAGCCATGCGACTGATATCGTGAATGGTGTTTATGACTCCGTTTATAATCAATTACACACAATTGTGGTTTCAATTCCGTTCCAGTACTTTCGATCTTGAAGATGCCCCTTGCACAGGTAGGTCTGTCGTCGAAAATATCGATAAAATCATGGAAATAATCGAGGTATAGCGGCACGCTAGTAATTGTAGCATCCCCTAGAAGCTAAAAATCTGCCACAAAACTATTTTAAACTAAATACGTAAACTTGAATTCAAAAAGGCGAGTTGACAAAAAAAATACATATCATCTCCGAAGCCTTTCTTGAACGTAACGAAATCTAACCATTTTTTAAACTAGTAGGCCCAGACGGACTCCCTCTTAAAAAAAAATGTTCCTCTTCTATTTCTCTCTCCCGCTCGCGTCAATCTTCAATCTATCACTTGCACAAGCTCTATTCCCTGACTTTTGGAAATCCTCTTAGTTAACCCCCATACATAAAAAGGAAAAAAAAACGATATATCCAATTATCGCCCCATTGCCAAGCTCTCGCACATTCCCAAACTCGAATGAGGCGTTATGTTTTTGCTGCGCACCCATCATCTCTCCGAACCATCACGGCTTCCTCTCAGGCAGGTCCATTACTACTAACCTTGTCGAATTCACATCCCACACACTCGTTGCCCTAGAAAACGGCGATGAGGTCGATGTAGTCGCTACCGACTTTAGCAAGGCCTTCGACAAAATCTCCCATAACCTCATTCTCTTCAAGCTATTTTTCCTCGGTTTAGAACCCCTGCTGATTAAGTGGGTCTTACCCTATCTCAGTTATCGAACCTGCCGCGTGCGATTTAGATCTACCCTCTCCGATCCTTTTTTCCCAACCTCAGGTGTCCCCCAGGGCAGTCATCTCGGCCCTCTCCTATTTATCCTAACCATAAACGACATAGGGTCTTGCATTAATCACTCCGTCATCTCGCTTTACGCGGATGATTCCAACATTTTCAAAACAATCCGCTCTCCCCTGGACTCCTCACTTCTCCAATCGGATCTTGACAGCTTCTCGACTTGGTGCCAAAATAACTGCCTAGAAATGAATATCGTCAAATGTCACAAAATCATCTTCTCTCGGAAGAGTTCCCCCACTCACCCACGCTCCTACTGAATCAAACGATAACATCGGTTAAATTTATTCGCGTTTTGGCGTTCTATACGACAAGGAGCTCAAATTTACCGCACATATTGATTACATAATCCTCAAGGCCAACGCCGCCCTTGGGTTTGTCAAACGCTGGTCGAAGGAATTCCTTAACCCCTATGTCACCCGCTCACTCTACACAACTTTTGTCCGGCCACTACTCGAATATGCTAGTCAGGTCTGGTCCCCGTATCAAGTGACTCACATTCGCAAGATTGAGGGTGTTCAACGTCGTTTCTTGCGCTTTGCCCTCCGCGGACTAAACTGGGAAAATCCTCTGATTCTACCACCACACACGAGCCAGCTCCCTCTATTCTCAATCTAAACACACTTGAAGAGCGCAGAGTCCATACCGACATCATTTTTGTCCATCGCCTTCTGTGTGGCTCAATCAATTGCCCAAGCTTGCTCTCCACTTTAACATTGCATACAAACCCCCGTAACGTACGTAACCCTCGACTGTCTTACGTGCCCGCTCATCACACTTCTTACGCCGCTAACAAACCCATCTTGCGAATGCTAAGACAGGCCAACTCTTTCCCCACCTCCTTCGATTTCAACATCTCCACTCCCGCTCTTAAACGAAGTCTCAGAATAAACCCGTCCTAAATCCGCCCCCTCCCCCCAATAACCCCTCTACCCTGCAATCCTCTCCTCTCCCTCCATCAAACTACTTCTTCCCTACACCTTTTCAACCCCCCCCCCCCCCCCCCCTTCACTAACCCACCCCCCCGTATCAGTTCGTACCCATGCCCTCCACTGTCGCACAAAGGCCGCGTTTACAACCCCCACATACACTCGTTCGTCCCTGGCCGCCTACCTCTCCTATCCCCCAAGGGCGTTAGTATAAGAGCTGGTAGGGCTCGCGGGTAGGAAGCTACTGATGGCGCTGCAAATAGTCCTGTATTAACTGGACCTGGTACGCGTGAGTTAAATTGTTAAATGTCCACATTCCACTTCATGTTTAATTTTTATTTTCTTAAAATTCCACTTATTTATTCTAGCATTATTTATGTCAATTATTTGTGTATGATGAGGAACACTGTAGGTTGTACCAATTGTGGGTAGTCATTTTCTTGGTCTCAATTTTTTTGTGCCAACAAGGGCACTGGTTCAACCAAGATTTCCTACAAGTTTGTCTAATTCACACGCTAACCTCGCTGACGGGATGGGTGCACGTATCGCGTACTTGCCCAAATGCTCTTACTTTCTCTTCCTGCTTCAGCGTTGGCAGGTGTCCTTTCACCGAGAAGAAATCCGCCGAGATGAACGTATGTCGGTTGATAACAAGCGGAGCCGACACAGCAGAGGAATGAAACACGATACAATTGTTTTTATTAATAATTTGAGTTTATTGGGTATTTAAGTAACAACATTCACGTTTAATTTATAACTGAGGAACCACATTCTATGAATAACTAATATTATACGATACTGTTTCTAGTGGGTTATTTTTTACAGGGATAAAGTAACGATACATATAGTGTGGTTTTCTTTATGGTTGGTTATCACTTTTGGTGAAGAGGTTTCCGAAAGGCAAAAACTGTGACTTTGTCTTATTAGCGAGGATCGCAAATTAATGAAATTACACGTATGAAAGTCAGCACAATACACATTCGAATGCGGCAACTAGACTGTACGAAAAAACTATCTTTAAATTTGTCTTATTAGCGAGGATCGCAAATTAATGAGATTACACGTATGAAAGTCAGCACAATACACATTCAAATGCGGCAACCAGACTGTACAAAAAAAAAACTGTATTAACATCAAACTCGACTCTCTCCAATGGCTGCTTGATCTCGACTTTATTCAATGACTGATCGACCTCGACTGACTATTCAACCCTCAGTTCGGGGTGAGTCCGGTGGTGTGGTGAGAATGAATTTTGGATTTTTCCTTCGTCCAACGGTCAATGGGAGAAGATCCCCGGCACGCAGATGCCAGCGAGGGTGTGGCCACACGCGCGACGATCACTTGGGTTGCTCGTGCTGTGAGTCCATGAACCGCAGACATAAATCCAACAAGGGCAAACCGAGAGAATTGCCTGCAGCTGGACAAATAGTTGCAAGTCATCGGAAAGACTTGGCGCCCATAGTAATTCAGATGTTCACCCATCGCAACTGCGTACAGCATACATGCTGATTATGTGTAACATCCATGGCGACTCAAAGGGTTTACACTAAAGACAAATCGGTTTTGGGCGGCCAGTCGCGAGCCGCGATATGCCTGTCAGTCGGGCAACCGGCCGACGTGCATGCAGATAATCCCGGGGAATATGCTATGCACGTATGTGACAGAATTCACTGGAAGACAGGAACACCGATATGTTTAAAGCTTTACGTCGGTTACTTTGTGCTGTAACCGAATTGCTTTTCTGGAACATGATGCGACCATGCCGCTGGAAGAAATGCTTGAAGGTGCCAATGCAATTGCCCTCGCAAATAATAATGGTTTAGGTGCCTTAGGAGGTAAGCAAAAAGGTAAGCAGTGGCGTTAGTGGAACCGCCACAACACCTTCATTTAAAAATAATTTTCAAAAAAAAAAAAAAAAAAGCGACTCCAAGATTCACTATCAACCTTTTTGACTCGTTCACCAATTGATTTCACCAAATAGATTCCTCGATGTTTAATTCCCGGCTTTTTCTAATGTTTTCACACATTGTTCTTAACTTGGAGTCGCGATGACGAAGCAATTTTCCCACTCATTGACTCACTTTCCATTTCACGATTGCCTTGAAATGCAATGTCAACCGATGTACAAATATCAGGTTTCATCACATTTCCACTTCCGTGATTTGAAGGAACGCGATGAACTCTAATAGTAATTAAACATTTTCATTTCCACAATTAATAATTGTGACGAAATGAAAAATATCGAACAAATTATATTAGTTGTGTGCTTTAACGCCTTGGACTCGAATGAAGGAACATTAGCTAATTGTTATTATAAACCATAACGGTTTTAATAAATGCCTCGTGACTTCTTTTATCCTGACCTAAGTGGACCCAAATCAAACCAGTCGTGTATATTTCCTATGTCAGCTCCGGAACTACCATTCCCAACTGAACCTCTTACTGCAAAGTTACATTTCCCTCATTCTATCATTCTGCGCACTTTTCCTTCCGGTTTCCACATTCAGCATGCGAATACGGATCGGACCATGGCGTATTTTTGGGACTACGTCCAACAGTGGTTTTAAGTTTCTGCACGATTATGTTGACCGTTATATCTTTAGTGTGAACAACTTTTATGGATTGTAATGTGTGGACTACGATAACCCAATAACTACGCGACTGCAGTCCCAACTTTTCTTCTTCTCTTTTACTTAGTTTTGTTTGGTTGTTTGTTGCTTCGATGGCGGAGTCGAGTCGGTGAGGTTGTGGGGGTTCTTAAAGCTCACCGTACTTCCTACCCCACAATGTCATGAACTTCCGGCTTCTTACAGGCCAATAAATAGTAAATAGTTTGTTGTGTCGATGAGCTTTTCCGGTAACCATATGCAAAACAATTTCATAGTGCACCATAGTTTTCTTCAAACAACAGTTTTTAAACATTCCGACACTTAATTTTTCTTTTTTTCTGCCCACTCAACAGTTGAAAAAACATATCTCTTAAATTATTAGTACACACCAGCAGTCATTATAAACAAGGGCTTTTATTTGATACGTACTTTAATCAGTATTGTTTATATATCAATGTTCATGAGCGCGTAAAGCGAATATTTCTAATTTATGACAACCTGACAAAAATAAACACGGCCAATATATGTATACGGTGTCTCGTCGCGGATTATTGCAACTTAACCTTGCGAAAGCGTTTACTTACGGATTGACGCGACGTTTTTACAGAATGAGACCATATTTTTCTAGTGACGGATTAAACTTAAATAAAACATTATGTATAAGCAAAACCTCAAATCCAAAAAAGCGATGGCAAAATAGTAACAGTTTGTCGATATATATACAATGTTGTTCAATTTCTCCTTCGGAGAATTAGCTCTACGATATATTTTTTTATTTTATTTCATTTTCTGCACTTTGCCAAATGTTCCTTTAAATATTCGCCACATGACAACGTGCGCGACTCTTGATTATGACCTTTCCGCACATTCTGGTTGGTTTCTCAGCCTTGATCTGACGAAACTTGGTTTTCAACTGCTCAGGAGTTAGGGCATTCTCCGCCTAAATATGATCGTTTGCGTAGGTACACAGAAGTCTACAGCGTCAAATCGTATGATTTCGACATGCGACATCAGCAAAACTCGAAATTACGCGACCTAGGAGTCCCTCGCATATTAAAGCTAATATTTGTCGTCTTCTGTGGCTTTCGAGACGGTTTTGTTGGAACTTGAATATTTATAATAATAATAACATTATCATCATCGGCAATACAACCGGGATCCGGTCTTGGCATTATTTAACATATCTCTCCACCGGTCCCGATTCCGAGCCGATGTCATCCAGTTGGGCACGCCCAGGTTTTGAGCGTCCCGGTCTACGCCATCCCTCCATCGCAGACAAGATCTGCCGCGCTGTCTCCTTCCACATATCCTGCCACAAAGGACTTTCCGGCCAGGCTCCTCTTCGCTCATTCGAGCTAGGTGTCCCGCCCACCGGAGTCTACCGAGCTTGATTTTTCTTACAACATTAGCTTCAAGGTAGATTGCGTACAACTCATGGTTGTAGCGTCTCCAGAGTCGTCCTCCCTCATACACGGGGCCAACAATTCTCCTTAAGACCTTCCTCTCGAACGCGGCTAAGAGTTCAGAGTGCCTTTTATTAAGCACCCAGGTCTCAGATCACTACATGAGTAAGACCATGGTCTTGTACAGTAGTAGCTTGGATGTTCTGGATAAATTTCGGGATTTAAAGAGCCTTGATAGACGATAGTAGGCTTCGTTGGATTTGATCAGCCGTTCGCGTATTTCTTCTTCCATATTGTTATCGGCTGATACTATTGACCCAAGGTAGTTAAAGGATTGGACTATAGTCAACCTACAAGATCGTACCAATTTGTTTGGAATGCCGAACTCGTGCTATTATATATTAGGTGTTTCCGCCGTTTGACAACAGATGGCCCCGCCAGAAAATTATGTAGAAATTGTCAGATGTCAAACGTAATACTCTCGTGAGTGGTTTCAAAAATTAAAAAGCGGTGGGTTTGACGTGGAAGACAAAGAACGAAGAGGAAGGCCAAAAGTGTACGAAGAGAAGGAATTGGAAGCAGTATTGGAGGAAGATCCATCCCAAACGGAAAAAGAACTTGCACGTACATTAGATGTAACTCAACAAGCAATTTCATATCGTTTAAAATCGTTAGGGATGATTCAAAAACAAGGAAATTGGGTTCCATACGAACTGAAGCTGAGAGGCGTTGAACGCCGACTTTGCATCAGTGAATGCTGCTTGCTAGGGAGAAAAAAAAGAGTTTTTTGCATCGTATAGTCACTGGGGATGAAAAATGGATTCACTACGATAACCCAAAAAAGAAAAAATCATGAGGACCACCTGGCCATGCTTCATCGATAGCAAATCCGAATATTCATGGGAAAAAACTCATGCTATGTATTTGGTGGGATCAGATTGGTGTCGTGTATTATGAATTGCTGAAAACGAGTAAAACCATCACTGGATTTCTCTACCGAACACAATTAATGAGATTGAGCCGAGCACTCTAGGAAAAAGTCGCCCATTACTACTTCAGACATGACAAAATTATTCTTTCCACATTAATGCTCGTCCGCATTTTGCGGTGCCGGTGAAAACATTTTGGAAACACTTCATTGGGAAGTCCTACCCCACCAGCCGTATTCACCCGACCTTGCCCCTTCGGATTATCACTTATTTCGATCCATGGCACATGGTCTGTCCGAGCAGCACTTTACAACATATGAAGATACCAAAAAAATGGGTCGATTCGTGGATATCCTCAAAAGATGAAGAGTTCTTCAGACGTGGTATCCGGATGCTGCCAGAAACATGCGAAAAATTAGTGTCTAGTAATGGACAATACTTTAAATAAAACGTACTGTAGCGTTCTTTCACAATAAATTCCTAATTTTTTATAGAAAACGGCGGTAACTTACACCTAATAGTTCTACCCTGGCTATGCTGCCGTTGGCGGCCTTAAAGCCTGTAAGTAGATGATATAATGGGATCTTCAATTCTAGATATTTTTCCATCGCCTGCCTGAGGGTGAATATCCGATCAATCACTGATTTGCCTGGGATGAAGCCACACTGATATTGATCAATGATGACTTTAGCGTATGGGACTATCCGATCTTGTAGGATAGTGGAGAGTATCCTATAAGCGGTACTCAGCAATATTATACCCTTATAGTTGCTGCACACTGTGATTTCCCTCTTCTTATATATGGGTCCAATTATTCCAGGGCGCCAATCATCCGGCATCTCCGCTTGCTCCCATACGTGCACCATGTTCTCATGAATTCCATGATGAAACACCTTCCCTCCTTGTTTGACCAGCTCAGCTGGTATGCCATCAGCTTCGGGGCTTTATTTAGGATAGAGGAGAGTATCCTATAAGCGGTACTCAGGAATGTTATACCCGTATTGTTGCTGCACACTGTGATATCACCCATCTTATCATCATCAACAATCGGGAACCGGTCTTGGCCTTATTTAGCAAGTCCTGAGGCTTGTTAAATTTTCCATAATGATTTGTATTTTTTTCCGGGCAAGGTCATTAGTCTTGCGCCAGAGGCTCCCCGAAGGGGAATCGAACCCCGGCCACCCACGTGACAGGCGGGTATACTAACCACTATACTTTCGAGGAGCCCACCCATCTTATATATGGGCCCAATTATTCCATGACGCCAATCTTCCGGCATCTCCTCTTGCTCCCATACATGCACCACGATCTCATGAATTGCTGGATGTAACGCTGCCCCTCCTCGTTTGATCAGCTCAGCTGGTATGCCATCAGTTCCGTGGGCTTTATTTGATTTGAGCTGTCTAATGGCTTTTAATGTTTCCTCAATTCTTGGTAGCGGCAGCATTTGGTCTTGATTTTGCATCGGTGGAACCTCCAATTCTTCTGTGAGCTGACCATTTAGCAATTCATTGAAGTGCACTTCCCATCGCTCCAGAATGCCTTCAGGATCGGTGATCAAATTACCCTCTTTATCATTGTAGTAAGTGCAGCGTGGTGTGTACCGCGTCATACTGCGGATTATTTGGTAGAACTTCCGCGCCTGGTGCGGACCTCGCTCTCTACTTTTCTCTATTTCACAGACAAGGTTTTTTTTCCAGGCACTTTTCTTTTATCTGTGAAGTCTTTTTTCAGATCTTGTGAGCTCTTTGCATTTTCCTCGCGTACCCGCGTCCTATGAGACTGCTGCACTGCCCGGTATGCAGCATTCTTACGATCAGTCACTAGTTTGCACTCATCATCAAACCAGTTGCTCTGATCTCTAGGACTATTGCCTAAGATGGAGTTGCCAGTACTAATGACAGTATTCTGAAGGCGTGTCCATTTTTCTTCTACGCCCGGCATTCTGGCGCCAGGACTACTTACTCTCCCTCCATCGAGCTTTTCGAGGGCGAGTCTTAACGCTTGACCAAAGGTGTTACTGGTATTCTCATTGCGTAAGGCAGCCGTGTTGATTCGAACCTGATCCGTGGATGCAATACGTCTCCGTAAGGCAATCCGCGCTCGGAAAACTGTACCAATAAAATAGTGATCCGCGTCGACGTTGGCACCTCGGTACGTTCGAACCGTCATCAGGTTCGAGGAGTGGTGGCGATCTATCAACACGTGGTCAATTTGGTTGCGAGTGGCTCCATCAGGTGTTACCCAGGTGGCTTCGTGGATATGTTACGGACCGACATTGAGTCCCCAAGTTCTTTGATGCTGACAGTTCGATGGTTCGTAGTCCTTTGTCATTAGTGCAAACTATGGGAACTATGGAAACCTGCGTAGTGCCTGAAAATCGGGACCCGACCTATTTTGGCATTCAAATCAGCAAGAACGATTTTCACATCATATCTTGGGCAGGCATTGGGGGCCCGTTCGACGTTTTCGTAGAATTGTTCTTTTTCGTCGTTAGGGGACTCCTCTGTAGGTCCGTGATCGTTTATGAGGCTTATGTTCTTAAACTTGCGTCGCACGAGTTAAGGCCCCATTTATTCATATCTTTGTGGGACTATAGAATATATAGAATTATATAAAAATTTGAATCACCTAAGCGGTGATCATTTATTGACATCCAAAAGATGAATCGTCTAATTCCATACAACTTGACGAAAGTACATCACCATCCAAACTACTAGATGTCGCCTCGGATAGTCTTAATGAGACAGTCAGATAATGGTGGTAGAGCGATTCTACTTTTTTTTCGTCTGGGATACTGATCGAGTGAGCATGGTTTTTTAAGTAGCTCACTCTTCTTGGAGACACCGATCGGCATAGCCGCAACATAAGAATTTAAAATAAGTAGTCTAAAGAATAATAAAGATATATTTTTAATTGAATATAAAATTGTTATCGGAATACTTAATTGGCGATCCTGCCAGGAGTTGTATTAAACTACTACTCCAATGAGCGGACCATATCTTGGTGAGGACCAAGTAAAAGGATACTCTCACGTAGACGTACGTGTACCAAAAAACAAAAATATTGTTGTCGGACAATAAAAATAAAACGAACCCACCGAAGTGCTGTTGCAGCAGCCACAGGAAAGACCACTTTATGTGTTACAGGAAAATCTATTAAAGATCAAACAAGGAACAACGTTACTACAAACCCAACATACAAACATATGCCAGACCAAAGCCCGAACCAATGGAAGTGGACGAATCTATGCGGGACATGAGATCCCATAACAACCAACAACAAAAATGGCATAATACTTTTAGACAAAATTCGTCACATTATCATAAAAATAGACCTCAAGAAGTGAATAAAATCTACAACAACGATAATATTTCTAATGCCCCACAGATAGGTAGCGAAAACGACGACCACGAGGAAAAGAGGACTTTTTTAGTCGAATAAATGATCTTCCGTGTTTGACTCTAAGAACCAAGGATAAAGGAATATCCGAACTCCAAGTGACTATGCTTATAGACACTGGAGCTACTAATAATTATGTTTCTTCAGATTGCCCCTATGGTATATCTATACCCATAGACCCTATTAAAGTCAATACAATGCATGGTACTGTAGCGTTCTACGAACGCACAATTCCGCGCAGGTAAGGTTCCTACCTTCAAAGAACTTACTTACCTGAGAGCGTTGCACGCGCCCACAGACGCGTGCCCCCAAAGTCCCACCATAGGGCCTGCAACTCGCAGCCAACGTTGAGACCGACACCAAAAAGCAAGGAACTGAACGTCCCCAAAGCTTTTAATGCCAAGCTCAACATTCGTAAGTCATCATACCTGAAACAAAAAAGAAACATTCAATCTGCCTGCGCCCAGGAACATTCCATTGAATAGGCAATTTCAAACGTCTATGCAATGCAAATTAGCCGACCAACGATGCACGTGCGGGTAGCTGCCATAAAGACCACCAAGTCTATCGGCAAACATAAAGAAACGGCAACGGTAATTATCTCAACGAGATAATTCAAATTGTATGAGGTCGAAAACCTATAAGGAAACTACTCCGATCCCACGGTGTCTGTTTGTATTTCACACCCATTAGAAAGATCTAATGGATTTCGGGTGTATTGACAAAAGTCAAACAAAACCCATGAACCATGCATCCATGCAAATTGCAGGATATCTTTCGGCCTTCGCGCCAGATGTGTTATGTAAATAAGGCGGCATACAATCGACAACCGTCGAACTTAATTTCGACCACCACCACGGATGGTGATAATGATGTTCGATGATGAGCGAGTTTCTTCTTTCAGGAATGAAAAATCACCCCTGGGACGTGATAACATGTTGCTAACAGAAATTCGGAAGTTCTGTTAGCAGAGCAATTAGGGAAATTTTTCCGTGTAGATACAGATACCAGTTTGGAATCTGGATATCTGTGTGGGCAGACAGACAGAGAGATTTTGATCGTCACCGGGACGAGAAGTTTGAAGAGGTCGAACGGGAGTCGAGATTCTGTGGCAATAGTAACCGCGACTTAGTTTTATAAAATTTCAAAGAGAAAGTGAGTCGAACGTGTGTCGGTTGTCGCAGCGAATGCAAAATAAAAAGCATCTCAAAAAAGCGCGCGTTGATCAATTGGTGTGGACTGTGTGCTTATTAATAAACAATAAACAAGTAATAAAACTAAAAGGTGTTGTGTACCATTTATGGACTGTGTTCGCTTCGTTGGTATATTTTTCCTCCACGGTAAGCAGTGTTCGGCGGAACACTACGACATCATCCAGCAGGGACCTTACGAAATAATCTGCCAAAGTACCACATTAACTCATGCAAAAAAACAAATTAATATGTTTAGTAGTGATTTAGTATTTTATGTTATACCCACCTTAAAAAACTTCACAATGATACTAGGAGAAGCAGGCCTAGTCCAATTAAAAGCCAAAGTAGATCTTACTTACAAAATCCCCAAGATGCAAGTAAACTATTCCCTCGACGATGCGTACGAGTATTATCCTAAAGAAATAGATAAAATTATGGCACAAAACAACAAATTTACTCCTACCCTTCCATTCGTCACTCAAGTAGAAGCCTCAATACGCACCAAACATGAAGACCCCATTTACTCACGGCAATACCCATATCCTATGTCCGACAGTAAATTTGTAAATGATGAAATCTCTCGACTATTAAAAGAAGGAATAATTCAAAAAAGCTTTAGTCCTTATAACTCGCTTGTATGGGTCTTATCCAAGAAAGGATATAATGAAGACGGAACTCCTAAGAGTCGCATGGTAATAGATTACCAGAAACTCAACGCAGAAACGATAACAGATCGATACCCCATCCCCGATGTGAATCTAACGATACAAAATTTGGGTAAGATTTTTATCATTTCATAAAATTGTTGAAGATCATCCTTTTTTTTGTATCGACAACCTTTGCGTAAGATGAATCGTAATTGCTAGAATGCAACGTTATGTAGGAAAATTTGACGTGGACACCACATTTGACTCTTCGTGCTGTCCTCTCACCTGTCTTCGATAGCTTTGCAATGTTATTTGCGTTAACGATAATATTTTTTTTATTAATAATTTTTGAATGTAAACTTGAAGCACAGTAATGGTATGTGTGTGTGTACTCTTTATTATCTCCACGCAAAGTATAAAACAAAAATTGCTATATCCAAATGTGTATGTCATACGATTTATCGCACCGCGGCTACGCCGCAAGTGTGCACGATAAATGCCGTATTCGCGAGGAATTTCAGTGTGGCATCGCCGAAACCAGTTTAATTGCTGTTTGAGTCGTGTGATGTGCGAGCTCACTGAATTTATCGTAGGTCAGGGTTGATTATTAACCAAATTAATTAAAGTTTTCCTATTATCACGTTGTTGTCTGTAATATAACGAATTTACACAAAGATTTGTACACGTATCAGATAAACCAATTGTTAAGCACCTCTGTAGTACATGAAACTACTTTCCCATAAAATCTTGAGATTTTGAGTTTATAGATTCACGGAGTAAAGCGATAGCACATCTGCAAGGTTTGAAGGTCACCACCCACTCGAAATTACGCGACCTAGAAGTCCTTCGCGTAATAAAATTAAAATTGGTCGTCATCTGCGGCTTGTGAGACCGTATTGAAAAATGTGCACTCAGAACGGCGATTATACCGACCATAATCTCTTCGTAACGTAGCTTGGCAGAATTCACATTTTTGTAAGAAAAAAAAAAAACTTCAACAATTCTAACATGATATTCGATGGTTACATTATCTATATTGTAAATTGGCAAATCTTAAATTGGACATTTAAGTTTCGTAGCTGTACAAGTTATATAGACATAGTTTAGTGAGGACCGAACCCTCATTTCATCATCACCATCAGCACTACAACCGGGAGCCGGTCTTGGCCTTATTTAGCAAGTCCTGAGGCTTGTTATTTTTTTTTTTTTTACATTTCTGTATTTATTGACCATAAATGATTTGTTACAATAAGTAATACAGATAACTTATAATTATCTTAGCTTTAATCGTTTACACATACTTGCTAGTACATTTTTCAAACATTATTATAAAGTTATATATTTCATGGGTGGACAAGATAGGAGTAGGTGGGGCTTCCTGGAAAAGGTCAGAAAACCAGGATATAATTATTTACTTAATCTATAACTAATTTGCTTAACTTAACTTAACTTAGCTTAGCCTAGCTTATCTAATTATTAAATCTATTATTATTACAATAAGTTAGAATAGGGTGGGGCGGGAGGTATAGTGGTTGATGGGTGGAATTTGGGTTAGGGTGGGTACTATGAGTCGGGGATATGGGTTGGGGGAACACTTTCCGATTGGTCGTTGAAACGCAAGATATTAGAGAAGGGTTGTATATTACAATATTTAAACTGGTGAGGTGAGAGTTCAGTATTGTGGTATACGATCTCATTGGAGTTGTTGACCAATCTGCCAGAGGTGAAGAGGGTTCTGGTGTGAAGACAGTTCGGGTAGGCAGTTCGGTTGTCTGACGGAGTCGATGTGAGCGCATTTATTATCGGATTGGGATTATTGGGAAGATTTTCGATAAATTTGATGGACAGCTCGAGGAAGCGTCGATCTATACGTTCAATATTAGCGGCATAGTAGAGCGAACTACTGTTGTAATATTTGTGGGAGTTAGGATGTCGGTTGAGGCCAGTGATAAGTCTGAAGCATTTCCTTTCGAAAATGCGTAGCTTCTCCATTTGGGCGGGTGTGATATGGTACCATATCGGGCATGCATATGTGAGAGTGGGTCTGATTATTTGTTTGTAGATAAGTGATTTGACTTTGGGAGAGAGACCATTCGGTTTGTACATGACTTTTCAGCAGAGGTTCAGTTGGGTTGTGGCTTTACGAATCGTATTTTTAATGTGGGCGGAGAATGACAGATTGTTGGTAAAGGTTATACCTAGATACTTTAAGGTTTTGGAGGGTTTAATTATATTGTTATTTATTTTAATTCTGATTTTATTATGGCAGCGAATAGTGTTGTTTGTACAACCCGCGTTTCTGCCTTTAAAAACTATGAGCTGAGTTTTGGTTGGATTTAGTTGAATTCTCCACTTGGTAAAGTAGGCTGACAGGATTGGGAGATATCTGTTAATACAGTTTCTTGCCTCCTTGACAAGCTTGTTGCTTGAATAAATTAAGGTGTCGTCGGCATAGTTGAGCATTGTTGTATTGGGTAACAGTGGCTGCGGTGCGTCTGATGTATAAAGAAGGTATAGTAGTGGGCCGAGGATGGATCCTTGAGGAACTCCTGCGGTTATGCTATAAGGTGTCGAGAGAGTTGAGTTTATTTTCACCATGAACTTTCTATCAGAGAGGTAAGAAGCGAGAAGTTTTGTGGAGTGGATGTTTAATCCATACATTGAATGAAGTTTGTATAACAGTCCTGCGATCCAGACACAGTCGAATGCTTTAGCTATGTCTAGGGAGACACATACCGTTGGGGATTGGTTTTGTAGGTGGGTCGTCACATCATGTGTCAGTTTTAAGAGAGCATGACAAGTGGAGTGTTGTGAGCGGAAGCCAAATTGAGAGTTCTTCTCTCATTTGCCAGGGAGTTATCCCTGGCAAATGAGAGAAGATTTTTGTAGATTTTACATTCAAGAATCTTGCTAAGCGAGTTTAGCTGCGATATCGGACGGAAGTTATCCGGGTACTTGGAGGGCCCAGATTTGCTAATAGGGACGATCACCACTGTTTTCCAACTTTTAGGGAAATGTGAAGCGTTTATTATGTGGTTGAGAAGAACGAGAATCGGGAGCAAGTTGCCTGGGTGGAGTCTTTTGAATAGGAGCTTAGGGATTCCATCTAGGCCAGTCGATTTTTTATTGTTACGTGAAGTAATGACTTCGGATAGTTCTTCTAGGCTTAGGAATGTGTCGATTCCTACGGGGTGTGATGCTTTATTGGTTTCGGTGAATTCAGTAATAAATGGTGTGAGGGATGGCTCCAGTGAGCGTGAAATGTAATCGTTCACGGTATCGTGGAAATTTGTTACTGGGAGGGTATCGTTTTGCTTATGGACTTTGCAGAAATGTTCAGCGAGACAGTTTGCTATATCAGTGTCCGACTGGACGATGTTATTATTAGTTGGGTGAATAAGATAATCTGTTCGAGGCTTAAGTTTGCGACCCGTTAGTCTGTTTATGTTTTTAAATAGATCGCGATTTGGTTTGATACTGTTTAAGGTGGATGTGTAGGTCTGATTAGTGAAAACTTTTAGTTGTCCATTTATCAGGGAGGTCAATAGCTGGATCTGTTGTTTAATAAAAGGTGAGTAGCTAGTGTGCAATTTTCGTCGGAGTTGTTTTTTTATACGTAATAATTTTGTGAGTAGGTTGGGTAGGGGTTTTCCTAAGTGATTATGAGGAACGATAGTGGGAGTATGGCTGAAGAGAGCATTTCCCAGTATTTGCTCTATTTGGGCCGCTGCTTGGTCAATTTGTGTAGGGGGCAGGTTAGAAGATTCCGGTAAAGAAAATTTTGAAAAGCTAACAGCAATATCCTTATTGACTTTTTTCCAGTTTGTTTTGGTGAAATTTGGAATAGGATTCAGAGTGTAGAGTGGTTCAAGCGAGGGGATTTGAACCGAGGTGTGGACAGAGCCATGATCCGAAGGGAATGTGAATGACACTGTGGGAGTATTAGATGAATAGCTATCTGTAGACTTTAGGAAGAAATCGATTGTTGACTTGGTTGAGCTGCAAATTCGAGTAGGTTGCAACGGACAGTCTGCGTAGACATATGGATGAAGTCGGAGGAGATCAAGGAGTTGGCAGCCGTATTTGTTGCATTTGATGTCATTAAATGCAGTATGTCGTGCGTTCCAGTCTCCTCCTATTATGAAAGGTGCTGGCAGAGACTGTTGGATTATTTGTGAGATGTCTGCACTAGGGAAGTTTGGTTCACGAGAAGGGTGAATGTATATGGAGGACAAGACCAGTACTTTATTATTTCGGCAGAAAAGTTTAACAGCCGTGTATTCGACACTAGTTATATTAGCAAATTTAATCTCAGCAAATTGGAATTTTTTATGTATTAGGATTCCCGTACCTCCATGAGGGCCAGAGGTTCGTGGGTTGGACACAAATGTGTAATTAGGTATGTAGACTCGAGAAGTGGATTTCAGCCAAGTTTCTGAAAGCAGAAGAATATCTGGGGAGAACTTTTCAACAAGGCTTGTTAAATTTTCCATAATGATTTATTTTGTCTGGGCAAGGTCATTAGTCTTGCGCCAGGGGCTCCCCGACGGGGAATCGAACCCCGGTCTCCCGGGTGACAGGCGGGTATACTAACCACTATACTATCGAGGAGTGAGAGGAACCCTCATTTATTTGGCTTAATTCAAGCATTATAAATAAGCTTACGTACTAATTTAACGAGGATGAGTGTATGTAAGTGTTTATCGAACCACGCATTTTCTCAACCGACCCACGAAATGGATAACCCATTATTACAATTTTGCACATTTTGTTAAACTAGTATTAATATTAAGCCATGTGTAAGCTTGCCCCTACAAGGTTTACTAATAACATTGTATAGATCTGCTATAAAAAAGTGTTGTCCTAATTGCCACCTTTCATATCTGTGAGAAATGAACGTTCGTTATTATACCGTACCCATTCTTCAAGAGTTATCTTTTGTGTGGCACATGATCTCAACACATCTTACGGTCTCGAAGATTGCAAGACACACCTAGAGAAATAGTGTTAAATGCTACGCTCTAGGTAGAACAGAATTCTGAGAAATGTATTTTATAGTTTGATAATGATAAGACTAGAATCCGAATTTCAAAGAAATAAGAAGCCATTAAAATCTCATCTAAATGATTGTGGTGTCTCGAACCTTATCTCTTGATGAAGCCATTTGAGTGCAATCTATTCTAGGGTGTAATTCAAGAAGGAGCAAGTGACTGCAGTGTACTTTGATTGAAGCCGTGCACGTGCTTCTTTTGTTGTGTTTGTAAATTAAATTTGTGCCTCAGTCATCAACACACACCTCAGCTAAATACATTTAACAATGCGGTTGTGTATCTTTTAAGATTGTGTGGCATTGGATTCTCCCGCCGCAAGATGTGTAAAGTTATATTCTACAATTACCCAATTTAAATTTATGTAAACTTCCTTACCAAATTGTTTAAAGTTATAACGCCGACCGCCGGTTGGATATTCGCCTTTTAGGAATGCGGGTTTGCATTAAAGCAAGTGTTAATATTTTGTATTTGCATTGAATCTATTGCAAATAAATTTTGCATACAAAATATATAATGTACTAAGAGACAACGTGCCTACTCACGGTTTCCTTGGTTCGGATGTATCTTGAATCCTTCTACTTCTGTTTGGATTGCGATTTCGATAAGTCCTGCTTCTTCAGGTTAACGTAATGTTGGTATTCCATGGATTTTATTGAACAGTAATGCTTTCACTTGGTTGGCGTAAACCTTTCTCTACCCATTTACGACGATTGACAGCGATTGCTGTGATTATTAGAGATTTTATTTGTCCGAAGCAAAATTCAAATTACGGCCAACTCAATCCTCTGTGGTACTTTATTACTGCCCGGAATTTTCAAAGTCCCTTCCACTATTTTAATCCACTATCAAGTCACAGTTGGTTATTCTTGGGTTTCTTATTAACACATTTGTCGCAGGATATTTGGGTAATGATATTTTTGATTCGGTTATGAATTTAGCAAATGATTTCAAATGTATGTCCATAAAATGCATAATAATTCCGAAAAAGAATGATAGATTACAAATTGTGTAACTTATTTTTTTTTTTATTTCAACACTTTCAACGTACACGCAGTTATGTTTATTTCAAAATTTCTTATTATTATTCCGGTTTTTCTTATTGCAGCCACCGATTTTTGAACATCGACTTTTAAACTTTCAATTTAGACTCAATCGCACGACGAATTTTTAAAGCACAACGAGTGTGAGAGTCGCCCATTCATGTCCTTTTATCATCATCATCATCATCATCATCGGCACTACAACCGGGATCCGGTCTTGGCCTTATTTAGCAAGTTTCGAGGAGGCTTGTTAAAATTTCCATAATAATTTATTTTATGTCATGTCCTTTTATAAAGGGCACACATTTATATACCCCCCCCCCCCCCCCATGTCTGCCGATTCATTGAATTTGTCTTTGGCTTTCGCTGGCCTAGACCTCAACGAATTTTCAGGTGTATAAATATATAACGGAGAAGTAACGGGGAATTTGCTGGGAAAGGTCGTTGCATTATTATATATGTGTTTGTGTCTAATCGTGGCCCTCGTTTGGAGAATTTTGTCTTTCTTTTGGTTTAAGAATAACGCCATGTTGCGAGATAGGGGGTGAAAGGGTTGGAAAATATTTGGATGCATTCTCCATTGACATCGTGACTATTCAAAACTGAATAGCCCGTACATCGTATGTACAGCGGAAAGTTTGGCCTTGAAATGGGTTTTTGGGATGGGATTGTATTTTGTTAGGCAAATGAAAATGTGATATATTTCAGTGTGGGGAAATACTGTTTTATATATGGCATGTGGATAATTATGGCAATGTAATGAACTTTTTGTCTCACTTTAAATAAAACACTCGTTTGTTTGTTTTATATTTAAACTAATTTTTATTCTTAATTCCCATCTATGGGCACAACTTGAACCTATTAATATCGGTCCGGACACTATTTCAACTTAATTCCACGCACCACTTTTACTTAATCATTTTTGTTTCGGGCATACTTTTAAAATTAACTCCGCGCATCACTTTCAGACCAACTCGGTCAAATCTCAAAAACCAACTCCCTTCAAGATTTTTTAACCCACTCTCGATGTCCGTTTTTTCATCAGACGAAAACTTTTCTTATCCTGCAGATAAAAGGATTTTCCTTTCTTCGTCTTTCCCAAGTTTGGGATCGAAAGAGGAAACACAAAAAAACAATCAACAAAGGATCTTGCCGAAGAGCATTTACGATCCTTTGTGTCGGTCGGTGATAAACGTACATGTAGTTCGTTTTATGGGACGAGCTGTTTGTTTTAACTTGGTTTGGTTAAAACGGAAAACGACGCTGATTGTGTTAATGGTTTTGGGTAACCATATTTCTAGATGATCATAAACTTGCTGGCCCGCATTTTATGATTCTCAATGATTTTGTTTGAAGAAAGACATCTGGTCCGCACATTTGGATCTTAGGGGATTTTTGTGGCGAACCTGTGGGTCGATTATCCTATCTGTTTATGAGATCATGCGGCGCCATTTGTGCGGTGCCGTCGTTCGTCTCATCCATGCATCTCAATGCCACGGCCCAGCCATACTTACGATTATAAGAGCATGCTGAGCCATTTTCCGCCATTTCCAATCATTTGAATGTCGTCCCAGCCATAGTTTATGACTGGACAATAACATAGATTTTAGCACCATGCCGCCATCACTACCAGATTCAACATAACAAGATCTTTTGCTGCAACCGGAAATTCCAATCCACTATCCACATATACACTCATTACCAGAGCTGATATAATTGCATCCGTCGCCAATTCCATTGACCGTCATAAACCCACGGCGTTGATCCGCTTGCACTGCGATACACCATCATGTAGCATTTAGGTTTTTTGTACAGGAATATGCGTTCCTTTTGAATTCGGTATCTTTCGTATCTCAATGCCTATTGTCTCGTTCAAGTTGTAGATGATACCTCAGTACCTTGTAATGTTTGGTAATTAAGTTTTAATGTATGGATAACGCTCTGTTACGGGCAGATATTATTCAATTTGAGATGCTACCTTTATTACTTGTTTCTTGTTTCAATGTATGTATTAGTAATGCTCTATGGCGAGCAAGAAATTTTGTATCCGTTAAGTATAACAATATTAGTGTATAGATTTTTGTATATATAGGCTTGTAAGTGAAAAATAAAATTAGAATACATCCGACAGTAATCCCGAGTGTACTCTCAATTCTTTTTCAGCGTTTTTGTCCTATGAGAGATTCAGTGGCGTTGCGCCCGGATTTTCAGGACCTTTGATTCTTCTTCTCTTATAAGATATTTAGTGGCGTTGCGCCCGAATATCGACAATTAACTATCACACTAAGGGTGTTGCACTCTGGTGTAGGTTAGGGATCGAAAGGTTAGGTGCTTTCAAAAGGCATTTAAATATATATCAGGTCAAAAGAGGCCTGATACAAACACTATCTAAGTTTTCAATGTGAGCAAATTGAACGTTTAGTTCAATTTGTCTGAAATTGAATTGATTAGAGCAAATTGAACGTTGGTATTGCATTAATGTGGGACCATTTCATGCCTGGGGTAATGCTATGGCTTGGGGAGTGTCTCATCCTTTAAGTGGATGTTATTGTCGTGTATCGCAATTAGTGGTGGAGATTGCCTCCAAAGGGGTAAGTATTAAGGGCGTAACAGCAATAAGGACCCGAACTTGCGTAATTATTTAGGCGTAATTTCTCTTAAAAAACATCACCTCCTCCTTCGATTTCAACCCCTTAGCACCTGTAAATGCTTCACACAACAAATTCATCAAATGTATTTTGCTAAAATCTCCAGGAAGAGAATTCTTACCTTCATTCAATTATTCGAATCCAAAATTCCCTATAAGAATTCTGTTCCAAGCATCATAAATCCCAATCACCAGCATACCTGAAACATTTCCCTTCTCAAGGGCAATTAATGCTTTCAACGCATTATCTAGGAATTCCTGTAAAGAATTTCTCCCACAACGGCATTAATGCATGCATCAATGCATCTCTGCATTAGCGACCTAGAACCGAATTCTCGTTTAGTGTAAATACTACACTAGAATACGACCCTTGAGTTGCCTTAGATGCCATATATAATTGGCATAGATGTTATACAAGCCGTCATCGAGTAGCCATCTAATTTGCTTCGCAATGACCTGCAGCTATTGATACAGCTGCAAGCACTTTACCCCGAAATGCTCCTTTGTTTGAATCCCCAAACAATCATCAACTCCGCGCATAGCCGCGGGATTGAATTAAATAGCATCAACAAATGCAAATAAAGATTCCGTTCCCTTATAACGACCAAAGATAAAATATACAAATCGTACGATGTATCCCAAATGCATTTCCCACCTAATGAGTTGCAGCTTATTTATTTAGCAGACCCCCATTACAGGCCGATGCCTTAGGTCGCTTCTTCCTTTGTTCTTTTTCCCTCGTTTCAGCTTTCGTTTATCCTTTGCTCAAATGCATCGATAAACACTGTGATCTGTACGATCACCCATACATGCATACACCATGATCTTCATTACGAGATCTGGTTTTCTATTCTACAAAGAGAGGCCTTACGGCTCTCTTGTGGTTAGTAAAAATATATCCTTAGCTGAGAGGATATCCACCACCGCCGAATCGAGGATGAATCAAGAGCCAGATTCCAACCCTCGATAGAGTCGTATTTCAACATCCAGCCACGCTGGTTGGCACTTCTCCCTCTTCCCGTACCGTCAGGGTGTCGTTCATCCCCGGAGTCGCGGATTTTCAACCCCCGAGTCGTGTGAGTCAATCGCGCAAATGTAGCAATTTCGTTTATAATCAACAACCCCAAGCTTTGGAACCGCGAGTGAAATATCCTTGAGCGAAGATAAATTAAGTTCTACGGGACATTAAAAAGTATATTCGGTTAAAGTTGTACTGAGAATTCTAAAAATTCCATTAAACCGTTTTAAATAAATCAAAAACACTAAGTACATAAATCTAAATAAAACCAATATTAATAAAACAATAACCGTGTGTCTTACTTCTTGTGTTGGTGTTTCCGTTGCTTTGCGTACTCGGTTTGTGACGGAGTTTTGCTGTTTCTGTTGAGAATTATGCATCTTAGTGTTCGGTGGAACTTACGGAATTACTTGTTAGTGAGGGCGAAGCAAATAGAACCCTGCGCCCATGC
Organism: Microdon myrmicae; assembly: GCA_963931805.1. NCBI lineage: Eukaryota > Metazoa > Arthropoda > Insecta > Diptera > Syrphidae > Microdon > Microdon myrmicae. The sequence continues at coordinate 188,202,616 of OZ007497.1, forward strand.
CGGTGCCACGACTTCACCCGCCACAGTTCCATCTACCGCCGGAATAGAAGAAAGATTCAGGGGGAGCCTTTGTCCACAAATACGATGATTGAGGCTAAATTATGGTTTTGTTTTATACCAAAAAAATAAATAGGTGTAAACAAAAGTCGAGCACTCTGACATAGATATAAAATTTTAAATTGTCACAGTTTAAGCCAATTATTTAAAATTACCATTAATAGACATTCCTCAGGTACACATGTATCAATATGGTGGTTTTTTTTTAAATTCATCTAATAAAGTCCGCGAAATTCAAATAATACCGTTACTTTTGGAATGCACTTCGAATATAAGCAGAGAAATCTCTTCCTGTGGTAAAATCTCTTCAATGCCAATGGCATTTCAGATACAAACCCGTATGTATGCCCTGCGGGAAGCGAACAGCTTTTCTTTTGCCGGCTTTGTTGGATTTTCGGCTCTAACAGAACATCTCGTTTTTCCCTTTTTTTTTTTGAATTCCGCTGTGGATCATGATTTCTTGCTTTTTGGTTTAAGTGTGGTAACTTGTTGCATTCCGCTTGTAATTTGGCTATTTCTGGTTTCCACCAGTGTCGGGCCTGTGTTTTCTGCCACTGTTTTCGTCCGACTTTTCAGTTGGACATCTGTCTTCTTTTTTTGCTCCGCTGGAACGCAGACATCCAAATGTTATTTGGATTTGGTATCCAAATTTCGCTATACTTTCCGTATTTGTATCGCCGTATCTTCCAGCACCAGAATGCTATTAATAACAAGAATAATGATGTAGTTGCACAAAAAAAAACCCAAATCAGGGAACCCGTAAACGATAACAAAACAATTCCACATTTCTGGTTCCATTTGTTCAATGAAATGGAAATGTGGTGTAAATTAAACTCAGGCCAGTGGGCAGAAAGTATTCATTAACCTGATCGTCACACCGACGAAATTAAAATCTAATAAATCAAGCATTGCATACCGTTGCAAATGAGGAAATTAATTAAACTAACGAAAAGTAACTAATAGTGACTTGAGCAAATGGTTACGACAATCGACTGTTTCCTACATTTGTTACGGACATAATTTCCCCTTAATCGACTCAAATCAACCAATAAATTGCTATTGGTGCTGTTTTATATTGTATATTCGCCAATTTTATCGGTTTTGAAAAGGAGCATTAAATGTTGTTTTGAATTTACGCCAATTAATTAAAATCTATAATAACAATGAATCTACAATTGAATCGCCACATATTGAAGCTGGGTAAACACAAGTGAGACGCATTTGTTGCCGGTCGTGTCATTAGTTCTATTTACCTTGATTCCATTTGATAAGTGGAAGCCGGGGAAGTCTACCATTGAATAGATAGAGAATAAATATTTGCTAAAGGCACTCGTTCCTCGTATTTAAATTGCGGCTCATGAGAGATAAATTGTTCTCCTTATAATACCCCAATGAACATTATTTCCTTTTTCTACTCATAAAACATCTTTGCCTTTCATTGGCATTCGAAATTTTATTCATATATGTATTACATATATGGTTAGTGCGTTCTTGTTAGAGTTGTATAAACGCATATTTCTAAAAATATAGAAATGGTTGTCGACGAAGGCAGACATGTTCATTCGTTTCATTGAGATATTCGTGTTAAGCCATTTAGTAAGCTAGCGAAATTGGCAGTCTGCTATCGATGACTGTTCCCTTAAGGTTTTGGACTTTTTATCCACCCACCTGAATTATTAGTATTGAATTTGTGTTCGGCACACTAGGTAGAACAGATACTTTCATGTTACGAATTGTATGTAACACATTACACACACATTTCTAGTTAACGAAACACACACATTTTGGTTAAAATTGCTACTTTATTATACTTCTATTGTAAATCTTTTATGGATTAGTTGCTAACAAAAGGAATCAATGGCTTCCTTTATTGCAATCAGTAGTTCGGCTTGTCGCGCGACAAACACACACAGTGTACACACTACTCTGAGGCGACATGAGAACCACTTGTTGGTTTTTCTCATTTACTTGAATTCAAACCCAAAAATTCATTATAATTCCATTCGAATACGTTTTGTTACTTTTCTTCTTTCATTGTATGATTTTATTACAACGACAAATGTTTTCACCTCGCGGATCGATTACCTCATTCAAAGTCTTGCCTTTTGACTGGTCAAGCATGAGTTAAAGTATGGATGTCTCCCAACACTGAAACACCCCCAAAAATAAAAAAAGTCTGAAACGTCTCCTTTTCTTTATCTGTGTTCACTTTTTTATTTCTAATCCATCGATTTGAATTTAACATGAATGCACAATTGTTCAACAATACCGGGTGTACCGTGGTATAACAAGACAATCTTCATTATTATTACGAGGGTTGCCTTTTATATTTCGGGATTAGAGAACAAAAACAAATATTGATCATCGAAAATCATTGTATTGTTTTTCAAAATATTTCCCATGAAGATCTATACACTTTTGCATGCGTTTAAACCAATTGTCGAAGCACTTTTGCCACTCTGATTGAGGTATCTCCAACATATGCATTCTGAATGCAGCAACCGCTTCTTCAGGTGTCGAAAAACGTTGACCTCTCAGTTTGTTTTTTACGTACGGGAATAAAAAGAAGTCATTCGGTGCCAAGTCAGGACTATACGGCGGATGACCCATCATATCGATGTTTTGGGTGCTCAAAAATGCAGTTGTCGCAGCCGATGTGTGAGAGCTCGCATTGTCGTGGTGAAGAGTGATCCGTCTTCGGCGGTTGGTTTTCCTGATTTCTTGGAAGACAACTGGCAAACAAATGGTTGTGTACCACTCAGAATTGACTGTTCTGCGTTGTTCTAGTGGTACGGTTGCGACATGTCCAGTTTTTCCGAAAAAACAGGCGACCATTTGCTTGGAAGTGCTTCGTGCGCGAACAACTTTTGTTGGATTTGGCTCATCTTGAAACACCCAGACAGTCGACTGCTGTTTACTTTCGGGCTCATACGCGTAAATCCACGATTCATCACCTGTTACGATGTCATAGACGTGTTTCGAAGCACCGCGACCGTATTTTTTGAGCATTTCTTTCGACCAATTGACACGGATCTAACGCGAACAAATTTGTTTGACAGTCAAATGTTTATGCAATATTGAATGTATGCTGGTCCCACTAACGCCTAAGGTTGTCTCAATCTCACGATAGGTCACATGACGATCTTCCAATATCAGTTCGCGCACAGCATCAATGGTTTTCGGAACAACAACTGATTTTGGACGACCTTCACGAAATTCATCTTGGAGTGAATTACGACCACGATTGAATTCACCATACCATCGATAAACACTGGTCCTTGATGAAGCTTCATCGCCAAAAATTGAATTAAGTTCATCCATGCACTGTTGCTAAGTTAAACCACACCGAAAGTTGTAAAAAATAATCGCACGAAAATGTTGATGATTTAATTCAATTTTTGGGCCGAGATGAATCTTTTAAGTTACTGTAAACAACACAAATGGCGCTCGTATGTCAAAACGTTCTGAGCGCGTATAACCTCAAAAATGTCCAACTTTACGACAGAGCTGTCAATTGCCGGATTGCAACACTAGGGTTGCCAAATCCCGAAACATAAGAGGCAACCCTCGTATTACTACTTTTTATTTATATTGTAGCGAGCTTATGGTTCGCTGGATTAATTATTTTTAATAAATAAGAGCCGTTAAATCGATTTTCAATTAATGTAACACTTTATTAGTCCGTTAATAACAACCGTTACTTTTACCGTACACTTAACGATTTCTTGACATCGCTTCCGTACTTATCGGGTCTTTTACTGCTTACTTCTTAGTTCTTACTTATCTTCCCGATCTGCGTGCGACGTATTTATACCGTTTTTCCTCATTCTGATTCGGTGTTTCGTTTCCGTCCGTTCCCGTGAGCAGACCCTACCATATCAAAGAGGGGCTCTGATATGGCGGACTATTTGAAACCCGAAGACTCGTGGGAACACTTAACGGGTCAATTGAAAAGTCCCCGGCCTGACACATAGATGGCGGCACTAGAATTAAATCCATATGATTTTTAGTTAGTCCTAACCTTCAAAAGACGCGTGCATAAAGCCAGATGTCGGATCATTAGTTTGTGAATTATAGTATTTTGAGTGAAGCAACTTCTGTTATTGTGAAAAAAATGGATAAAAAGGAATTTCGCGTGTTGATAAAATATTGGTTTTTGAAGGGAAAAAATACAGTTGAAGCAAAAACTTGGCTTGATGACGAGTTTCCAGACGCCGCCCCAGGAAAATCAACCATCAAGAATTGGTATGCTAAGTTTAGACGTGGTGAAATGAGCACCGAAGACGGTGAACGCAGTGGACGCCCAAAAGAGGTTGTTACCGACGAAAACATTAGAAAAATCCACAAAATGATTTTGAATGACCGTAAATTGAAATTGAATGAAATAGCAGGCACTCTAAAGATATCAACTGAACGTGTACATCATATCATTCACGAATATTTGGGTATGAGAAAGCTCTGTGCAAAGTGGGTGCCGCGCGAGCTCACTTTTGACCAAAAACAACGATGAGTTGATGATTCGGAGCAGTGTTTGGAGATGATCAAGCGTAATAAACCCGAGTTTTTGCGTCGATATGTAACAATGGATGAAACATGGCTCCATCATTTCACTCGGAAGTCCAATCGACAGTCATCCGAGTGGACTGCACACCACGAACCCGCCCCAAAGCGTGGAAAAACAACAGTCGGCTGGCAAGGTTATGGCGTCTGTATTTTGGGATGCGCGCGGAATAATTTTCATTGACTATCTTGAAAAGGGAAGGACCATCAACAGCGACTATTACACAGCGTTATTGGGCCGTTTGAAGGACGAAATCGCCGAAAAACGACCGCATTTGAAGAAAAAGAAAGTGCTGCTTCACCAAGTCAGTGAAAACGATGGCAAAAATCCATGAATTGTGCTTCGAATCGCTTCCGCATCCACCGTATTCTCCAGATCTGGCCCCCAGCTACTATTTCCTGTTCTCAGATCTCAAAAGAATGCTCGCTGGGAGGAAATTTTCGTCGAATGAAGAGGTGATCGCCGAAACTGAGGCCTATTTTGGAGCAAAGGAAGTAATCGTACTACAAAAAAGGTATCGAAAAGTTGGGGGGTCGCTATAATCAATGTATCACCCTCGAAGGGAATTATGTTGAATAAAAAAAACGAATTTTGCCAAAAAAAAATGTGTTTTACTATGGAAGGTCGGGGACTTTTCAATTGACCCGTTATGAATGATTAATATACACAAAACAATCCCAAGAAAAACCCGATAGGCGTAGGTGTGATGAGTCGATACTACCATAAGGGAACAAATCATCAAGAAAACACCGACTCGGCAAAAAGAAGACGTAGGGAAAAACGGAAAAAGCGGGATATACGCGTCGGCACTTGGAATGTTCGAACATTATATAAACCAGGCGCGATACAGACGGTCGTAGAAAACGCGAAACAATATAAAATGAACATCATCGCGCTTCAGGAAGTCCGACTCCCACATCAAGTAATCGAAACCAACGGGTTTACACTGGCGTGTGGAGGCACTGATACACATAATCTCGGAACCAGCTTCACCATAAGCAAGAAGATTACGCCCTATGTAAAAGATGTGGAATTTATTAATGACCGAATGTCGGTGCTAAAAATAAGGGCCCATGGTACAATTATGTTTTTATAAACGTACACGGGCGAAGAAACGAGGGACACTTTCTACGAGACCGTAGAGGAAGTATTTGATGGGATGTCATCATTCGATGTAAAAATCCTCCTCGGGGACCTCAATGCAAAAATTGGAAAGGAAGATATCTTCCAACCAACAATGGGTGAAGAAAGCCTACATGACGTTTCAAATGACAATGTAATTCGAATTATCACGTTCGCAGCGTCAACACATCTGTTGGCGAAAAGCACGATGTTCAAGCACAAGCAAATTCATAAAGCCACATGGATATCATCCGACGGCGTAACGCGTAAACCACTCCTTCACAGACAACAGACACCAGTCGAATATCCTTGACGTAAGATCATATAGAGGAGCAGATTGCGACTCCGATCATCTTCTAGTGATGGGCAAAATTAGAAGTCGGCTCGCAGCCAACTCACATGGACAGTCACGGGAGACGAGCAAAAAGTTCGAGATTGATAAACTAAAAGATGCGCAAAAGGGCTGAATAGCAAGACGAACTAACGCATAGATTTAACATTCTTGATAATGGGAGCAGTGAGGAAGAGGAAGTCAATAGCGTGGACACTAAATGGACACCGATCAGAGACACAATCAAACAAACAGCCCAAAAGGTATTAGTACTTAAGAAAACAATTAAGTCCAAACCTTGGTTTGATGATGAGTGCAGGGCGAAGATCGAAGAACGTAAACGTCTCGGAGTGATCCACTTACAAAGATATTATGAAGTTAACGCAGAAAGATACGCGACGATTCGGAAAGAGACAATGAGACACTTCAAACGCCAAAAAACGCGAATGGGAGAAGAATCGGGTCAAAAACAAACCCTAGAAAATGCCAGAGCAAAGAATATCAGAGGTATGTGTGGCGATTCCATTGAACGCCACTACTTACCTTCCCATCAACGATAAGAAACTTACTCCTAGGGTTAAGGACAAGTATATGCCCCGGGGGCATGCGTGCATTCAACGCATCATGTTCCTGAAATCCAATTCGGTTACGACATCACGTAACCGACATAAATCCCCGAGCATGCCAATGCAATTAGCCAAGAAAGTATTTTCCCATACACGTGCATGCCATGTTCACCCTTGTTCTATCAGCAGACCCATCGGTCGATCGTCCGGACGACAACACACAGCATAACTCACTGCTGGCTACCAAAAGGAAATCGAGTGTTGTTTAATGTAAACACACACTCGACAGATCCACCGATGAGATGCCAGCAATGTGAGCCGATCGTGTAAACAACCAATGTTCCCTTTTGCATTAAATGTTCACCAGCTGCAGCCCCGACCGGTTGCATAAACGATAAACAAGCCACGAATTGGATGCGACCATATTGTTTACCATAAACAGACTAGCAACGGTCACGTCCTATGTTTCGTTCGCTTAACCAAACAAGTGCCCATCTTTGCGCTTGCCCTTTGAAATAGGGTTTCTGTATATTCAATATACCCATAGAAAATCTATTTCAGCCTCCGGCAAAATTCTCCATTGTTTACAATGGCAAGGCCTTAGCCCCCGTGCTTGTTCATTTGTTTGCACAGCCGCTGATAGGTTTCCTCTTTTTCTTCTTCAACGCATCTTTCGCTGTCCTCATCTCCAAGGTACGGACAGCCACAGTATCTGTATGATATACATGGAAATCTTTCCAGCGAAACCCAAATCGCGTTCTCATTGGCTGTCGGATAGATAGTGGAAGAAAATCGTTGTTCCCCACAAGCGGAAAATCCATCGTGACTCGCGGTATGATTGATTCAACGTCTCGAGGAGTTAGATTCCATCACCTCAAGTGTGCACACGCACTATACGCGTCGTCTGAGGTTCGTTTAATGTATATACAGAGTTGATTCCGAATTAAGTATCTTTTTGTCTTGTGCGCGTTCCTATCCAATGTCGAGTTAGTGACGAATTCCGTCCGATTTTGCGCGATTCACTAAATATAACAACATATCTGTTGATTATTAAAAGAGACACTGTGTTAACGAGAAACTAAATTATACTGTAATACCATCGAGTTTGTGTGAACAAAAAGGATGTTTTATAACTAAAACCAATCAACTTGTTTCATTCATCGACTTCCATAGGTGATCAGTGTTTTGTTCCAATTCCAGCGTCTTTATTTGTTTATTTCTCCTCGGCGAACGATTTAAATTGGACTACCGTGGTGTTTTTACGGAACCCGCGTCCGCGTTGATGCACAGGTAAAAACCACCCACATATGTATGCCGGTATAAATTCAATTAGAAATGGCTACCGAGAGAGAGCCAAAATAATTCGAGGCGCAAACGGCGGTCTGGTCACAGAAACAAACAATATCGTGACAAGATGGAAGCAGTACTTTGAAAATCGGCTCAATATGCGCACCCATCAACCATAAACGCACCACCCATACATACAGCCGAGCCTCAGACCCTAGCGCCCTCTTTCAACGAAATTGTAGACGCAATAAATCGATTGAAAAACAACAAGGCTCCCGGAGTCGACTGCATACTGGTAAAGCTTGTGAAGCTTCGTAGGAACCGGTCAACAAGCAACCAAATGTTCACAATGAGGCAACTGCCGGAAAAGAAGTGGGAATACGGAGAGACGGTTCACCAACTGTTCGTTGACTTCAAAAAGTCTACGACTCAATCGCAAGGCAAAGACTTTACCATATCGTAGTTGAGCTGGGAATCCTGAAAAAAATATGCCGCTCTCATTCAAATTTGCATGAACGAAAGCAAAGGGCGAGTTAGAATAGGAAACCTCCTCTCAGGACATCCACAACATATTTACGGTGGAGTGCCTTCAGCTTCGAGACGCTGATCTCATCGCCGGTGTCCACAGCGTTCCTACGGGAAATGTCCAAAGGGAGTTGGACAATCGGGACTTTGGTTGGCGAAAGCTAAGAACAGCCTTTGCTGAGTTGCGAGCTTAGTGCGGTCGGGTTCGACACTATAAAATATCACAGTCTAGATGGGTGAAAGTCCTTTGCGAATGGAGCAAAATACCGCAGGCATACAGCGTGCGCTGCACTCTTTGATAGCCTGGTGGGGGTTCTTTAAAGCTACGCAAAGAACCACCCACAAATCCACTCACAATTCCAACCTCCCAACCCCCTTCACCGGGCATCACATCAAAATTCCCTGAAAATAATTCATTAACATACAAGTAATCATCATACATTGGGAAACCTTATCGGCGCCCCTGTCAGCCAGTGTACCCTGCCACACACGTGCGCTGCATATTTTCTAGACTGTTCCACATTCACACCAACCTTTGTCCAACCGACAAAAGCAGTTCACGCATATTGCGTCTAGCCGCCAAAACCGAACTCTCCAGCGTGTAAACATGCACACAAATAATTTGACCCTTTCCGCCGGCATGGATACTGTGCATAATCATCATTGTGTGAGTATCTAATTTGCCTATAGCACAAGTTTCCATAATGGCATGCAGAATATGTATACAGCTGCATGCACATCTCCTATGATGCCTTTTGTCTCATTTTTTTCCCGATTTCGTTTACTCATGATCTGGTAACATGGATAAACTATGCAATCTCGCCGTGATCAACTCAGAGAGATCCTCTCCCATTGGTCAGCACAAAGAGAAACTTCACGTTTCTCTCGAGGACCAAAACCCACCCTTAGCGGATGGCCGACTCTGCACGAGTCAGTTTAGTTAGTCGAGAAATAGTCACCACGGGAGTCGCATGGGTTTTGCGCTGAGAACAATAAAATTTAAACAGTAAAATGCTAACAATAAAATGTGTTTTATTTTGTGAATTGCGGAGGGTTATTAGTGAATCCGTACCCGTGCCGGCACCACAACTAAATATACTCCACAGACTCATGGCCAAAGTCCACGTCTAAAATTCAACATTTGAAATTAAGTCTATTTTATATATATTTTCTGCGTTTCTTGACATTTTTTTGGATTACTTCAATAAAAGACTACCTGGCTGACTTTCAAACAGACAACCTGTCTCACAGTTTTGCTCGTGCTATTTTTCTTAATTACATAAACCGTTATATCCACAATAATTATCACAAGCCATTATCTTGCTATCTTGTTTTCTTTGCCTCGCTACCGCAAACTCATAAGTTGATCAAGAGTGAAAACCGTTATGTTATGGCTCCTAGGCCACGTGTGTTAAGCAAAATTAAACGTAAACGGTTACGCTACGACCCCGGTATTGGAGGCCAAACTCCTCCCGATAAACTTACAAAAGTCAATAATAAAGTGTTAGATAAATTCAATATGTGTTCAAACACTAACTTTTTCCAACCACTTCAAAGTCTAATGGAGGACTCACCTCAAATGGATTCGACCAACGTCGATCAGTGCGCAGAAGTTACTAAAGAAATCGTTCCGCCAATTGTGGTGTTAAAATCAACCAGTGCTAAAGTGCGTAATATTTTGAGTAACATTAAAATAGACAACTACTTAATTAAACACATATCGCTTGGACAAAAAATATGTGTCCCAACAATGGACATAGATAACAAAATTAGAACTTGCGGTTAAAATGTGAGTTTTTTACCCACTCGCGAAAGGAAAATCGCCCATTAAGGGTACATTCTCATCGGGCCATTTTCATGTTTTTTTTTTTTTTTGAGGAAAGGAATAACTAGACACGCGAATTTTCAGGTATATTATTGTACTTTTAAGTAGCTTTTAAAAAAATTTCAATTAATTTCATGATAACCCCGAGGTAGGGACACGTTGCGCCGTAGACCGCTGGGAAATAAAGGACCTCGATGGCGGCTGTCCTACAGGTCATAAGATTTATCTGAAACAAAAAATCGAAAAAGTTTGCTTGTTTAGTATGACTGTGGTTATGGCATGAACCACGAAAAATGAAATCTATCCAAAAATAATAAAATGGCGACGTTTTGAAATTTATGTGCGCTTTTAGTGAATGTTTTCGTTCTTTTTTTTGTTTATAAAAAAAATCGATTTACAACGTATCGGCATAATTATGGTTCATGCGATAGAGAGTTCGATTACGCGTATTTAAATAAAGACATTAAGATTTGTTGAAAATTGACTGAGTTATCACAGTCGCCAGCGAAAATCGAATTTCGATTTTTCCTTTTTACATAATTGCCAGCTCTACGGCCACGGCTCGATGCATTGTCACATAAATAGCTTCTGTGCAATCTGTTCGGGAAACCACAAAACATCCGACATTAGTCGAAAGCAGTACATGGACATTTGCCGCAAATTATCCCCACGCGGACGTGGTACAGGAAATACAACGTTCCTACATCCTCCGAGTGACAAACAGCAGCCACTGCCCGACCGATTATCCATTGATAATTTTCCTCCACTACCGCGATCTGTGCGTCAACCTTCGCTTCCTTCATCCACCTGGGCTTCTGGCCTCCATCAAACCCAGCAACCTTTCAACAGTGATACGACACACACCAAGAAAAATCCGTCTGAAACTATAAATAATGATAACTTGTTCTCATTTAGCGAGATAATCTCTCTTCTTAATGAAGTTGTAACCAAGCTTAGTGCTTGTCAAACTAAAGCGGACCAATTTAACGTCATTACCTCATTAGCTATTAAGTATCTATATTCGGAAAAATCATGTTAAGAAACTGTCTTAGCATCATAACTTGGAATGCGAGAAACATCAAAAACAAACAGCATGAATTTTTTAGTTTCTTGATAAATTTTAATATTGATAGTGCACTGTTTCAGAAACCTGGCTCAAACAAGACATTTCTTTCTCTCATCAAAATTTCATATGTTATCGCCTAGACAGGGACTAAATGGACATCAATCAGAGACACAATCAAACTAACAGCCCAAAAGGTATTAGGATTTAAGAAAACAATTAAGTCCAAACCTTGGTTTGACGATGAGTGCAGGGCGAAGATCGAAGAACGTAAACGCCTCAGAGTGATCCACTTAGAAAGATATGATGAAGTCAACGCTGAAAGATACGCGACAATTCGGAGAGAGACAATGAGCCTCTTCAAACGCAAAAAACGCGAATGGGAGAAGACTCGGATCAAAAAAATCCTAGAAAATTCTAGGGCAAAGAACATCATAGGTATGTATGTCGGCATAAATTCAATTAGAAATGGCTACCGAGGAAGAGCCAAAATAATTCGAGACGCAAACGGCTGTCTGGTCACCGAAACAAACAATGTCGTGACAAGATGGAAGCAGTACTTTGAAAATCTGTTCAATGTACACACCCATCGACCACAGATAAATGCACCAAGCGTACATACAGCCGAGCCTCAGATCCCAGAGCCCTCTCTCAACGAAGTTGTAGACGCAATAAAGCGATTGAAAAACAACAAGGCTCCCGGAGTCGACTGCATACCGGCAGAGGTTATGAGACATGGAGGAGAGGCAACCGCTCGAAAAATCCACCAACTGATTAAAACAGTATGGGATAAGGAAGTCACCCCGGAAGAATGGAAAACCTCAATAGTAGTCCCCATTTTGAAAAAAGGCAACAGATCTGACTGCGAAAACTACAGAGGAATATCATTGCTCCCAACTACATACAAAATATTAACAAATGTCGTACTGGCGAGAATCACACCGTACGCAGAAGAGATACTGGGAGACTACCAATGTGGATTCCGTAGGAACCGGTCAACAAGCGACCAAATGTTCACAATAAGACAACTGCTGGAAAAGAAGTGGGAATACGGAGAGACGGTTCACCAACTGTTCGTTGACTTCAAAAAAGCCTAGGACTCAGTCGCAAGGCAGAGACTCTACCATATTCTAGTTGAGCTGGGAATCCCAAAAAAATATGCGGCCCTCATTCAAATTTGCATGAACGAAAACAAAGGGCGAGTCAGAATAGAAAACCACCTCTCAGAACCATTTGAAATCCGGGACGGACTAAAGCAGGGAGATGGTCTATCACCGTGTCTCTTTTTGCGCTCGAGTATGTCATCAGAAAGGTACAAGGCGACAACATGGCCGGATCATCCCTGAACGGGGTCACACAAGTGTTCGCATATCCGGATGACATCGCCGTTCTGGGCGATAATCTAGAGACTGTTAGTAAAAACTGTGAAATCATCATGCAAGCGGCAGAAGAAGTGGGCCTAGATATAAATGAAGACAAAACAAAATACATGATTACGGCGAGAGCAAGTGGACCTCAGATAACACATATAAACGTCAGAGGTAAGATATTTGAAAAAGTTGAAGAATTTAAATATCTGGGAACGTTACTGACGGCCAGTAATGAAATGTCGAAGGAAATTGACAAGAGACTGCATTCCGGCAACGCGAGTTGGCATGCAATCAGTAAACTGCTGAAATCCAGACTGCTATCACGTAACATAAAGATCCGTGTCTATAGAACCATAATCATGCCGATTGTTCTATATGGATGCGAAACATGGGCTCTCACAAAACGGGAAGAAAATTCCGCGTATTCGAGAATAAAGTTTTGAGGGGCATCTTTGGAGGTAAATATGACGAGGAGGCAGGACAATGGAGGAGACTCCATAACCACGAATTGGAAGAGCTATATCGCAAACCTACAATAGTGAGAGTAATCAAGTCGCGAAGATTAAGATGGGACGGACACGTGGCGCGAATGGGGAACGATAGGACCGTGCATAGAATTCTTGACGGTAGACCAACGGGAAAGAGACCGGTAGGGCGGCCGCGCCGGAGATGGGAGGACAGTGTTAGGTTTGACCTTGAGGAGATCGGATCGAATGGTCAAGCGTGGAAGGAGAGTGCCCAGGACAGGGAACGATGGCGAAGCCGAGTCGGTGAGGTCATGAACTTCCAGGTTCTTACAGGCCAATAAATAATAATAATCGCCTAGACAGGGTCCATGCTAGTGGTGGAGGAGTCGCCATTCTTGTGAAGAAATGTATAGAACATATCTTGCGTCCTTCATTGCACCTTAAGTTAATTGAGGAAATTAGTATTGATGTAACATTAAGTGATAACTCCAAGGTGAGTATTTTTTTGGTCTATTTCCCTGGAGGAAATGGAAACATTGAGAAATCTATTTACTTTAAGTGGGATCTGAAAAAATGTATAGATTCAACACTCGAAACAAGGTAATTATTGGTGGTGATCTAAACTGCAGACATCAGTCGTGAAATTGTCTTAGGGCAAACTGCTGGGGTAACATTTTACTAGATGTTACTGAATCCCGCCCAAGTTTTTCTATACTTTATCCACTTCTCCCCACCTATATCCCATCGAGTGCTAACAAGCCCCTCAACTCTCGATCTATATATCACTAATATTCCTAATTACTGCACAGTACCTTTAACTCTAAATGCGTTAAGTTCAGACCACCTTCCGATCAACCTTACAGTGAATCATACCAGTATCGGTAAATCGTACCTCGTCCTCTATAACATTTCATACAAACCCCCGTAACGTACGTAACTTTCCACTCTTTTACTTGCTCACTTAACGCATTTCTTCTGGCGCTAACGAACCCATTTCGCGTATGGGCCAACTCTTTCCCCACCTCCTTCAGTTTCAACCTCTCAAACTACCCCGCCGCATGCCACCCAGCTTCCCAGCCCCGCCCTACAATTTCAACCTATCCCCTCCAGTTCATTAACCCCGCACCCCACCCCTTCTCCTTCCGGGTTTTTTATCCTTTTTTTCTTTTTTTAATTATTTTTGAATTACTACTTTCGATTTTAAGTTAGTCTGTAAGATATAATATTAATTTATACGTGCAGCGAGCACATTGATATCCTATGTAAGAATTTTGTTTCTTTTATCAATAGAGCGGCCGATCTTGCGATACCTAAAAGTTCCACTGCTCCAGTTGATGAGGCACCGCTTCCTGAAAATATCTTACATCTGATTAGGTTACGAAACTCTGAAAGAAGAAAATGGCTTCGTTATAGAATCGATGGCTTTCTAGTTAATGTTAAAGTCTTAAATAATATCATTAAAAAAGAAATCTCAACATATAGGAACAAGTGTTGGAATAAACACCTTTCCTCTCTTGACAAAGCAAGCAAACCGTTCTGGAAAATATCAAAAATTATGTAAAGGGAGGGTCAACTATTCCTCCGTTGAAAGATCACGACAAGTTGTTTATTTCTTCAGTGGAGAAATCGAACCTACTTGCTAACACGTTTAGTAAGAACCACTCCATATCTATGCATCTAAGCGACGCTTATACTGAGGCTGAAGTTGCTAACACTATCCATGTACTTTCTCAATCACCAGCTGAAAGTACTTACGCAACTAATATTACCAAAGTTAAAGAATTGATAAAAAAATCGAAATCAAAAAAGGCTGCTGGTCTTGATAATATTAACAACAAATTAATTAAAGCACTTCCGCCTGTTGCAAGTAACTATTTATCGTTCATTTTCAACGCTTGTCTTAAGAATTGTTATTTTCCGGACTGTTGGAAAACAGCAAAAGTAATACCTATCCCGAAACCCGTCAAACCGAAGAACAGCCCCGAAAGCTACAAACCTATTAGTCTACTTAGCTGTCTGAGTAAGCTCTTAGAAAAAATCATTAAGGAAAAGATTGATCGTTTCGTGGAAGCCAATAACATCTTACCAAACTCTCAGTTCTGGCGCAAGGCTAATAACCCTGCCCGGAAAAACAAATTATTATGGAAAATTTAACAAGTCTCGGATAAGGACCGGGTAGCGGTGGAGAGACTTGCTAAACAAGGCCAAGACCGGATCCCGGTTGTAGTGCCGATGATGATGATGATGAAACTTTCAGTTCGGTTTCCGTAGTGGTCACAGCACAATCCACCAAGTCATGCGCATTGAAAACCACACAGTTGGCAAATTCATCGACAAGGAGTCAACGGAACTGGTTCTTCTAGACATCGAAAACGCCTTTGATACGTATGGCACGATGCCTTGATTTATAAGCTACTAAAAGTTAAGCTGCCAATACCGCTTATCAAAATTATCCAGAGCTTTCTTCGTTCGAGAAAATTTGTTGTTAGTATAGGAACCGACAAATCCTCTACTCACCAAATCCACTATGGTGTACCCCAAGGCTCGGTCCTTGGTCCCGTATTATTCACATTGTTTCTCGCAGATTTACCATGTCTAGGTGAAAACATTCAGGTAGCTATGTTTGCCGATGACACGGCCATTTTCTTTTCGGGTGCCTTATTCACTAACGTCTACAACTCTTTGCAAGCAGCTCTTCAGAAAATAGCAGCATATTACAGGAAATGGAAAATAAAAATAAATGGTAATAAAACACAAGCTGTCTGGTTTTCGAGATGTAGGAAACTCTGCTACCTACCAAATGGCACTAAACTCAGTATGTGTGCAGTTGATATTGATTGGTCCGAAGACTGTAGATATCGAGGTATTATTCAGATAAAAAACGTATCTTTCAAAAACACATCACTACCACAATTGACAAAATAAACAAAGTCGTAAAAGTTCTGTATCCATTAGTGTGTAGAAAGTCAAAGCTTAGCCTCGAAAATAAAATTATAATTTTTAAAACCATTTTTCAAGCTATACTTCCTGTACGGGGCCCCTGTATGGTGTAATTGTGCTCGCACACACAAAATAAAATAGCAAAGGTGTCAAAATAAAATACTGAAAATGTTGCTCAAATTGCCATGGCACTATTCGACACATGAACTTCAGGAATACGCTAACGTTAAACTGGTAGAATTTCTTATTGACAAAATCAATCGAAACTCCTTCGTCAATTGTTCTTTTTCTAACAATGTCCGCGTTATCTTAAATCACTACATATGTACTCTGTCTATGAAAATTCTATCGAGGTCATTATTACATAAAATAACCGGAAACATGTGCAATATTATTCTTAAGATTCAAATAAGGGTTTCTTCATGTAGTTTTCCCTTAATTTATTATTTATTATTGATAGTTGTAAAGGAATTGCTGTCCTAAAACTCTTAAATACTAGTTGTAAAATATGCCATAAATGTAATTATCTACCTAATAAAAATTGAATTGAATTGTAAAATGCTAACAATAAATTGTGTTTTATTTTGTGAACTGCGGAGGGTTATTAGTGAATCCGTCCCCGTGCCGGCATCACAACTAAATATACTCCACAGACTCATGGCCAAAATTCACGCCTAAAGAGACCACATTCAACACTTGAAATAGACTCTTAAATTTTCTGCGTTTCTTGACATTTGTGACGTATTTTGCCACATAAATTTAGGTATTTAAAATTGGTTACCTGGTTAGTCCAGCGTGGAGAGTCTATTATCTCGTTCTCCAGGAATGGGGAAATCTCTTCCTCTTCAGCGGCAGCTCCACCACCTGTAGTTCTTCTCCAGTTTCCTCCTCTGAAACTTCCTCTGGTTCTTTCTCTGAAACTGGTTCTTTCTCTTTACTCTGCCAGGGCGGCCACCGCCAAATGGTGATTTTGTGGAGAAGTTAGTGAGTTTTTGCGAATTCAGTCGCACCACGAACTAGGGGATGTTCCCCTCCTGCTTCCGCCGTCGACGGATTAAAACACGAGCTTTTAGCTTTTCGTTTAATTCCAACAACTTTATTTTTCCTTCAGCTCTTACTTTACTTTTAATTTTTAAACTTAACTTTTTTTTCAAAAAACAAGGAACGGGCTTTTTCTTTTCTTTCTTTTTTTACACTTCAGAATCAACTCCTCAAAGATCAACCAAACGCAATTCAAACAAAAACAGTATTCAACCGCTTAAAAAATCAACTAAACGGAATTTAAAACCGTATTCAACATCAATCGCTTGTTTCGAATCAACAGTATCGAGAAACAAAAACAAAACAAACGGATTACTTCAATAAAATATGTTAACAAATGAAAAAAATAATAGTGTTTTGAAAAGTTACCAGTACAATTGGGACATGCGTATAATTTTTTTTTCTCTTTGTTTTTGATAAGACGTTTCATATCATATATTGCTTTTGTCATTTTATAGATTTAAGATTATAGTTGTAAAGGAATTGCTATCCCAAATCTCTTAAGTACTAGTTGTAAAATATACCATAAATGTAATTATCTACCAAATAAAATTGAATTGAAATTGACAAAAAAAAAAGTCTATATTGCTCTCGTAACCGGTGCACAAATGTATACATATCCCGAGTATATCCGTGCTTCATTGAACCCCCTCTCTCGATCCACTCTACTCGTCAAACTCTGTCCCAAACTTCACCAAAACAAATTGGAGAAAAGTCAATAGGGACATAGCGATAAGTTTCTCTGACTTGTATATCCCTGAAGCATCTAACTTACTCCCTACTGAAATCAATCAAGCATCTTTAAGAATAGAGCAAATTCTTAAGGAGGCTCTCAGCAAAAACACCCCGACAACCATTCCTCATAACTATTTAGGAAAGCCTTTGCCCAGCATCCTAACCAAATTATTGCGCCTTAAAAAACAGCTCCGCCGAAAACTTCATACAAGATACTTCCCCTTTATTAAAAGCCAGATCCAACTCCTATCCACTCTGATAAATGAGCAGTTTAAAAAGTTCGCAGATGAGAACTACATCTCCACACTTAGTAACATCAAACCAAATCGTGATCTTTTCAAGAACATCAACCAATTAACTGGTCGTAAATATAAACCCCGAATTGATCATCTCATTAACCCAATCAACAATAATATTGCCCAGTCCGATACGGACATAGGAAATTGCCTCGCAGAACACTTTGCAAAGATTCATGAGCAAAATAATTCTCTCTCAACTCCTGGCTTCGAGAACACAGTAAACGAATACATCTCAAACAGATTATTCCCATCTTTTACTCCTTTCATCGGTGAATTTAACAACACAAATATAGCTTCACACCCCTTAGACACTACAAATTTTCTAACTGCAGACGAATTATCCGAAATCGTAAGATCAGGAAATAACAAAAAGTCAACTGGATTAGATGGAATCCCACGCCTTCTATTTAAAAGGCTACGCCCGCCTAATCTACTTCCCATCCTCACTCTTCTTAATCATATAATTAATGCATCGCACTTTCCAGAGAACTGGAAAACTGCTGTAGTAATTCCTATTAAGAAGGCCGGTAGTATTAATATCCCTTGCAATTATCGTCCAATATCCCTATTAAGTACATTAAGTTAGATACTGGAACGCAAGATCTACCAAAATCTTCTCCCATTTGCCAATGAGAATGCCCTCATCCCTAACTGTCAGTTCGGATTTCGTAAACGACAATCCACATGTTATGCTCTACTAAAACTTACACACGATGTTACAACTGGTCTCCAAAACCAAAGCCCTACTGTGTGTATATCTCTCGATATTTCTAAGGCGTTTGATTGCGTCTGGATATCAGGGCTTCTGTACAAACTGCACTCCATATTTAATCTAAACTCTCACACAACAAAGCTCTTAGCCTCTTATCTTTCTGTCAGAAAATTCGTTGTGAGAATAAATTCTTCCGTCTCAGAAACCCGCAACATAACCGCGGGTGTTCCCCAAGGTTCTATTTTAGGGCCAATTGTATATATGTTATATACCGCGGATATTCCTCAACCCGTATCTCCTAATGTTGTGATGCTGAACTATGCTGATGATACATTAATTTACTCTAGCAGCAAATTTGTTAAGGCTGCAAGAAACCGCATTAACAACTTCCTCCCTAACCTATCAACATACTTTAATAAGTGGAAAATCCACCTTAATCCAAATAAAACGCATCTCATAGTGTTCAAGGGCAAAAACGAGCACTGTACAAACAACACTAGACGCTGCCACAACAAAATTAGGATTCAACTGAACAACACGCTGATAAAACCCTCCAAAACCCTAAAATATCTGGGAATCACTTTTTCTAATAACTGGTCTTTTTCCTCCCACATTAAAAATTCCCTTCAAAAAGCCACAATTCAGCTTAATCTCTGTAGAAGAGTAATGTGGAAACCTAAAAGTCTCTCTCACAAAGTCAAACTGCCCACACTCACGTACGCGTGCCCATTGTGGTACCATATCACTCCCTCCCAAATGGAGAAATTACGAGTATTCGAAAGAAAATGCTTTAGGTATGTCTCTGGGTTACATCGTCGTCCTAACTCCTATAAGTACTATAGTAACGTCGAACTCTACAATACCGCTGGTATCGAGCGCCTCGATAGACGATTCCTCGAACTGTCTATCAAATTTATCGAAAACCTACAAAATAATCCCAATCCCATAATAAGCTCGCTCTTAGAGAAGACTCGAGATATCAGAACTAACTATCCCAACTGTCTCCACACCAGAGCTATCTTCGCCTCAGGCAGACTGGTAAATGATTCAAACGAGATCATATACCACAACACCGAAGTTACCAACCAGTTCAAATACTGTAACGTCCAACCATTTCCCAACATCCTATGTTTTTCCAACGAACAACCGGAAAGAAATACTATTCCTCAAACCCATAACTGATCCCACTCCACATCCTTTACTTCATCATATCCCATTAATTATAAAACTTTGTTTACGGCTTTAGGAAAATCATACTGTAATCAGGCTAAATTAGGTTAAGTTATTTATATAATTAGGATTAAGTTTAGATTAATTAAAGTTGAAAAAACCAATTCCTGGTTTTCTGACCTTTTCCAGGAAGATAATACTACTAAATTTATAAACACGGATCTATCTTGTATCTCATAAAATATTGTTTGGAAAATGTATATATTATTATAATATATACATGTAAGCAATTGTTACGAAATTAATTTTAAGTCACTGTATTACTTAAATGTACGAATTCTAATTATGGTTAATAAATACAGTTTTGAAAAAAAAAAGTGCTTCATTGATAAGTTATTTTTGAAATCATTTAATGGCATCCCTTCGGAACGGTGTATGCATTCTGACCATCACAAATACTCTCCAAACACGACTCCTTAGGGTTGTTGTTTAGGACTACTTTGCTTGTTTACCGAACTATTGATACATAGCTGCCTGCGTAGACCCTGGGATTTTCATCTTTTCTTCGGCGATAAACTATGTCGCTTATCAGTTTTCACTGCTGCAGATGCAGGCATGTGTGTACCACACATTCTTGACTTTTGGGTGAATGCTCTCAAGTGATATCTGATATAGTATAGTCCAACGATGCGCAAAAGCTGTGTATATATGACTTTGGAAAGCATATATCACGTCCCAACCAATTGGTGCAACACTTTTTGTTTACCCTTGGTTTTCTGCTAAATGTTCAAGAGCATTTTCGTATTGATCAACCACAACAAAGGTAATTTTTGTATATCTTAATAGTTCTACGGCCCGTTCTTTATTTTATTTGGCCCTTGATGGAGATATTTTCTTCGAACAGGATTCAAGATCATAGAGTTCTTTTCAGATGTGTGTCCATCTGATCTATGCGATTTTGCATATGCATGGGGATTATGTATTTAAACAAATTTACCTATGTGTGCTTCAATCAATGAATATTAATTAAATGAAGGGCCATCAACCTTAAGTGTATTCATGAGTAATGAGAGCGGACTTTGTTTGGTAAATATTTATGGTTTGAGATTTGGGCGTGTAACTGGTTTACGAGGAGATGATTATTTCGATAGCAGGGGATGTTTTAAGGAATACGAAGCATTCTTATCGAGTACTTCAGAGCGAACAGACGTTCGCTCATAGCATAGCTGAAACTCGTGTTTGTGAAAGTCTGTAACACACGTGGGTGAAGTGCACGTGTAAAAATACTTTTAGTAATACTTGTAGTAATAAAACAGTGAAAACAGTGAAAACTAACAGTAACGCATGCCGGGCGACGGCCCCAGTGATGACCAACAATTCATGATAGAGCGTAAAAGAAGAGCCACCGACGATTTACTGAGCGCAACAAAAAAACCAACAACCATGGAGACACAAGCTATGGACTATCAAAAAAAGTATCTGGAAGCCGTGGATTATATCAACACACTTCGACTCCAGATGAAACAACTCCACAAGATGCCAAGGTTCAGGACACTTGGCGGCCGCATGTCATCTAAGCGTACGATGCGTAAAGTGTGCAGAGCAACATCAACCTGGAGAATGTAAGGTCAGCCCGCCTGGGATGGAACCAGGAACAATCCAAACAACAAACCCCGATGGATCCATTACAACGAAGAAAATCACAGTGACATGCTGTAACTGTGGAGGACCCCACCCTGCCAACTTCTCGCAATGTCCTCATAAGCTGAGGATTCTAGAAAGGCGAACAACACCCATGGCAACGAGCAAACCTTCACCAACCAAAACAACATCACATCAATCAATAAATCCTACAAGTCCAGGAATGTCATACGCTAAGGTTGTCAAGGATTCCCTTAACATGACAAGAAATCACCAGTCCAACAGTAACGATCTGAATCTGGACATCACAGGATACATAAGTAGCTTACAGAAGATGCTGCCCACGTTGAAGCACAGCTCAGAAATAGAAAAAAAAGGTCAGATTTTATCTCTTATAACTTCACATATCCTCTCCCTTAATGGCTAATTTAACCATAATTTCTCTCAACGCAGAGTCCATATATTCCAATATTCGCAGACAACACCTCCGATTGCTCGTTGAAAAGTTTTCTCCAGATATCCTCCTCCTCTCAGAAACTTGGCTTAAACCAAACTCCCGAGTATCTATTCCGAATTATACACTTGTTTCTAATCCACGAACCACTGGACCTCGTGGTGGTACTGGAATTCTAATACACAAGAAATTCCAATTTTCCGAAATTAGGTTCACCAATATAAATAATATTGAGTACACGGCAATTAAAATCTTGCAAAAGCAACAAAGTGCTTGTACTGTCGTCCGTATACATTCACCCTTCTCGGGAACCAAACTTCCCTAGTTCCGACATCACTGAGATAATCCAACAGTCTCTACCTGCACCTTTCATAATAGGAGGAGACTGGAATGCTCGGCATACTTCATATAACGACACTAAGTGCAATAGATACGGTTGTCAACTTCTAGCACTCCTTCAACTCCATCCATATATCTATGCGGACTGTCGTCCGGTAGGTAGGTAAGAATTATGGAGTATAGGTAGGTAAGAATTATGGAGTATAGGTAGGTAAGAATACAGCCAACACGTATCTCCAATACTACTAAATCAACAATAGATTTTTTCCTAAAATCCGTAGACGTCTACTCACCTAACCTCCCTACAGTATCCTTCGAATTTCCTTCCGATCATGGGTCCGTCCACACCACTGTCCAAATCCCAGCCCTCGAACCATGTTACTCATTCAATCCGATCCCGAATTTCTCCAGGACAAACTGGAAAAGAGTCAATAGGGACATTGCTGCCAGTTTTACAGACTATACTTTGCCAGAGACTCCAAATCTACTCCCTGCTGAAATTGATCAAGCAGCCTTAAGAATAGAGCAAATACTAAAAAATGCCCTCTTCAGCCACACACCTACATCCATCCCTCATAATCACCTATGAAAACCTTTACCCAACATCCTTATAAAACTGTTACGCTTAAAAAAACAGCTTAGACGAAAACTACATAGCATTTACTCCCCTTTTATTAAAAATCAAATCCAACTCTTGACTACCCTGATAAATGGACAACTAAAACAATTTGCCGACCGGGCTTACACGTCTATACTGAAAAATATTAAACCCAATCGTGATTTATTCAAAAATATCAACAGGCTAACGGGTCGAAAATACAAACCTCGAATCGATTATATTATAAACCCTACTAACAATCACCCAGTCCAATCAGATATTGACATAGCAAACTGTCTAGCTAATCACTTTTATAAAGTCCATCAATAAAACGACTCCCTCTCAATCTCCGATTTTCAAGATACTGTAAACAACTACATCGCACGCACAATGATCCCATCCTTCACCCCTTTCATCGCGGAATTCAATGAAACAAACAAAGCGTCCCATCCTCTGGATAATGCGACCTTCCTAACAGCAGGCAAATTATCTGAATTTATAACATCACGCAATAACAAGAAGTCGACAGGTTTAGATGGAATTCCAAACCTTCTTTACAAAAGACTTCTCCCGTCAAATCTAGTCCCTATTCTCGTTCTTCTCAACCACATAATTAACGGATCACATTTCCCACATAACTGGAAAACCACGGTTATAGTCCCTATCAGTAAGTCCAGTCCTTCCAACAACCCCAGCAACTATCGTCCGATTTCGTTATTAAACACATTAAGCAAGATATTGGAATGCAAGATATATCGAAATCTCCTTTCATTTGCTAATGACAACGCTATTATCCCAAATTCGCAGTTTGGCTTTCGCTCACAACACTCCACCTGTCATGCTCTGTTAAAACGAACGCACGATGTCACAACTAATCTTCAAAACCAAAGCCCGACGGTCTGTATCTCTCTCGACATATCTAAAGCATTCGACTGTGTTTGGATCTCAGGACTGCTTTACAAGCTGCACTACATATTTGGATTAAACACCCATACTAGCAAACTTCTTACTTCCTACCTCTCTGGTAGAAAATTCATGGTCAAAATAAATTCTTCTATCTCCCAATCGTATAATATAACCGCAGGGGTTCCGCAGGGTTCAATTCTTGGACCATTATTATACCTCCTTTATACTTCAGACATACCGCAGCCTCAATTACCCAATACCGTAATGTTGAATTATGCTGATGACACCATAGTCTACTCCAGCAGCAAGTTTGTAAAAGAGGCAAGAAACCGCATTAATAACTTCCTCCCAAATATATCAACATACTTCAATAAATGGAAAATTCGCCTAAATCCTGATAAAACCCAGCTTATAGTGTTTAAGGGTAAAAATGAGCACTGCACAAACAACCCAAGGCGCACCCACAACAAAATTAGACTCAAACTAAATAACGCCCAGATAAAACCTTCTAAGACTTTAAAATATCTGGGAATAACCTTTTCCAATGACCTTTCATTCTCCACCCCCATTAAAAATACTTTACGTAAAGCCACAATACAACAGAATCTCAGTAGAAGAGTGATGTGGAAACCCAACGGTCTCTCTCACAAAGTCAAACTGCTCATCTATAAACAAATAATCAGACCTACACTGACATATGCGTGTCCACTGTGGTATCATATAACACCAGCCCAAATGGAGAAGCTACGCACTTTCGAAAGGAAATGCTTCAGGCTGGTCACTGGCCTCAACCGACAACCCAACTCTTACAAGTATTGCAATAACAGCTTGCTATACAATGCCGCTAATATTGACCGTCTCGATAGACGCTTCCTAGAGCTGTCTATCAAATTTATTGAAAACCTCCCAAATAATCCCAACCCCATAATAACTTCACTACTACCAACTCCTCTAGATAACAGTGCTCACTATCTGAATTGTCTCCATACTAGAAGTCTCTTCACCTCTGGAAGATTGGTTAATGACTCCAACGAGGAAGTGTACCATAACACCGAGCTGGCACCCAATCAGTTCAAATACCGTAACATACAACCATTCTCCAACATTCTGCGTTTTAACGAACAACCGGAAAGTGTTACCGTACCTGAGGCCTCTAACTGACCATATCCCACACCAACCTACTTCCTTAACCATAAATCCCTACTCCCCAATTCACATTACATATTTAACTTATTATAAAATAAATTAGGTTAAGCTAGAATAAGTTAGAGTTAAGTTAAGTATTAGATTAGTGTTTCGCCAACTGGGAAACAGCAACAGGGTGTTTCTGTGTCGAGTTCCTCCTCGACGAGACAGCAAACATGGCAACGGCGATTCTCTCGTCGTTGCAAGGGTTCCAAATAATGCCGCACTGGGCCCAAATAAATGATCGTAATGAATGATCGAACCAACCATCAACAAACTATACAAATCAAACTCAAAACAAACAAATTACTCGCGCGGATCGTCTTCACGAGATCCATGTACCTTTATTACTTGAAATTAAAACCACATTATCAAAGCACAGGTGCTGAAGGCACCGTAAACAACATAACATTATAACTTTAACGTTCAACATATACAGGTGCTGCAAAAACCGTATACAAACAAGTCAAAAACATTGTGAGCACCGTACAGTAGTAAAACAAGCACTGAAAACAGTAACATGGAAACGTCACACGAATAGACAATTTTGCTTTTGTCTATTCAGCAATAGGTGGCGTTCCGTGTGGTATGTTTTTTCGGAATGGTGTACTGTGGTATATGTTGCGGAACTGCAACATCTTCCCGGGCCGAGACGATGGACCCAGTAGTAGTCCTCCTTAGTTGGCGTCAGCGCCGTGGGAAGTGGCGGTTGGTATTTGGTTGAGCTCAGAGCCCTTAATGCTCGTATTGCTCATACACCGGTACGGTAAAACGGTAGGGTGGCAATAATTAATTATGTTGACTAGAACTAACTATTAATTGAATTAATTTGTTATAAAATATACTTAGTTATTGCTTCAATTTCTAGTCAATTATCAGTGTTAGTGTGTGTGTGTGTGTGTGTGTGTATGTGTATGACCGAAGGTCCAGTTGGCCATTGATTGCTAACGTTATAGCTTGCGATAAGGCCGTCATTGTTTGGTGTTGACTTATGCCTTTAATGTTGAATGTTCGTTGGATCGTAAATCCGTACGTAGAATTATATGTTGGACGTAGTCCCATGTCGGATCGTGAATCCGTAAGTAGTATAAATATTTTGGACGTAGTCCCCGTTGGATCGTAAATCCATTAATAGAATGAGAATATCTTGGACGTTGTCCTATGTTGGATCGTAGATCCATAGATATAGTATAAATACTTTTGACGTAGTCCTATGATAAGAATATATTGGACGTAGTCCCATGCTGGATTGAATATCCTTAAATAGTTATTGAGCGATGTGGTCGTCAATATGTTGAATGTGATGGGTTGTAATTCCACCATCTTCTAAGTATGTCCAGCCTGTGCCGCTGCCAGAAATGTTAGGTATCCCGCCAACCGCATAGAATCATCTGCGACTCGAATCCAATTTGATTGCTCTGGCTGATGCTGTTGCAGTTGGGGATATGTCCCACCTACGCCGCTAAACCAATGCTCGGCGTTGGGCGAGTTTCTTGATGGGAACTGAACCCTCTGTCGGCAGTGTTACCTTTGGTCGTATTTGATGAACTGGTTGAATGATGGTGCTAGACATGGTGGCTTTCTTTTTGGAATGTTGTGGTTGAGTCCTTGCGGCCTATTTTGTTGAATTAGAACTGGCGCTTGATTGAGCCAGAGAGGTTGCGCATCCAAGTTGCTATTTAGAAGATTACTCTGCTGATCAATGGAAGCCTGCGTTTAATTGTGTCGCAGGATAAAATAGTCCCAATGCTAAGCGCTTTTCTTCGTTGACTGGTGACTGGACCTTGTGTACACCGTTCGCCCTCCGTTGGTCGGATTTCCTGAAGGGTGCCGGCATCTCTCCTGTTCTTCTCCTTCTGTATTCCCTTATCTTGGCACCGAAAGCCTATCTTAGACACCGACTCCGTTGGAGTGGTGCCCCCGTGGCAGCTACGTGCAATGGGCGGTGTTGATAGGGTGCCCCCAGAGCATTTCGTCCAGGCGGCGAAAGCGAAGAACCCCAGACACTTAACAGCGATGTGCCTAGGTGGCGAGAAGCGACAAATTCAGTATGCTCGAACGATATCCAGGTGATGAGAAGCGGTGAACTCCAAATCCGCAACAGTTTTCCGTGGACATGCTTTCCAAGGGGTGCCGGCATCTTTCCTTGTTCCTCGTTTTCTCTGTCCCTTAATCTTACAATCGAACGCTTATCTTAGACACCGATTCCGTTGGAGTGGTGCCCCCGTGGCAGCTACGTGCAATGGGCGGTGTTAAGAGGGTGCCCCCAGAGCATTTCGTCCAGGCGGCGAAACCGAAGAACCCCAAACACTTAACAACGATGTGCCTGGGTGACGAGAAGCGACAAATCCTGGATGTGTAAACGATGCGCCCATGTTTCGAGAAGCGGTGCCCAGGAACGGATGTGTATGATGCGGTGAAATCGCAATTCTCGGATTTCTTAGCCGTATTCATCTGTAATTCGATTTTTGGGATGATACTTGCAGGTATAAGACCGGATGTGTCGTTGTTGACGAACTTTTTTTTGGTATTGACCGCTTGCTTTACTGTGAGAGCTTCAGCTCTGTTGTTGAACCTGATTTCACACGTTTGGATTCAAAGGATTTGTCCTCTTGACTATTGCCCGATGGGTCATCGTCCCCTTCTTGAGGTTCTTTTAATGTACGCGGGGCGTATTTAAGTGGTAGCGTGGGTCGTTCCAAGTACCTGCAACTTCATTAAAAAGAGGAGCCGAATGATGTCCTCAATCCACACCCTGGAATTGATCGAATATTTCTTGAGGTACCTG
The DNA here is from genome assembly GCA_963931805.1 of Microdon myrmicae. Lineage (NCBI taxonomy): Eukaryota > Metazoa > Arthropoda > Insecta > Diptera > Syrphidae > Microdon > Microdon myrmicae. The sequence goes on from OZ007497.1 coordinate 188,230,598, forward strand.
CAGTGAATTCTGTAAAATTAAGCCAAATGAAACAACCTTGGATGTCGAACAGTGGACTGTACTTTGTATTTGATTAATTGAGTATTAATTAAATTGTTGGTTAACTGTGTTATTTAAATTGCTAAATAATAGTAATTTGTGGACTGTAATTTGTTTTTGGAAGAATTATTAGTTTTTCGTTTATTGATGATGACTTGTTCGACTTGTATGTTAAAGTTAAAATATAAGTTGGATCGTAAATCCATCTATATCATCGATGACTTCTTGGACGTAGTCGTCTTTTGGATCGTGAATCCCTCTATGTCATCGATGAACCTTTGAACGTAGTCATACGCGTTCCACTCGAATGAAACGAAAAAAAATGTTGTTTTATTTATATTGGAAGTTTATAATGTTGGTGAAAATAGGAAATATCTATTAATTCATTCTATTTACCGTCGATTGCAATAGAAAAATTATTAAAATAAAGCAGAAATTAGTTTATTTTCACAAGAGTGATGAACCACCTAATCAGTACGGGCTCGGATATGTCTAGTCCGATTGAACTCTAGAAATATATATGTGGTAAGCATATTCCACTTGACCACGGTGTCTTCGTTTTTCAGAAGCACATCTGCCAGAGTTCCACTCTTATGAAGTGCTCCATCACTTTGTTTATTATCAACGCTTGGTGATGTAATACTTGCATCCGATTCCCATTGTTGTTGTCAGGTTCTAATTGAATAGCTTTCGTATCGGCGTCTATGGCTTCATCGTACTTTCCTGTATTGATTCGGCCATATGCTTTGCTGTAATTTGGATTGTAGAATAATGCAGAGTTGCAGTCTTTAATCGCACGATCATTTTCTGTTACACGGATATAAACTGCAGCTCGATTAGAGTAGAATATTGGGTTTTCGAAACTAATTGCCCGGTTGTCTTGGATTACTGCTTCTTGATATTTGCATTCCTTCATCAGGCGGTTGCCTTTATTCTTAATCCGTTCGGCTGTTCCAAGGGATTGTAGATTGCGTTCGATAGACATCGACTGGAACATTTCGAATAGATCTAACCTTTGTGGTTCCGCTTGTGAGGTTGTGCCTGCACTGTTAGACGTAGCTTCTTCGCTATCGAGATCCTCGTCATCGCTCAGATTAAACGCTGCTTGCAAATATTGTATAACAACATCCAGACTTTCGACGACGTCAGTGCCCAGCGATTAGCCCACACTCGGTTGTTTTACTTAGTCAATGAAGGATTTAACGAACTGCGTGTGGACTTGATCAGACATTTTCGAAATCGATCAACCGTAAACACTGAATTGCCGTTATTGGTCTCAAATCAATGTCGACACTGAGTTCGTTTAGAAATTAGAACAGTCCCGAATCACTGCACGATGCTGTTCTTGATATACGAAGGTGATTGTTTCCCGTTTCACAATTTTGCTATTAATTACGATTTCTTTGTTTAAAATTATTATTGAATTCATTTGCTTTTGATTGTTCTGCGTATTTCCATTCATTGGAAATTCAGCAACAATCATTGAAAGCGGTTAGCTTAACCTCAGTTTCCATCCTTTTGTTGATTTAATTAATACTTCATTTAGTTTTGATGATGAAAATAGTGTGACGTCAACACGTAGATTCAATCACAAAGCACGACACAGCACAACACTCCTTAAGTGAGGATCCATTCGGATCGCTAATTAATTTGTATATATTATTATTAAATTATTGCCACCTACCTGATCTCGGCGATATTTCCCTCGTTGCGACTTGTGAACGTATTCCCATTTCCTGTTCGTCGTTTGGGTCGGACGTGATCCAATGGACGTAATCCAGTTGTTGGCGCTTGAATTCTTGCGCCGACTTCTTGCTCGGATGTTATACATCCGGCTCCGAAGGACCATAATGTTTCGCCAACTGGGAAACAGCAAAAGGGTGTTTCTGTGTCGAGTTCCTCCTCGACGAGACAGCAAACATGGCAACGGCGATTCTCTCGTCGTTGCAAGGGTTCCAAATAATGCCGCACTGGGCCCAAATAAATGATCGAAATGAATGATCGAACCAACCATCAACAAACTATACAAATCAAACTCATAACAAACAAATTACTCGCGCGGATCGTCTTCACGAGATCCATGTACCTTTATTACTTGAAATTAAAACCACATTATCAAAGCACAGGTGCTGAAGGCACCGTAAACAACATAACATTATAACTTTAACGTTCAACATATACAGGTGCTGCAAAAACCGTATACAAACAAGTCAAAAACATTGTGAGCACCGTACAGTAGTAAAACAAGCACTGAAAACAGTAACATGGAAACGTCACACGAATAGACAATTTTGCTTTTGTCTATTCAGCAATAGGTGGCGTTCCGTGTGGTATGTTTTTTCGGAATGGTGTACTGTGGTATATGTTGCGGAACTGCAACAATTAGATTAAATTAAAAAAATAAAAATCCTGGCTTTCTGACCTTTTCCAGGAAAACTGTTAATATTAAAACCTAATATACTCGAATAGTTATTCACACATTCAGTTATGTTTGAAAAATGTGTAATGTATGCATGTAAACTGTTGTATCACTAGAATTATAAGTTAGCTGTAGTACTTAATGTAAACATTGATTAGTGGTCAAATAAATACAGTATGTTAAAAAAAAAAAAAAAAAAAAAAGGATACGAAAAAAATTCCAAGGGCAAAAAAAAGTAAAATATTAAATCTCATCTAAAAAACATTCACCCCTTAGCTTCTAGATTCGTGTCTCCCGACACGGCAATTATTAAAAAAGAACCTACTTACGCATGCATTTACTGTTTCCGTTTATGAAAATGCTTATCTTAATAATTTTATGTGTTTCACCTATTTGCAGGAACCGCCATTAGATAGTTCTGAATCACAAAATCATCCTGTGGCACAAGTCGATTTCGAGAGGGTCAAGACGCCATTCATCATAAGTGTTTGGATTCTGTCAGCCAGCATTGCAAAAATTGGTAAATATAATGGTTTTCTTATAATAATTCACATTTATTTATTTAGTTTTAGACGATGTCTTTAAAAATTAATTTTTTTTTTCGGTGAGGCCAGAATTCTGTTCTTATTTAGCTTTAATGCAAGCGAATTGATTTTTTTAATAACATCCCTTATTGAATATGAATAGTACAATCTTAACAATTCAATTTAATATTGTTTGAATTGTACTTAATTTAGTTTAGTTTGGTAAAACGTGTGAGGGTTTAAAGGGCCAGTGTTCAGCTTCCAAGTCAATTTTGTATGTTAATTCGTAAGGTTTCGTCCGTTTTAGCCATCTCAATTGTGGGTAATATCCAAGAGCTGAATAGCTCCTACTTTAATATGATTATGTGGGAATTTTTCGTGGTGGGACAGCATATTCTTGGATAACTTCATTAATCCATTTGACTTCTAGGTCATGTGTGGGAGTATTTACTAAGCGTAAGCAAGGACGCGGGTTCAGTGAAATACCCCACAACACGCCACTGGTATAACAGAACTCCGAACTTTCATTGAAGAGGAAGGAAATATAATACAAAAACGCACTCTGGTTTTATTGTTAACGATGCTTTATTGTAACCAATGGTGAGGACAACAATTTGGTCCCGGGTTGTATTTTTAATGTTAATAATCTTCGCGACATAAGTTCACTCTTTATTTAATTTAATGTTCAAATGGAATGATAATTTGTTTGTATTTTATTTAATTTAATTTAAAACGCCACGAATTCCACTTCGATGTTCGAATGTACAATCATTTTTGTGTTTTATTTAATTTAATCTAAACTGACACAAACTTCACTTCGATGCTCGACTCGTAAAATTTGACCTGATCGCGACGACCTTTAAACGTCTGCCCCATTGGACGGTGAAAATCTGACTCCTCGAGATGGGCGACGTTGACCCAGCCCCTGGTGATTGCGATGAGTTTCCGCGCATGTCATCGCAGGGGAAAAACAATCTTTCCTTTTCAAGAAAGACACCCAACCATTCGCTGGGCGCAGGAAAGGAAAAATAAACATGCAGGTGGTCAAATATGATGATCGGTGTACGGCTGGGTGTATTCCCATCGTACGATAGGGGATCGATTTGGGTTGGCGATAAGTCAACAGAACTTTGCTGCGACTTCAGAATAGTGGCTGGTCGTTGTTTAGACAACGAATCATTAGACATGATCAGGGGTATGGTTGTCTAACGTCAATCATATTCGTGCCCAAATCCCATGATCGGTAGATAACCGATAAAAGAAATTGGTCGCAACTGTAGCGAACCTTGGGATTGGGGCAATATTCACTCATGAACCATAGCAAGAATACCGGCTACAGCTGTGTCAACAATTACGCTGGCCAGCGAGTATTTATCGTATATAATTGCTGACAAGCTGAGCCGATTGTCTGGCACGGTTCATGTAATATGAATGAAATAACTTGTTTGATGTGGATGCCTGCTGGGGTTTTACTTTCAGGTGGAAGTTATTTGAAAGAAAGCTTACACTGCTCGAATGCAGGTAAGTATAGTGGTTTATGGAGTGAGGGAAAGGTAGGTTGTTTTAAAGAAATGGATGGTTCTTTAGGAAGGCTTTAAAGAACCGCCACACATGTATTTCCCGATTTGTCACAAAAGGGTACGAATTTGTGATAATGCGAAGGAATTTGTCCTGACTTCGTTGAATTATTTCTCCACTGGTTGCTTTGTACAGCCCCATAATTGGATTCCATATATCCAGATCGGCTTGATAATTGCTTGATAAATCATTCTTTTGCAATAGTCATTAAGTTGAGAGTGATGTCCGGTTAACCAATACATCTGTCTACGTTTTAGCTTTATTTGTTCAGCTTTTTGTTTCACATGATGTCTCCAGTTTAGTTTACTATCGAGGTGTATACCCGCCCGCTTGGTAGAAACCTTGACGTACTGCGGGGGCTTAAATTACAATGAACCACTCAGGCTATGCTGACGGAAGCATACGCTTCCAGTAGGGCCACCCAAGTCAGACAGGCTAGCGAGGTGTAACACACAAAGATCTACCACCCCTAATCCAGGGTGTTACGCGTCACCGTGCTCATTGGATGGTTTGCAGCCAGGGGTATACTGGCTGGATTTTAAGGGCGCCTCTCTGACATCGGGTCGAATCAGAGCAGTGAGCAGACCGTATCATATCAAAACGGGGCTCTGATACGACGGACTATTTGAAACCCCAAAACTCGTGGGAACACTTATGAATGATAAATATACAAAACAATAATCCCAAGAAAAATCCGATAGGCGTAGGTGTGATGAGTCGATACTACCGTAAGGGAACAAATCATCAAGTAAACACCGACTCGGGAAAAAGAAGATGTAGGGAAAAACGGAAAAAGCGGGATACACGGAGTGGAATGGTTGGACGTTATATAAACCAGAAAACGCGAAACAATATAAAATGGACATCGTCGCGCTTCAGGAAGTTCGACTCCCACATCAAATAATCGAAACCAATGGGTTTACACTGGCGTAACCAACAAGATTACGCCCGATGTAAAAAATGTGAAATTTATTAATGACCGAATGTCGGCGGTAAAAAATAATACGATGTTCAAGCACAAGCAAATCCATAAAGCCACTTGGATATCACCCGGTGGCGTAACGCGTAACTAAATAGACCACTTTCCCATAGACAAAAGACACCACACGAGCATCCTTGATGTAAAATCATATAGAGGAGCAGATTGCGACTCGGATCATCTTCTGGTGATGGGCAAAATTAGGAGTCGGCTCGCAGCAAACCCAGGTGGCCAGTCACGGAAGACGAGCAAAAAGTTCGACATTGATAAACTAAAAGACCTGCGCAAAAGGGCTGAATATCAAGACGAACTAACGAATAGATTCAGCATCCTAGGAAATGCGAGTAGTGAAGAGGAGGAAACCAATAATGTGGGCACTAAATGGACATCGATCAAACGTAATCAAACAAACAGCCCAAAAGGTATTAGGATTTAAGAAAACAATTACCAAACTTTAATAACTCAAACCTTGCTTTAACCAGGAGTGCAGAGTGAATATCGAACAAGTTAAACACCTCAGAGTGGTATACTTAGAATGATATGATGAAGTCAACGCAGACAGATACGCAACAATTCGGAAAGAGACGATGGAACTTTTAAAACGCGAACGGGAGGAAACTCAGTTTGAAAAAATCTTAGAAAATGCCAGAGCAAAAAACATCAGAGGTATGTATGCCGGTATCAATTGAATTAGAAATGGCTACCGAGGGAGAGCCAAAATAATTCGAAACGCAAACGGCTGTCTGGTCACAGCAACAAACAGTATCGTGACGAAATGAAGCAGTTACTTTGAAAACCTGCTTAATGTGCGCACCCATCAACCACAAATAAACGCACAAGACCTACGTACAGCCGAGCCTCAGATTCCAGAGCCCTCTTTCAACGAAGTTGTAGACGCAATAAATCGATTGAAAAACAACAAGGCTCCCGGAGTCGACTGTATACCGGCAGAGGTTATGAGACATGGAGGAGAGGCAACCGCTCGAAAAATCCACCAACTGATTAAAACAGTATGGGATAAGGAAGTCACCCCGGAAGAATGGAAAACCTCAATAGTAGTCCCCATTTTGAAAAAAGGCAACAGATCTGACTGCGAAAACTACAGAGGAATATCATTGCTCCCAACCACATACAAAATATTAACAAATGTCAATCTGGCGAGAATCACACCGTACGCAGAAGAAATACTGGGAGGCTACCAGTGGGGATTCCATAGGAACCGGTCAACAAGCGACCGAATGTTCACAGTAAGGCAACTACTGGAAAAGAAGTGGGAATACGGAGGGACGGTTCACCAACTGTTCGTTGACTTCAAAAAAGCCTAGGACTCAGTCGCAAGGCAAAGACGACCATACTGTAGTCGAGCTAGGAATTCCGAAAAAATGTGCCGACCTCAGTCAAATTTGCATGAACGAAAACAGAGAGCGAGTTATAATAGAAAACCACCTCTCAGAACCATTTGAGGTCCGGGACGACTTAAAATAGGGGGATAGCCTCTCACCATATCTTTTTCACCTTGTGCTCGGTTATGTAATCAGAAAGCTACAAGACGACAACATGGCCGGATCATACCTGAACAGAGTCACACAAGTGCTCGCATATGCGGATGACATCGCCGTTTTGGGCGATAATCTATTGTAGAAACTGTACGTAAAAACTGTGTAATCATCATGCAAGCGGCAGAAGAGGTGGGCCTAGAAATAAATGAAGACAAAACAAAATATATGATTACGATGGGGGGAGGTGAAGCTCAGGGAACCCACATAAATGTTAAGGTGCAAGATACTTGAAAAAGTTAAAGGGTAGTGGCTACAAACGTAAATCTGACGCCTATCCCAACTCCCTTTCCTATGACACGATTACTTCAACCGACCCACAAACTACTGCCAATCTTTTCGTTTCTTTCTTTACAATATCCTTCACGGACAACTCTTTCGAGCTTAACCGCTCTTCCTTCAAAGACCTGCCCGAGTTCTCCCTTGGCTCCATCATCTCTCAAGTTATCCAGTATCAGCTAGTTGAAGAAAAATTAAACTTGCGTAAAGACGAGTTCAGCCCTGGACTGATGGACTTCCGGCTGTCCTTTTAAAAAAATGTTCCTCTTCACTCCCGCTATCAAAGATATGCAATCTACCCTTACACAAGGTATCTTCCTAAACATTTGGAAATCCTCTTTTGTCACCCCCATACATAAGAAGGGGCATAAAAAGGATATTAGTAACTATCGCCCCATTGCCAAACGGTCACATATTCCAAAACTGTTCAAAGGCATTCTTTACAACACACTATGTTTCCGCTAGAGATCCATCATCCCACCCGACCAGCGCGGTTTCCTTATGGGAATGTCGACCATTACCAATCTTGTTGAATTCTCAACCCACTCTCTCCGTGCCTTAAACGGCAACGAAGTTGATGTAATCACAACCGATTTCAGCAAGGCCCTCGACAAAATTTCCCACAATGTCATCCTCTTTAAACGATCCTCCCTTGGCTTCGAACCCCTACTGACGAAGTGGGTTTCTTCCTATCTTAACGATCGAACCTACCGTGTCAGATTTAGATCCACCCCATCCAATCCTTTTCTTCCCACGACAGGGGTTCCCCAGGGCAGTCAACTTGGACCCCTCCTATTCATTATACTGGATGGATACTGGAGTCTATATCATTATTAATGATATAGACTCCAGTATCAAGCACTCCTTCATCTCTCTATACGCGGACGACAATAAATTCTTCAAGACGATCCACTCTTCTGTCGACTCCTCACTTCTCCAAATGGATCTCGACAACTAACTAACTGCTTCGAACTAAATATTGCCAAATGTCACTCAATCAGCTTCTCCCGTAAACAGGCCACTGTTATGTGTACGAATTTGATTTTTTAACTCAAGTACACTCAACTGATGTGGAATTGTTATATTATCGCTATGATATATCTGATGCTTTCGGTTATTCGAATTTCCTTTCGGTGTTCTTCATTTGCTTGCATATTGTGTGTTTATCTGTTAGAAATGCCACACTACTCCCTCCTCAGTAACTTTGTTACGATCAACTTCGTGTGCGAACGGCGGAGCGAGAGGACATCGGAGCAGGCGAGTATGCCAGTGCGCTATGCGGAAGTTGTGATCGTAGTAATAAAAGTAGTGTTTACTATGGGAGAATGTGTGCAGTGTGTACGGATCACGTCGGGGTCATCAATTATCGCGTTAAGCAAGCATAGTGAAAAGGGTAATTTGAACACACGATGAAACGGGTGAGCAGCGAAGCATTGACGCATTAGGCTACTGCCGCGTGTACGACTTCGTTTTCTAAACTCAAGTACACTCAACTGATGTGGAATTGTTATGTTATCGCTATAGTATACGGCTCTGATGCTTTTGGTTATTCGAATTTCCTTTCGGTGTTCTTCACTATTTGCTTGCATATTGTGTGTGTATCTATTAGAAACGCCACAGTACTCCTTTCCCGAAATCTGACCGCAGTCACACTCGTCACTACATAACGTCCACCGCACCTTCCCGAAGTAAAAACTCGCTTAATCTCAACCCAACCGCTCGCCCCACATCATTTTCTGTAGCTTCTTTCGTTTTAATCTCAAAACGGTCTAAATATCCCAATTTTAACAACTCGCATTTTCTCCATCCTTAAAACTCTCCCCATCAAGGAGCATCCCAGTCGTCCTCTCCACCTAACAGTAGATTGAATTTTACATCCCCTCTTTCTACATCCCGAATTCGTCCTGGCCCAACACCCACATCGACCCGACTTTCTATGGATCCCCCTGCCTATACCTGTTAAAATCATACACAAACCATAAATTCTACATAATGCCGCAATCCTCTGATTCTACCCCCATACACGAGCCGCCTTCACCTAATTAACCTTAACACACTTGAAGAGCACAGAATTCAGGCCGATATCTTCTTCATCCACCGTCTACTCTCAGGCTCAATGAACTGCCTAAGCCTGCTCTCCACCATCACATTTTCCACTAATCCCCGAAACCTGCGAAACACTCGTCTCTTCTATTTGCTCGCCCATCACACGTCTTACGGCTCTATTGAACTCATTTCGCGAATGCAGGGGTGTGGGCAAAATCTCACCCCACCTTCTTTGACTTCAATCTCTCCTCCCCCGCTCTCAAAGGTCGTCTCCTCTCTTACCCCTCCCGACCTCACCCGCTCACCGCCTACACTCTCCCGCACTCATACTCACACCTTAGCATCCGGCTTATCGTCGCCCTTCCCTGTCCTACCACTTAGACTATTATTCTATCCATCTTTGTTTAGTTCCCCATTCCTCAGTTTTTTAAGTTACTTTAAAGTGAATCCCCCACCCCCAACTCACATGCCTTAGTTTTTAAGGTAGCTCGTAAGTCTATTTATAAGTTTATATATTTATACGACTTGTACTAAGCGGAATAAACTGAGGATTCTGCCCTCTATTCATTCATGAATGAATACAAACCAAAGTTGGAAGGAGAGTGCACTGGACAGGGAACGATGGCGGAGTCGAGTCGGTGAGGTCATGAAATTCCGGGTTCCTACAGGCCAATAAATAGTAGTAATATAAACTAAAGTATATACAACCTTACCAACTAATAGGTGTATACCTAACTTAACTAAGCTTAACCTATGGTAGGCTGATTTTACCACGCCGGCAGGGGTAAGGGCGGAAGGTGAAGTCAATTTAATGTGGAAAGTGTAGCCGCTTAAGATTGGGAGACGGTGCTTGAAGGTATGGGTAGTGATGTCAAAGTGGAAATAGGTGATGTTGGAGCTGACATTTCTCAGCATCCGCGAAAGGGGTTCGTTGAAGCTATAAGAGGTGCGGTGAGGGTGGAATATAGAGAAGGGGTGGATTGTGAGGGACTGTATTGAGAAATTTGAATTCTGGAGGTAGGTGCAGTCGTCCGAATCAGAGAGGGGCCGATGAATGAACAGTTTGTCAGTTGGGTCCCTATGCTCCTCAAGGACCCTGAGGCTGACTAATTTGAGGGGGTTAATTAAATTAGCTCGCAAGTAAGCCTTAAAGTTAATCTTCTGCAAGGTTGTTCTAAACTGATAAGTAGGGTGGTAGCTCTACTAAACTCTCGGCCGCACGTTTGTGTAAAGAAAAAACAAAATTGTGCCTTTAGGCACTTTAGGCATTTTAATTTATCTCCAATATTTTTGTATTTTTTCAAGCCACTAAAATGAAATATTTAATTTAATCTTTCAGGTTTCCACATGACACCGAAGCTGAATAAAATATTTCCCGAATCTTCCCTGCTTATTGTAGTGGGAGTTGTAATTGGGCTTATTTTATACTTTGGAACGGATGTCAGCGTATCTCCTTTAACACCGAATATATTCTTCTTCTATATGCTCCCACCAATTATATTAGATGCTGGATATTTTATGCCAAATCGCCTTTTTTTCGACAACTTAGGAACAATATTACTTATGGCTGTAGTAGGAACATTGTTTAACATCGTGACGATTGGTGAGTATTTCTAATTTATTTATAGTTGTTACTTAAATTCAGAAATTACTTTCACAGCATATATATTAAGTTAAATGAGTTTATGCATTTGATTGAGGAAGTGAGGCAGGCAAGCCACAATATTAATTCCACTTCTTCTTGTTTTCATTATTGTAGTACAATTGTGGCCAACCGGTGACCGATAATGTACGGTGTTCAAACCCCCTTCAGTTCAACCAAATGAACAATGTTGATGTCTTCTATTGACTTTGGTACCATCTACTCATATTAACCAATTCAATCACAAGTTTTATCTTGTTTGGATCACAGTCTTCTGCATTCTATTGCTCTGTTTGAACAATTATTGAATGCCTGTTCTTAATTGCTTAATGATTTCCTTGCGCTTTAGTGGGGAAAGAGAGGAAGAAATAAACGACCCATCAAATTTATACTCAATTGATGTTGCACTATAGTAAAAGGTAGAATTCTTTTCAGTTCTAAATCTCTCCGAAATCCAATAGATTCCACTATTTGTAATGTAACATATTTGTACTATTTATGATCGCCTTCGACGACATACGTACAATAATACGCAAACAGAAACATCTGGATCATTCGGCATTTACGCCGACGATATTTACATCTTAAGAAAATCCAGTGATCTAACTTTCTGCAAACATATTTTAGCTGAAACAGTGAAAGATATCTTAGAATGGTCAAATTCCTCAGGTGCCAGACTCTCAGTAGACAAATGTAAATTATTTCATGTGTACCGACGACGACTTTGTCCCCAAATACACCTCAACATAAACAGCAAAACAATCCAAAATGTCCCCAACCTCAAAATTCTAGGAGTAACATTTAACAATAAGTATCCCTGGAAACAACATTGTTCAGAACTCAAAGTATCATTAGCAGCGAGGCTCAATATTATTAAATAATTAATCAACAAGAAAAATAACGAACACATTAACACTCTATTGTAAAATTACTAAAGCTCTAATTTTAAGTAAAAGAGACTACGGGGTCTATATCTATGGCAATAGTCAAAAACTACTCTACATATAATAAAACCCAACTATCACCAAGCCGCTAGAAGAAGCACCTTTGCATTCACAATGACGCCAATGAAAAATATACTGGCTGAAGCTGGGCTCCCAACAATCGAGGACCGGATGGAAATCATATCATTAAAACTAATAGCTAAATTAGCATTTTCGGGAAATTCCATAATCGACAAAGACATCAAACTAACAATAGGATACAAAAACACCCATTTGCAATCAGCCGCATTTTAGATAAAGCCAAGCAATTGGAATTGGATATTAAACAAACTTTCAAATACTTCGCAACTTACCCGCCATGGCTTCTAAATAATAATAATATCATAATAACACTCTCAACATTTAAAAAACTAAACACAAACAAGGAAATATACTGGGCACTATTCTGGTCAGTCGCCTCAAAATATAAATCCAACAGATGACGCTTTCTGTACACAGATGGACCCAAAACAACCAACTATACATCCCTTGCAGTCACATCCGAAGAAGGTGCAGTAAAGAAAATCGGTCTTTTACTCGAATTTTGCTCCATTTTCACGGCGGAAGGCTTCGCGATCTTACAAGCCGTAACATTCGCCACCAATCACAGAAAAAATGTGTCATCTGCACCGAAAGCCTGTTGGTACTCAACTCAATAAGAAACACGAACAACACTGATGATATCATTTCCAATATTCGGAATAATATCATTAAATATTGCAATAAAATAAAACTAACGTGGACTCCCTGTCACGTCGCCATCAACGGTAACGAGAATGCAGACGCCGCAGCCAACTCAGCCAAAACAGCTCCAGTGCATAAATTCATCATCTACACAAGAACCGATCTACTGTCAACTATCAGTAATCGACAGAAACATATAACCCAAACAAACTGGGATACTCACCATCATGCCTATAAAATGGTAAACTCATTCAAAACTCACCCTCCTTACCCAACTACCACATTCCATCGCTTATAGTCAATGACAGACCACTACGAGTGCAATAGAGAAGGCGAATCTACTTCCCACACATTTTGCAACCAACTCAACGCTGCCTGACACCACATCAGTTCCACCTCAACTTGAGCATAAGCAGCACACCATGAGGCAGATTCACTTCCGAACGCGTACTGTTGCCCGCGCACTCAATGACCTAAACAAAAACAAGTCCGCTGATCCGGATGGTATTTCTCCAATCCTCATGAAGTGATGTTCCTCTTCACTCGCTAAACCACTGCGGAAACTCTTCCATTTGTCTTATTCTACTGGCCGTTTCCCAAATAGATGGAAGTCAACGAACATTCAGCCAATTCCCAAAAAGGGTGACAAATCATCCTTTTCTTCTTATCGACCCATAGCACTAACTTCTATTCTCTCCAAGGTAATGGAATCACTTATCAACCGTTAACTTTCGAAATATCGGGAATAAAATGACCTCAATGACCGCCAATATGGCTTTCGTAGCAACAGTTCCACAGAAGAGCGTACCTTACCGAAAAGTGGAACCATTCCACCCACTACCTCGGTGAAAGCAAGGTAGTCGCACTGGATATTTCAAAAGCCTTCGACAGAGTTTGGCATCCAGCCCTTTTGCCCAAATTGCATTCCCCTGGAGTGGACAATTCCCTGATCTAATGGATAAGAGACTATCTTTCTGGCCGTTCAATTCCAGTGGTTCTTGATGGTGTCAAATCTGTCTCTCATCAAATTAATGTAGGTGTTCCCCGGGTTCGGTACTCTCGCGCACCCTCTTCCTGATCTTTATAAATCATCTCTTGTCAATTACTCACAACCCAATTCATTCGTTTACTGATGATAGCACGTTGAGTTTCTCATACTCATATGAACACTCCCGTCCAAACTCTTCGAACGCCACTACCAACCAGCAACTTATGCTTGATACATTGAATTCAGACCTCAAGAAGATACATCAATGGGGATTGTCTAACCGAGTAGAATTTAATGCCTTAAAAACTCAGTGCTGCCTCTTGTCGTCAAAGGTGAACCCCAAAGTAAATATACTATCTATGAACGACACTTGCATCGACGAAGCCAAGGAACTATCAATCCTCGGCACTCGAATTATCGAATTAATTCGACTCTTAATTGGAATGACCACATATTTGAATCTGCGAAAAGTGCAGCCAAATGTATCATCATCGGCACTACAACCGAGATCCGGTCATGGTCTTATTTAACAAATCTCTCCACCGGTCCCGATTTCAAGCCGATGTCATCCAGTTTGGCACTCCCAGGCCCTGGGCATCCTGGTCTGCGCCATCCCTCTATCGCAGACAAGGTCTGCTGCGCTGTCTCCTTGCATACATCCTCCCACCGAAGTCTACCGATCTTGATTTTTCTTACAACATTAGCCTCAAGATAGATTGCGTCCTCCCTCGCATACGGGACCAACAATTCTCCTTAAGACCTTCCTCTCGAACGCGGCTAAGAGTTCAGAGTGCCTTTTATTGAGCACCCAGGTCTCGGATCCATACATGAATACTGGTAAGACCATTGTCTTGTACAGTAGTAGCTTGGATGTTCTGGATAAATTTCGGGATTAAAAGAGCCTTGATAGACCATAGTAGGCTTTGTTGGATTTGATCAGCCGTTCGCGTATTTCTTCTTCCATATTGTTATCGGCTGATACTATTGACCCAAGGTAGTTAAAGGATTGCACTACTTCAAATTCGTGCTCCACCACCCTGATAGTTTGACCAACGTTTGGTCTAGCTAAATGTATGGGGTTCCTTAAAAGATGCAAAAGATACTTCACTCCATCCAACCTGGCAACTATTTACAGGGCGTATATTCGTCCAAAAATGGAGTTCAACTCACATATTTTGTCAGGCGCATCCAAAACTGCACTACAGGATGCAAAAACGAACACTGAAACTTATTGGGGACCCAGCCGTAAGTCGATCAATTCCGTCGTTAGAACATAGGCGCAACGTATCATGCCTATCTCTTTTCTATAGGTATTACCATAGTCATTGTTCAACTGAACTTGCTGAATGTGTTCCGCCCCGACAGACATTTTCCCGCGATACCCGTCAATCTGTGAATGCGCATCAGTTCACGTCGAATATGGACTTCAGGCGCACAAATAAACATAGAGAGTCATTCTTTAGCCGAACCACACGAATGTGGAATGTTCTGACTGATCATGTGTTTCCTGGCCATTGTGATGTCCAGATATTCAAGACCAATATACATCGACACCTCCTTTCCTTATCCACTTAGCTCCTCGATAGTATAATGGTTAGTATACCCGCCTGTCACGCGGGAGACCGGGGTTCGATTCCCCGTCGGGGAGCCTCTGGCGCAAGACTAATGACCTTGCCTGGAAAAAACAAATCAATAAGGCCTCAGGACTTGCTAAATAAGGCCAAGACCGGTTCCCGGTTGTAGTGCCGATGATGATGACATTCCTCCAAAAATTGAGTTTAACTCTCATATTTGGTCAGGCGCATCCAAAACTGCACTACACGTGCTCGACAGGATGCAAAAACGAGCAGTGAAACTTATTGGGGACCCAGCCGTAAGTCGATCAATTCCGTTGTTAGAACACAGGCGCAACGTATCAGGCTTATCCCTTTCCTATAGGTATTATATATATGTATAGGTTGTTACGTGGTAAACTCCCCCATCCCCAGTGTGCCACTTAGTATATACTTAGTAAATAAATTAAATTAAAAGTTTGGGAGCCAGTGATCCACATTTTCGGATCGGCATTCGTTGCAAGTGAATGCACGATCCTTCTTTCTTTTGTTAAATCGTGGACTTCGCAGAAACAGCTGCGCCGCGTTTCTCTTCGGAGAGATGGAGAGAGGAAGAAGGTGCAGTCTGTTAGAACCGCTGGGTAAAGTAAAACGGAAAAGATCTGGTGCGTTTTTTGGGCCCAGAAAAGAATTAAGGAGAATGTAAAATAAAAAAGAATATATATGTTACGTGGTAAAAAGACGTAAAAGCACGATGCGAGAAAGTTTGTTAGCTTTACTGTAACGCGAATCTATGTATAGTTAATTTAATGAAAAATTGTAAATGACAGTGTCCCGTTTAAATATATTAAAGTTTAAAGTTTAGTGAGGGCAGAACCCTCATTTATTTTGCTTAATGCAAGCTCAAAATTAAACTTAAAATTAATCAGTGTATAGTCAATAAATTGCGTGTGCACTGAAATGGAGATATTAACTGTTTTGATGTTTCGTGGATCTCCTGAGTGGTTGGAGTCACAAGTTGGAGGATCATTCTCATAAAAAAAAGGTAACCTATACATTTCCTGAAAGTTCCGTTTCGCAGGGGGTGAATGACCGGCAGATAACCGCGAGTGTGTGTGACGGCGAAGACTGCCGTTGGAGTTTTTTGTTGCGTACCGTTTCTTTCAACGACCGTATCTGGTGGCTGCCGTTGACTGTGTTCGCCAACGGAAAAACAAAGGTAAAGCATCACAACGGGCGCAAACTGACAGCGCAGCATCCTGTGAAGATGAAAGACTAACCGTTTTTGGTGCACACACCTTTGGGCCACCTAGGTTTTCCCCCCACACATACGTCCCGATTTGCCGTATAATTTCCTCGACATTTATGTTGTACAACTATTTCACAAGTGGCACCGCCCCAGCGATACCTGGCGACGGCATCAATGTAACGACTGATAGGACCGCTACGAACCAATGACCTAACCATTGGTATTGAAGGAAGACATATCACAAGCATATAGCAGTAATCCCCAAACCACTATATAACTGTTGGCAGCTTTGGCCATCTCTCCACGATTGCTACAACCAAAGGCGCAGCCATAGCAACATATACAACAATCTTATTGTTACAAAACAATTGTAACAATTGGCGCAGCCCTCACCACAAAGATCTACAGCAATTATTGGCCCCTCTACGCAGGACACCGGCCACAATTCTGTAGCAATTGACATTTTTTTTTTTTTTTTTTTTTTTTTTTTTTTTTTTTTTTTTTTTTTTTTTTTTTTTTATTAGACTTCTCTCGGGAGAGGCGAACCTATAGCGTCGAGTGGGCGCCCCGAGATGCCATCAAATAACTGTTGCAGTTCTTTTTGAACAGTTGCAGGTTGTAACGCTCCGAGAACACTCGCGTGGGAAGGGAGTTCCACAGCTTCCTCGCTCTGTAACGGAACGAGTTCTGATACAGGGATGTTCGCGCCGTCGGGAGATGAACCACAAACGGGTGCGATCCGTCGGATTGTCTTGTGGAGCGCATATAAACCGAATTGCGCGGAACAATACCAAGAATCTCCGAAGAACAGCACCCGTGATAATATCTGTAAAATAGAGAGAGGTCGGCCACGCGCCTTCGATGTAATAGTGGTTGTAGTCCCGACGTCAGCGCCGAGTCCCCGATCAGGCGGATCGCTCGTCTTTGTACGCTCTCAAGTAGGTCGAGGGTATGTTTAGGAGCCGAGCTACAAACATGAGAGCAATATTCGAGCGCGGGACTAATTTGAGATTTATATAGGAGAAGAAGTTGGGCCGGAGTAAAGTATTTCTTGGCTCTAAAAAGATAACTCAGTCTTCCTGAGGCTGATCTGGCGATACCCGATACGTTTTTATGCCATGATACACTCCCATAGACCGTGACGCCGAGCAATTTCAAACTTTGCCCAGCCTCGAGGGCACGGCCACTCATCATCAGCTGTGGAACCGATGATCCAGTTTTCTTTGTGAATGTTGTATACTGGGTCTTCGTTGCGTTGAAGTCGACAATATTGGCATTTCCCCACTGCAGGACTTTATCTAGATCCTGGTTCAGAGAGTCAGTCTGTCTACATCTCAGCTGGTGCGACGTTGATGCACCAATCGGCCGATCACCCGAAAAGGAGGAAACAAGCGTACTATCATCCGCAAAACTGAACACTTTGTTATCCGTTGTCTCCAACAAATCATTTATGTGAAGCAAGAACAAGGTTGGCGCCAAAATAGAACCCTGGGACACCCCCGAATTAACAGGATACAGATCTGAACACTCGCCGTCCACAACAACCCTAATCGATCGATTCTCGAGGAAGCTCCTCGTCCAATCGCAAAGCTGTTGGGAAAGTCCATATGAACGAAGTTTGCTCAGCAATGCCCCGTGCCAGACGCGGTCAAAAGCCTTGGAGATATCTAATGCGACCGCCCTTGACTCACCATGCCGTTCAATCGCAGATGTCCATATATCGGTTATAAGTGTCAAAAGGTCTCCTGTGGACCGCCTGCCACGGAATCCGTATTGACGATCATTCAGAAGTCCCTTGCACTCCAAATACTCAACCAACTCTGTATTGATGACTTTTTCCATTACCTTAGATAAAATAGACAGTAATGCTATCGGACAGTAATTTTGTGGGAGACACTTTTTTCCCGTCTTTGGGATTGGCTGAACTCGAGCGATTTTCCAACAGGCAGGAAATGTCCTCCGTGCATAAGATAAGCGGAAGAGTCTGCCAAGAACCGGCGAAAGTTCTGGAGCACAGTTCTTAAGGACTATTGCTGGTATTCCGTCCGGGCCGGTTGCCTTCCTACAATCCAGTTCACGTAGAATGCGTTGAATAGTGTGTGGACGAAACCTCACATCCCGCATGGAAGACTGTACCGGCGAGATCACAGGTGGCTCCAAAAGGCCGGGATCGAGGTTTGAATTCGCGGAAAATAAATTCGCGAACACATTAGCTTTATCCTTCGGATTCGTGACTAACGTCCCGCTGTCTGTCACCAATGGAGGGAAAGAGGAGGAAGCAAAGTTACTGCTGACAGCCTTTGCCATTGACCAGAAGGAGCGCGAACCAGTTGGGCACCGAAGGAGCTTATTGATCACCCTGTCGTTGTGAGCCTTCTTCGCGGTATCAATCGCCTGGTTGCAGGCGTTTCTGATTCTAACAAAATTCGTTCTGGTAACATCGGTGGGATTGGACCGCCATTGCTGAAAAGCTCTATTTTTTGCCGCTGTAATCAACTCGCATTTTTTGTCAAACCAAGGTTTATCAG
Source organism: Microdon myrmicae (assembly GCA_963931805.1). Lineage (NCBI taxonomy): Eukaryota > Metazoa > Arthropoda > Insecta > Diptera > Syrphidae > Microdon > Microdon myrmicae. Next base: position 188,249,645 of record OZ007497.1, read on the forward strand.
ACGAACTTCGTTTGATGGAATGTGGAATATACATCTCCATCCCCAGAAGAATAATCTCTGATACCGAGTTTATTGGTCACTCTATCGTTGTAAGCCTTCTTCGCGGTATCAATCGCCTGATTGCACGTGTTTCTGATTCTAACAAAATTCGTTCTGTTAACATCGGTGGGATTGGAGCGCCATTGCTTAAAAGCTCTATTTTTCGCCGCTGTAATCAGCTCGCATTTTTTGTCAAACCAAGGTTTATCAGACGAACTTCGTTTGTTGGAATGTGGAATATACATCTCCATCCCCAGAAGAATAATTTCTGATACCGACTACGCGCAAGCGTTAACATCCGAGTCTCCGAAGCACACCTCCGACCATGGAAAGGATGCGAAGAAATCTCACAAATCTTCTCAGTTACCAGCCCCATACTTCCATACATGGCGAAGCTGCCTAGGCCGATTATTCGCTTGATATGCAAGTGCTTGCGCGCCAAGCACTGATCTGAGTTTCCCAGCGGCGCAGGAGCATCTACGGTATAAATACTCGATTCGGATGTCAAAAACAGATCCAGAGTGTTCGGATAATCGCCTCGGGCATTCGGTACTCGCGTTGGCTCCTCCACGAGTTGTGTCTAGTTGTGGCTAACAGCAAACATCTCCACCTGCCTCCCAGTCTCATCATTCCGGCTGGCTGTTAGAATGTACCATCCAGTCGGAATTGTGCACATTAAAATTGTCAAGGACAACAATTTCAGAAGTGGGTGGTTGATCTGTATCCAGTCGTCAGTATATGAAAGATGTTCGAAAAATGTTGCCGATCGATCGTCATTCAGGGAGCGGTAAAGACAACAAAGGAATTTAACAGAATTCCTTAGCACGACCCTCAACCATATGATGTCCATATTATTGGGTTCCAACGCCTCCATCCTCTGGCAAGCTAGATCGGACCGCGCGAAGACGCAGACTCCGTCCTTAAAAAGGACTCTCGAATGTAAGTCGTATCCTGAGCAACGAAGATATATCGAATCAGTTGACGAATTGACCTGGATCTCAGTTAGCCCAATGATATCAGATTTCGCTGTTTGCAAATATTGGTGGACGGCGTTCACATTCGTGAAACCGATGCGCCTGATGTTACAAAATGCCGTCACCAGCCGAGCGTGGGCAGAGCCTCGAGAGCGAGTCCGATTATGCGATGACGAACCTCTTAAAGTGCGGTTATTCATCATAATATCTGCATGATGTACAGCGTGACGGGGTGGTATCTCACTTTAGGACCGACTACCACCTAACCAACCTTTTCTCGAACCGGTCCATCAGCCAAGCTCCGAAAGATGGCCAGGGATTTCTCCCGACCATTTCACGGAGCCTAAAGCTTGATGGGGTGGTATTTCACCGGGCGCACAGGGCGTTGGGACCCCGGCTACCACTCGGAAATCTGCAACCATTAGATCATCTGCAACGGTTAGAAGAATTACAACTGGCAGCTGTAACAACTGGTACAGCCGCAGGCAAAAATCACAACAAATTTCTCTAACATAACATTTGATTATAACATTTGGCCCAGCCAACAAGGTATTATCACGGCCGTTGCTCAACTGAACTTGCTGAATGTGTTCCGTCCCTTCAGACATTTTCTCACGATACCCGTCAATCTGTGAATGCACATCAGTTCGCGTTGAAAGTGGATTTCAGGCGCACAAATAAGCATAAAGGGTCATTCCTTAGCCGAACCACACGAATGTGAAATGTTCTGCGTGATCATGCGTTTCTTGGTCGTCGTGATGTCCAGACATTCAAGACCAATATACATCGACACCCCCTTTCCTTATCCACTTTCTCTCCATCCACTCGCGGTGTGCTTTGACAATTAAGGGCACTTCAAAATACCCTTTTGTGCGAGCGTTAGTGTTAAAAAAAAAACGACGAAATCCAAAATCACAAACTTTGTGAGGCTGCGATTAGGTCATACAGCTGCTACCCACTTCCGCCTGCTCAACCGAGCTACAGCCCCAATCTGCCCAAAATGCAACCCAACACTCACAATCACTCACATTTTGAAAGACTGTCATCACCTAAAACCTTTGAAAGATAAACTATTTCGCAGTACTGATATTTATACAATTCTAGCAGATCCCACTACCGGCAACATAGAAATTGTAAATAAATTTATAAATAGCATTAAGATTAAATTGTAAGTTAAAAGTACAGAGCCAATAGCCCCCGCTGCTAGGCTCGTTATGTTAAGTTGTTGATATGTAGTTTTACATTACTAGTTGATAATGGATAAATAAATAAAATTTGTACACTTCTGCCAAACCCGTTTTGCTACAGAACGCTTATTCTCTCTAACTCCCTTTTAGCACTGATATTTTAGAACAACATGACTTGCAACTGTTCAAAGCAAAAAAAAACCTTAACATTTAGCTATTAATATCTCAGTGGGAATCTTTTGAGGAAAGTTTAAAAAAAAAGAAGAAAACAATGAAAAAAATAGGAAACCCTCGAATCCAATATAGTAATTTTCAAAACATTGTTTATCGACAAGACACTAGATTTCTTATCTCAAGTATGTTAAATAACAAGTGCTAAAATATATCCATATTCAGAGTGATGACAATAATTTGTTCTAAAATTAGCACCTCATTTATTTAAACGAACTCTAGGGTGTAACATTCAACAATAAACTAGTGTTTAAGAACAAACAGACTTGACCAACACACTTGATAATGGCGCTAATAACTTACGCAGATCAATATTTGTGCGTATCTTACAAATTAACTGAGAGCTGTGGCCAGCATGAAAATCAGTCAATTAAGTTCCATATAAAAGGAAGCCGCTAATGAAGCCTTGGTTGTGAGAACTATAATCTGAAGAAAAAACTATGAACAAGTTCCATTTTCACAAATCATATTTGGTTAAAAGTGACGCGGAAAACGTGTACCCGACAATTATTATTAGACGGTGTGTCCGTATAGTACTGTATATATCCAAGCTACTGTCTATTAGACACTCAACACCGCGCCATCCGGATATTAACTAAAGTTTGGATATGTGGCCTAAGTAGTGTCAAACATCAAATACTAATTAGTACATTCAATACTAAGTAGTGTCAAAAAAAAAATACTAATTAGTACACTTACTATACTATTGAGCGGTTAAAGATGTTTTTTATACGAAACGCGGGCACTGAAGAAATTTTAGGATACCCTTAAATGTCAAGGCAGGGCGAATAAGAAGAAGAGGATAAGGAGAGTCTGTTTGTGAGTCATAAATTCCTGGAGATTGAATTGCCGAGGTAGCACACTTCCAGGCAGAGGGTTCCAGAGTTGGGTAGTTCTTGTATAGTTTATAGAATCCTACTCTGTCCATACGTTAGAAATGCATTTTAAAGCAAACTGAATACAACTGCCATCGCAGAAAAATATGTGAAAGAATATGGTATTCATTCATTATGCTTAGTTGAGCAAAGACCGTAGAAATATTTATATGACAGGTTACGATACGCTTATGTTCTAATGATTTATACACGTGCCTCCAATAAATTTTACTACTCGTCTGTATACCCTATAACACAAGCATGGAATGCTCAGCCTCATTAAGTGTTTGTCCGCCATTATAATCTACCGGTATCTAATGTGTACATTGATTCCCTCTTCTTATCCCCCCGTACTTTTTTCCGTAATGCAACGTGAAAATATATGTATCATTTTTGACTTTCCCATTTTTTACCCTGCCCCAGAAGCCCTCTTTCAACACCGTCCTCGCTCCATGCACTCTACGAGGGTGGTTTGAAAATGTTCCGACGTCAACGTGAAGATAGTGGCACTCGCCAATAAAAGCTAGTGAATGTAGTTGTGCATCTTTTGACAGTTACTCACCAAAATTTCAGCCATTTTGGACGGGTAGTTTTTATTTGACAGTTGTTTGAGTGGGTCGATTTTTTTTTGCTTTTTTTTTTGCAGCCGATTCCCCCATTGCAGTCTACTGTTTTGACTGTATTTTTGTTTCGGGCGTATAATGGTGTATCCAAGTTTCGTCGACAGTAATTAATTGGCCCCAAAACTCGGATTTAATGCGCCTAAAATATGCCAACAAAGCGCGTTGGAAATGTTCACTTGAACACGTTTTTGGTGTAACGTGAGCAAACGCGGTACCCAACGCGCGCACAGCTTTCTCATGCCTAAATCTTGATTTAATATGTGACAAATACGTTCTTTGGACATTTTCATAGCCTCTGATATCTCTCTCATTTTAATTCGGCGGTCGTCTAGCACCATTTGGTGAACATTAGCGCTGTTATCGTCAGATCTTGCAGTTTTTGGACGTCCCGAAAGTTTATCCTCTCCCAAGCTCTCACGGCCACGCTTAAATTCAGCTGCCCAAAATTTCACTATGGTAAATGGTGGTGCAGAGTCCCTAAACACAGATTCCAACTCATCTTTGATTTGCGTAGGCGTATTGCCCTCCAAAAACAAAAATTAAATTACAGCTTGATACTCAATTTTGTCCACTTTCACAAAAACACTCACATCGACTCACTTAAACGACTGTCAAATAAAAACTGCCCGTCCAAAATGGCAGATATTTAGGTGAGTAACTGTCAAAAGATGCACAACTACATTCACTAGTTTTTATTGACGAGTGCCGCTATCTTCAGCTTGAGGTCGCAAACTTTTCAGCCCACCTATGTATATCTCAGTTTTCCTCTTTTTCTCATAATTTTTTTTCATGTCTATTATAATTTGTAAATTTTCATATCCTTCATTTTTAGATAATTGTTAAGTGAATTTTATAGCTTGTTATTAAGCCGAATAAATGGGGTTCTCTCTTACCAACATCAGAACATCAAAAGGTCTGTCTCCTCATACATTTCTTTACTTATGGTTGATGATAAGCTACTCCATCCAATACTTAGGCGAAACCAAAGTTGTCGCAATTTACAAAAGCGTTCGACAGGCAGAAATTGGATAGGCGCAGCCTCTCTAGATACTGATAGCTTTCAATGTCCAACAGCTATAATCGAATAAGCAAAAGCATCAGCCACATATGTTAGGTTTGACCTTGAGGAGATCGTATCGGCTGGTCAAGCGTGGAAGGAGCGTGCACAGGACGGAACGATGGCGGAGTCGAGTCGGTGAGGTCATGAACTTCCGCGTTCCTACAGGCCAATAAATAATAATAATAAATCAGCCGTATATCAAGCAATAAACGTAGCAATTATGCATCGGTTGTGTGTTTAGGAATCGAATTCGTACACGCGGCGGTTAGTCTGATGACTCGATGCTTCGGTTCTCACTAGTTTCATCGTGTGTTGAAGTAGTGAGGGTTCTCTACACCACATGGAGAACCAACCCACAATTCCAACCAACCTTGACCGCTAACAGCTCGTCACCTTAATCCAACTCCCCACTCAAAACTTGCAATACACACATTCGCAACCATGCAAAATCTGCAAGCGCATCCATCCCGAACTTGCAAGAATCCATCTCCCAATCTGCAATGAAAGGCATTTCTCAAAACTTACAACAGAATACATTCTAAATCATCGCCCTCAATTACATCATCTCACATATAATTTTTCCCAAAAACTCTTCGGTCAATTCTTTACTTAAGTCATATTCTTTCCTTGCGACCAAGCAATCTTAATTTACCCGGAAATTCATATGCTGTAATAAAACGCATATTCAAACCTACGACGGAATATTAATCATCACCACCAACTACACCGAGCCGCATACATTTCCCCGAAATTGTTTCGGTTAATTCTCTATCTAAATTATATCCCTTGCTTGCACCCAGGCAATTCCAATTTCCCCCGAAAACTATTTCGGTTCCTATTCTACCTAAAAGATGTAAAACCACATCAATTCCCTACAATCAAACCGCATGCATTTTCCCCAAAAACCACTTCGGTTCATTTCCTCCTTAAACTGTACTTTTTGCTTGCAACCTAGCGGTAGTTAGTTTTCCGCGAAACGACCATCACAACGATCAACACCCTTGATCATACTTGGCTATTCCGCCGAAACCAATCTCAGCTTATACGGCGAGGATCCCCGGAACTAATCCCCTATACAGACATAGCAACTCTTTACGAAGTTCCTAGTAAACGGCAGCGAGTCGATTCTAGCTATGACTCCACTGCCACGACGCGACGAACTTTTCCTCGCCAGTAATTAGTCAGTCGAGATCCAACCGCCACCAGGGCCACGCCGCCGCCTGCAAGCATTCTGTTTAGTTTCAAATGTTTCCATTCTATCCACTCAGTCGGTATTGACGTAGTGTACTTCGGGAGTCCGTTGTCAGAACGTGGCGTGCGTTTTGGCCACCTCGCGTATCAAACAGCCTTTTGCGGCATAGTGCGGCGCAACTCGGGTCACTGTCAGCAGCATGCGGATTCACCCAACCACCAGATGCCGAAAGTCGTGAAGTGTCTTGAGATGTTATTTTCGGAAGTCCTCATTCTAATTGAATTTAATTTCCAAAATTTCGCAAATCAAACCAAGATTAATTGCTCTTGGAACTGTGGTTAAGTGAGAGAACACCAGAAATATAAAAAAGGGCTATTTCAACACAAACTAAGTGAAGACAAAATAAAGGAAGAAAAACATTAACATCAAAATTAAACCAGCGTGTTTTATTCCTTCTTCCCTTCGTCGTTGGTGTATCGTCATAGTTCATTGTTCGTGGACAACGCATCTGCACTCATTTTGCCATTCCACTCGTATTAACATTGTCGGCAGAAGGTGGAGAGACAAGGAAAAGCGATATTTGTAGGGGCACACCTTTCTACGATTCTAGAAACAGCTAACCCTATTCAAAAAGAACGCGACGACATAGACGGTTTTACAGGTGCCGGAAATAGAAAGGTGGGAAGGAAGTGAACCAGATGCCCGTGTCTGGGTGCATATACTTCCTCACCCTCCACAAAGTCACCATCATTCACTATAGTTGCTAAACGCTATAACTCTAGTGGCCGTTTCCCAAATAGATGGAAGTCAGCGAACATTCAGCCAATTCGAGAAAAGGATGTCAAAACCGTCCCTCTTCTTATCGACCCATAGCACTAACTTCTATTTTCTCGAAGGTAATGGAATCACTTATCAACCGTCAACTTTTGAAATATCTGGAATCAAATCACCTCCTCAATGACCGCCAATATAGTTTTCGCAGCAACAGGTGCACAGGAGATTTAATGGAGTACCTTACCGAAACGTGCAGCCATGCCATCCACTACCTCGACGAAAGCAAGGTTGTCGCATTGGATATTTCAAAAGACTTCGACAGAGTTTGGCATCCAGTCCTTTTATCAAAATTACATTCCTATGAAGTGGATAATTCCCTAAGCCGATGGATAAGAGACTATGTTTCTGGCCGTTCAATTCAAGTGGTTCTTGGCGGTGTGAAATTTGTCTCCCGTCAAATTAATGCAGGTGTTCCTCAGGGTTCTGTACTCTCACCCACTCTCTTACTGATCTTTATACATGATCTCTTGTCAATTACCCAAAACCCAGTTCACTCGTTCGCTGATGATAGCATGTCTAGTTTCTCATACTCATATGAAGATTCCCGATAAAACTCTTCAAATGTCATTACCAATCAGCAGTTTATGATTGATACATTGAATTCCGATCTAAACTAGATATATCAATCGGGATTATCTAACCAGTAGAATTCAATGCCTTAAAGACTCACTGTTGTCTCTTGTCGTCAAAGACGAACCCCAAAGTAAATCTACTGTCGATGAACGGCACTTGCATCGACGAAGCCAAGGAACTATCAATCCTCGGAACTCGATTCTTAATTAGTGGGACCACATATTTGAAGCTGCGAAAAGTGTAGCCAAATGTATGAGGCAAAAGATACTTCACTCCATCCATCCTGGCCACTATTTACAAGGCGTATATTCATCCCAATGGCGCAACGCTAATAACCTTGTCCGGAAAAACAAATTATTATGGAAAATTTAACAAGCCTCAGACTTGTTTAATAAGGCCCAGATCGGATCCCGGTTGTAGTGCCGATGAAGATGATATTCATCCCAAAATGGAGTTCAACTCCCATATTTGGTCAGGCAGATCCAAAACTGCGCTACACGTGTTCGATGGGATGCCAAAGCGAGCAGTGAAACTTATTGGGGACTCAGCCGTAAGAATTTTAATTCCGTCGTTAGAACATAGGCGCAACCTATCATGCCTATCTCTTTTCTATAGGTATTACCACGGTCGTTGCTCAACCGAACTTGCTCAATGTGTTCCGCCCCAATAATGTGATACCCGCCAATCTGTGAATGCGCATCAGTTCACGTTGAAAGTCAACTTCAGGCGAACAAATAAACATAGAGTCATTCTTTACCCGAACCACACGAATGTGGAATGCTCCACCTGATCATGTGTTGTCGTTGTAATGTCCAAGCATTTAAGGCCAATATACATCGACACCACCTTCCGTATCCATTTCCTCTCCATCTGCTCGTTCTGCGCACTGACATTTAAGGGTACTTCAGAATCCCCTTTTGTGCGCACGTTGGTGTGTAGAAAAAAAAAGACGACCAACATGTTACGATGAGATCGCGTAGATGTTAAAAAATAGCGCCAACAGTTTTAATGGTTGAATGGCAAAGACCTATTTTTTTTTTGTTTTTTGTTTACACTAACGCGGGCACAAAACGGAATTTTGAAGTACCCTTAAATGTCAGAGCACCGTGCTACTATTTGCAAAAGCTGATTGTGTTTATTTTATTAGTCGCAAACTTACATACGGCTAGCTCTTCTTTAAGTTTTACAAAATAAATTGTGGTTTGGGGAGAAAGAAATCCATTACTTTTCGCTGTATTGATATCGTCATCATCATCGGCACTACAGCCGAGATTCGGACTTGGCCTTATTTAGCAAGTCGCTCCACCGGTCCCGATTTCGGGCCGATGTCCGAGGCGTGATAAATTTATCATAATCGTTTGTTTTCCGGGCAAAGTTATTAGCCTTGCACCAACTTTACTCAGGATGTCGCTGCATGCATTGGTTCACGACTTGGCGGGTGCCACGTGGTGATTGCATGACAACTTGGATTGAACAGAGACAAGGATCGTTCTAGCCTTCGCCGGGTTGAAAGCAATTAGTGATTTTGCCCTGTATGTTTCCGAGTGTTTAACGCCTTCATTTGTTAAACATTTTATAATAATCCGTTGCGAAACAGACGTATGTACCTCTAGCTCGCTCATGGCTGTACTGACTACAAAGTCGAGCGCGACCGCTAGCCAAGCCGATTCCCCTACTCTTCATAAATCAAACAACTGCCACGCACAAGATTATCTAGCTCACAACTTGTTGCTAAGCAAAAATGTAAAACTACCGTTTATATTTGATATCAACGGGTTCAACTTTCTTGTCGCTGGTTACTAAATTACCTGTGTTTTAGGTGTGGCTAATTTCATTCTGGATATATCTATCCAGAATTAAATGCTCTGGATTATATGGGAACAAATATTTTCTAGATCATTTAGATATTTAGACGGACACTATCGCCAAATCATTTGCATACACAATGAGTCCTACTCCTTCTGATACATTGAATATGAAAACACCACATGCATGATACTCCATAACAGCGGACCCAATACATACCCCCGAGGTACATCCGCTGTTATTTTATATTCAGTGTTAGCCATAAATAATTTTACGAATCCTTGAGCCAGCATCGACTAAATTTTTCTACATTGAAAACTTCCCGGCAGGATCATCATTAAAAACCATTTAGAATAACAACGTTATTCCTAAACTGTGGTATACGCAACCCACGCTAGCTCTTTCTTCTGACAGATTGTGACCATAGATAATAACCCCAGGGAATTATCACAGGTTTTAAATCATACAACGGATAATTGGTCCTAAAAAGGAGGGAAAAACGAGATGGAGACAAGGAATAGTCTGACGGTTTCATAAAAGGAGTCGTGTGTGAACCGTGTAATGCAAATTTGAGATAAATGTTCGAATGTATAATTGAAACATATAAATTTCATGCAATTTATTTTTGTAGTTAATTATATATTACATATATAGACAGTATATTATAATTCCTTCTGATGTCATATACACAACATACGTTAAATTGATAATCATCATCATCGGCACTACAACCGGGATCCGGTCTTGGCCCTATTTAACAAATCTCTCCACCGGTCCCGATTTCGAGCCGATGTCATCCAGTTTAGCACTCCCAGGCTCTGAGCGTCCTGCTCTACGCCATCCCTCCATCGCAGACAAGGTCTGCCGCGCTGTCTCCTTCCATACATCCTGCCACAAAGGACTTTCCGGGCAGGGTCCTCTTCGCTCATTCGAGCTAGGTGTCCCGCCCACCGGAGTCTACCGAGCTTGATTTTTCTTACAATATGAGCTTCAAGGTAGATTGCGTACAACTCATGGTTGTAGCGTCTCCGGAATCGTCCTCCCTCACATACGGGGCCAACAATTCTCCTTAAGACCTTTCTCTCGAACGCGGCCAAGAGTTCAGAGTGCCTTTTATTAAGCACCCAGGTCTCGGATCCATACATGAGTACTAGTAAGACCATGGTCTTGTACAGTAGTAGCTTGGATGTTCTGAATAAATTTCGGGATTTAAAGAGCCTTGATAGACCATAGTAGGCTTTGTTAGATTTAATCAGCCGTTCGCGTATTTCTTCTTCCATATTGTTATCGGCTGATACTATTGACCCAAGGTAGTTAAAGGATTGCACTACTTCAAATTCGTGCTCCACTACCCTGATTGTTTGACCAACGTTACGTTTTCTCTTCGCAGAAGTTGCCACCATGTACTTGGTTTTTCCCTCATTAATGCGCAGTCCCAGTTTTTGTGCCGCCTGCTCGATCTGGGTGAAGGATTCCTGTACCGCCGATTCGGTTCTACGGATGATGTCGATGTCATCTGCGTAGGCAAGTATCTGGCTGGACTTGGTGACAATAGTCCCTCTTGTTGTAACGCCAGAGTCACGGATTGCTTTCTCCAACGCCAGGTTGAAGAGGAGGCAGGCCAGACCGTCCCCTTATCGGAGTCCATTATATATGTTTATTGGTTTGGACAGCAATCCCGCTACTTTTACTTGACTAGTTACGTTGGTCATGGTCAACCTACAAAGTCGTATCAATTTATTTGGAATGCCGAATTCTCTCATGGCATTATATAGTTCTACCCTGGCTATGCTGTCGCAGGCGGCCTTGAAGTCTATAAACAGATGATATAGTGGAATCTTAAATTCCAGACATTTTTCCATCGCCTGCCTAAGGGTGAATATCTGATCAATCACTGATTTGCCTGGGATGAAGCCACACTGATATCGACCAATGATGGCTTTAGCGTATGGGGATATCCGGTCTTGTAGGATAGTGGAGAGTATCTTATAGCCGGTACTCAGCAATGTTATACCCCTATAGTTGCTGCACAGTGTGATATCTCCCTTCTTATGTATGGGGCAAATTATACCACGACGCCAATCTTCCGGCATCTCCTCTTGCTCCCATACGTGCACCACGATCTCGTGAATTGCGTGATGTAACGCTGTCCCTCCTTGTTTGATCAGCTCAGCTGGTATGCCATCAGCTCCAGGGGCTTTATTTGATTTTAGCTGTCTAATGGCTTTTAGTGTTTCCTCAATGCTTGGTGGCGGCAGCATTTGGTCCTGGTCTTGCATTGGTGTAGCCTCCAATTCTGCTGTGAGCTGACCATTTAGCAATTCATTAAAGTGCACTTCCCATCGCTCCAGAATGCCTTCAGGATCGGTGATCAGATTACCCTCTTTATCCTTGCAGTAAGTGCAGCGTGGTGTGTACCGCGTCATACTGCGGATTATTTGGTAGAACTTCCGCGCCTGGTGCGGACCTCGCTCTCTACTTTTCTCTATTTCACAGATAAGATTTTTTTCCCAGGCACTTTTCTTTTGTCTGTGAAGTCTTTTTTCAGTTCTTCTGAGCTCTTTGTATTTCTCCTCGCGTACCCGCGTCCTATGAGACTGCTGCATTGCCCGGTATGCAGCATTCTTACGTTCAGTCGCTAGTTTGCACTCATCATCAAACCAGTCGTTCCGATCTCTACGACTACTGCCTAAGATGGAGTTGGCAGTACTAATGACAGTATTCTTAAGGCGTGTCCATTTCTCTTCTACGCCCGGCATTCTGGCCCCAGGACTTACTCTCCCTCCGTCGAGCTCTTCGAGGGCGAGTTTTAACGCATGACCAAAGGTGTTGCTGGTGTTCTCATTGCGTAAGGCAGCCGTGTTGATTCGAACCTGATCCGTGGATGCAATACGTCTCCGTAATGCAATCCGCGCTCGGAAAACTGTACCAACAAGATAGTGATCCGAGTCGACGTTGGCACCTCGGTACGTTCGTACCGTCATCAGGCTCGAAGAGTGGCGGCGATCTATCAACACGTGGTCAATTTGATTGCGAGTTGCTCCATCAGGTGATACCCAGGTGGCTTTGGGGATGTCTTTACGCGAAAACCTGGTACTCGCAACGACCAAGTTTTTTGATGCTGCCAATTTGATGAGTCGTACTCCATTGTCATTGGTGTTCTCATGCAAACTACTGGAACCTGTGTAGTACCTGAAAACCGGCTCCCGATCTATTCTGGCATTCAAATCACCGAGAACAATTTTCACATCGTATCTTGGGCAGGCATTGGGGGCCCGTTCGACGTTCTCGTAGTATTCTTCTTTTTCGTCGTCAGGGGACTCCTCTGTAGGTCCGTGAACGTTTTTGAGGCTTATGTTCTTAAATTTGCCTCGCACGCGAAGAGTGCATAGCCTTTCATTTATTGCATTAAAGCCGATGATGGCAGGCTTCAGTTTTTGGCTGACTAGAAAGCCTACCCCGAGCACATGGTGTTTTGCATGACAGCTGTAATAAATGTCATACTCTTTTCTTTGAAAAACACCACTCCCCGTCCATCTTATTTCTTGTAATGCTGTTATGTCAGCCTTATATTCGGACAGGGCATCGGCTAGTTGCTGTGCAGCTCGAGCTCTGTATAGTGAGCGTATGTTCCATGAAAAAATCCTTAAATCATTTAGCCGTTTTCGTTTCCGTGGTCGTCGTCGTGTATCCGGTCCATATCCGAGGTTTTTTAAATTTGCCATAATAATTCATTTTTACGGGCCTGGTTATTAGCCTTGCGCCAACCTTTCTCAGGATGTCGCTGCATGCATTGGTTCACTACTTGGCGGGTGTCAAAGTAGCTATCCAGGGGTGTCACGTGGAGACTGCATGTCAACTTGGATTGAACAGGGACAAGGATCGTCCTGGCCTTCGCCGGGTTGAAGGCAATCAGAGACTTTGCCCTGTATGTTCGCACCCATCCCCCCTAAATTGATAATAAATATCACTTTTTCGCTCGTCTGCACTGCCATAGAACGCTCTGTCTTGTTCCCCCAGGTTAGAATCTAAACGCATGGACGTTCAATATGCATCGAGAACACATTTCCTTCCTCTTCCGTCAGAATAGTGCTTTACCATTTGCGATTATGAAAAGTTCCCCTCGCTTTGGCGTATTAAATAAAAATACGTTCGTACTGCAACCGTGTTTTTTTTTTTTTGGATTATATTTGTATGAGATGATTAGCCGATAAGAACTGTTAGTGGTTGGTCTGATCCTCCCATGAATGGCGATTTTAAATTTCAGTTCAGAATTGGACTCGAGTTTGGTGAGAATGCATTCCAGTTATAACTATGTAATCTATAATAATTATAATAAATAACTAAATCAACTTTAAATTCTGTACTTCACTTCACAATGAAGTAAATCGGTATGTGCATTACTTTTGTTTAAATTGATTTCCTACATCAGCAAGTTTTTCTGTCTCACCCTGTACATAACAATTGTCTTATAAAATTTAGTTGCCGCAATGCATTGACACATGTGCCCCAGTGTCACAGCTCTCGGTCACTATTTGGCAATGATATGTATAAAGAAATGAATGTTGTTATGCGTTATGCCTATATAGTATATTCGTAGGCATTTATAACCCAACGAGCAGGTGTACAAGCATGCAATTCAATCCGTAACCGTTTACTCATAGTGCAATTCTTCAAAATGATCAATGCCGCGTGGAATACTTCAACTTGTCGGTTAACTAAGCATCTAGGGTAGTGGGTCAAATTAGAAACGTTCTCTATATTCACACCTAATATGCGGGTAATCTAGTGGAAGATATCTTACGTGCTTTTTTAGTAATTAATTTGAAAGCACATTTCCATGAAGTACTCTCCATTACACTCTCTGTCAAGTGGAAGAAAAGCGCAATCAATTCATCTAGAAATGTTAATTAAATGTTGTTTGTTGAAAAGGAATCATTTTTCGAGAACATGGGTTTCATGGAACATGGATATTGATGGATTTATTTAAATGGTCATTCCTGGATGAATATTGAAAGGAATGAATGAATGTATATTTACCCCATTAATGTGGTGTGTAGTTGTGGCAGTAGTACCAGCATTTTATTGAGTCTAATTACAGAGTTTATGTACTTATAAACTATTACATCATATTTTTTTTGTTAAACTTTACGGGCTATAATGTTTGGCCCTGCTGCTTCAGTCATCATCATCATCGCCACTACAACCGGTCTTGGCCTTATTTAACAAATCTCTCCACCGGTCCCGATTTCAAGCCGATGTCACCCAGTTTGGCACTCCCAGCCTCTGGGCGTCCTGGTCTATGCCATCCCTCCATCGCAGACAAGGTCTGCCGCGCTGTCTCCTGCCATACATCCTGCCACAAAGCACCTTCCGGGTAGGCTCCTCTTCGCTCATTCGAGCTAGGTGTCCCGCCTACCGGAGTCTACCGAGCTTGATTTTTCTTACAACATTAGCTTCAACGTAGATTGCGTACAACTCAGGGTTGTAACGTCTCCGGAATCGTCCTCCCTCACATATGGGGCCAACAATTCTTCTTAAGACCTTTCTCTCGAACGCGACTAAGAGTTCAGAGTGCCTTTTATTGAGCACCCAAGTCTCGGATCCATACATGAGTACTTGTAAGACCATGGTCTTGTACAGTAGTAGCTTGGATGTTCTGGATAAATTTCGGGATTTAAAGAGCCTTGATAGACCATAGTAGGCTTTGTTGGATCAGAATCAGCCGTTCGCGTATTTCTTCTTCCATATTGTTATCGGCTGATACTATTAACCTAAGGTAGTTAAAGGATTGCACTACTTCAAATTCGTGATCCACTACCCTGATAGTTTGACCAACGTTAGGTCTTCTCTTCGCAGAAGTTGCCACAATGTACTTAGTTTTTCCCCCCATTAATGTGCAGTCCGAGTTTTTGTGCCGCCTGCTCGACCTGGGTGAAGGATTCCTGTACAGCCGATTCGGTTCTACGGATGATGTCGATCTCATCTGCGTAGGCAAGTATCTGGTTGGACTTGGTGATAATAGTGTGGAGAGGAAGTATTGTGCCTAACACGGATACTAGGTTCACTTCCTCCTCCATCATAAATTGTTCGCGCGAACACTGCTCACAACGCAAGGTTGAAGAAAACGATGGTTGACCTTCGCGACCGAGCGGACACAACACAGAAACAAAAACACTCGGGCGAGGCTATTTATGCACAAACATTTTTTATTGTAAATGATCCTTACTTATACTTATTTATTAGTGTTGAATGATTTTAATAAATTCTTAACTATTACACACACGAACTGCGGCACAAAGTCGCCAAACAATTGGAAACCGAACACTGTTCAAAATACTCCTCACGACTCCGGATATTTTTAGGTAATATGTATGTAATATTATATGTAATATAATGCAATTGTTTACGCGTCTCCGCTGCCCGGGGAGAGCGGGAGTGAAGCGTGACCATCCTGGTCCGTGGATGTAAAAGGACTCAGCGATAATTATCTCGTGCAGAGATCACTCGCCAATCTTGATCACGGTGGTATGTGTGCATGGCCCTTTCATGGATGAAAAGCGAACGTAGAACAAGGAAAGGGAATAAAGAGCATTCATTGGATACGTTTTCAGTAAAGCAAACAAAATCGAAATCGTCGAATGCATGTGCGTCGCAGCTAAACAAAGGGACAACGATACGATGTGGAAATGTACTAATTGGTTTTAGCTAGGTTACTGGGAAATGGTGTTTATGGCATCGCTAGTAAGGGTACGTATTGAATTCCTATTTGCATTTGTTTATCATCATCATCATCGGCACTACAACCTGGAACCGGTCTTGGCCTTATTTAGCAAGTCCTGAGGCTTGTTAAATTTTCCATGATGATTTGTTTTTTCCGGGCAAGGTCATTAGTCTTGCGCCAGATTTGCATTTGTTTATACTGTAGGATTTAATTGATGCCAAGAGACGCGGAATGGGTATTTGCTTTGGTTTGCACATTGTGCGAGTCAGAGAATTTTATTGCTGGGAGAAAAAGGTCGCCAGCCAATGCGTATGAAAAGGTATTTGTTGTACACATGCCGCGGCTGGGAAAATAGACGGCGCAATATTTATGGTCCCTGTCATGACGGTTACATTGAATGCAATCCGAATCATTTTGTTTACAGGAATTTGTCTGGTACCGAATTGGTTTAGAATACCAGATAAGCAAACAAAGAAATCTTACGGAAAATTGTATGCTGGGATTTTAAGATTATAGATTTGATCTATATAATGCGTGAAGCATTTACAGGTACTAATGTTGTTGCATTAGCGAACTTAAGGAAGTTGGGTAGTAGTTATGGGGGTTTTTTCAGGTAAGTGGACCGTGGGGTTTGGTGGAAACGTCACAATAGTCCCTCTAGTTGTGACGCTAGAGTCACGGATTGCTTACTCCAACATCAGGTTGAAGAGGAGGCACGTCAGACCGTCCCCTTGCTGGAGTCCATTAAATATGTTTTTTAGTTTGGACAGCAATCCCGCTATTTTTAATTGACTAGTTACGTTGGTTATGGTCAACCTACAAAGTCGTATCAATTTGTTTGGAATGCCGAACTCTCTCATGGCATTATATAGTTCTACCCTGGCTATGCTGTTGTAGGCGGCCTTAAAGTCTATAAATAGATGATATAATGGAATCTTAAATTCCAGACATTTTTCCATCGTCTGCGTAAGGGTGAATATCTGATCAATCGCTGATTTGCCTGGGATGAAGCCACACTGATATAGACCAATGATGACTTTACCGCATGGGGCTATCCGATCTTGTAGGATAGAGGAGAGTATATTATAAGCGGTAGTCTGGAATGTTATACCCCTATAGTTGCTGCACAGTGTGATATCTCCCTTCTTATATATGGGGCAAATTATACCACGACGCCAATCTTCCGGTATCACCTCTTGCCCGCATACGTGCACCACGATCTCATGAACTGCGTGATGTAACGCTGTCCCTCCTTGTTTGATCAGCTCAGCTGGTATGACATCAGCTTCGGGGGCTTTATTTGATTTGAGCTGTGTTATGCCTTTTACTGTTTCCTCAATGCTTGGCGGCGGCAGCATTTGGTCTTGATTTTGCATTGGTGAAGCCTCCAATTCTTCTGTGAGCTGAACATTTAGCTCCAGAATGCCTTCAGAATAGGTGACCAGATTATCCTCTTTATCCTTGCAGTAGCTGCAGCGTGGTGTGTACCACGTCATACTGCGGATTATTCAATAGAACTTCCGCGCCTGGCGCTGACCTCGCTCACTACGTTTCACTCTTTCACAGACTAGATTTTTTTCCCAGGTACTTTGCTTTTGTCTGTGGAGTTTTTTTCAGATGTTCTGAGCTCTTTGTATTTTTCCTCGCGTACCCGCGTCCTATGAGTCTGCTGCATTGCCCGGTATGCAGCATTCTTACGTTCAGTCACCAAACCAGTCGCTCCGATCTCTACGACTACTGCCTAAGATGGAGTTGGCAGTACTAATGACAGTATTCTTAAGGCGTGTCCTTTTCTCTTCCACGCCCGGCATTCTGGGCCCAGGACTTACTCTCCATCCGTCGAGCTCTTTGAGGGCGCGTCCTAGCGCATGACCAAAGGTATTACTGGTGATTTCATTGTGTAAGGCAGCCGTGTTGATTCGAATCTGATCGGTGGATGCAATACGTCTCCGTAAGGCAATCCGCGCTCGGAAAACTGTACTAACAAGATAGTGATCCGAGTCGACGTTGGCACCTCGGTACGTTCATACCGTCATCAGGCTCGAGAAGTGGCGGTGATTTATAAACACGTGGTCAATTTGGTTGCGAGTGGCTCCGTCAGGTAATACTCAGGTGGCTTTGTGGATATCTTTACGCAGAAACCTGGTACTCATAACGACCAAGTTCTTTGATGCTGCCAGTTCGATGACTCGTAATCCATTGTCATTAGTGTTCTCATGCAAACTACTGGAACCTGTGTAGTACCTGAAAACCGGCTCCCGATCTATTCTGGCATTCAAATCACCGAGAACAATTTTCACATCGTATCTTGGGCAGGCATTGGGGGCCCGTTCGACGTTCTCGTAGTATTCTTCTTTTTCGTCGTCAGGGGACTCCTCTGTAGGTCCGTGAACATTTATGAGGCTTATGTTCTTAAACTTACCACGTACGCGAAGAGTGCATAGCCTTTCGTCTATTGCATTAAAGCCGATAATGGCAGGCTTTAGTTTTTGGCTGATTAGAAAGCCTACCCCGAGCCCGTGGTGTTTTGTATGACAGTTGTAATAAATATCATAGTCTTTTCTTTGAATAACACCACTTCCCGTCCATATTATTTCTTGAAACGCTGTTATGTCAGCCTTTTATTCGGACAGGGACACGGCTAGCTGTTGTGCAGCTCGAGCTCTGTATAGTGAGCGGACGCTAGATGAGAAAATTCTCAAATCGTTTCGTTTCCGTTTTCTTCGTCGTGTTACCGGCCATATCCGATATTCGTTATTAGCCTTGCGCCAACCTTTCTCAGGATGCCGCTGCATGCATTGCATCACTACAAAATAGCTATCCAGGGGTGTCACATGAAGACTGCATGTCAACTTGGATTGAAGATGGACAATGATCGTCCTGGCCTTCGCCGAGTTAAAAACAATCAGAGATTTTACCCTGTATGTTTTCACGCAAACTTTACACCAACTGTTTTTATTGTTGTTTCATTTGTTACTATATGCACCCACGACGGCTTTTTTTACCTTTACATACGACACACACCAGAGGAACAACCAACAACTAACTCGAACAACCACCTGCTACTCACTACTCACTATTGGCTACTGACTTCTGCCCAACAACAGGTATTCTCCCCTTTCGCACCCTTTTATCCGATCGCACACTCATCCTTATTTTCCCATTCCCCGTCCACTAAATGTGAATACACTCTTGCGAATTTACTCAACAGTCAGTGAACCCAGGGAGAATGGGAATATTGCAAAGGCGAGCTTGAACTTTTTTGTACAGGAAAGAGGGGAACATTGGCTTGGGTGTAATTCCCGGAATTCAGATCCACAAGTGTATTCCGAGAAAGGGAAATGGAGAAAGATGAAAAGTATACTCTTGTATACTTTTCACCTGACATTGATATTGCTCCCAAGCGAATAGCTTGTACTTTTTATACAGGGGACTATCGGTAGTTTTATTGTTTATTGTTGTTCAGCGAGGGCAGAATAAATTAATATAATACCTTACAGACTGACTTAAAATCTAAAGTAGTAATTAAAAAATAATAAAAAATAAAAAAAAAAGTAAAAAAGGAGAAAAAGGAGAAAAAATTATGTAACAAAAATAGTATCCGGATATACGAGTACTAATAAAGATTACAATCGCTGTTCCAGTCAGTTGATAAAATCCTTTATGTTCATATTTTCATATACGTTTGATAGATCATTATAATTACTAATACTGTCTGGTGCTTGACTATCAGAAGTTTTGTTGTTCTTAAAAAACAATTCGAAGGATATGTGAAGACGTGCTTCCGTTTTCACTGGGAGCGATAAGCGGAGTGCTGGCTGTCTCTCCAAAGAAAATATGAATGGGGATTTGTTTTATGCAGTATATTTTATTATTCCACAATCAAACTACTGGGATTACAAATAAGATCGGCCGGTTTTCAAAAAATGGCTTTAGCTGGTATGAATATTTTATAGTGACAGCGTTGATACAAAAACCTTGTTTTTATATTGCCTTAAGTTTTCTGATAAATCATGTAGCAAATGGTTTCGACGTTTCAAGAATGGTGATTTCAACGCTGAAGACAAGCCTCGCTATGGAGAGCTAAAAAATGTGTAGACAGAGAATTGTTTTGTGTATTTAGGTGGGGGCGGAAGCCTCATTTTGGCGCAAGGCATAATCTTGCCCGGAAAAACAAATTATTAGGGACAATTTAACAAGTCTCGGATAAGGACCAGATACCGGTGGAGAGACTTGCTAAATAAGGCTAAGTCCGGATCCCGGTTGTAGTGCCGATGATGATGATGATGATGGAAGCTCCATTTATTCAGTTTAATAGGTTGTTAAATTAAGTTACCTCAAAACTAGAGTACAGGTAAATGATTGTAGGAGGAATTTCTCGTTGAAAATCCGATTCAAATGGAAGAAGTGCTTGCTGAATCATTGGAAGTGACTCAACAAGTAGTTTCCGTACAATTGAAATCCATGAACAAGATTCAAAAGCAAGTCAATTGGGTCCCATATGAACTGAAACCGAGAGCTATTGAAGTGCGATATATCACTTGTAAGCATTTGCCCATACGAGGGTTGCCTTTTATATTTCGGGATTAGAGAACAAAAACAAATATTGATCATCGAAAATCACTTTATTGTTTTTCAAAATATTCCCCATGAAGATCTATACACTTTTGCATGCGTTTGAACCAATTGTCGAAGCACTTTTGCTACTCTGATCGAGGTATCTCCAACACATGCATTCTGAATGCAGCAACCGCTTCTTCAGGTGTCGAAAAACGTTGACCTCTCAGTTTGTTTTTTACGTACGGGAATAAAAAGAAGTCATTCGGTGCCAAGTCAGGACTATACGGCGGATGACCCATCAAATCGATGTTTTGGGTGCTCAAAAATGCAGTTGTCGCAGCCGATGTGTGAGAGCTCGCATTGTCGTGGTGAAGAGTGTTCCGTCTTCGCCGGTTGGTTTTCCTGATTTCTTGGAAGACAACTGGCAAACAAATGGTTGTGTACCACTCAAAATTGACTGTTCTGCGTTGTTCTAGTGGTACGGTTGCGACATGTCCAGTTTTTCCGAAAAAACAGGCGACCATTTGCTTGGAAGTGCTTCGTGCGCGAACAACTTTTGTTGGATTTGGCTCATCTTGAAACACCCAGACAGTCGACTGCTGTTTACTTTCGGGCTCATACGCGTAAATCCACGATTCATCACCTGTCACGATGTCATAGACGTGTTTCGAAGCACCACGACCGTATTTTTTGAGCATTTCTTTCGACCAATTGACACGAGCCTTTTTTTGGGCGATTGACAAATTGTGTGGGATCCAACGCGAACAAATTTTTTTGACAGTCAAATGTTTATGCAATATTGAATGTATGCTCGTCCCACTAACGCCTAAGGTTGTCTCAATCTCACGATAGGTCACATGACGATCTTCCAATATCAGTTCGCGCACAGCATCAATGGTTTTCGGAACAACAACTGATTTTGGACGACCTTCACGAAATTCATCTTGGAGTGAACTACGACCACGATTGAATTCACCATACCATCGATAAACACTGGTCCTTGATGGAGCTTCATCGCCAAAAATTGAATTAAGTTCATCCATGCACTGTTGCTGAGTTAATCCACGCCGAAAGTTGTAAAAAATAATCCCACGAAAATGTTGACGATTTAATTCCATTTTTGGGCCGAGATGAATCTTTTAAGTTACTGTAAACAACACAAATAGCGCTCGTATGTCAAAACGTTCTGAGTGCGTATAACCTCAAAAATGTCCAACTTTACGACAGAGCCGTCAATTGCCGGATTGCAACACTAGGGTTGCCAAATCCCGAAACATAAGAGGCAACCCTCGTACCAGGCACTCGCATTAGGAAACCGGCGACCTTTGAATTCCTACCTAATTTGTAACTAAGCAAAAAAGATTCCGTTGCACTGCATCCACCTTATAGTCCAGATCTAGTTCCGAATTGTATATAAAATTTTTTTTTTTATAAAAAAAATGTATCTTTAAAAAATTCTTTGAAACCTATATCGCAAATATTTTTGGATTCTTTTAAGGTCTCTCGCTGTGGGCTTGTGGCTTGACTGGTGTGTACGGGTCCGAAGATGCTACGCCTGGACTTTTAGAGACATTGGTATTTTCATCACTTATTTCGGCTGTGGATCCTGTCGCTGTTTTGGCTGTGTTTGAAGAAATACATGTTAACGAAATTTTATACATAGTAGTGTTTGGTGAATCGTTACTAAACGATGCTGTGACGGTAAGTGAATATTTATTTCTACTATCTATAATTGCATGGGTCATGACCGCATTCTGGCTATAGAGACGTATAAGTCACTAAATTTTACTAATGTTCTTCTATCTAGAGATTTCGAATAATGACCACGAAACATGATTAGGTAGAGCATTCCGTGCTGAAGAATAATCTCTGTATATATTTTTAATTAATTTAATTGTCTGAAATTAATTGTTAAAGATAACGTAAAACTGTCTGATTGATGGGTATCGTAGGATTTGTAGAGGTGAAATGGATTCATCAAGTACAATAGATCAACGATCGTGTTAGTAATTGTAGAAAAGGCCTATATAATAATGATGTCATTAAAAGCGTATAAGATACGATAAGATAAGATAAATAAAACTGCCTTTGAATAGAAATGTCATGTTAGCCAAAAAAAGCGTGAACTTTCTCAAGATATTGTCCAGACTGAACGATTTAGTTAAATAGGAGCGGAACAATTTAGTTGCAAGATTGGGACGCTTTCATGCGCACTAAAGCACCTTTATTTATATATTAATATACTTATTTTTTTTTTTTTTAATTTTCTTTCTGTGAATTGTATATCGCCAACTGAAGGCATTGCCACACATCAACTATTGTCTAGATTAGGAGTAGCCAACCCAAATGATCTTGAGGGCCACTTTGAAAAGGCATCATAACTCCGCTGGTCGCTTATAAAGAAATATATTCTCATATTAGATTTAGACCCACTATAGACATTTTTTTGGAGTGAAAAATTGAAACTTCGGCGCAAGGCTAATAACCTTGCCCGTAAAAATAAATTATTATGGAAAATTTAACAAATTATTAGGGACAATTTAACAAGTCTCGGATAAGGACCGGGTACCAGTGGAGAGACTTGCTAAATAAGGCTAAGACCGGATCCCGATTGTAGTGCCGATGATGATTATGATGAAAAATGGAAACATAATGAGTTATTATTATTGTGTTTACTATTCTTTCATGTAACCGTAAAAATGTTGCTGAAGTTACAGGTATATTAAAATAATTATCCTGAGTCACAGCACACAAAAGGAAACCAAAAAGTAAAATTTCACTTGAAACTGAGAGTCTGCTCTGCTGTGCTATAAAAAATCAGTTGTGTGTTCTAAGATGCGCGAGTTAAGGTCACGATTTGACCAGGTATTAAAACGCATTTATTCTCATTTAAACATCATTATAATGTGTACCACTGGCACGAGCTGTCTTGTTCAAACTGACTTACATACTGTTTCTTTGCTCTTTGTTTACACAGAATCGGTGGCCCTGCCCAGTATTTAAACACATTCCCACGATCCATTTTTTTTTTTTTTTTTTTTTTATATTAGACTTCTCTCGGGAGAGGCGAACCTATAGCGCCGAGTGGGCGCCCCGAGATGCCATCAAATAACTGTTGCAGTTCTTTTTGAACAGTTGCAGGTTGTAACGCTCCGGGAACACTCGCGTGGGAATGGAGTTCCACAGCTTCCCCGCTCTGTAACGGAACGAGTTCTGATACAGGGATGTTCGCGCCATCGGGAGATGAACCACAAACGGGTGCGATCCGTCGGATTGTCTTGTGGAGCGCATATAGACCGAATTGCGCGGAACAATGCCAAGAATCTCCGAAGAACAGCACCCGTGATAATATCTGTAAAACAGACAGAGGTCGGCCACGCGCCTTTGATGTGATAGCGACTGTAGTACCCACCTCAGCGCCGAGTCCCCAATCAGGCGGATCGCTCGTCTTTGTACGCTCTCAAATAGGTCGAGGGTATGTTTAGGAGCCGAGCTCCAAACATGAGAGCAATATTCGAGCGCGGGTCTAATTTGAGATTTATATAGGAGAAGAAGTTGGGCCGGAGTAAAGTATTTCTTGGCTCTAAAAAGATAACTCAGTTTTCCTGAGGCTGATCTGGCGATACCCGATACGTGTTTATGCCATGATACATTCCCACAGACCGTGACGCTGAGCAATTTCAAACTTCCCATAGCCTCGAGGGCCCGGCCACTCATCATCAGCTGTGGAACCGATGATCCAGTTTTCTTTGTGAATATTGTATACTGGGTCTTCGTTGCGTTGAAGTCGACAAGATTGGCCTTTCCCCACTGCAGGACTTTATCTAGATCCTGATTCAGAGAGTCAATCTGTCTACATCTCACCTGGTGCGACGTTGATGCACCAATCGGCCGATCACTCGAAAAGGAGGAAACAAGCGTACTATCATCCGCAAAACTGAACATTTTGTTAACCGTTGTCTCCAACAAATCATTTATGTGAAGCAAGAATGCAGATATGATGAATAACCGCACTTTAAGAGGTTCGTCATCGCATAATCGGACTCGCTCTCGAGGCTCTGCCCACGCTCGGCTGGTGACGGCATTTTGTAACATCAGGCGCAACGGTTTCACGAATGTGAACACCGTCCACCAATATTTGCAAACAGCGAAATCTGATATCATTGCGCTAACTGAGATCCAGGTCAATTCGTCAACTGATTCGATATATCTTCGTTGCTCAGGATACGACATACATTCGAGAGTCCTTTTTAAGGGCGGAGTCTGCGTCTTCGCGCGGTCCGATCTAGCTTTCCAGTGGATGGAGACGTTGGAACCCCATAATATGGACATCATATGGTTGAGGGTCGTGCTGAGGAATTCTGTTAAATTTCTTTGTTGTCTTTACCGCTCCCTGAATGACGATCGATCGGCAACATTTTTCGAACATCTTTCATATACTGACGACTGGATACAGATCAACCACCCACTTCTGAAATTGTTGTCCTTGACAATTTTAATGTGCACAATTCCGACTGGATGGTACATTCTAACAGCCAGCCGGAATGATGAGACTGGGAGGCAGGTGGAGATGTTTGCTGTTAGCCACAACTAGACACAACTCGTGGAGGAGCCAACGCGAGTACCGGATGCCCGAGGCGATTATGCGAACACTCTGGATCTGTTTTTGATATCCGAATCGAGTATTTATACCGTAGATGCTCCTGCGCCGCTGGGAAACTCAGATCAGTGCTTGGCGCGCAAGCACTTGCATATCAAGCGAATAATCGGCCTAGGCAGCTTCGCCATGTATGGAAGTATGGGGCTGCTAACTGAGAAGATTTGTGAGATTTCTTCGCATCCTTTCCATGGTCGGAGGTGTGCTTCGGAGACTCCGATGTTAACGCTTGCGCGGAGTCGGTATCAGAAATTATTCTTCTGGGGATGGAGATGTATATTCCACATTCCAACAAACGAAGTTCGTCTGATAAACCTTGGTTTGACAAAAAATGCGAGCTGATTACAGCAGCAAAAAATAGAGCTTTTAAGCAATGGCGCTCCAATCCCACCGATGTTAACAGAATGAATTTTGTTAGAATCAGAAACAAGTGCAATCAGGCGATTGATACCGCGAAGAAGGCTTACAACGATAGAGTGACCAATAAACTCGGTATCAGAGATTATTCTTCTGGGGATGGAGATGTATATTCCACATTCCATCAAACGAAGTTCGTCTGATAAACCTTGGTTTGATAAAAAATGTGAGCTGATTACAGCGGCAAAAAATAGAGCTTTTAAGCAATGGCGGTCCAATCCCACCGATGTTAACAGAATGAATTTTGTTAGAATCAGAAACGCGTGCAACCAGGCGATTGATACCGCGAAGAAGGCTCACAACGACAGGGTGATCGATAAGCTCCTTCGGTGGCCAACTGGTTCACGCTCCTTCTGATCAATGGCAAAAGCTGTCAGCAGTAACTTCGCATCCTCCTCCTTCCCTCCGTTGGTGACAGACAGTGGGATGTTAGTCAGGAATTCAAAGGATAAAGCTAATGTGTTCGCGTATTTATTTTCCGCGAATTCAAACCTCGACCCCGACCTCTTGGAGCCACCTGTGATCGCACCGGTACGGTCTTCAATGCGGGATGTGAGATTTCGTCCGCGCACTATTCAACGCATTCTACGTGAACTGGATTGTAGGAAGGCAACCAGCCCAGGCGGAATACCAGCAATAGTCCTTAAGAAATGTGCTCTAGAACTTTCGCCGGTTCTTGGCAGACTCTTCCGCTTATTTTATCCACGGAGGACCTTTCCTGCCTGCTGGAAAATCGCTCGAGTTCAGCCAATCCCAAAGACGGGAAAAAAGTGTCTCCCACAAAATTACTGTCCGATAGCATTACTGTCTATTTCATCTAAGGTAATGGAAAAAGTCATCAATACAGAGTTGGTTGAGTATTTGGAGTGCAACGGACTTCTGAATGATCGTCAATACGGATTCCGTGGCAGGCGGTCCACAGGAGACCCTTTGACACTTATAACCGATATATGGACATCTGCGATTGAACGGCATGGTGAGTCAAGGGCGGTCGCATTGGATATCTCCAAGGCTTTTGACCGCGTCTGGCACGGGGCATTGCTGAGCAAACTTCGTTCATATGGACTTTCCCAACAGCTTTGCTACTGGACGAGGAGCTTCCTCGAGAATCGATCGATCCGGGTTGTTGTTGACGGCGAGTGTTCGGATCTGTATCCTGTTAATTCGGGGGTTCCCCATGGTTCTATTTTGGCTCCAACCTTGTTCTTGCTTCACATAAATGATTTGTTGGAGACAACGGATAACAAAGT
The DNA here is from genome assembly GCA_963931805.1 of Microdon myrmicae. Taxonomy (NCBI): domain Eukaryota; kingdom Metazoa; phylum Arthropoda; class Insecta; order Diptera; family Syrphidae; genus Microdon; species Microdon myrmicae. Next base: position 188,276,647 of record OZ007497.1, read on the forward strand.
GTTCAGTTTTGCGGATGATAGTACGCTAGTTTCCTCCTTTTCGAGTGATCGGCCGATTGGTGCATCAACGGCGCACCAGCTGAGATGTAGACAGATTGACTCTCTGAATCAGGATCTAGATAAAGTCCTGCAGTGGGGAAAGGCCAATCTCGTCGACTTCAATGCAGCGAAGACACAATATACAACATTCACAAAGAAAACTGGATCATCGGTTCCTCAGCTCATGATGAATGGCCGGGCCCTCAAAGCTGGGGAAAGTTTGAAATTGCTCGGCGTCACGGTCTGTGGGAATGTATCATGGCAAAACACGTGTCGAACATCGCCAGGTCGGCCTCAGGAAAACTGAGCTATCGTTTTAGAGCCAAGAAATATTTATATATCATCTCCCGGGTGAGGCGAACCTATAGCACCGAGTGGGCGCCCCGAGATGCCATCAAATAACTGTTACAGTTCTTTTTGAACAGTTGCAGGTTGTAACGCTCCGGGAACACTCGCGTGGGAAGGGAGTTCCACAGCTTCCCCGCTCTGTAACGGAACGAGTTCTGATACAGGGATGTTTGCGCCGTCGGGAGATGAACCACAAACGGGTGCGATCCGTCGGATTGTCTTGTGGAGCGCATATAGACCGAATTGCGTGGAACAATGCCAAGAATCTCCGAAGAACAGCACCCGTGATAATATCTGTAAAACAAACAGAGGTCGGCCACGCGCCTTCGATGTGATAGCGACTGTAGTCCCGACGTCAGCGCCGAGTCCCCGATCAGGCGGATCGCTCGTCTTTGTACGCTCTCAAGTAGGTCGAGGGTATGTTTAGGAGCCGAGCTCCAAACATGAGAGCAATATTCGAGCGCGGGTCTAATTTGAGATTTATATGGGAGAAGTTGGGCCGGAGTAAAGTATTTCTTACTTATTATATATATACAGGTATTCCCCGACTTACGGCCGAGATAGGTTCCTGGTCAGCGGTCGTAAGTCGATTAAGTCGCAAGTCGAATTTCATATAAAAAAAAATTCCGACTTAGCTAATGTAATGTATTATTTGTACTGAAATATGTATGTAAATCGAATTTTTTATTTTGTTTTTTTTTAATTTTTCTCATATATTTTAGGGATTCCCCGCAACTACATATTTGTCTTCTTTAAGTATGTTCTTTGAAAAAAATTGGAAAAAAAAATGGTCGTAAGCGCGAATAGTCGTAAGTCGGGGACTACCTCTATATATATTTTTTTGATTGAGGGTAGTAAGGGATATCGTCAGGTGTATTCTTGAAGGAGGGGGGTGCCATTCGGTTCTGTGTTAAAGTAAGAATCTTGGAGAATGGTTGGATGTTGCTGTATTTGAAATGATTGGGTGCCAGTTGGGTGTTGTGGTACACGACCTCGTTTAGACCGTTAACCAGTCTGCCTGAGGTGAAGAGGGTCCTGATTTGAAGACAATTTACGGTAGTGAGTTCCCGTATTGGAGGAGGGTGATGGTAGATCTGTTATTATCGTGTTGGAATTGGGATTCTATGAAATTTATCGACAGTTCGAGCATTCGTCTATCCAGTCGTTCGATGCCTGCGGTGTTGTAAAGATCGTTGTTACTATGGTATCTATATGAGTTGGTTTTGCCGTGTAAGGCAGTGATAAACCGAAAACATATTCGTTCAAAAACTCGTAATTTCTCCATTTGGGAGGGTGAGATGTGGTACCATAATGGGCAGGTGTATGTAAGAGTGGGTCTGGTTACCTGTTTGTAGATGAGCTGTTTGACCTTGAGAGAGAGGGCTTTAGGTTTCCACAACACTCGTCTGCGGAGGTTAAGCTGTGTTGAGGCTTTATGAAGAGAATTTTTGATGTGGGTTGAGAACGACCATTCGTTGGAAAGGGTTACTCAGAAATATTTTAGAGTTTTGGAAGGTTTTATGAGGGTGTTATTAACCTTGAGTTTAATTTTGTTGTGGCAACGCTTTGTGTTGTTTGTGCAGTGAGTGTTTTTTCCCTTAAACACTGTTAGCTGAGTTTTGGTTGGGTTGAGGGGAATTTTCCATTTGTTAAAGTATGCTGGGCTCCTCGATACTATAGTGGTTAGTATCCCCACCTGTCACGCGGGAGACCGGGGTTCATTTCCCCGTCGGGGAGCCTCTGGCGCAAGACTAATAACCTTGTCCGGAAAAACAAATTATCATGGAAAATTTAACTAACCTCAGGACTTGCTAAATAAGGCTAAGGCAGGTTCCCGGTTGTAGTGCCGATGATGATGATGAAGTGTGCTGAGATGAACGGGAGGAAGTTGTTAACGCGGTTTCTTGCCGCTTTGACAAATCTACTGCTAGAGTAGATTAAAGTATCGTCAACGTAATTTAGCATTACAATACTAGGTGGAGGTTGGGGAATATCGGATGTGTATAGAAGATATAAAAGTGGTCCGAGGATGGATCCTTGGGGAACTCCCGCGGTTATGTTGAGAGTTTGTGAGAGGGAAGAGTTTATTTTGACCATGCATTTCCTACCAGAAAGATAAGGTGTTAGCAGCTTTGTGATATTGGAATTCAGACCAAATAAACAGTGCAGCTTATAAACAAGTCCAGAGATCCAGACACAATCAAATGCTTTGGAAATATCGAGAGATATGCATACGGTAGGGCATTGGTTTTCCAGACCAGTTGTGACATCGTGTGTAAGTTTTAGTAGAGCATGGCAAGTGGAGTATCGCTCACGAAAGCCAAACTGAGAAATAGGGATGAGAGCGTTATCACTGGCAAACGAGACAAGGTTTTGGTAGATCTTACATTCTAATATTTTGCTTAGTGTGTTTAATAAAGATATCGGACAATAGTTGGAGGTGTTATTGGAACTGCCCGACTTTTTAACAGGGATTACTACCGCAATTTTCCAGTTCTCTGGGAAATGCAAAGCATTTAACATATGGTTAAGAAGGACGAGAATGGGAAGTAGATTTGGGGGGCGAAGTCTTTTAAATAGGAGATGTGGTATTCCATCTAGACCAGTCGATTTTTTGTTGGGTCGTGATTTTATGAACTTGATTAATTCATCTGTGGTTAGAAAAGTGCTGGTGTCTGAAGGATGTGACGCCTTGTTTGTGTCGTTAAATTCCCCAATGAAAGGAGTATAAGATGCGGGTAATTTGTGTGAGATATATTCGTTTACAGTGTTTCGAAAATTAGGGACTGAGAGGGAATCATTTTGTTGATGGATCTTTGAGAAGTAATCAGCGAGGAAATTGGCTATGTCCGTATCGGATTGGATAAGATTGTTGCTGAGTGGGTTGATAAGGTGATCGATTCGCGGTTTAAACTTCCAACCAGTTAGTCGGTTGTTGATTTTTGAAGAGATCACGGTTGGGTTTGATATTGTTAAGTGTAGAGGTATAAGTCTGATCCGCGAACTTTTTTAAATGTTAATTTATTAGGGTGGTCAGGAGTTATATCTGACTTTTAATAAAGATCAGAATCTTATATGAAGTTTTCGGCGGAGTTGTTTTTTGAGACGCAGCAATTTAGTTAGGATGCTGGCTAAAGGTTTTCCTAAATGATTATGAGGGATGGTGGTGGGTGTATTGCTGGTGAGGGCATCCTTGAGGGGCTGCTCGATCGATATCAGCAGGAATTAGGTTAGAAGATTCGAAGATTTGCAAGTTAGAAAAACTTTCGGCGACGTCTCTATTGACCTTTTTCCACTTAGTCTTGGAGAAGTTCGGGACAGGACTGTGTTAGTAGAGCAGTTCGAAAGAGGGGACTTTGATCGTGGTGTGAACGGAACCATGATCAGAGGGAAAGAGGAAGGATACTGTGGGGGGGGGGGGGGGGTCGTTGGGTAGACATCAGCTGACTTGAGAAAGAAGTCAATTGTTGACTGCGTCGAGTTGGTGACACTAGTTAGCTGCATCGGACTGTCGATGTACGTATATGGGTGAGATGAAATTACTCAAACCTTGATAGCAGTCTATTTTTAGATGGCAGTTGACGGGAGCAGTGTTATATTTAAAGTTACTACGCGGGAGATTCAAAAAGTCACTGACGTATCAAACTACTCTCGTATAATTTAATTATTCTGCGAACTCATAACATTAAACTTATAAATAAAACAGGCAATGTCTGTCATATATACGCAAGAATATTATTTGAAAATCAAAGTTAATTTTTTCTCAGAATTTCGACAGCTAATTTTTGAACGTATGGATGCACAAATAATGTATTTTTTTTAATACATTCGTTTTCACTACTTGGCCAATAAATAAAATAAAATGTTTTGTGAAAGTGTGATGAATCTCGGAAGAATGTTCAAGGCGGGTCGTGGGTTGGCGGCTCCCGGGCTAGATCAATCAGTCGAAATTAATGTGGAGTCGGTACTGTACTTCATAACTGGAAGTCATATTGCAAATTGCAACTGTGGGGAACAGATATATTTTATTTTTAAAAAAATCAAATTCTTACTTTGTAATTATAATAAACATTCTTTGGTTTTCGTTCACAGGTAGTTGTATACCACATAACAGAATTATATAACGAGAGAGGCATCGAGTACATGAATTATTCGGATGTAATATATGGCGTTTTATTCTTCTTTCTCGTCGCTATTGGAGGAACATTTATTGGTGAGAAGCTTCCTTGACACATCCAAATATTACATTTTAATCGTCAATAGGCATCATCTGGGGATTCCTTACCGGTCTGGTGACCAGATTCACAGATCACGTTCGGGTTATAGAGCCAATATTCATATTTGTCATGGCTTACTTGGCATATTTGAATGCGGAGATATTTCACTTGAGCGGCATTTTGGCGTAAGTCATTCCACATAAATTTATTTCGATAAAATAATTTATCAACATTATTAGAATTACATTTTGCGGCATAACTATGAAGAATTATGTTGAATCAAATATATCGCACAAATCTCATACAACTGTTAAGTATGCGTTAAAAATGTTGTCCAGCTCTTCAGAGACGATCATATTCATGTTCCTTGGCGTCAATCTAATAAACAGCCATCACCACTGGAACACTTGGTACGTCGTCTTGACGATTGTATTTTGTTCTGTATATCGAGTGATTGGTAAGTATTTTTGTTATAATCGTATGTGAATTTATTAACCGTATTTACCATTTTAAAATTTCAGGTGTTGTTATTCTCACGGCAATGGCGAACAGATTTCGTTTACATAAACTTTCATATGTTGATCAATTTGTTATGTCGTATGGAGGGCTACGAGGAGCTGTGGCCTTTGCACTGGCATTGCTTATGAATCAAGATCATGTGGAAGCCAAATATATGTTTGTGACAACGACAATAGCTGTAATTTATTTCACAGTATTTATACAAGGTATCACAATTAAACCGCTGGTAAAGCTTTTAAATGTGAAACGTGCTTCCAAAAAGAAACCAACCATGAATGAGAGAATTCATGAGAGGGTATGTACATTCGTTCACTTAATTACTTTTTGATGTTTATATTTATTATATATATATATATATATATATATTTATTTATTATATATATATATATATATATATTTATTATATATATATATTTATTATATATATATTTATTATATATATATATTTATTATATATATATATTTATTATATATATATATTTATTATATATATATATTTATTATATATATATTTATTATATATATATATTTATTATATATATATATATATATATATATATATATATATATATATATTTATTATATATATATATATATATATATATATATATATATATATATATATATATATATATTTATCATAAACTGAGGCTAGCTCATATAGAGAAATTAACTATCCACTATTTGAGCATTTTTACAAAATTGCTTTTTAATTTTTATAGAGTACGAGTGGTCATAATAATACAAAACAAAAGTTGGGTTGGATCACTCACAAACATGTTGGTTGTTTAGTTGCTAAGATGAGCATTCTATAAATGATGATGAAATTAGTGTTACGACTAACTTCTTACCTGTAATTTTATTGTCCGTTCAGTTTACCATTTCTTGAAATATGGATGTTGTCACTTCCTGCATATACGCCCCCCCTCTGTATTGTGTTTTATTTTAGGATTATTTTGTATGTAACCTGTTGACTTTACGACCGGTTTCGGAATCTGGTCCACTTTCTTGATGTGGACTGTATTATTCAGGAGCTGAAGATGTCCTATCTGGTGGATTAAGAAGAAAAAAAAAATAATGAAACGCTAACTATGCGGACAGTTTCCCGTCTAGTTACTTTAGTATTTATTATTATTATTATTATTTATTGACCTGTAGGAACCCGGAATTTCATAACCTCAGCGACTCGACTCCGCCATCGTTCCCTGTCCCGTGCACTCTTCTTCCACGCTTGACCATCTGTTCCGATCTCCTCAAGGTCAAACCTAACATTGTCCTCCCATCTCCGTCGCGGCCGTCCTACCGGTCTCTTTCCCGTTGGTCTACAGTCAAGAATTCTACGCAAGATCCTATCGTTCCCCATTCGCACTAAATGTCCGGCCTTGATTACTCTCACTATTGTAGGTTTGTGGTATAGCTCTTCCAATTCGTGGTTGTGGAGTTTCCTCCATTGTCCTGTCTCCCATATTTACCTCCAAAAATACCCCTTAAAACTTTATTCTCGAATACGCGGAATTTGTTTTCTTCCCGTTTTGTGAGAGCCCATGTTTCGCATCCGTATAGAGCAATTGGGATGATTATGGTTCCATAGACACGGGGCTTTATGTTACCTGATAGCAGTTTGGATTTCAGCAGTTTACTGACTGCATGCCAACTAACGTTGCCGGAGTGTAGTCTGTAGTAACTCGCCCATTGTTTTCGTTCATGCAAATTTGAATGAGGGCAGCATCTTTTTTTGGGATTCCCAGCTCAACTACAATATGGTAGAGTCTTTTGCCTTAGAACTGAGTCATAGGGGTTTAAAAGTCAACGAACAGTTGGTGAACCGTATCTCCGTATTCCCACTTCTTTTCCAGCAGTTGCGTTATTGTGAACGTTTGATCGCTTGTTGACCGGTTCCTACGGAATCCGCATTGCTAGTCTCCCAGTATTTCTTCTGCGTACGGTGTGATTCTCGCCAGTATGACATTTGTGAATATTTTGTATGTGGTTGGGAGCAATGATATTCCTCTATAGTTTTCGCAGTCAGATCTGTCGCCTTTTTCGAAAATGGGGACGACTAATTGAGGTTTTCCATTCTTCCGGAGTGACTTCCTTATCCCATATTGTTTTGATGAGCTGGTGGATCTTTCGAGCGGTTGCCTCTCCTCCGTGCTTCACAAGCTTTGTCGGTATGCAGTCGACTCCGGGAGCTTTGTTGTTTTTCAATCGATTTATTGCGTCTACAACTTCGTTGAAATAGGGCGCTGGGATCTGCGGCTCGGCTGTGTGTATGTCTGGTGCGTTTATTTGTGGTTGATGTGTGCGTACATTGAGCAGGTTTTCAAAGTACTGCTTCCATCTTGCCATGATATTGTTAGTTTCTGTCACCAATTCGAGACGGGGGCGTTGACTGGTTGCTCCCCTTATCGGCTCTCGTTCCTTTTTCGACAATTCAAGTTATTGTTGCTCTTGTTTTCGAAGTTTTACGTCGAATCAATTATTTTTTTTTTTGCCGTTGACGTTTTATTTTATTATTCGAAGCCAACGCCGGTTTTTATTATTTTCTCTGCCAAGTAGAATTTGCATAAAGTAGTTTATGCAAATTAACTACTTGGCGAGTTGTTCTCCGTTTAAAGGTAAAGAGGGGAAACTAACGAAAGGGGATTAGTGGATGTTGGGGGGACCTGGACTCAAGGCCGGTCCGTAACAGGACCATCAACCATACATCCGAAACATAGTCGAAGATTTCTCCCGACTATACCGCGGAATGTATAGTCTGACGGGGTGGTATCTCACCTTGGGACCGACTACCACTTAAACCAACCATTGCTCGACCCGGTCCATCAGCTAAGCTCCGAAATATGGCCAGGGATTTCTCTCGACCATTTTACGGAGCCTATAGCTTGATGGGGTGGTGTTTTACCGGGCGGCAGGGCGTTTGTACCCCACCTACCACTCGGCCTTTAGTCGCCTCTTACGACAAGTCGGCCTAGCTGTAAGTATATTCTAACGCTCTACTCACAGGACGGCTATATAATCTTCTCCAGGGTTTTCCCCATTGTACGAGGGTTGCCCCTTATGTTTCGGGATTTGGCAACCCTAGTGTTGCAATCCGGCAATTGACAGCTCTGTCGTAAAGTTGGACATTTTTGAGGTTATATGCACTCAGAACGTTTTGACATACGAGCGCTATTTGTGTTGTTTACAGTAACTTAAAAGATTCATCTCGGCCCAAAATTGGAATTAAATCGTCGACATTTTCGTGCGATTATTTTTTACAACTTTCGGCGTGGATTAACTCAGCAACAGTGCATGGATGAACTTAATTCAATTTTTGGCGATGAAGCTCCATCAAGGACCAGTGTTTATCGATGGCATGGTGAATTCAATCGTGGTCGTAGTTCACTCCAAGATGAATTTCGTGAAGGTCGTCCAAAATCAGTTGTTGTTCCGAAAACCATTGATGCTGTGCGCGAACTGATATTGGAAGATCGTCAGATTGAGACAACCTTAGGCGTTAGTGGGACGAGCATACATTCAATATTGCATAAACATTTGACTGTCAAAAAAATTTGTTCGCGTTGGATCCCACACAATTTGTCAATCGTCCAAAAAAAGGCTCGTGTCAATTGGTCGAAAGAAATGCTCAAAAAATACGGTCGTGGTGCTTCGAAACACGTCTATGACATCGTGACAGGTGATGAATCGTGGATTTACGCGTATGAGCCCGAAAGTAAACAGCAGTCGGCTGTCTGGGTGTTTCAAGATGAGCCAAATCCAACAAAAGTTGTTCGCGCACGAAGCACTTCCAAGCAAATGGTCGCCTGTTTTTTCGGAAAAACTGGACATGTCGCAACCGTACCACTAGAACAACGCAGAACAGTCAATTTTGAGTGGTACACAACCATTTGTTTGCCAGTTGTCTTCCAAGAAATCAGGAAAACCAACCGGCGAAGACGGAACACTCTTCACCACGACAATGCGAGCTCTCACACATCGGCTGCGACAACTGCATTTTTGAGCACCCAAAACATCGATTTGATGGGTCATCCGCCGTATAGTCCTGACTTGGCACCGAATGACTTCTTTTTATTCCCGTACGTAAAAAACAAACTGAAAGGTCAACGTTTTTCGACACCTGAAGAAGCGGTTGCTGCATTCAGAATGCATGTGTTGGAGATACCTCAATCAGAGTGGCAAACGTGCTTCGACAATTGGTTCAAACGCATGCAAAAGTGTATAGATCTTCATGGGGAATATTTTGAAAAAAAATAAAGTGATTTTCGATGATCAATATTTGTTTTTGTTCTCTAATCCCGAAATATAAAAGGCAACCCTCGTATCCAGTACATGAGACGATTGGGTGATCGGGGACAATTCGGAAAAACGGCCGGCTTCAATCTCGCATAAATTAAATTTCCAATAAGGAAAATCGGGTTTCAAATTGTTCGTTAATGTAATGTACCATATTGTGCGCTGGGTAGACCGATTTGTAGACCATAAGATGTTTTACGAACACGAAACACGTTCCCCATAGAGCGTCGATTTTCTTAATAAAGCTGAACTATTTGTAGAAGCTGTTCCGAGCTAAGTCTCATTAAACAACATTGAACAAAATAATCACGATAGGTTGACAGTTTGATTCGTCATAAAATTCCTACGGGAAAAGTATCTCCAAATGAATCACTCGATATGTCTAGGTAATTTGCAATATGATCTTCGAAATAAAATAATTATGGTTAATAATCATATAACTTATTCGAAAACAAGGGTACGCAGAGAGATCGGTTTATAATCGACCGTTTGAGTTTAAGTCGAAGAACATAAGCCAGTTGCTTGTGAAGAAAGTTCGAACATATAAGGTCAACAAATTGTTTTCTTTTGTTGCAATATAATATTTGCGCATAGGTGTCTATATATCCTCTTTTTAAGTCTCCAATTTAATTTTCAAAAACTAAGTAAATGCATGCTTTTGAATTCTCATTGCAGTTCATAGATCATTTAATGGCTGGTGTAGAGGACATTGTTGGTAAAACCGGTAATTACAATGTTAGGGACAAATTTAAGCGATTCGATAATCGTTTCATACGGCCCCTCTTAATAAGAGATCTGAAGGTAAGACCAGTTAATAAGCTCCATAAAACTGGGCACATATTGATGTACAATAGAATTACCTGCATTTCATAAATATATGAAAACTTTAATTGATGGTAAAATTGCTAATTTTTAAATTTCCTTAATAAAATTATAATTTCTTAATTTAACAAATCAATATAAAAAAAAACCCCATATATTCAAAAATCACATATATTTGAAAGATGTGCCTAGTTTCGTGTTTGTATACAAAAACATATTCTCCAAATAGAAATAATTGTATTAATCGTATGAAAATTTGATATGAAGGCGGAGGTAATTAATATCGAAACCATTGATAATATACCGTTGCAATATCTTGAAAACACTATTGAAAGTTCTCGCAACACTGCAATTTTTAAACAATATTCGAAACCACCTGAACAATTGGGGAGAAGAATAGGAAAGCCCGACGACGCAGAAAGCTTATAAAGTTGAAAAATCAAGATATTACATCTGTAAATAATATTGATGTTAAAGTTACATGCTCTTTGTTTTATATGTTTTTGTTTAGATTTTGAGTTTATTTGTATATATAATATGTAAATTAAATATTATTAATTTATTTTTATTGTAGGGTGCCGAACCAAAAATTATTGAAACATATTCGAAGCTAACAATGCGGGATGCAATGGAAGTAATGCGGCGAAACCCATCAACAATTGGGCAAATTTCTGGAACTGAATCAATGAGTGCACTCTTCAGAAATTACACTAGTAATTGCCTAGGTGGAAGGTGGGCGCCGCAATCATTGTTTCCGACTTGGTAAACGAATTTTCCACTCCAAATTCTAAAAGATATTATTGATGCATGGACTTGTATCAGAATCTAACACTAATAAGTTTCTGTAGTTTACTAATAGAATTATACTGTAAGAAAACTAACAAGGTAGAAACAACATGCTAATAATGTTGATAATGACAAAATTTTAGTGGGAATTTTCCTTAACATTGGATTCAAGAAACAAATTCGAAGCTGGCGAATTCTTTATCTCTCTCACTGCGCCCCGCTCTCTATCTCTCTCTCTGTCCACGTCTACCTCTTTCTCTCTCTCTCTCTTCACGTCTACCCCCCTCTCTCTCTCCCTCTCTCTCTCTCCCTCTCTCTCTCTCTTCACCTCTGCCTCTAGCTCTACCTCTACCTCTCTCTATTATTATTTATCTTTACTTATAGAGATTTGAGGTATTGTTTAGTGCAGGTATCACTGCTTCCTAACCCAACAAAAGAGTTGTCCAAAAGCCCAAAATGAAATTTCATATTGTTAGTATCCGTCCTCACCTAACATTTTTTTTGTGTGAAAAAGTTGAGTGACGATAGCTTTTCAGGTAATGTGTTTCAACCAATTCTTAATAGACGAATGCCTATTTCATATAAATAGTGGGATGTGTCGTTTGACTCTCTTGCCAGCGATGGTTAGTCCGTGGTTTATCACTACACACTAGCGACTTTACATATCTCTCCAGGAAATAATTAAGAATTGGGATATTACAAATCATAAGTGCCAATGGTTAAGTCCATTCCACGAAATTATGTACGTTTCTTGCAATGAATTGGTTGTGTTCGTGGTAAGTGGCATGTTGCATCCTCCTATTGAAGCCAGGACTCTTCCAAATTAATTCCAATCAATTGGGGACTAAAAAAAAAAGCCGATTATAGCGCTCTGCATTAACCGTAACTTACTGCTTTTGTTTTGTTTGTTTTATATCCACATTTATTTAACAATTCAATTACATATTGTAGCGAGCTTAGGTTTCGCTGGATTAATTATTTTTAATAAATAAGATCCGTTAAATTGATTTTGAATTAATGTAACACTTTATTAGTCCGTTAATAACAACCGTTACTTTTACCGTACACTTTACGATTTATTGACTTATCGTTTCCGTACTTATCGCGTCTTTGACTGGTTACTTCTTACTTACTCTCTATCCTCTGCTATCCAGATTCCGGTCCTGAAGTTCCTTCCTCAACTCAGGAACACGAAGATCCTCCAAATGTCGATCTGACATCGTCACAACAAACTTTCACAGACTCATTTACTTCACCAATAATTAATCCCACGTCTGACACTAATTGTAGCGAGCTTAGGGTTCGCTGGATTAATTATTTTAATAAATAAGAGCCGTTAAATCGATTTTTCTTTGTAAACACTTTATTAGTCTGTTAATAACAACCGTTCCTCGATATTTCGCTAATAATTCGGTGACACTTCTTTCTCTCGAGACTTATCGCTTCTCTACTCCGCTTCTTTACTTATCGTTTCCTTACTGCTTACTTTCCTCCCTGATCTGCGTGCGACGTATTTATAGCGTTTCCTCATTCTGATTCAGCGTTTCGTTTCCGTCCGTTCCATAGCCTCGAATTTTTTACTGCCCATCGTCTCCAGTTTTCCAGTACTTTCTAGTATATTCTAGTACTTTGTGTTGGACTTTATAGAATATTCTAGTACTGATTGTCATACGCGTCGCAATATTTTACTTAAGACTAAATGTTAACTTCTAATTTACAAATATCATTCTTACATTAACTTACTGGCTCTTCGCAAGCACTCTAATTATATACATTATCATTTTTCTTATGCCTTTCGGCGTACAATAACTGTTTTCATAACATGTCACAATAATTGATATGTTTTCTTTTTAAAATGTATTCTATTTCTTCTATATCATGTATTATTTATAACCGCCGTAACATACTGTCTTCACTGTGTTTTGCCGTGCCTTTCGTGGACTGTATTATTTTGTTTAAGAAACTACCTTTTTTTTAAATTACACTTCTTTCGGGAGAGGCGAATCTATATCGCCGAGTCGGCGTCCCGAGATGTCAGCAAATAACTGTTACAGTTCTTTTTGAACAGTTGCAGGTTGTAACGCTCCGGAAACACTCGTGAGGGGGAATTCCACAGCTTTCCCGTTCTGTAACGGAACGAGTTCTGATGCAGGGATGTTCGCTCCGTCGGGATATAAACCTCAAATTGGTGCGATCTGTCGGATTGTCTTGTCGAGCGCATACAAACCGAATTGCGCGGAACAATACCACGAATCTCCAAAGAACAGTACCCGTGATAATATCTGTAAAACAGACAGAGGTCAACTACGCCCCTTCGATGTGATAGCGACTGTAGTCCCGATGTCAGCACCGTGTCCCCGATCAGGTGGATCGCTCGTCTCTGCATGCTCTCAAGTAGGTCAAGGGTATGTTTAGGCGCCGAGCTCCAAACATGAGAGCAATATTCGAGCGCGGGTCTAATTTGGGATTTATACAGAAGAAAAAGTTGGCCCAGAGTAAAATATTTCTTGACTCTAAAACTATAACTCAGTTTTCCAGCGGCAGGCCTGGCGATGTTCGACACGTGTTTACGCCACGACACATTCCCACAGACCGTGACCCCTAGCAATTTCAAGCTTTCACCAGATTCGAGGGTCTGGCCATTCAACATCAGCAGTGGAACCGATGATCCACTTTTTTTGTATGTGTTGTATATTGTGTCTTCGCTGCATTAAAGTCGACGAGATTGGCTTTTCTCCACTGCAGGACCGTATCCAGATACCGACCCAGAGATTCGATCTGGCTACATCTGAGCCGGTGCGACTTTGATGCACTAAGCGACCGATCCCTCGAAAAAGAGGAAACATACGTACTATCATCCGCAAAACTAAACACTCTGTTATCCGTTGTCACCAACAAATCATTAATGTGAAGCAAAAACAAGTTTGGAGCCAAAATGGAAATTAACAAAATACATATCCGAAGACTCGCCGTCTACAACAACCCAGATCGATCGATTCTCGAGGAAGCTCTCCATCCGGTCGCAAAGCTGCTGGGAAAGTCCGTGCCAGACGCGTTCAACAGCCTTGGAGATATCCCATGCGACCGCTCTTACTTCACCATGCCCCTTATCGTGGATATCCATATATCGGTTATAAGGGTCAAAAGGTCTCCCGTGGAGCCTCTGCCACGGAATCCGTATTGACGATCATTCAGAAGTCCGTTGCACTCCAATTAACGTTGCACTTAATTAACTCAGCAGCGATGACTTCCATCACCTTAGAAAAACATAGACAGCACTGCTATCGGCCAGCTATTTTGTGGAAGGCACTTTTTCTCCCTCTTTGGGATTGGTTGAACTCGAGTGATTTTCCAGCAGACGGGAAAGATTCCTCGTTCATAACATAAACGAAAGAGTCTGTCAAGAACCGGCGATAGTTCTGGAGCACAGTTCTTAGGGACTATTGCTGGTTTCCGTCGGGCTGACTGCCCTCTGACAGTCCACTCCACGTAAAATACGTTGAATAGTACGCGGGCAGAACTTCACATCCCGCATCGAAGACCGTACCCGCGTGATCACAGGTGGTTCCAAAAGACCGGCATCAAGGTGTGAAAGAAGTGTGAATTCGCGTAAAATAAATTCGCGAACACATTAGCTTTATTTTTTGAATTTGTGACTAACGTCCTGCTGCTCGTCACCAGCGGAGGAAAAGAGGAGGAGGCGAAGTTACTGCTGATAGCCCTTGCCATTGATGAGAAGGGATGCGAACCAGTTCGGCATTAAAGGAGTTTTTATTAGTCACTCTATCTACAGTCACTCTATCGTTGTAAGCCTTCTTCGCGGTATCAATCGCCTGACACCATACATGGCGAGGTTGCTTAGGTCGGTTATTCGCTTGAAATGCCATTGGTTGCGCGACAGATAGTGGTCTGAGTTTCCCAGTGGCGCAGCAATCTCCAAGCCATAAAAGCTCGCCTCGGATGTCAACAACAGATCCAGGGTGTTCTCATAATCAGTGTTTATTGGTCACTCTATCGTTGTAAGCCTTCTTCGCGGTATCAGTCGCCTGGTTGCACGTCTTTCTGATTCTAACAAAATTCGTTCTGTTAACATCGATTAGATTGGAGCGCCATTGTTTAAAAACTATATTTTTTGCTGCAGTAATTTGCTCGCAGTTTTTATCAAACCAAGGTTTATCAGATGAATTCCTTTTGATAGAATGCGAAATGTAAATCTCCACCTCAAGAGGAATAATATCCGCGACCGACTCCGCGCATGCGTTAACATCGAAGTCTCCAAAGCACATCTCCTACCACGGAAATGACGGGAAAAAATCTTGCAAATCGTCCCAGTTAGCAGCCCCATACCTCCATACATGGTGAAGCTTCTTAAATCGCGTTTGAAAGGTAAGTGGTTGTGCGACCAATACCAAGCAGTGATCTGAGTTTCCCAGTGGCTCGGCAACTTCCGCGGTATAAAAGCTGGGCTCGGATGTCGAAAATAGATCCAGGTTGGTCGCGTAATCACCTCGGGTATACGGCACTCGCGTAGGTTCCTCCACGAGTTGAGTCAAGTTGCGGCTAACAGCGAACTTCTCCGCTACCCTCCCAGCCTCGCCGATTCTATTAAAATGCACTAACCAGCAGGAATTGTATACATTAAAATCGCCAAGGACGACTATTTCAAAAGCCGGGTGGTTGATCTGTAGCCAGTCGACGCTACGTGAAAGATATTCGAAAAATGTCGCTGGTCTATCGTCATTCGGGGAGCGGTAAAGACAAGAAAGAAATTCAGCAGAATTCCCCAGAACGACCGTAAACCACATGTTGTCCAAGTTATTGGGTTCTAACGCCTCCATTTTTTGTCAGCCCAAATCCGACCGCATGAAGACGCAGATTCCACCCTTAAAACGGAATCTCGAATGCAAGTCGTATCCTGATCAACGAAGATATGTCGAACCAGTTGAGGAATCGACCTGGGGCTCAGTTAGGGCAAGGATATCAGGTTTCGCTGTTTGCAAATATTGATGGACGGCTTTTACATTCGTATTGGTGAAACCGATGCCACTGATGTTACAAAATTCGGTTATCAGTCGAACGTCGACAGAGTTTCGGGATCGAACCCGATTACGCGACGACGAATTTCTTAAATTTCGGTAATTTATCAAATTGTTTGCATGATGTTCCCGATGACATGGTCCGCCCCGGAGATCCGAAGGGAAACTAGTTTGCCTCCGGAATTCTTTATCTCAGAAGGCACCACCACGACTTATCTCCCTGTTAGCCCGGGCCATCACCATACATAAGAAATATAGTTGAACATTTCTACCGTGGTTATCGCGCAGTGTACAGCGAGATGGGGTGGTATCCCACCTTGGGACCGACTTACCACCTAAACCTTTTCTCGATTAAATCGTTTCTTATATTTACAATTATTTGTACATATCCTATCTTCATTCGTTGTTCTTCTATGTCGTATTGATTTTATTTTTCTTTTATACCTTGTGTTGTGTTTAGACAATTGATCTTTTATAATTTATCCTCCTTGTGTTGTGTAGATTACTTGTTTCTCCTTTGCAATGAAAATTTTGATCGGCAATCCACTTCATGTAATGGAATCCACGGCACCAGCCTAGTCTGCTTCTTCCTTCCGCTTTGATATTGTTTCCTTGTGTTGTGGAGAAGTTAACAAACGGTGAATCTCGTTTTCCGCAGCTTTCCCGTCTTAAACGATCTTCGTTTCTTTCTTTATCCTTTTTTTTTTTCTCTTGTGCCCAGTAATAAATTTCCCGCTCGGTCTTCTCTCGTATCTTTGTTATATTTTGTTCTTTTCTTTGTTCGATGATCAACGTTATTTCCATTTTTCTGCACCGTCATTATCTTTTGTGCCGTAAACAGTGGCAGTTATTTCGTTTTCCTTCTCCACCGTAATCGATCTATTATTTTGTCTCTACCGTACTTTTCGTGTTATTACAGATCAAGATCAGTACCTTTGCATTGTTCTCATGTTCTGCCCCCAGTGTTCCTTGTGTCACAACAAAACATACTAGATCTTGAGTTCAATGGCTGTGGCACAAGCTAACATGTAGAGTGTAGAGTGTGGAGATTTGTTTCAGAAAGCATTACAATGAATACTCTCGTCACCACTAGTCACGTGAAAACCGCCGACGAGACAGCACGCGCGCTTCTGCCTCGTGATCCCTATCATCGGGTCAATTGTGCAATCCATTTTGGGATTCTTAGATACACATAAGATACCCAATGGCACTATCGGTTCGGGCGCGAAGTTTTACTGCGAGATCCTAAACAAACAAACGGATTTTCACACACGCGTCTTAGTGCTGTGAAAAGTGCGAGAATATACACACGAGTGATGTGCAGTGCGGGAAAACTCTCTACCCTTTCCATCCCTTGTGTCTGTTTTCCTTTTTATCGCACCTCTGTTTGCGTCCCTCTGGCATCGATACTCTCGATTGATTTAATAATCTTTGGAGAGTTTTTTGTGTCTGAGTGGCATAATGTTCATCACGGAAGGGATGTGACCTGGATTTCGGCACGGATCTAGTGGGGCACCTACTACAAGGGCATAACATCTGTAGTGGTTGCTTTCGCTTATCTATTGCTGGCCCCGAGGCGGTATCAGTTTTCTGTGTGGGGCCATTTCAATGGGGCGGGGATTTTGCGTTGATTTGTGTAACATTCGCGGCTTGAGATGCAATTTCTCTTCTGTGTCTGCCCATGTTTCTAGCCAGAATCCAGCTATCCTTGCACTTAGCGAAACCCAGGTAATTACTAATACAGATATTACCGATTTTAATCTACTTGGATATAACTTAGTGCCACTGTTCTTTCCACATCGTGGTATAGCCACATACATACGAAATGATATTGCTTATCAGCTTCTGTCACAATATGGGCTCTGTTCCAACCCAGAATTTAATTTCTCTTGGCTAAAGCTACACGTTCGTAAGCATATCATACGTTATTGCTTTCTTTACAGAAGCCCAAACTTGGATAGAAATGTATCCTTTAACGAATTTGATGCTCTGTCTGATTCTATCGATAGGATCTTGACCCTATATCCGCACACTGAAATCGTTATTGCGGGTGATTTTAATGTGCATAACTCTCAGTGGCTTCGTCACTCCGGAACAACAACACCCGAAGGTCAATATGTCCAGCTTTTTGCTGATTCAAATAGCTTAACTCAACTTGTCAATGAGTCAACACGGGTACCAGATATATATGGTCATTTCGCCAACACACTGGGCCTGTTTCTCACCTCCCACCCACAATTGAATTTCTTCGCCCTTGGGCACTTCAGACCACTGTGTCGTGTCAGCTAAATTTCCTCTAACCTACAGTGACGTTAATGAGAAAGCTCCCAAAAGAACAGTATGGTTCTACGAGAAAGCCAACTGGGAAGGTCGGAAAGACTTTTTTGAGAGGTAAAATTGGTCGTTATTTTTCCTCAATAACGACGTTGACTCTATAGCGGACACAATGAGAGACACGATTCTACTTGGCATGCGAACCTTTATTCCACACAAAGTAAAGAGTATCAAACCCAAGAGAAATATGTGGTTCGATCCTGGGTGCAAAGAAGCCATTAACTCCAAAGAGTTTAGCTTTCGGTTGTATAAATCAAACAATACTGAGGAAATCCGGAAAAGATTTAAGAGAGCTAGGAATGACTGCAATGCGTATATTCAACGCACCAAGTTTTGCATGACCAGAGAGTGAGACAAAAAATACTACACTCTCCCACAGGTAGTAGAAACTTCTGGGGATTCGTGAAAAACATTCAAAACTCTGTCTCTTCATCCATTCCATCGCTTATAGTCGATGACAAACCAGTCACCACTGCAATAGAGAAGGCGAATGTTCTTGCTGCACATTTTGCAGCCAACTCAACACTGCCTGATACCACATCAGTTCCACCTCAAGTTGAGCATAAGCAGCACACTATGAGCCAGATTCGCTTCCGAACGCGTACTGTTGCCCGGGCACTTAAAGAGCTAAACGCACGCAAATCCGCTGGTCCGGATTTCTCTAATCCTCTTGAAGAGATGTTCCTTTTCACTCGCCAAACCACTGCGGAAACTCTTCCATTTGTCTTATTCTACTGGTCGTTTCCCAAATAGATGGAAGTCAGCGAACAATTAGCCAATTCCCAGAAAGGGTGACATATTATCCCTTTCTTCTTATCGACCCATAGCACTAACTTCTATTCTCTCCAAGGTAATGGAATCTCTTATCAACCGTCAACTTTCGAAATATCTGGAATCAAATGACCTCCTCAATGGCCGCCAATATGGCTTTCGTAGCAACAGATCCACAGGAGATCTAATGGCGTATCGAAAAGTGGAACCATTCCATCCACTACCTCAGATAAAGCAAAGTAGTCGCATTGGATATTTTAAAAGCCTTCGACAGGGTTTGGCATCCAGCCCTTTTGTCAAAATTGCATTTATATGGAGTGGACAATTCCCTGATCCAATGGATAAGAGACTATCTTTCTGGCCGTTTAATCCAACTGGTTCTTGATGGTGTCAAATCTGTCTCCCATTAAATTAATCCAGGCGTTCCCCAGGCTTCAGTACTCTCACCCACTCTCTTCCTCATCTTTATAAATGATCTCTTGTCAATTACTCACAACCCAATTCACACGTTTGCTGATGATAGCACGTTGAGTTGCTCATACTCATACGAACACTCCCGTCCAAACTCCTTGAACGGCACTACCAACCAGCAACTTATGCTTGATACATTGAATTCAGACCTCAACAAGATATATCAGTGGGGATTATCTAACTGAGTAGAATTCAATGCCCTAAAAACTCAGTGTCTTGTCGTCAAAGGTGAACCCCAAAAATAAATATGCTGTCTATGAACGGCACTTGCATCGACGAAGCCAAGGAATTATCAATCCTCGGCACTCGAATTAATTCGACTCTTAACTGGAATGACCACATATTTGAAGCTTCGAAAAGTGCAGTCAAGTGTATGGGATTCCTTAAGAGATGCAAAACATACTTCACTCCATTCAACCTGGCCACTATTTACAAGGCGTGTATTCGTCCAAGAATGGAGTTCAACTCCCATATTTGGTCAGGCGCATCCGAAACTGCACTACACGTGCTCGATAGGATGCAAAAACGAGCAGTGAAACTTATTGGGGACCCAGCCGTAAGTCGATCAATTCCGCTCTTAGAACACAGGCGCAACGTATCATGCCTATCGCTTTTCTATAGGTATTACCACGGTCGTTGCTCAACTGAACTTGCTGAATGTGTTCCGCCCTTTCAGACATTTTCCCGCGATACCCGTGAATGCGCATCAGTTCACGTTGAAAGTGGAAAGCGCACAAATAAACATAGAGAGTCATTCTTTAGCCGAACTACACGAATGTGGAATGTTCTGCCTGATCATGTGTTTCCTGGCCGTTGTGATGTCCAGACATTCAAGACCAATATACATCGACACCTCCTTTCCTTATCCACTTCCTCTCCATCCGCTCGCACTGTGCTCTGACATTTAAGGGTACTTCAAAATCCCCTTTTGTGCGCGTTAGTGTAAAAAAAAAGGTCAATGACACTATCAGCCAATAAAGTGCACCAACTGATGGTTTTTTGTGGGTGTAAATAATTGCTTCTGGATTTTCTTCTCTCCAAATCCGACAATTGTTTTTTTTTAATGACGTACCCATTCAATAAAAAACTAACCTAAAACGCGACTTTCTTGTACGAGTTGAGTCTTGTAAGCTCTTAAGCCAAGACCTTTTCGCAAACTTTGCTATAAAGTTGATGAACACAGCTCAAACTGCTGTACTGTACCACGATTTTCGAAATAAATTTGCAGAATTCACAAGTCTTGTTCCGGCATAAGTGTATTCATGATGGTAAACAGACAAACAAAATAAACGAAATCTGTTATCAATTGTCAAATTGACTGTCATTGGCAACAGTGTTGCCAATTTGAGAATCAAACCACTACACAGAAAAAAAAAATCACCCTTTACTATATCCCTTCATTTGTATCGTGCATGTTCGTAAAGAGCTTGTGAATAACCTTATCAGGTATGACTTTTATGTTGGTGCTGCAATTTTGTTAAATTTAATTCAAATATTCTTCGTCTACCTTTTCCAACAACGGGTATTTTTAAAAACCAGCACTCCATGAACAGATTTGTAAGTGTTAGAAGACAACTTTTTGTTAAACGCATTGTAAACTTAAATTTAAATTGGCATTGAAAAATTCGTTTACCGAATTAACTATACCCTTTCCCTTCTTCTTTTGGTTTTGTGTTGTCGTCTAAATTTTCTTACTTTTATTGGACTTCTAAACAACAAAATTTTAGCCGCTTCGCCTTTTTTATTTGACTCACCCAATTTATATGTAATGATATTACTAATCGATTTATGAATTAGAAGTCCAAGGTCTTTTTGAAATTAATAAAATAAACTTTAAAATTAATATTTATATTATTTTGCTTTTAGTCCTAGTTTCACGAATTTAGAAAATAATTGTTCACGAAATCTGGATATGCATGAACTGGACTATAATCCGTCGAAGAAGGACTTAACTGATGCCAAGATACATCACTTATTAGCCGAAGAACTGAAACCGTATAGGAGGGTGCGTATTAAATTTATTTTAAATAATTGTATAGAAATGACACGACAAACACTTCTATGGAAAAAGAGAGTCAATCGATACAAAGTAGAAGGTATTATGTAGCTTTTTTGAGTCATATATTATGAACGCATTTTAGGAAAGAAAAAAGGATAAACGTAGATTATCCTAGAAGGACATCAAATTTAGTGTCCTATGGACTCGTTGATTGAGGTCATACTCACTCAAACCACTCACCTTTTCTACTATGTATTTTTATTTACTTCTCTTCTCTTATCCACTCAAACCACTCCCCATCCCTGCTATTTATTTATTTATTAATTTTTTAAAATATATAAACAAATAAGAGGGGTGGCATGGACTGGTTGATTAAGTCTATACCCATTCAAACCACCCACATTTCCTGCTATTTATTTATATATATTTATATATAAATTTATATATTTATATATAAATAAAGTGATGACTTCACGAACTACCACACTAGCTTAAAAAACCACCGGACCCTCCGCCCAGCAAGACTTACTCCCATGTGTCCCACGTCAGAAAGGCTATCTCGTGGCACATTGCTGTAAAACCATCACTGTTTTTTTTTTTTTTTTTTTTTTTTGTCGGTTTCGGTAGGAAGGCGAAATCTTCAAAAGATACCTATGGACCGATCCAGAGGAATGCCGGAAATATTCTTGCAGTTCTTCTAGTCTACGAAGCTTTTACATGACGTTATCGAGCCATCCGCTGATGAGTTCCCATCCGCTGTTCGAAGTTAATATTGTCACCCCTATGTTGGTCGCAACTACCATAAGTTCCGCACCGACTCCGGTTAAGCTGACTAAAGCACATTCTTGCACTCCGTGTCGATCAGTCTCTGCACAATGTACTTGATCAGCGATGTCTCCTATATCTGTCCTCGAGACGCAATGGCTTTCATCTCGAACACGTATTCCTCTGCTCCTTCGCTCTGTCTCTGTTTGCGGTCTCGCAATCGCTCGTGTATGTCAGCAGCATCTTCTGGGGCAGGGAATGCTTCGCGCAATTCACCAAAAAAATTCGCCCAGCGTCTCTTGCGTTACACTGCGACTCCAGAGCTTTGCTGCCACAGACAGTTTCGTGGTTGCCGCCATCAGTACTAATTTTTCGCCCTGGTTGTAGATGCGATTGATGTTTTCCACCTTCTGTTTCCAGTCTTGGGATGACAGCCCCGTCCCTTGCGTGGGGTTAAACTCCGGGAGCATGTCTGCGACCTTTCTCATGGAATACGCATTCCTTGGGTAGTGCTTGTCTCCAGTGCTGTTGCCCATTGGTTCGAGTGGGAGTGTTTCCTTCACTATTTCGTCAGGCCTGGTCTGCTCGGTTTGCTGATTTCGTTGTCTTCCGGTTTACCATTTCCTCTAGACGTTAGACAATTTCCCGCAGTTCAGGCAGCTCTTGTTTCGCCCTTTGGTCCTCACTGCCATCACCTTCGTCTGCGAGACTTCAGCAGTCTCTTCAGTAGATCTGCCTTGTTGCCTGTTTGGTCCAGACCCTGAGTTCGGAGCTCTTTGCGTAATGCGTTCCTTGTTAACGCTGAGAGTTCCGTTGTCCTCGTTTCCTGCCATGTTGCGCGTCCGCCTTGATTATGGACTTCTTCGCTGTATACACTTTTCGAGTCAGGTAAGCCTTTTAGCTCGTTACTGCTTGTTCTGCGGCAAGCACGAAATATAAAAGGAAAGGAAAACAGGCCCATTATTAAATACAGGTAAACTATTTGGAATGGAAGAATTTGAGCTTCAAGGCGTTTTTGCTATTATGCTCCATGTTACCCACAAGTCAAAATAATCTTCCTATCCAACACTGATATGGAATTAAATTAATCTCTTATTTTTAACAAGTTTTCGGAATTTAAATCTCCTTATCGTGCTGGCTCTGGGTCTCCTGTGTAGGAATAATAAAAAGAAAAGAAAACAGGCCCGGAGGGTATGTTGTATCCAGGGGAGTTCTTTGTTCTACTTGACGGACACCATGGCTGACACCTTCCCGTCACAAAAAAAAAGGGTGTGGCGAGAGGTCGACTTAGGTGAGACAAGGACAAATGTCTCCTTCATCTTGTCTCTGGCTTCTGGTCATCTTGCGATAACCAGAATTACCCACATCCGTGAGGTGATATCTGAAAAAGAAAAACAGGGGTAGGTATCTAAGGATAGTGTGGACAGGGTTAGTTCAAATGTTCTCTAACTACTTGTATGGAGGGATGGTGGGGAAGAAATCGTACAAGACCGGTAGGTCTTGAGGGGGGTAGTAAACGCAGATCACGCCTTCGGCGTCTGATAATTTGCCCTTTGGTTGGTGTGAAAACCTTTCCGTCGTTCTAGTGCAGCCTGCTTTTATAATCCTTCGCGACATGTCCTTATTGCCATGGTGATGTCATATGGTGGCGTGATGTGTGGTGATGTTGTAGCGTTAAGCAAGGATAGTGAAGAAGGTGAATTGAACACACGATGAAACGGTTGAAAAGCGAAGCAGTGAAGCATCAGGACTACTGACCGTGTTTAGAATTTGATTTCCAAACTCGACTATATTCCACTGATGTGAATTATTTTTTATTTATCGCTTGGTATACGGTTCTGATGTATTTTTCTTATTCGATTTTTCGTTCGGTGTTCTTCACTATTTTTGCCTGTGAATTGTGTGTATCTGTTAGAGTTGCCACAATGCCATCCGGTGGTGTGCTGTGCGGTGCGAGTTCTTGCTGTAGCAAATGAGAAGTCGCAGGGCCTGATATGCTGAGGCTTGCGCGTATAACACGATATAACTAAACATGGCATTTTCTAGGCACCTATATACCGTGTTATAGGAGGGCTACCTGTATTTGCTTGTTGGACCCCCGAGATCTATCAGTAGTTTGATCAGTTGCGGAAAGAGAACATGGTGTAGCGTTATTTCACTAGAGTCCGGAGTTGAAATCCAACATATACCAAATTTTACGACTTGTCGATTATTCAGAATCTCAAAGATGGATTTCCCTAGACCATTTTTCTGTAGCATGATGGTAGGAGGGGGTCCGCCAGGCAGCTGGGTGTTGACTGCAAGCATATGGACAATGAGGTTTATTTAGTTTTAAGAGCATTCATCTAGGATATGCATTTCATTTAGAGATTTAAAAGAAAAACAAAAGCAGGAAAATACTCGTTGGTGCTGAACGGGCGGCCACCAATGACACAAGGGAACTTGCGAGCAAGCTAGTTACACGTAAGTTGATTGGCGAGGGGTGCACTCCCAATGAAGAGCTGGCAGAAACTGACCAAAAACAGTTGGTCACATTTGAAATGGGTGACAGTCCGATGGTGTCCCTAGGCGATGACGCATTGTCAGCTGGCGGCGTGTGGTGAATATGCTAGTCGGGGATTGTACTAAACGGTGGACGTACTCGATTCTCCCCGCTGTATTTAGTTGCGAATCCGCAACACTAGTATATACAAATGTATTAAATTGTAATTAATCGGTCCGGTTTATTAAATTCAGTTTTTAATAATTAGGCGAGCACAATCCATTGATACTCTTAAAAGTCAGTCAGTGAACATTTAACATCTTAAAGCAAGCACGTTTTCCTGCCCGAACAGAATTGCAGTTATGAATTGTTTAAATGCCCTTCCAAGATGAATGTAAATGTAAAAAAGTGCAAAAATTGCATCAATGCGGTGATTTATTCAACAATTTTTTGATTGACTCTCTGCTTCCAACAAAAATAACTTTCTTTCCTTAAAAGACAAAAACAAAAGGACAATCATCTCTTAGTCTATTGTCTTTAAATCATTTTATTAAATTCATTCGCAATCTACATTCATTATCCATAAGTTCTGTTTCTACTCAAATCTATCTATACACTTTGAAATGCTTATAAAAATCAACCCTTAATATTAACATTAAACATTTTATTTATTTTTTCTCTTTCCACTTTATATTACTTTATATTCAAATTATCATAACTTGCTTAAAACAAAAAACGTTGAAAATTGGCTTGAAAATTCTTATATTGAAAACCGAAATGCCACTAAAAATGTGCGCATTGAAATTATCTCAACTTCGAAAAATCAACTGTATGCCGTTTCAGGCTTCTTTGGCAATGGTAGGCAATTGGATGCTTGATGTTTTCATTATTTGTTGATCAATTATTTACGTGTACTTATCACTTTAATAACTTAATAATTTTCATAGAGAAAAGAATATTTTGTGTATGACAATAATTATTATGTTGTTGGAATTACTAATTTGTTACAAAATACGATATGTAAAAAAAGCAAAAAAAAAACATTCAAGTAATTAACCTGGTTTTCTTTTTGAGATAAATACTGTCTATTGGTTTGTTCATGTTCTTTTGTTTTGTTATTTTGTTTTCTTCACTTACATAGCACCTTTTCAAATTATGTTTTGCATCTTTTGACTTTTTGAACTATATCGTTGTTCTTAAATAGAAGATTTTAATAAAACTTCAAGTTAATTCAATAATAATGAAATAAACATCTAATAAATGTGAGAAAAACTGAAGACTCTTATTCATAAAAATCCTGAACACTACTTCGAGTATATACTGTAGCGAGCTTAGGGTTCGCTGGATTAATTATTTTAATAAATAAGAGCCGTTAAATCGATTTTGAATTAATGTAACACTTTATTAGTCTGTTAATAACAACCGTTACTTTTACCGTACACTTAACGATTTCTTGACTTATCGCGTCTTTGACTGCTTACTTCTTACTTCTCACTTTCTGATCTGCGTGCGACGTATTTATACCGTTTCCTCATTCTGATTCGGTGTTTCGTTTCCGTCCGTTCCATAGCCTCGAATTTTCTACGGCTCATAGTCTCCAGTTTTCCAGTACTCTCTAGAATATTCTAGTACTTTGTTTTGGACTTTCTAGGATATTCTAGTACTGATTGTCATATGCGTCACAATACGTTTTTATCTTATTAAACTCACCTAGGCGGCAAGTCTGTTATTCTAACCTATTATTAAAGGTTTATTGTTTTACATATTTAATATACTGCCTAATAATTATGAGTATATTAACTTAGTAGAAAGTTACAGACAGTAATTCATAACTTATAGTTAATTAAATATTCCACCTTAAATAGAGACCGCAAAAATAATAGGAAGGGAGTAAAGTAAAATTAAATCAAAAAGGGATAAGATTTGAAAGTATTGTAGCGAGCTTAGGATTCGCTGAATTAATTATTTATAATAAATAAGAGCCGTTAAATCGATTTTGAATGAATGTAACACTTTATTAGTCTGTTAATAACAACCGTTACTTTTACCGTACACTTAACGATTTCTTGACTTATCGCGTCTTTGACTGCTTACTTCTTACTTCTCACTTTCTGATCTGCGTGCGACGTATTTATACCGTTTCCTCATTCTGATTCGGTGTTTCGTTTCCGTCCGTTCCATAGCCTCGAATTTTCTACGGCTCATAGTCTCCAGTTTTCCAGTACTCTCTAGAATATTCTAGTACTTTGTTTTGGACTTTCTAGGATATTCTAGTACTGATTGTCATATGCGTCACAATACGTTTTTATCTTATTAAACTCACCTAGGCGGCAAGTCTGTTATTCTAACCTATTATTAAAGGTTTATTGTTTTACATATTTAATATACTGCCTAATAATTATGAGTATATTAACTTAGTAGAAAGTTACAGACAGTAATTCATAACTTATAGTTAATTAAATATTCCACCTTAAATAGAGACCGCAAAAATAATAGGAAGGGAGTAAAGTAAAATTAAATCAAAAAGGGATAAGATTTGAAAGTATTGTAGCGAGCTTAGGATTCGCTGAATTAATTATTTATAATAAATAAGAGCCGTTAAATCGATTTTGAATTAATGTAACACTTTATTAGTCCATTAATAACAACCGTTACCTTTACCATACACTTAAAGATTTCTTGACTTAACGCGTCTTTGACTGCTTACTTCTTCCTTCTTACTCTATAAAAAAAAGGTGGCGAGATGCCGACTTTAGGGAGACAAGGACAAATGTGTCCTTCATCTTGTCTTTGGCTTCTGGTCATCTTGCGATAACCAGCATCACCCTCATCCGTGAAGATGTTGGGCTCGGTCTCAAGATATCTGAAAAGAAAGGGGGGAAGGAGGTATCTAAGGATAGTGGGAACAGGGTTAGTTCAATTGTTCTCTAACTACTTGTAGTAGTACTAAACGCAGATCACGTCTTCGGCGTCTAAAAATTTGTGCTTTGGTCGGTTTTTTTTTTTTTTTTTTTTTTTTTGATGCGTCAACGGATGTGGAATCTTAATAGATACTAGCAGCCCGTGCTACTAGCATGCACGATTCGTGCACCTGGAACGACGGTTCCAAGTCGCACGCCTGCGTACTAAACCACGCCCTACCTCCCGCCAACCACTCCCCGCGGGACTGCCGATAGGTATTACTTCGCGGGGCTGGTTAGCTTTATGCTTTTTTAAGCTGCTCTCTCCATGTCGGCTATTTGTGCTTGCCATACTTTCTCGATTCTTCTAAGTTCGAGTTACACTTTGCTCACATATGCGCTTATCTCCATCCGGTTATCCTCGGAGCATAGCATCTGCTCTAAGAGTTCTTGCGGGCCTGGGAGATTGGGTCATCCTTCGTTGAAGCGCCTACAGTGGAACACCACATGCTCCGTATGTTCCTCTTGGTTTGGACACGCTGGGCACAACGGTGAGCTGCTGTGTCCAAAACGGTGCAGATATTTGCGATATCTACCATGGCCGGTCAGGAACTGGGTAAGATGGTAGTTGCAGGCATCGCGGTCTCTCTTCATCCAGGTGGCGATAGATGGGATTAATTTGTACGTCCATCTGCCTTTCGTAGTGTTGTCCATCCGAGTTTGTGCTTTGGTCGGTGTGTGTGTGTATTTGTACTGTGCGTGCGTGTTTGTAGTGTGTCAGCAGTATATCCTATGGGATGGTCCAGGAATCCTCTATTATAGAGGGGAATGTTATTGGGAAGGGTGCTTTCTTCAGTTTTGTACTGAAGAAGAAATTGTGGTGGTCGGATCCGAAGAGATCGAAAAAGAGAAGGGTCAAGAACGCAAGTCTCCCATACAAGTGGGTTCTCGCTGTTCTGAATGCTTTCGAGGTACAAGTATTTGTCGATAGGGATAATGAAGTCATCTTCGTATAGGTGAGTGTTCGGGTAATGGCGACCGTCAGGCCTTCTAAAGTGGTTGATGCATCTTCTGAGGAGTTTCCTTTCGAAAACTCGAAGTCTTTCCATTTGGGCCGAAGATATGCAGGACCATATGGGAAAGGCGTACGGTATTCCAGATCGGATTAGCTGCTTATACCAGAGAAGCTTAACTTTGGTGTCAACTTTGTTGCTCCACTTCAAGATGTTGTGCAGTTGCTTAGACTGACCGAGGCCCCTTTGGAGAATGTGGGTCACATGTTTGATGAAATTCATTTTTGGGGTATAGATGACCCCAAGAAATTTCATCCTGTCCTGTGGTCTAATCATAGTACCTCCTATTTGTATTCGGATATTCTGTGAATATCGAGAAGTAGGTTGGGAGTGTTTACTACTCAGAATTATAGCTACTGCTTTGCATGGGTTAAATCTAATTTTCTATCGACTGTAATACTGATACAGTTCGTCCAGATGACGGTTGAGTCGGTTTGTTGCGAGTTTTGGACTTTTAGATGACGTGTACACTAGGACGTCATCCGCATAGCAAATCTGGTTTACTCTACTATCCACAGGGCGAGGAATATCTGAGGTGTAGATATTAAATAAGATTGGTCCTACAATGGAGCCCTGTGATACGCCTGCAGCGGCGTTGAAAGTTCGGGAAAGCTTTCCATTCACTCGAGCTTGAAAGGTTCTGTTTAAAGCGAACTGGTAGATGATACTACACAGCGTTTTACTGAGGCCAGTATTCAGTAATTTAAAAACGAGACCTTCGATCCAGGTTGTGTCAAAAGTCTTTTCAATGTCCAGGCTCACCGCAATAGTGGGTTCCTTATTAAAGAGGCGCACGCAAACGAGGTTTTGAAATATGTTGAGAGCCATGGTGGTGCTGTGCGCTCTTCTAAACCCAAATTGGAAATCAGGTATTAGGTTTCTGACACTGATAAATTTATTTAGCTTCTCGTATATGAACTGTTCATATATTTTGCTGATGCGGGTGAGGAGCGAAATAGGACGAAAGCTTGAGGGATGATAATTTGGTTTCCCAGCTTTTGCTATTGGGCAAACAACAGCAGGCTTCCAAGCTTGGGGAAAGTACCCCATGTTGTAGGCATGGTTGAGCAGAATGGAGAGCTTTATAAAGAATAAAGCAGAAAGCCTTCGCAACGAGTGGTAAGACATGTTGTCGATACCGGGTGACTTCTTGGGGTTACGAGTTTTAACTAGGTTCTGTAGGGTATTTGGTGTGACGAAGTCGTGACTATTATCAAGTGTGTCGTCGAAGTATGCACTGTTAGCTGAGTTAAAGACAACTATTGGCTCGTTAAAGTTATCTAATTTATTGTGAGCCTCTGAACTAACTATTGCATTAGTGTCCGGGTCGCCATCCTCGACAGTGAGCTTGTGATTATTTTGAAAGGTCTCTCCGATGATGTTTGCTTTATTGGCATCATTATTGACAACAAGACCGTTGTGCATGATTGGCCCAGTGATACGAGAAGTGCCACATATCTTTTTAATATTTTTGTAAACGACCTGATCCATCTGAATACCCTTCAGTTTGTCTTCCAATGGTCGGGTGCGATTGTTTTGGATTCTTTGTTTTATCAGTGTGCCAATATTGGTTCCCTTTGCGTGAAGCGGTGACGGTATCTGATTCTGCAGAGCTGTTTATGCTCCCGAATGAGATGAAGAATGAAGTGAATCTGATGTCTTTTCAAGTTTGTACTTCGGGACATGGGTCTCCGAAGTTTCAACTAGAATCTCGTGAAGTCGTTTTGCAGCGTTATTTATCTCAACCGTCGTTAGGTTCCTGTCAGTGGGAAGAGAGAGTTGGTGGAGTTTTTCGTTCAATGTGACATTGAAGTTGTCCCAAATTGTGCGCCTATAATCGGGTATGTATCTGATATGAGCCCGCGATGCTCGATAGCTGCGAATGAACGTGGTCACAGCGTTGTGGTCAGATACACCCGCCGATACTTGGGGAGGCGAGATTTGGGGAAGTAAATCTTTGGACACGAGAAAGATGTCTAGAATTGAGCTACCTGGCGTACCAACAGTAGGTGCTACTATTTCAAAATTTAGGGCATGCGAGTTTTCGGTGTACCATTGGTACAATTTTGTGCCATTTGGGCAAGAGACAGAGTTGTTCCAGTGGGGATGTCTGAAGTAAAAATCGCCGCCTATAATGAAGGGTGTATGCCCCGAGGACGTTATTAATTGGCCGATATCTTCGGGATTAATGGGGCCATTATTGATTTTATGGGAGTGGTATACAGAGTATATGTTCACTCTAGCGTTATTAGCTAGAGTATATATACAGAGTATACGTTCACTCTAGCGTTATTAGCTAGATGCAGTTCAAGCTTCACGACGAAGTTCGCTTTTAACTAGAATACAGATGCCACCCCCGTTGATGGTGAGGCCGCTAGTGAGGGTTCGATCTCTTCGAATCATTGAAAAGTTTGGGAAGGTGGGGCGGTGACATGGATGCAACCTAGTTTCTGTTACAAGAACCACGTCCGCCCGGTTATCCTTTATGAAGTCAGAGACTATCATACGCTTTGATAGCCTTTCTTCTTACTCTGATCTTCGTGCGACGTATTTATACCGTTTTCTCATTCTGATTCGGCGTTTCTTTTCCGACCGTTCCATAGCCTCGTATTTTCTACTGCCCATCGTCTCCAGTTTTCCAGTACTTTCTAGAATATTCTAGTACTTTGTTTTGGACTTTATAGAATATAAATATACTTCCGGGTTCCTACAGGCCAATAAATAATAATAATAATAGAATATTCTAGTACTGATTTGTCATATGCGTCACAATATATACTTCACTCAGGAAGGGAGAACTTATAATACTGAGACTCACTCGCACCGGGAGGGAATTCCATAGTTTTCGCGTTCAGTACCAAAATGAATTTTGGTATAAAGAATTGCAAATTAGTGGAGCTATCGGATTCATTGTGGAGCAACCTGAATCTCACAAGACAAAGACAAGAGTCCCCTTAGTAATATCTGTAAAAGAGCCGACGGTCCTTCGCGGGCTTTTGATATGATTGCAGCGTTGATGTTAGTGCAATGAGGCGGAATCCGAATGTTGTCGAGTAGATTAAGGAGCAAAACTCCTAACATGTGAACAATGCTCGAGCCAGGATTTAATTTTAGATTTTTAGAAGAGAAGAATTGCACCCGGGGTAAAAGATCTTTTATAAAAAAAAAAAAAAAAAAAAAAAAAACAGTTTCCTAAAGACAGACTTGGTGACATTTGACATTCGACATGAGTTAATGCCACGTTGCATTTTCATTGACCGTAATGCAGAGCAAATTCAATCTTTCCTTAGATTTATTGACAGGGCCGGTTTATCATAAGTTGTGACACTCAGTTTTTTTTTTTTTTTTTTTTGTTTTTTTTTTTGTAAACATACTAGAGCGTCCGTTTCGCCATTATATTGTTACGAGCTTAGGGTTCGCTGGGTTAATTATTTTTAATAAATAAAGGCCGTTAAATCGATTTTCAATTAATGTAACACTTTATTAGTCTGTTAATAACAACCGTTACTTTTACCATATACTTAACGATTTCTTGACTTATCGCTTCCGTACTTATCGCGTCTTTCACTGCTTACTTCTTACTCTCTGATTTGCGTGTGACGTATTTATTCGGTGTTTCGTTTCCGTCCGTTCCATGGCCTCGAATTTTCTATTGGTCATAGTCTCCAGTTTTCCACTACTTTCTAGAATATTCTAGTACTTTGTTTTGGACTTTCTAGAAGATTCTAGTTCTGATTGTCATATGCGTCACATTACCTCCGCCTAGATTAGTTCGTCCCGAACTAAGTTCACTAGTCTCCTGGGTTAACAAAAGTCGCCAGTCGGTCACGATGTACCACTTTCATCTTGGCGTTCAGTCTTCGGTGAATCCTATAGACAACGTCGTTAATTCTTGTGAGAATCTTATACGGTCCTTCCCAATGTTGCTGCAACTTCGGAGACCTTCCTTTTCGCCGATGAGGGTTATAAAGCCATACGTTATCGCCTGCATTAAATCCGAATGCGTTGGCTCGAATGTCGTACCTTGTTTTCATCCTGTCACTTGATACCTTGATTTGCTTTCGAACCAAATGATGAATCTCATCGAGGCGATTTCTCCATTGCTACGTAGTCTTCAGTCTTATCTATGGCGTCTGGAGGTATTCCGAATCGCAGATCGGCTGGTAATCATATCTCTCGTCCAAATATGATTCTTGCTGGAGAATGACCTGTCGTATCGTGATTAACTGATCTATAAGTCATGAGAAAGGTTTGTTGTACATATTTGTCTCAATCTCGTTGGTGATCACTAACGACCTTCGACAAGTGCTCTTTCATTGTTCGATTGAACCTTTCGACCATTCCGTCTGACTGCGGATGTAAGGGTGTGGTCCTGGTTTTCCTTACGCCCAGTGCCGCACAGATGAATATCTGTGATTCGAAGTTTCGGCCTTGATCGGAATGCAGCTCACTGGGAACTCCATATCTGCTGATCCAATTATTGATGAGCTGCTCAATGACGGTTGTTGCTTCTTGGTTTGGAATTGGAAGGACTTCCATCCACTTGCTGAAGTAATCCATGATGACCAACACGTATTTGTTGTTGTCGTTGGTTTTTGGGAATGGTCCTGAGATATCAATCGCAATTCGCTCGAAAGGGGCACCCACGTTGTACTGCTTCATAGCGCTCCTTGGTTTTGCCGTTGATCTTTTGGTCGCAATGTAAGTTGTACACTTCCTACACCAAAACTCGACGTCATCTCTCATGTGAAGCCAGTAGAATTGAGATCGTAATTTTGAAAGTGTTTTATTAACTCCCAGGTGTCCACCGGAGGCCCCGTCGTACATTTCTGAAAAGTGAAGACTTTTGATGGTAGGAATAGAATCTGCATTCGATGGGATTTTCCGTCCGCGGCTTCCCATTTACGCTTTAGAATTCCATCTTCCACCAGTGTTATGATCCAGGACGCCGTGCTTCCTCGGTTGAGGGAAGAGCGTGGACCTTTTATTAAGATCTATTAAAATTAATACTCAGGATTCATCTTTGCGAATTTATATTCACTATGCTTTATTTTAATTCTCAACTTCCTCAACTGAACTTAACTCTTTATCTTTTTTTCTCAAACTGGACTCAACTAACTCAACTTTATCTTTTTCTCAAACTCTTACTCAACTCAACTATACTATTTGACTATATTTCTCAAACTCTATTTCTCAAAAACTGACTTTACAATGAATTTTTCTCTCTTCTTATAGAACATTGTGTTCTAATCTACTGTAAATTATAATTTGAACAAAAATCCATTTTATCAAAGTATCACTTAATCTACTGCGACTTATAATTTTGAATAAACTTTGAACGAAAATCAAAGAGCTACGTTTCGAATGCAAAAGGGGCATGTAATGAAAAAAGGGGCATGTATGAAAAAAGGGGCATGTATGAAAAAAGGGGCATGTATGAAGTGTACTGAAACTGACTTAATATAGAATATTGTGGATGTTTATTTATGACATATATTAAATGAGGATGTTAGATATGTTAGGAGAATGTTTTAAGGATGTGTTAGAAAAATAATGAGATTCAATAATTATAAGGACAGTAGTATTCTGGAATACTACACCAGCAAGGAATTCCATTGTGCCCAATATGCGTTAAATGTTCCACTCTTGTCGGAAATATTGTTCCAAGTTGGCCGCTCGTTCTTTTCTTATTGCGACCGGCTCCTTGGACGCATTTAGTACTCTGACGGATACGATGTGCTTCTTCGCATCTATAAGGGGTTTCCCAACAAGGATGTTCCCCTTACGCTGATTTTGTACAGCCTCGGTGATGTAAAATCGATTCGCACCGGGAGACTGGTCCAAATTACCGAGTCTGAACGAGCTGGGATCTCATCCTCCTCACGCACATAACATTTCAGTCTTCGCAATTGTTCGTCCTGTAGTGTAATAGCAACCTCCAAGTTACCAATTCGCAGTGTTCTTTGCCCGATATTTAGAACAACTTGGTGCTCCTTCATGAAATTCATTCCAAAAATGCATACGTCCGTAATATCGGCAACCAAAAATTGGTGGGAGATGGAAATATTGCCCAGCACTGTTATGCTCTCGACTTCTCCCATATTGCTCTCGACTTCTCCGTAGACTGTAGAGCATTCTCCTGTGGCAGTCCTCAAACCGTATCTTCTATTTTTATTAAGGGCTATTTTGCCCACGACATCCGGTCGAATTATGGATCTCGTTGCTCCAGTGTCGATTGTCACTGTTGTTGTCCTTGCATTAATGATCGTAGTTATAACCAAACTTTGGTTATCCTGTTGGAGTTGTGCTACAGTTACGATGCTGGGGCTGCACATTCCACCAGGCGACTTTCGCCCCGTAAAGTCTGCCCTTACAAGTTTCCCGAGCTATTGACCTCAGGTTGGCCCGTTGATAGTCTCCTCTTATGATTAGCGCATGAACAACAATTCTCACTTGATGTTTCATTCATTCGTCGACGTTTCCTACAGTCAACAGAGATGTGGCCGACTTCGCCGCATGTCCAGCACTTCATAACAGGTCTCGGGATTCTCCGTTGTACATGCCCGATTCTTTGGCAGGAACATTCCTGGACGGACATTTTTCGGACTCTACATGTGCTCCTCTGCCAGTTTAGCAGATTCATATGCCAATGCGAACGCCAGTATTTCATTAGTCGTCTTCTTTCCCGCCTTTCATATTTGAATAAGACAAGTTTGCCACTCGCTCAATGTCTGCCTGCAACTGTTGAAGATTTTCTCCAGGTTTCTGCGTTCTGCTCCGCAGTTGCATGCGGTAGACCTGCTGCATGTGGTTGTCTCCATACCTAGCTTCAAGGCCGTCTCTTACCGCTTGGAAATCTGTTTGCTTCTCTGCTGGTATGGTTTGTAGCAATTCTGCAGCCGCCCCGCGGAGTGACAAGATTAGTGATGTTGACTTTCGCTCATCCGGCCACTTATTATAATTGGCCGCGGCGTCAAACTGACGTATAAATACGGAGAAGGGTCCCGTTCTATCGAAGGTTGGCGGTTGCATCCTTGTATCTTTGTGGTCATGTTGATTGCTAGGCGATGTATTATTTCGCAAGTCGCACATCCAATGGCTTTCAAAACATGTCCAAATGAAATACAAATTTCACTTGCCTGCTTACCACTCCCAAACCATTTATATTTTTTAAACTCCCATGTGTTGTAAGTCAAAACAAAGGCGATGGGAAAGATACTTAAATGAATGAAAACTATAAACATGACAAACATACAAAAATCCAGTAGATGTAGGTGTGATGGGCCGACACTACCATAGGGGAATAATTCTTTAATAAAACATCGACTCGACAAATAGAAGACGTAGGCGGGTCTGTGAGATCATGAACTCTTGGGTTCCTACATGCCAATAAATAGTAACAACTGTGGATAGGTGTTACGGTTTCTTGCTCTTTGTTGCAACCGTCATAACTTGTTGCACTCCGCTCGCACTTTGGCAATTTCTGGCCTTGATTAATAGTGATTGGTAGTCGTTGTCGTGGCATAGCAGCATCGCATGCGTTAGTTGGCCACTTCGTGATGTTTGCCATTGGGCTCTGCGTCGAATTGTTCGATTGGGTCTTCCAGGATATAATCCACCAGCTCACCATTGAGGTCTTTTTCTTTTCACCCTTTTTTCTGGTTTTTTTTTTTTGTTTCGGTAGGAAGGTGAAAATCTTCAAAAGATACCTCTTGACCGATCCAGAGGCAGCCGGGTTTTTACCGACTTGTGCAAGTATTGCCGAAAGCATCCATGTCCTGATATTAGCTGAGTCAGGTGGTAATTCAGCTCGCCATGTTTTCTTTTCACCCATGTTTCTATATCAGGTATCATGGTGTGGGTCCATCTTCCTTTGGTGGAAGAATCCCACCTTCGTTGCCATTCTCTTAGGCTTGAGAGCTCTAATTTTTTCTTTTTTTTTCTGGGGTTTCTTCACCAATCTGCCTGTGACGAAATTCCTGTGTGGTAGTATTTGGTATATCACGACTTGTTGGTCACAGTGGCTGTAGGTGCCAAAAACTCGCCACTCCATGTTTCTTTTCAAGTCGGCAAAGGTGATGTCGATTTTGGACCGTCCTCGTTCGTTTATGAAGGTGTCCTCAATACCACCATTAAGTGGCACTGCATGTCTGCGAGGGCTTCGAGCAATACATGTCCTCTCTTCTTGGTCCTTGTGCTTCCCCATTCTACCGCCCAGGCGTAGAAATCATGTAGCAATTATAAGAGGGATCTTAGGTCTAGCATCTTCGGTTAGCCTGTCTAGGAAGCATTTGAAATCTTTTATATCCCCCCATGGTCGAGTGTAACAATAGTAGACATGAATTTCCTTGTCTTTAGCATAGGCTAATCCGTCCTGTTGCTGGTCAATTCTGTGTATATAGGTGTTACTGCAACGAAAAAAGGAAACTGAATCGCGAACGGCGCTTTCTTCAGCGACGTCCCAACAATTTCGCCTTAGCGGACTATATTTTCCGGCACTGGCCGGCCAACGAAGATTTCTTCTAACTTAGAGGGATTGCACCTCCAGAGTCGGACTCTTCTCTGGATTAGCGGGCGTTTTTGTCTTGCCCAATACAGATCCCTGATAACAAAGTGGAGACGCGACCCAGAAAGCGACCAAAAATGTGTCGCAAAAATTTGCTTGATTTTATTTCCTATTTAATCAATGTATATTATTCAATCTGTTATTTTTGATTATTCCTGATCTCTGTAGCTGGTCTTGATCAATACCGATTGGGTAGGAGTTCCTTCGACGACTCCTGCTGCTTCATCGAATGTGCCCACCTTATATAGGCCCGCAGTTGTCTCCTCCTTCGCTCGTTTCCTGGGACCTGCTTTTCTTAGTGGCTTCCTGGAATCGGCGCACCGCTGATCGTCGTTACCTGGGAATGGTATGTTAGCGCTTGCCTTGCCTTTCCTGGGAATTCGTGATGCATCGCCAACAATAGGGGCATTTCTTCCTCTTATCGTCGAAAAAATGGTTCTAGGATGTCACTCATTGTTGTTTTTCAATAACATGATGGACCAATCCCAACAAATTTGCCACCAATGAACCCACATATTGTGTATCAAAAAAAAAGGTTGCTAAATGTACGGGTACCTAAATTAGTAATAGTTTAAGATCAAGCAAACAGATGAACGCTGAATACTTTTTTCATCTAATACGTATTTCTTTCCGGATCTCGTAGGGTCGTTACACTATCTTTTCCACAGTAAACAGTATCAGGCTAATGACAACAACGAAAACTATTACAAAATCTCAGTGTTTTATAAAACCGAAATATATTGATATCAAAGAGATACTTAAAAAAAGGATTTTAAATAGTTACATAAGAGCAGTTTGAAAAGATTTGTAAAAAAAATGTTTAAATGACTAATTATAATTTGCAAACATATTGTTTTACTTATCAAATTTAAGTGGATAATTCGGGTTATAGAAATGTTTTTGTTTTTTAATTTCTATTTCTTCTTATCAACATTTTCTGTCAAGTTTTTAAAAATATTTTTAAGTATTTTGCTTACTTAGAGTTTCTGTCTAAAACCACAGTATTATAAAATGACTTTAAATGTAAGCAAGTTCTAATCCTTCTTTTTAACCATGTTTTTCGGTAGCCAGCACTGCAAATTACATGCTTCCGTTATATAAAATAATTGAATGAATAATTGATTAATTAATATTTTAGTGCTGGGTGTCGTCGGCCTGCAGTTTCTTTCTAACGTAACTAACCCATTGTTAGCTTGAGTTGATATTTTTTCTTGTATTTATTTTTTCTTGTTTTCTTTTTTTCGTAATAAAATGTATAAATGTGTTTTTGCTTAGTTCAAGGAACTTATTCGACTCTATTTTTACAGCATCGTCGACTAAGTTACAGCCGACATGCGGTTGATGACCGAGATTTGTCCACACAGGTTAGAGCAAAAATAAAAATAAATATTGAGTTTATTAATAACTCTCATTAAAACAGGTCAATTATAAACTTCAGATGAATTTCCGACGAATGTTTAAAGATCGTCAACATCACAAGCGAAGTAAAAGAGGTCAAAATAAGGTAAGTTGTCCAATGTGCCTTCGGTATATAACAGGTTGGCCGAAAAGTTCCTAGGCTAACACACATTTTTTGGTATCTAATAATCGCTGTTGATGGCGTGCCCTTTTAGAGGTAATCGATGAATATTATACCTGCGCATCCCACAATACTGATGCCATGACTTTGCCAGCCGACTGTCGCGTTTTAGCACGAATTGGATCCGGTTCATCGGTTGACTACCGATTGGACTGTGGAGTGTAGTAATGAAGCCATGTTTCATCCATTGTCACATATCGACGGAAAAATTAGTTATTATTAC
This sequence comes from Microdon myrmicae, assembly GCA_963931805.1. NCBI lineage: Eukaryota > Metazoa > Arthropoda > Insecta > Diptera > Syrphidae > Microdon > Microdon myrmicae. The sequence continues at coordinate 188,315,873 of OZ007497.1, forward strand.
GGTTGAATATCGCTAAACATTGCTCCGAGTCAACGACACGTTGAAACTTTTGCTCGATTGTGAGCTCGCATGGCACTCACATTGCTTTCGCATGTCCAAATATTCAGCTACGATATGTCCAACATGCTCTTTTGATACCTTCAGAGTCTCAGTTATCTCGATCAATTTCAATTACGGTCATTCATAATTACCAGGTGTACCGATATGAAGTGAGCGTTTTCTACACATTTCGACCACCTTTCTGGCAATCTGTGGATACGACGCGAATAACAAACCATTCGGAGACCCAATTTTCGACTTCTTCGTAGGAATTGAAATGCTGCTCAGCGAATGCGTGTCCCATCGATGAAAACAAATGGTAGTCGGAAGGAGCCAAGTCTGGTGAATACGGCGGTTGGGATAACACTTCCCAGCCGAGAGCTTTTATTATTTTTTTTTTATTAGACTTTTCTCGGGAGAGGCGAACCTATAGCGCCGAGTGGGCGCCCCGAGATGCCATCAAATAACTGTTGCAGTTCTTTTTGAACAATTGCAGGTTATAACGCTCCGGGAACACTCGCGTGGGAAAAGAGTTCCACAGCTTCCCCGCTCTGTAACGGAACGAGTTCTGATGCAGGGATGTTCGCGCCGTCGGGAGATGTGTGGCGGTTCCGCCAAACCCCACGGTACACTTACCTGAGAAACCCCCATAACTTCCACCAATCTCATAACTTCACTAATGCAATCACATTAGCACCTTGAATGCTTTACGCATTAATGAGATCAAATCCTTAATCTAAAAAGTCCCTGGAAAAGAAAACTTACCTTTCATGCATCCCTTCGCATACAAATTCCCTGTAAGAATTTCTTTATACCTTCGCAGGAACCCTAGGCCAAATTCAACTTTCCCACACCTATACCGGAATCTCCACCCAGCATATCTGAAACATTTCCTTTAACAAGGACATTTAATGCATACAACGCATTATCTAAAATTCCTAGAAATAATTCTTTAAAGTGCATATGGCATCATCAATCCCAAGCCAGTCGGCACCCTTTTTCTGTGCTAAAATCCTATGTCGGACAGCTTGTTTTTACAACTGCAATAAACCGACCCGCGATTCGTTTGTACAATCTACAAATAATTCCCGCATCCCAATTATTATCATCGGAACTGGATCCTCTAGCATTTTCTAGTATAAACAAGAACTCGGTTCCTGTACCATTTGGAGATGCCATAAACCATATTTCTACGCATGTAAACATGCATAAGATCCAACTCAACGTTTGTTTTCCCACTAACAAACAATCTTCAATTTCTTTCCCTGCCCCAACTAATTACCCGGCATATACAAAGGCATGCAAGGAATTCGTTCGACCACCAATCCCATTAGCACCTTTTCCCAACGTCTATTGTAGCGACGATACATAGCGTAAACAATGACCCGCATTACCGAACGACGCATTTAGTCGTTTCTCCCTTTTGTTTTTACAGCCTATCTGCTTCGTTTACCCATTGCCTTCGAGCACGTGTAAACAACACAGCTCTGAACGATCACACACATACCACCATGATCTGCATTACGAGATCTGGTTTTCGGTTCCACAGAGAGAGACTTTACGTCTCTGTTGTGGTAGGTAAAACATATCCTTACTGGAGAGGATATCCACCACCACCGAATCGAGGGTGAATCAAGAACCAGATTCTAACCCTCGATTGAGTGAAATTCCATCCGCTGACCACAATGGTCACGCGATCTCCCGCTCCTGGTCGCGCGCCGAGGATGCGAAAATACCCGAAGTCGTGTGGGTAGTCAACTAAAATTATAAAAAACCCAATTTCGTGTTAATAATAAGTTTACGCGGAGTATAAAAACGCTAACATATTTAATAATGGTTTAGAACAAAAGTAATGATTGTGAAATTGAGAACCTTAAATAATAAATAAAAAGTGCGTGTCAAATATTTACATCTGGTGGTGCCGATCGTTAATGTGGACAACAAACGTGGCGGCGTTTCGTTCTTCCCCTCGGTGACATTTTGCTGCGTTTCTTTCGGTTGTTTTTTCGGCGAACAATTTTTGGCGGAACATGGATTAAGAGAATGATGTAGATGCGAAGAGAATCAGCGCCGTACGCCGGTGCACAGTGCTTCGCTCCCTACAGATGAACCACAAACGGGTGCGATCCGTCGGATTATTGTTTCTTTGACGGGTTTTGCTGTATGACTCGGAGCATTATCATGCAACAAAATTACCTTTCCGTGTCTTGTGGCCCATTCTGGTCGTTTTTCGATCAATACATGGTTCAAATTGATCATTTGTTGTCAGTAGCGTTGCGCATCAACAGTTTCGCCAGGTTTTAGAAGTTCATGATACACCACCCCTTTCTGGCCCAACTAAACACAGAGCATTGTCTTTTTTCCGAACTGATCAGGTTTTGCAGTCGATGTTGACGCTTCTCCTGGATGTACCCATGATTTTTTGCGTTTAGGATTTTTAAAATAAATCCATTTTTCATCAGTCACAATTCGATGCAATACTGACTTCCATTCGTGTCGTAGAAGCAACGTTTCACATGTGGTGTTTCGCTTTTCCATCTGCCTGTCATTCAATTCATGTGCCACCCAGTTTTCACATTTTTGGATCTTTTCCATAGTTTTTAAACGGTCAGAAATTGTTTGTTGTGCAACATTTAACATTTATGCCATTTGTTTTTGACTTAAAGTGTAATCTTGATCCAATATTGCTTGCAATTCGGCGTCTTCAAACTTTTTTGGTGGTCTTCCACGTTCTTCATTTCGCACATCAAAATCATTATCTCTGAACCGCTTAAACCATCTTTTGTATGTTGTTTCCGATAGAGCATGATCACCATAAGCCTCGACAAGCATTCGATGCGACTCTGCAGCACTTTTCTTCAAATGAAAACAAAAAATTAATGCTTTCCGCAAATCATAATTTTCTAGTACAAAATTCGACATTTTTAACAGGATTAAAAAAAATTATGTTGTTTGTACAATGCCTTGATGCGTACTAAATATGTTTGACAGATGTCATAGCAACCAAATAAAAAAAATATATGGGCTCGTTCACAACAAACCTTCCCTATCGACACATTTGTATCTTGGCGCTCACTTCACACCGGTACTCACGGTATTTTGTGAACTTTTTTTATGTCTTCATCCGTTACAGCCTCTTTCGGACGTCCACTACGTGTATCGTCTTCGGTGCACATTTCGCTCCGTTTAAATTTAGCAAACCACTTCTCAACAGTTGATTTTCCTGGTGCAGAGTCTGAATAATGTTTATCAAGCCAAGCTTTGTCTTCAACAGTATTGTTTTTATGATAAACCAGTGATTCATTAACACACGTAATTCTTGTTTATCCAATTTTTTTTTAAATAACAAAAGTTGTTTGTTGGTCGATAGGTGACTCGGGCTCGTTAAAAGTCCAGAGTTAGCAGTGATTGATATTATTAATTTATTGTAAAAGAAAAAAAGACGGGAATTCTTCCACACTGCTAAATAGCACTGGTTTAGATAAGTGAATTCGTCGTTTAGCGATTTGCTGATTGATAAGAAATACTAATGACCTTGCCCTGAAAAAAAAAAAAATCATAATGGAAAATTTAACAAGCCTCAGAACTTGCTAAATAAGGCCAATACCGGTTCACGGTTGTAGCGCCGATGATGATGAAGGAATACTTGTAAAAATTCAGATTATATTTCGAGGCACGTTTTCCTTTTTCCATTCGATCTTCAGTCGTTTGAATCCGGCAGTTGATTGGAAGATAGGATCAGTGCCAACTTCAAGTCTAAGAACAAACAGAATTGTGTGAAGTTCGCACAGGTTCACGGTTGTGTTGGGCAAGATCAGCTGTCAATTGATCAATTCTCAACATTGTTTCACTCACAATGCTATATCTCACGAACGAGTTCTTCGACAGCTGTCAAATTTATACACGTATCGTTTGAAGGGTAGTACTAACTAAATATTCATATGGATTTAATTCTAGTAAGACCATGTATGTGTTAGCCTAAGAACTTTTTAGCCGATTTGATATTATGTCATTGCCTATAAATTGGTCGGTTTACAACTTAAAATAACAAACGCTATGCGTTCACCAAAATTACTCACGTTCGAATGGTTTACTTACATTTATGTGCTTCAAAGTCACCTGGTAGCCATTTTTAACTCAAAATTACTTCCTTTTTTATTTTATTGATCAGTTTCTAGTTAATTTTCCATTAGTACAGATGAACATAAAAAGTTTTTCAAATTGAGGCAGTGATTGGAATACTTGGCTAACTTCTAAATCAAATTTGTGTTAATTGTTTGTGACAGTTACAAGTTGAAGTTGTAATTGATTTTTATAAATTATATTTCTACATGATCTAATAATGGTAAGAGTGTAGGGATATTTTAAAACCCAATAACAAATCTCCTGAAATGAGATCCAGATTCCGTAAGTTTCCATAATTTTATCGAAAAAGATAGAAAATTTATTGTTGAACCAACACAAAAGCACAGAGATATCAGTTGAAAGTTCGGTGACACATGCCACAAAATGGCGACCACTTTATTTGCTTTGATGTAAGAAATTTAAATTACTTTATTCTGAAATTTAAACTACATAACAATTTTCAGCAGCAAGAAGGCGTTAAACAAAACCACGTCTCTTTTCATGATTTCCAACAAAATGGAACAACTAAACAATTGTCGCATGGTACGAATAAGAATGAACCTCTATTACGAAAAAAACTAATCAGAAAACATTCTCACAATTCACGTAACAAATATCGTAGATTAGAAATAGGTAATTGATTGATTTACACTATAAAGAACATGCACTGAAATTAACGCAATGATTAAAATTTCTCTTTTTATTTTCTTGAAAGTTTATTTATTTCGAAAATAAAAAGAGAAATTCAATATTAGATGATGTATGCATTATGTTATAATTATTTATAAAACGATATTGCATGTTAGAAAAAATTGTGTTAGGTGCTATTAATAAAGAAACAAAAGTAAATACATCAAAAATTGAAATGAAAATTATATGCTCAACTGTTGTATAAGTTGGGGAAAGTGTAAGAACAATAGTTTCTTTTTTAAACCGATCATAAATGTTTTTTTTTTTTTCGAAATTACTAGAGAAATACTCTTCCTAAGTGTGACGTCAATGTAAAATTTGAATGCGTACTATTTAAACAAAAATTAACAAGGCGTTCTAAAAGTTTCGAGACGTAATATGTATAAAATCATAATTTTTTTTCTCCGAAATTCGACTTTATTCGTCAACGAGGAGCCTAAAAACATCATTTTTATGGGGTAATCTTTATTATCGTACACAAAACCATCCCCATATTTTAAAGATTATTTCTTTGACCGTCTGGCCGTCTATCAGCGTCTATTTTAGGTAGTATTCAGCGACCGACGCGTGCGATATGGATTCCAATTTCTCAATTGTAGGCGTCTTATTTGTGCAACTTTATATTATACATAACCACAAAGGAAACAATCTAGAGGTGTTGTTTATAAGAATTACACGATATTCTGCCCAATAAGCAACTTTCATAATTATTTAACTGACATCAATAGGTGTCATTGATTTGCTTATTTGGACAATTTATTTATTGACCTAAAAAGTTGTTTGAACAAAAAAAAAAAAAATAAAGGCCTACAATTCATATTCTGTCGAAAAAGCAACTAGCGAAGTAAATTGTTTATTGTTAACCTAAATAGTTCTTTTAATCGTCTACTATTTTGGGTAGTATTCAGCGACTGACACGAGCGGTATGGAATCCACATTCCCAGTAGTAGGCGTCTTATTTGTGCAACTTTAGATTATACATAACCTTAAATTGTTTATTGTTAACCTCAATAGTTTTAAGTATAAATAGAGTAAAGAAATTTAATAAAGCACCAGCTCTTATACCAAGTACAAAAAGTTATCATCATCATCATTATCGGCCTACGCATGCGGCGTTTTATTCCCGTACTTCAATCCTAGTGTTTTGTCGAGTATAAGATGATATCACACCTCACGTTAGATCATAATCTTTTTACTAATTAAATATTATATAATTTGTATATATTAAGATCAATCCAGAGGACGATCAAAATTCATAAGCTCCAATTAATTGACAGCGCCCTTTGACCGTATGGTTTGGTTTCTGATCTGGAAGTTAGTATTAGGCGTGCAACTCAGTTCCCGCTGTTTGTCAATAAATGGTGTCAGCAATAAGTGTTGGCTGACTTCAACATATCCAAAACGTCATGAACCAAGATAAGACACATGGTAAAGAAACCGCTCTGACACAGTTGTGATTTTGTTTTGGAGTCATATACTTTTCATCATCATCGACACTACAACCGGAATCCGGTCTTGGCCTTATTCAGTAAGTCTCTCCACCGTTCCCGATTTCGAGCGGATGTCATCCAGTTTGGCACTCCCAAGTTCTTGGCGTCCTGGTCTAGGCCATCCCTCCATCGAAGATAAGGTCTCCTTCCGTACATCCTACCACAAAGGACTTTCCGGGCAGACTCCTCTTCGCTTATTCGAGTTAGGTGTCCCGCCCACCGAAGTCTACCGAACTTAATTTTCCTTACGACGTTAGCTTCGAGATAGATCGCGCATAATTCATGGTTGTAGCGTCTCCGGAATCGTCCCCCCTCACGGGGCCAACAATTCTCCTTAAGACCTTCTTCTCGAACGGGTGTAAGAGATCAGAGTGGCTTTTATTGAGCAGCCAGATCTCGGCTGCATACATGAGTACTGATAAGACCATGGTCTTGTAGAGTAGTAGCTTGGATGTTCTGGATAAATTTTGGGATTTAAAGAGCCTTGACAGACCATAGTAGGCTTTGTTGGATTTGATCAGCCGTTCGCGTATTTCTTCTTCCATATTGTTATTGGCTGATACTATTCACCCAAGGTAGTTGGGAAAAACAATTCTTTACCATATATTGTTGCACTACTTCAAGTTCGTGCTCCGCTGATAGTTTGACCAACGTTTAGGTCTTCTCTTCCCAGAAGTTGCCATCATGTACTTTGTTTTTCCCTCATTAATGTGCAGTCCCAGTTTTTGTGCCGCCTGCTCGATCTGGGTAAAGGAGTCATGTACAGCCGAATCGGATCTGCCGATGATGTCGATGTCATCTGCGTAAGCAAGTATCTGGCTGGATTTGGTACAATAGTCCTTCTAGTTGTAACGCCAGAGTCACGGATTGCTTTCTCCAACGCCAGGTTTAATAGGAGGCAGACCAGACCGTCCCCTTGTCGGAATCCATTAAAGATGTTTATTGGTTTGGACAGCAATCCCACTATTTTTACTTGACTAATTACGTTGGTCATGGTCAACCTACAAAGTCGTATCATTTTGTTTGGAATGCTGAACTCTGTCATGGCATTATATAGTTCTACCCTGGCTATGTTGTCGTAGGCGCCCTTAAAGTTTATAAATAGATAATATAATGGGATATGAAATTCCACACATTTTCCATCGCCTGCCTAAGGATGAATATCTGATCAATCGCTGATTTGCCTGGGTTGAAGGCACACTGATATTGACCAATGATGACTTTAGCGTATGAGGCTATCCGATCTTGTAGGATCTTATAGGCGGTGCTCAGCAAGGTTATATAGTTGCTGCACAGTGTGATGATATCTCCCTTCGTATGTATGGGGAAAATTATTCCATGACACAAATCTTCCGGCATCTCCTCTTGCTCCCATACGTGCACCACGATCTCATGAATTGCATGATGTAACGCGGTCCCTCCTTGTATGATCAACTCAGCTGGTATGCTATCAGCTCAGGGGGCTTTATTTGATTTGAGTTGTCTTATAGCTTTTACTCTTTCCTCAATGCATGGTCTTGTTTTTGCATTGGTGGAGCAATTCATTGAAGTGCACTTCCCATCGATCCAGAATATCTTCAGGACCGGTGATCAGATTATCCTCTTTATCCCTACAGTAAGTTCAACGTGGTGTGTGCCGCGTCATACGCTCTCTACTTTTGTTTATTTCACAGACAAGTTTTTTTTTTCCCGGGCACTTTTCTTTTGTCTGTGGAGTCTTTTTTCAGATCTTCGGAGCCCTTTGTATTTCTCCTCGCATTGCCCTGTAGGCATCATTCTTACGTTCAGTCGCTAGTTTGCATTCATCATCGAACCAGTCGCTCCGATCTCTACGACTATTGCCAAAGGTGGAGTTGGCAGTACTAATGACAGTATTCTTAAGGCGTGTCTATTTCTCTTCTACGCCCGGCATTCTGGCCCCAGCGCTTACTCTCCCTCCGTCGAGGGAGTTACTGGTGTTCTCATTGCATAAGGTAGGCGTGTTGCTTCGAACCTGATCCGCGGATACAATACGTCTCCGTAAGGCAATCCACGCTCGGAAAACTGCACCAACAAGATAGTGATCCGAGTCTTGTGTTGGCACCTCGGTACGTTCGTACCGTCATCAAACTCGAGAAGTGGCGACAATCTATTAACACGTGGTCAGTTTGGTTGCGAGTGGCTCCATCAGGTAATACCCAGGTGGCTTTGTGAATATCTTTACGTGGAAACCCGGTACTTGCAACGACCAACTTCTTTGATGCTGCTAGTTCGATGACTCGTAGTCCATTGTCGTTAGTGTTCTCATGCAAAATATGGGAACCTGTGTAGTGCCTGAAAACCGGCTCCTGACATATTTTCGTATTTCGTGTTCAAATCACCAAGAACGGTTTTCACATCGTATCTGGGGCAGGCATTGAGGGCCTATAGCGTTTGCGACGATAGTGGAGAACGTGTGATTCGAACCGACGCTATGACGATTAGAATTACTAAATATTGAACCAATGCTCAACACATCAGGCCACTGCCGTGTGTACGAATTCGATTTCTAAATTCAAGTACAATCAACTGATGTGGAATTGTTATGTTATCGCTATGGTATACGCCTCTGATGCTCTTTGCTTATTCGAATTTCCTTTCGGTGTTCTTCACTATTTGCTTGCATATTGTGTGTGTATCTGTTAGAAATGCCACAGGCCCTTTCGACTCGTTCGTTAAAAATATTAATAAAAGAGGAAATAAAAAGGGAGAAAAAACAAGGAAAGGAGAAGAGGACTGGGCGATGGGGGAGGTAGGAGGCTGGAGCAGAGCGAGTGTATGTGGTGGAAAATGTGGTATTTGTGAGGCAGCTACAGTGAATGGCATATATGCGGGCCGGTAGGAGGAGTCAAAAAAAAGTGTAAGGGGAGTTGGCATGAGGGGAGAACTAGTTTGAGGGCGGGAGAGGAGAGGTGGGATTGGGGGGTAGGGGCGTAGTTAGAAGTAGGTGGCGCTGGTTAGGTCGGGCATTGCGCCGGTCACTTGTGTTTGCCCAGCTAATGGGTCGTCAAACAATTTCTTTTCTGGGCAGTGTCTGTGGATACGTGCGGTCGAGGACGCCCGTATGCATGTCTGTGGGCACGTGGGGTTGAGGACACGGTTAGTATGTCCCCTTTGGCTAGGTGAAATGTATTAAACCCCACAGTGATTTGTATGGTTCGCAGGACCGCCACACTGTGTTTATATATATGTTTTATTCACAAGTTTTTACGTGTTTCTCTCTGTATACTATGCGCATACACATGCGCACGGGAACACTTTGTTTGCCCCGTCTTAGCACGAATTGCTTTTTAATTACTGTGCGTGTACCTACACGATATGCATTTAGGGTGCGTAGGTACACGATACTCAGTGTTTGGTTTAATGATTGCACTCACTTCACTTCAGTTCACTTCACTTCACTTCGCTTACGTCTTCACCGGTCGATGGTCAATTTTTTAGTATAGCCAAGCCAACTAACTCATCGTCTCTCTCTGAACAACACCAAAACCGACGCTATCGGCATTTTTCGAGAAATCTAAATGCTTGGGATGGCTGTAGTGTTGTTTTCCCACTCTGGCTTGCTCCATTCGAGAAGTGTGTTTCTGCCATTTTAATGGGGGTAAAATTACAATTAAATTTTTCAAAGACGGCATAATTAAATCCGCCACATATTATTCACGTTTTAAGTTTTAAGTAGTTCGACAAAAATTCCTCACACATTGTTAGGGTCTTAATCATCCGGTTTTTAAGTTCGAAATATTCAAAAAAATGAGCATAACTTTTTTCTCTCGATATCGGTTTAAAAAAGAAACTATATAAACAAAATCAGATGTGAAGAATAAATTTCAATATATTACTATATAACGAAAAATACAATCCACGTAGATCAGTTTTTTTTCACATGATTTTAAATAATTAATTTAAATATAAATATAATTGTTTTAATCCAGTACATACTAAAGAGCACTTGCACTTCAATAACAATAATTTTAATTAATAGAACAATTGCATGTTTTATGTATCAACCTATTTCTGAATAAGTATATAAGATTTGTAAGTACTAAATATGTTACACATACTATCATCGCTTTCGGCGGTAAACTATTTAAGAAATGTGGTAATGTTTTGTCCCAAATCATTTCAAAATTTCACATACTTGGAATACATGTATTTTGGCCTTTTGAAATGTCTCACTCGAAGAAAAGCAGAGACTTTATAAAAATTATCAAATGGAATCATTTTGGCTTGAGTGGCAATAGCATTATTCACATCTCTCATATACAACAATATCATTGTTTTCGTTAAAATAAAACATAATTAGATTACATTAATGAAGTCCTACATGAACTAGCAGAAGATTATCCTGCCAAGTTAACTGAAGTGACGGTCTCTGGCGCTGGTGATGACTGGGACGATGGTTTAACATTCACCGCAAAACCATCACGTAAGTACTAATGTTTTATTTATACTATTTCCGTATCGTTTTTGTCTTTCTATTTATTTTAATGAGTTTGTTGTACGTATAAGTTGTTACATTACGAGTGATACCATTAATAACTATTTAAATATGTGATAAATATTTCTGAACAAGAAATAAAATCTGCTTTTTTCTTAGTAAACGATGTATCTGAAAGTAGCAATAGTAATAACTTACTGTCTATTCAAAAACTTTTCTCTAGAATAGTTAATTTATTTTAGCGGTTTGTCAAAAAAACAGTAGCTATACTTTCTATAATGTAGTCCCTATAAATATTCTTCCTCAAAATTAATTTATTTTTCGGTTTTCATCATATGATTTGAATGAGTTGATTTGCTTGGTTATTAAAGACAAATAATTAAGATTGAAATTAGTATTAATACACAAAATTAGTATTATAAACAATTTACAATCAAAATATTATATAATACATAATTCTATATAAATCTCTACTCAATAGGGTAAATGCAAATGTACATGGTTATCAATAATTTTGCGTCATATACGATTTTTGTACAAACGTATAATGAAAGCTTAACCTTCAAACAATGAAGTTTAAATTACAAAATTATATGTTTTTGATGTAAATAACTTCGAGACTGAAAAGCAAGCGGTCGACAATAACAGTGGCCATCTCTACTAACATTTAATTTCATAATTTTTATAGAAATAGTTAAATTTAATTGGAGCTATGTCCATCATTTTAAAGTTTATCGTAATTTTGGCCCAGTGTCCAGCGATTCATAAAGATAAAAGGTTTTCTAGGGCTATCAAATAGTAATCGAAATCACAACAAATAAAATTGACCGGGAATAAAAAAATTACCCTCTTCTTTTTCCAGTAGGGATTTTATGACACATTGAACTGTCAAACTGTCATGTATTTTTGTTCAGTACTGTTTAACATTTTATCGTGGAAAGACGTATACAAATTAATCAGCTGTATTACGAAAATCAGCTTTATATGAGCAATGTCTTTCTTGCGCTTAGAGCAACTTACGGTCCGCGAACCGGCCGATCGCACAATTCGATATACGGTCGAAAAACTTGAAACCCAATCATTATTGAATAATGTGCGATCAAATAAACCACATCCAGCACATAGTGAAGAAAACATAGTGGCGGTAGCTGAGAGTGTACGCGACGAATCGGCTCAAGTCGTTCTCAACAACTTGACTAATCGTTTACAATAATACGTCAAGATTAAGGATCTTGATTTAAAAGTATACAAAATTCAACTGGTGTACGAATTAAAGCAGTCCGACTTTCAGAATCGTTAACAATTCACTTTTTGGGCTCTTGAATGGCGTGTAAAAGATCCATTGCTCTTGATCAAAATGTTATTCATGAGGCCAATTTCTGGCTTAATGGCTACATTCATAAGCAAAATTATCGGGTTTGGGATGAACCCCCGTGGGAGGTAGACAGAACAAGGATTTGGTGTGGTCTGTTGGCTAGTGGGATCAGCGATCTATGTTACTTCGAAATTGAGCCCACTTGGAATGTAACTGTGAATGGCATTCATTTGTGTTTCATGATAACGCATTATTTGATTCTTGAGATGGAAATAATCTCGGCAATATTTGCTTCCTACAAGACCGCGATACTTGCCAAACAGTCCCGTGCAACCACGGCATTAATGCGAAAACAATTCGGTGAATAGTTAAGTTCTTGCTTCGGATCGGTATAAGAAAAATGATAATGTATAATTTAGAGTGCTTGCGAAGAGCCAGTATACCGGTGCATTGGCCGCCTAGATCATGTTATAGTCTGTGTAGTATCCCACCACATAACCCCCTTTAGCTTAATTCACGAAATGCACTCTTAATCATTTGCTCTTTAATTGCCTACCAATGACGGACAGCAATTTCCCACTCAAGCTACACGCTATCGAATTACGAGTACATTTTTTGCACGGAATCGTATATTGTCATTCATATCCAAAAGCAAACACCTGGCACGGGAGATTCCCTGGTTATTGCCGGCGCCTGCAAAAATGCAATGCCTGCAAAATGCAACGGAATATGACAATTACCGTACGCCAAGAGGGAATTTCCATAAAAATGTTGACGAAAGAAAGGCACGTAGAGATAATGACGAATTGCCACCGGTAATTCGAAGGGACGAAACGAATTGCTTGAACAAATGCCACTGCACTTTAAGTGGTCCAATTAAGTGAAATGTCGCTTAAACGTATATGAATTAAGTGGCGATAGCGATTAAGCAAAGCGAATGAATCGTACCAGGCAATTGCACTCAATATGGGTCAAACCCGACTGGGCGGAGCTGCGGCAGGGTAAACGACTTGCGTTCGGGGTCATGCCAAGTAAAGTAGAATAGAGTGCATCGTCTGCGATTCTCTCCCAATGATTTGGGTATAAAAGGGTTGGTTGCAAAGAAAATAACTCAGGGTTAATCGATCAGAGTAAAAGGTCGCAACGGTTGCAATGGAACAGCAGGCCTTTTACTCTGAATAAATAAATATTAGGAGTTAATTAATCTGAAAAGTAAATAACATGTCACAGCCAAGCGAAAGACAACGGGCGTCTTTACTTAAATCAATCAATTGAATATAATAAAGTAAAACACTTCTTTTTCTTCAGTTTAGCTCTCCGCTTAGTCGCTCTTTCCCCACTATTGAGCAATCACGGCGAGACGCGTTACAACACCCGTCACCTTCAGACCTTTTTTTTATGAGCTGCGTAAAGTCCATATCTAATGGGTTCTCTAATAGGGACTTGACAACTTTTTTTCGGTAGCAAATTTTTATAATTTGCAGACGTTGTTCGTTAACCATGATGAAAATGTTGAGTTTACTGAATAAATTGATAGTGACAGTTCGATGATTAGTGAAAGGGTGCGTTCACAAATTAAATTCAAAGTTGTCAAGTCCCTATTGGAAAACCCGATATATTGATAAGCCGATTACGATTGAGGAACTGGAGACCAGCATTATTCCCGTCATCGGAGGTAGGATCCTCAGAATGGACCATGCTCAGCAGCGCGCTGAAATGTCGCCCCACGAGGCTGTACATGTTTGTTCCGTGAAATGTTTGGGGAAAATCCTTGACCATCCTTCGTAGCAACAGGTTCAAAGGAGATCTGATGACGCATTTTGCCAGAAAGTGTGGGCACTCCATCCAAGACTCGATTGAGCTATAGGCTTCGTGAACTGGTTAGGAGAAGTCCTTGACCATCTTTCGAAGCTTGGTCGATGGACCCGGTCGAGAAAAACAAATAGCATCTCAGCGCGTTGACTCAGCGCTATAAGTTCGCCATTCCTGGGAGAAGTAAAATAAAAAAATTAAAAATTAACTTCAGTAAAAGTAAGGTTGCCGGCAGCGGACGATATAAAAGCGTTCGATGGAGATGGATACCCACCCTTGTTGCCGAAAATGCATTCCTGTAAAGGTGACGATACCTTGATTCAATTGATAAGAGACTATCATTCTGGCAGTTCAATCCAAGTGGTTCTTGACAATGTCAAATCTGCCTTCCATCGAATTAATGCTGGAGTTCCCCGGGAGTCTATACTCTCACGCACTCTTTACCTCATTATTATCTTGTTCATTCAAAGTCTGCGAAGGTTCTGCACTACGTTGTCGAGCCAATAATGTTGCACTCCATGATGGGTTTTTGGCGTTTCTAACAGATACAGACAGTACACAAACAAATAGGGAAGAACCTCACCGAAATAAGATCGAATAAGGAAAGCATCAGACCCATATACTGGATCTATAGCGCTTTTCATTAACCGTAATATACTGTCTTCCCTGTGTTGTGGCGTGCCGTTCGTGGACTGTATTATTTTGTTTAAGAAACTAGCTTTTTTTTAATTACACTTCTCTTGGGAGAGGCGAATCTATATCGCCGAGTCGGCTCCCGAGATGCCACCAAATAACTATTACAGTTATGTTCTTCTTGAACAGTTGGAGATTGTAACGCTCCGGAAATACTCGCGTGGGGAGTGATTTCCATAGCTTTCCCACTCTGTGACGGAACGAGTTCTGATGCAGGGATGTTCGCGCCGTCGGGAGATGAACCGCAAATTGGTGCGATCCGTCGGATTATCTTGTGGAGCGTATATAAGTCGAATTGCGCGAACCAAAATCACAAATTTTCGAAACACAGTACTCGTGATAATATCTGTAAAACAGACAGAGGTCAGCTATGCGCTTTCGATGTGATAGCGACAGAAGTCCCGACGTCAGCGCCGTGCCCCCAATCAGACGGATCGCCCGTCTTTGTATGTTCTCAAGTAAGTCGAGGGTATGTTTACGAGCGGAGCTCCAAACATGTGAGCAATATTCGCGTGCGGTTCTCATTTGGGATTTATACAGGAGAAGTTGCACCGAAGTAAAACATTTCTTGGCTCTAAAAAGATAACTCAATTTTCCAGAGACGATGCTCGACATATGTTTATCATCATCATCGGCACTACAACCGGGAGCTGGTCTTGGCCTTATTTAGCAAGTCCTGAGTCTTGTTAAATTTTCCATAATGAATTTTTTTTTCCGAGCAAGGTTATTAGTCGCGCCAGAGGCTTCCTGACGAGGAATCGAACCCCGGCCTCCCGCGTGACAGGCGGGTATACTAACCACTATACTATCGAGGAGCCATGATACATTTTCACAGACTGACGACGAGCAATTTCAAGATTTCCCCAGATTTGAGGGCGTGGCCATTCATCATAGCTGTGAACTGATGATCCACTTTTCTTTGTGAATGTTGTATACGGTGTCTTCGTTGCATTGAAGTCGACGAGATTGGCCTTTCCCCACTGCAGGACCTTATCCAGAACCCGATTCAGAGAGTCGATCTGGCAGCATCTCAGCTGGTGCGACGTTGATGCACTAATCGCGTGATCACTCGAAAAAGAGGAAACAAGCGTACTATCTATCATCCGCAAAATTGAACACTCGGTTATCCGTTGACACCAACACATCATTTATGTGAAGCAAAAACAAGGTTGGAGCCCAAATAGAATTTTGAGGCACCCGAAATTAACAGGATACAGATCCGAACACTCGCCGTCCACAACAACCTAGATCGATCGATTTTCGAAAAAGCTCTTCGTCTAGTCGGAAACCTGCAGGAGAAAGTCCGTATGAACGAACTTTGTTCAGCAATGCCCCGTGCCAGATGCGGTCCAAAACCCTGGTTATATCCAAAGCGACCGCCCTTGACTCACCATGGCCCTCATCGCGGATGTCCATATATCAATTATAAGGGTCAAGAGGTCTCCCGTGGAGCGCCTACCACGGAATCCGTATTGACCACCATTCAGAAGTTCGTTGCACTCCAAATACTTAATCAACTCGGCATTGATGACCTTTTTCATCACCTTAGATAACATAGACAGTAATGCTATAGGTCGGTAATTTTGTGGTAGACACTTTTTCCCCTCTTTGGGATTGGCTGAACTCGAGCGATTTTCCAGCAGCTAGGAAATGTCCTCCGTGGATAAGATAAAGGAAAGAGTTTGCCAAGAATCGGCGTTAGTTCTGGAGCACAGTTATTAAGGATTATTGCTGGTATTCCGTCCGGGCCTGTTGCCTTCCCACAGTCCAGTCCACGTAGAATGCGTTGAATAGCACGTGGGCTGAACCTCACATCCCGCATCGAAGACCGTACCGGCGCGATCACATGTGGTTCCAAAAGACCGGCATCGAGGTTTGAACTCGCGGAAAACAAATTCGCGAACACAATAGCTTTATCTTTTGAATTTGTGACTAACGTTCCGTTGCCCGTCACTAATGAAGGAAAAGAGGGGGAAGCGAAGTTACTGCTGACAGTCGTTCCCATTGACCAGAAGGGACGCAAACCAGTTGGGCACTCAAGGAGTTTATTGGTAACTCTGCCGTTATTAGCCTTCTTCACGGTGTCAATCGCCTGGTTACACGCGTTTCTGATTCTAACAAAATTCGTTCTGTTAACCTCGATGCGATTGAAGCGCCAGTTTTTAGAAGCTCTATTTTTTGCCGCTGTAATCTGCTCGCATTCTTTATCAAACCAAGATTTATCAGATGAACTTCGTTTGATGGAATGCGGAATGTACATCTTCATCCCGAGAAGAATAATCTCTGAGACCGATTCCGCGCATGCGTTAGCATCGGAGTCTCCAAAGCACACCTCCGACCACAGAAAGGATGCAAAGAAATCTCTCAAATCGTCCCAGTTAGCAGCCCCATACCTCCATACTTGGTGAAGCTGCTTAGGTCGGTTATTCGCTTGAAATGCAAGTGGTTGTGCGACCGATACCAAACATTGATCTGAGTTTCCTAGTGGCACAGCAACTTCCACGGTATAAATGCTTGGCTGGGGTGTCAAGAACAGATCCAGGGTGTATGCATAATCACCTCGGGTATCCGACATTCGCGTGGGTTCCTCGACGAGTTGAGTCAAATTGTGGCTAACAGCGAACATCTCCGCCCGCCCCCCAGCCTCGTCGGTTCTGTTAGAATGCACCAACTGGCCAGAATCGTGTACATAGGACGATAATTTCAGAAGTCGGGTGGTTGATCTGTATCCAGTCGACGATACGTGTAAGATGTTTGAAAAGTGTCGCTGGTCGATCGTCATTCGGGGGCGGTAAAGAGAACAAAGAAATTTAACAGAATTCCTCAGCACGACCCTCAATCGTATGATGTCCATGTTATTGGACAACGGCAAGGATAACAGGTTTCGCTGTTTACAAATATTGGTGGACGGCTTTTATATTGGTATTGGTGAAACCGATGCCCCTGATGCTACATACGGCCGTTACTAGTCGAACATTGCCAGTGTTTCGCGGGCGAACCCGATTACACGGTGACGAGTTGTTTGAGTATTTATCAAAACATTTTCATGATATGCTGACATAGTCCCCACCACAGATCCAAATGGGAAACGAGTTTACCTCCGGAATTCTTGATCTCAGGAGCCACCATCATGACTTATCTTCATTTCAGGACGCGCCACCAGCCACATGTCCGAAACATAGTCAAAAATTTCTCCCGACGATACAGTGTGATGAGAGTGGTATCTCACCTTGGG
The DNA here is from genome assembly GCA_963931805.1 of Microdon myrmicae. Lineage (NCBI taxonomy): Eukaryota > Metazoa > Arthropoda > Insecta > Diptera > Syrphidae > Microdon > Microdon myrmicae. The sequence goes on from OZ007497.1 coordinate 188,333,728, forward strand.
TCCAACTTACTACCTAAACCAACCTTCTCTCGAACCGGTCCGTCAGCCAAACTCTGATAGATGGCTAGGGATTCTCCCAACCATTTCACGAAACCTATATCTTGGTGGCTGGTATTTCGACTCCAACTCTTCTTTACAGACAATATTCGTGGACAAGTCAAATCAGTTCACTCGCCGTGGTATATCAGTAGAATCTCTTTGTCGATTGAGGACTAATTGCAGCAGTGCAGAATCAAGTGGTGACTCGATGACCTTGTATATATGGTGTCATCAGCGTATAGAGACAAGCAGGAATGCGTAATGGCCTTATCAATGTAATTAGTGGTAAGTATACATGGGAGAAGACCCAAGTGGCTTCTTTAGGGGCCCCGAAGGCAGCAAGGAAAGGGTTGGATATCATGGACCTGGACTGAACGGAATTAAGTCTATCCTTTAAAAGGGAAGAAATCCATTGCATCAGTCCAGGTCCAAAACCGAGGGTGGATAATTTGAAGGGGGTAAAATTGCAGGCGATTTTGTCAAATGCTTTACTGAGGTCGGTTGAGATTATGTCGACCCCATTAGCGTGCTTTAGTGCTGAGAGTTTGAAAGAAGTAAACTCAACAAGGTTGGGTGTAGTGGAGCGGGCCTCTTGTTTAAATCTGAAATTAGATTCACCCTAGAATATTGCTTCCATGTTTGGAGCTCTGCTCCTAAGCACCTCGTCCTACCTGAAAGCATACAGAGACGGGCAATTGGCCTGATCGAAAACGTAGCACTTACATCGGGATTGCTGTCTCATCGAAGACGTGTAGCGGACATTCGTCTGTTTTACAAACATTATCACAGGAACTCTTCATCGGAGATTCGTGGTATTGTTCCATAGAATTCGATTTACTTGCCCCCCACAAGACAATCCGAATAACACCAAGTTGTGGGCTATCTCCCGATAGCACGTACATCTTTGTAATAAAACTCGTTCCGTTACACATTGGGAAAGCTATAAAACCACCTCCCCTCGCGAGTTTTTCGGAGCGTTACCACCTGCAAGAAAACGAACTCCAACGGTTATTTAATGGCAGAACGGGGTGCTGGTTCGTTCGCATCTCCTGAGAGAAGTACGTTTTATGAAATGTCTACCCGGAATTTTTAATTAAAAATGTCCGCTCAGGCCTGTTGCCAAATTTCTTTTTGCCATAAAATTGGCACCACTGTCAGACATAATGACGTCAATTTGAGCGTTATTTGTCAGTTAGTTTGTTTGCAGCTGCTGATTTTTTTGGTTCACCTCAAGTACGTTTTTCGATTTTTATAATGGATAATTCGGTTGAGCAAAGAGTTTGCATTGGAATTTGTGTATCCAATGGAATTTCTTGGGCTGAATCGTTCAAAATGTTGGTTAAGACTTAGTTTTCCAAGAACGGCTGTGAATAAGGAAAACATCGCTAAAGTGAAGGAATTAGTGCTTGAAAATTGTCATTATAGCTTGAAAGAGATGGCACAAAAGCTAAACATTTCAATCGAATCAGTTCGTAAGATTTTGATCGATATGTTAGAGATGAGACGCCTTGCAACAAGGCTTGTTCCAAAAGAGCTGAATATTTTGCAAAAGTTTGCATTAAATTTTGTGTTTCCAATGGAATTTCTTGTGCGGAATCGTTCAAAATGTTGGTTAAAACTTAATTTTCCAATAACGGATGAGACTTAGGAAAACGTCCCTAAAATGAAGGAATTGAGCAAAAGAGCATCAGCAGAGCAAAAAGCGGTTGTTGAAGACATGCTTTCTTGAGTCGCCAGTAACCCTCCATTCGGGTAACGCATATTAACTGGCGACGCGACCTGGGCCTACGAGTATGACATGCAAGCAAGTCAACATTCATCCATATCATCATCATCATCGGCACTACAACCGGGATCTGGTCTTGGCCGGTCCCGATTTCGAGCCGATGTTATCTAGTTTGACACTCCCAGAGTCTGGGCGTCCTGGTCTACGCCATCCTTCCATCGTAGACCAGGTCTGCCACACTCTCTCCTTCTATACACCCTGCCACAAAGAACTTTCCGGGCAGGCCCTTTTTCGCTCATTCGAGCTAGGTTTCCCGCCCACCGGAGTCTACCGAGGTTGATTTTTCTTACAACATTAGCTTCAAGGTAGGTTGTATACAACTTATGGTTGTAGCGTCTCCCGAATCGTCCTCCCCCACATATGGGGCCAACAATTCTCCTTTAGACCTTCCTCTCGAACGCGGCTAAGAGTTCGGAGTGCCTTTTATTGAGCACCCAGGTCTCGGATCCATACATGAGTACTTGTAAGACCATGGTCTTGTACAGTAGTAGCTTGGATGTTCTGGATAAATTTCGGGATTTAAAGAGCCTTGATAGACCATAATGGGCTTTGTTGGATTTGATCAGCCGTCGTATTTCTTCCATATTGTTATCGGCTGCTACTATTGACCCAAGGTAGTTAAAGGATTGCACTACTTCAAATTCGTGCTCCACTACCCTGATAGTTTGACCAACGTTAGGTCTTCTCTTCGCAGAAATTGCTGGCATGTACTTAGTTTTCCCCTCATTAATGTGCAGTCCCAGTTTTTGTGGCGCCTGCTCGAACTGGGTGAAGGATTCCTGTACTGCCGACTCGGTTCTACCGATGATGTCGGTGTCATCTGTGTAGACAAGTATCTGGCTGGACTTGATAGCAATAGTCCCTCTTGTTGTGACGCGAGAGACACGAATTGCTTTCTCCAACGCCAGGTTGAAGAGGAGGCAGGTCAGATAGTCCCCATTTCGGAGTCCATTAAAGATGTTTATTGATTTGGACTACAATCCCGCTATTTTTACTTGACTAGTTACATTGGTCGTGGTCAACCTACAAAGTCGTATCAATTTGTTTGCAATGCCGAACTCTCTCATGGCATTATATAGTTCTACCCTGGCTATGCTGTCGTAGGCGGCCTTAAAGTCTATAAATAGATGATATAATGGAATCTTAAATTCCTAACATTTTTCCATCGTCTGCCTAAGGATGAATACCTGATCAATCGCTAATTTGCCTGGGATGAAGCCACACTGATATTGACCAATGATGGCTTTAGCGTAGAGGGTTATCCGATCTTGTAGGATAGTGGAGAGTATCTTATAGGCGGTACTTAGCAATGTTATACGACCTATAGTTGCTGCACAGTGTGATATCTCCTTTCTTATGTATGGGGCAAATTATACCACGACGCCAATCTTCCGGCATCTCTTGCTCCCATACGTGCCCAACGATCTCATGAATTGCGTGATGTAACGCTGTCCCTCCTTGTTTGATCAGCTCAGCTGGTATGCCATCAGCTCCGGGGGCTTAATTTGATTTGAGCTGTCTTATGGATTTTAATGTTTACTCAATGCTTGGTGGAGGCAGCATTTGGTCTTGATCTTGCATTGGTGGAGCCTCCAATTCTTCTGTGACGGACCATTTAGCAATTGATTGAAGTGCACTTCCCATCGCTCCGGAATGCCTTCAGACTCGGTGATCAGATTACCCTCTTTATCCTTGCAGAAAGTGCAGCGTGGTGTGTACCGCGTCATACTGCGGATTATTTGGTATATCTTCCGCCCCTGGTGCGGACCTCGCTCTCTACTTTTCTGTATTTTACAGCCACGGTTTTCTTCCCAGGCACTTTTCTTTTGTCTGTGGTCTTTTTTCAGATCTTCTGAGGTCTTTGTATTTCTGCTCGCGTACCCGCGTCCTATGAGACTGCTGCATAGCCCGGTATGCAACATTCCTACGTTCACTCGCTAGTTTGCACTCATCATCAAACCAGTCGCTCCGATCCACCCCTTCTACTGCCTAGCATAGAGTTGGCAGTACTAATGACAGTATTCTTAAGGCGTGTCCATTTCTCTTCTACGCCCGGCATTCTGGCCCCAGGACTTACTCTCCCTCCGTTGAGCTCTTCGAGTGCGAGTCAACGCATGACCAAAGGTGTTACTGGTATTCTCATTGCGTAAGGCAGCCGTGTTGATTCGAACCTGATCCGCGGATGCAGTACGTCTCCATAAGGCAATCCGCGCTCGGAAAACTGTACCAACAAGATAGTGATCCGAGTCGACGTTGGCATCTCGGTACGTTCGTACCGTCATCAGGCTCGAAGAGTGGCGGCGATCTATCAACACGTGGTCAATTTGATTGCGAGTTGCTCCATCAGGTGATACCCAGGTGGCTTTGGGGATGTCTTTACGCGAAAACCTGGTACTCGCAACGACCAAGTTTTTTGATGCTGCCAATTTGATGAGTCGTACTCCATTGTCATTGGTGTTCTCATGCAAACTACTGGAACCTGTGTAGTACCTGAAAACCGGCTCCCGATCTATTCTGGCATTCAAATCACCGAGAACAATTTTCACATCGTATCTTGGGCAGGCATTGGGGGCCCGTTCGACGTTCTCGTAGTATTCTTCTTTTTCGTCGTCAGGGGACTCCTCTGTAGGTCCGTGAACGTTTTTGAGGCTTATGTTCTTAAATTTGCCTCGCACGCGAAGAGTTCAAAATTTGTGAGAACATGCCGAATCCACTTTGTATGCGAAATTAACATTTAAGGGTCTAAACGATCGTAATTTTTGACGGTTGTATAATTTAACGAATCTCTAACGTCAAAATTCGAACTGTGTCGCTCCACAACTGGGTGATTTAACTTACTACATTGTAAGGAGCAAACTCATTCTAATTCAACTCAGTTTTGGGGACATTTATGGCATCTAGCATTTTTAATTTCACATTAATTTTTTGTTTTTAATTAATTTATGTATTTTGAAATTGAATTGAATTTTGGGTCTTCCCTGCATCGTGAAGGTTTACTGCCGGTAATTGTAAAATTGTATGCACACCCAATGTAAAATCAGAACAAAACAGAAAGAATTCTCGAATATGTGAATTCTTGATTAATGTTTATATATATATATATATATATATATATATATATATATATATATATATATATATATATATATATATATATATATATATTTTTTTTTTTTTTTTTTTTTTTTTTTTTTTAAATAACATCCTTTATTGGATATGAATAGTGCAATCTTAATAATTTAATTTAATACTAGGTTTAAATTGTACTTAATTTAGTTTAATTAAGTAAAACGTGTAAGGGACTGGACCAGTGTTCAACTCCCAACTCGATTTTAGTATGTTAGATTTTAACATGTTAATTCATGAGGTTTCGTCTGTTTTAGCCGTCTCAATTCGTGTATAATATCCAACAGCTGAATAGCTTCTACGTTGGTATGATTATGTAGGCGTCTTTCGTGTTTGACAGCATATTCGTGGATAACTTCATAAATCCATTTGATCTCTAGGTCATCATGAATTTCCTGATTTGTCACAAAACGGTAGGCATTCGTGATAATGCGAAAATGTTTGTATATGAAGAGCTGAATTAAAACATGTCTAAATTTAATTCCTCTTCCGTAAAGTGAAACTAAAATGGAAAAAGAAAAACAGATAACACTTTTTTAAACAGAATCATACACATACCCACATACTATTACAAATTACAAAGGTTTTAATTTTTTATTACTTATTCCTTAATAGGAGAAAGGTAGGTTTTCCTATTATTATTTCTTTTTTAATTATAAATATGGTTTCTCTTTAATTACAGAACCTATAGTTTAATTTTAAGAGTCTGACTATTTTAGAGAATGTAGCATTTTAATTATTGTCTTGGCAATGCTTAAATCCATTTAATGTTACATTCATTTATTAACTCAGCGTAATGAATTAGCAGGCATTTTCTTATTTTAGAATCTATACAGTCCATAATATTTAATAAGAAAGTTTGTTTCGTTCATTTTCTTTTAATTTATCTTTACATTCTTTTTCTTTATACTGTAAAATGTACTTAGTGTACATAAAGCGATAATAGATTTTTTCTTGTGATTTATTGATGAATGTATATTTATAATATACTATTTCCTCACACATCAAACATATGCATTGATCATTGGAATTATAAACATATCCTTAAATAAACATATTTAAATACCATAAAGAAGACATAAATAAACATATATATGTGCAATTATTTTATATAAAATCAACAGCAGACTCGGATCGGGCTAATAACAATTCACTCATTGCTCACATCACAAGCCTACCAGGCTTTGATGCATCTAAAGCCAGAATTGTTACGCATTATGCACCCAAAAGTGAGAGTCCCGAGAAAATCCTATCACCTGACATTGGGCCAACAGCGGCCGAAATGATACTACCGTGGCGTAGGGATAAGTCCTACCACAGTTTTGGTAAAACTCATAAGCTAAGAACCTAAACAATATTAGTTATTAAAAATATATCATTTTATTTATTATATACAGTTAATGTAGCTAGTTATGTTTTACATGTAGTAAATGCCACTAGATTAATATTATTATAATTGTTTTTGTTTTTCGAACAATCACATTAGCCTAATATTCGCATAATATTAAGCGAGTTAGTTATAAACAATTGCGCTGTTCTAAATTAATATTGGCTGATTCATTATCATTTGTTAGTAACAACGCATTTTTATTCAGGAGAACACATTACAAGCATACACACAAAATGTATTCAGTTTATATTGAAGTCCTTTTGTATGTCGTCGTATAGCACAAGTGATAAGTAGGTATTGGAAATTCAAATACCGTCCAGGGCACAGATCAAATTTCTACAAAGTGAATGCAATTATGTATATATTCCTATTTTTTGTTATACAATTTATTTAGTTTTGTATTTGGTTATTTCTGTAATGTTTGCTTTGAGCTTATAGAATGCTTAGAAAGATCAACACTAACTATTCTAGTGATATAACATTGGCTTACTTCCTCATATCACCTTGTCAAATGCTGAAACTTATCGTAACAGTGAATAATATGTTTTTATCGATAAATCAGATAACACTATTCTTATATTATCAAAATGAATAATATACGACTATTAAGGATTTGTTAGAAAGTATTATCCTCATCCTTCCAAACATTAATCTAAAGCCAAATTGTAATTTTTATGGGTACAAAATTGAAAATGTTTATCGTCGAACTATGAGAATCAAATATCTTACCAACTTAACTTATTTGCTTGAAACTCGAAAGAGTTTTTAAATGTTCAGATCAATCTTAGGAACACGGTAATCGTAATTACATTTATAAGTTGTTTAAATCCGGTGTTTACGCATATATGGCATTAGTGAGCAAATTACGCTATTATGGCAATGCCTTTCTTTCGTTGTTCATTAGTTTGACGTAAGTCAACAATAATCAGTGAGCATTGTCAGAAATTTCATACAATATACACCTTTCATTTGGTAAGCATATCTAGTGTTTCGCACGGAAAACAGCATACAGAGGAAGCTCCGTTTTGTGCTTCAATTTGAAGAAAACGTTAGGCGAATTGCATCGATTGTTTGTGAAGGCCTATTGCGAAAGTACTGTATCGGAAACAATGTGCAGAGGCTGGTTTCATTGGTCCAAAGACGGCAATTTTGACTTGAGCGAGAAGAAGCATGAAAATCGGTCCAGGGAAGTTTGGCATCATCAATTGCAAGCTTTTTTTGGATGAGTACGATCCCCAATCTCAATAAATGCTTGTCGAGCATTAGGGTGTTACTCAACCAGCCATTTCCGTGCATCTACGTGCCATGGGAAAGGTTCAAAAACTGGAGCGACGCCAAGAAGTATACGAAATCTTGTTCGCCAGATAAAAAAGAAATTCATTTCCCTATCAGACTTTGTCTGACGATGAAGAACGGTTATATGTTGTCAATCCTAAATGCAAGAAATCGTGGGTTAATCCCGGGCAACCATCGACATCATCTCCAAGACCAAGTTGCTTTGGCCGGATGATGATGCTGTGCATTTGATGGGATGAGCACGATATCCTCACCTCTGAACTGTTGAAACCTGGTGAAATGATCAATGTCCATCGTTTGTTATGGATGTTTCTCGGCTCCCTAAAAAAATAAAAACATCAGCCTCCGCGGATGAGATACCGGTTGATTCTTCATTTGGGTATAGAATCATTAACTTTGTACCTGTTTTCATAGCGTTGGCTCAAGTTTTAGTGTGCAAGTATGGCGGCAACGTTACAGTTTCAGAAACAAGTAACCGTGATCTCGGTTTCAAAATTGTTGTGATGTGCAGTGAATGCGGATACACTTTGATCGACTCTTGTCTACTGATTGGTCGAAATGCCTATGAAGTCAACAGTCGTCTTATTTTTGCGATGAGATTATGTTGGAGTTATAAATGACTCGGGCTCGTTGATCCTCAATAAATAACAGTCTAGAGTTAGCAGTGAATTGAAATGTTAATTTAATTTGCGAAATGAAAATTTGTCGATTGACACGGAATACACATGATAAAATTGGATCAAAAATTCAAGGCAGGTTTTTCTATATCTTTTACTTGCCCTTGCGTTTGAATCAGACAGTTGATTGATGGATGGGATCAGTGCCAACTTCAAGTCCAAGAACTGTGTGAAGTTCGCACAGGCTGACGGTTGTGTTGAGTAAGACCAGCTGTCAATTTGATCAATTCTCAACAGATTACTTGGTGTTGGACTGACGGGGATAAAAACCTTCTGTACGTTTATGGGCTTGCTGAAACCACTTTTCCCGAGTATCAACGATGGTGTTATCAATCAATGTTTATGGGTTTTCCGAAACCACTTTTCCAGGGTACCTACGATGGTGTTATAAAAAGCATCAAAGAAGCCATCGATGCCATGAAATCTAACTCATTGGAAATGGCTGCTGACGATAAAAAGACAATATCAGAAGAAAACAGCCAGACCGAAGGACCTACCGTGTCGGGAGATGTTTCATTGCGGAAAAGATGCTTTTTGGATTTTTTTTTTTACACAAACGCCCGTAAGAAGGGGTCTTTTGGAGTGAGTACCCTTAAATGTCAGAGCACAGTGGATAAGGAAAGGAGGTGTCGATGTATATTGGTCTTGAATATCTGGACATCACAACGGCCAGGAAACATGATCAGGCAGAACATTCCACATTCGTGTGGTTCGCCTAAAGTATGACTCTCTATGTTTATTTGTGCGCCTGTAGTCCATATACAACCTGAACTGATGCGCATTCACAGACTGACGGGTTACGCGGGAAAATGTCTGAAGAAGCGGAACACATTCAGCAAGTTCAGTTGAGCAACGACCGTGATAATACCTACAGAAAAGAGATAGGCATGATGCGTTGCGCCTGTGTTCTAACGACGGAATTGATCGACTTACGGCTGAATTCCCAATAAGTTTCACTGCTCGTTTTTGTATCCTGTCGAGCACGTGTAGTGCAGTTTTGGATGCGTCTGACCAAATATGTGAGTAGAACTCTATTTTTGGCCAAATATACGCCTTGTAAATAATGGCCAGGTTGGATGGAGTGAACTCTTTTTTGCATCTCTTACTCCATACTTCATACATTTGACCGCACTTTTCGCAGCTGCAAATATGTGGTCATTCCAGTTAAGAGTCGAATTAATTAGAGTGTCGAGGAATGATAATTCCTTGGCTTCGTCAATGCAAGTGCCGTTCATAGACAGTATATTAACTTTGGGGCTCGCCTTTGACGACAAGAGGCAGCACTGAGTTTTTTGGGCATTGAATTCTACTCGTTTGGATAATCATCACTGATATATCTTGTTGAGGTCTGAATTCAATGTATCAAGCATAATTTGCTGGTTGGTAGTGACGTTTGAAGAGTTTGGACGGGAGTGTTCGTATGAGTATGAGAAACTCAACGTGCTATCATCAGCAAACGAGTGAATTGGGTTGTGAGTAATTGACAAGAGATCATTTATAAAGATGAGGAAGAGAGTGGGTGACAGTGCCGAACCCTGGGGTACACCTGCATTAATTTAATGGGAGACAGATTTGACACCATCAAGAACCACTTAGGTTGAACGGCCAGAAAGATAGTCTCTTATCCATTAGATCAGGGAATTGTGCACTCCATATGAAGCAATTTTGACCAAAGGGCTGGATGCCAAACTCTGTCGAAGGCTTTTGAAATATCCAATGCGACTAGCTTGCTTTTACCGAGCTAGTGGATGGAATGGTTCCTCCTTTCGGTAAGGTACGCCATCAGATCTCATGTGGGCCTGTTGCTACGAAAGCCATATTGGTGGTCATTGAAGAGGACATTTGATTCCAGATATTTCGAAAGTTGACGGTTAATCAGTGACCATTACCTTAGTGCTATGGTCGGATTGGATTACAGCGGGAGCAGGTGGAACTCAGGGAACACATATAAACGTCAAGGGCAAGATATTTGAAAAAGTTAAAGAAGTGTTCCGCCCAACACTGTTCTCCAACGACACACGGAAAATAAATTCAGCACACAAATAAAACACTGATAAATTGTTTGTCATCATCATCATCGGCACTACAACCTGGAACCGGTCTTGGCCTTATATAGCAAGTCCTGAGGCATGTTAAATTTTCCATAATGATTTGTTTTTTCCGGGCAAGGTCATTAGTCTTGCGCCAGAGGCTCCCCGAAGGGGAATCGAACCCCGGTCTCCCGCGTGACAGGCGGGTATACTAACCAGTATACTATTGAGGAGAATATCCTTTTTTTATTCTGTCTATTACATAAAGCCTTGCACTTAATGTTTTCAGCACGAAAATTAACATAACGGCACACGTTAGGATACTGTGGCGGTTCTTTAAAGCCTTCCTAAAGAACCATCCATTTCTTTAAAACAACCTACCTTTTCCCCCACTCCATAAACCACTGTCCTTACCTGCATTCGAGCAGTGTAAGCTTTCTTTCAAATAACTTTCACCTGAAAGTAAAACCGCAGCAAGCATGCACATCAAACAAATTGTTTCTCTCATATTACATGAACCGTGCCAGACCAATCGGCTCGGCTTATCAGCTTTTATAAACGATAAATATTCGCTGGCCAGCGTTATTGTTGACATAGCTGTAGCCGATGTTCTTGCTACGGTTCATGATTGAATACTGCTCCAATCCCATGGTTCGCTACAGTTGCGACCAATTTCTTTTATCGGTTATCTACCGATCATGGGATTTGGGCACGAATATGATAGACGTTAGACAATCATACCCATGATCATGTCTCTAATGATTCGTTGTCTAAACAACGACCAGCCACTATTCTCACGCTGGCTATTCTAAACGAAATGCTTCTGTGCACTCTACGTAAACAGAAGAAATTATTTTTGCCTGCATGCCAGCATTCCTGTGCATTATCCAATGCCTAAAATAAACAAATCTAGTGGCATTTGCCGTCGCAGCGAAGCTATGTTGACTTAACGTCAATCAAAAATCGATCCCCTATCGTACGGTGGCGATACAGTCAGCCCGTACACTGATCATCATATTTGACCAGCTGCATTTTTGTTTTTCTTTTCCAGCGCCCAGCGAGTGTTTCGTGTGTCTTTCTTGCAGACTAAAAGACATTCACCCTATCTGGAAAGATTGTTTTCCCCTGCGATGACATGCGTGGAATCTCATTGCAATCACCAGAGACTGGGTCAACGTCGCCCAGCTCGGCGAGTCAGATTTCTATCACCACTGTGGGCAGCCGCACCCGCTTAGAGTTCTCCTTTTTACTAGCCCGCTACTAAGTAGCCAGTTTCGTTTATTCGAGTTGGAGTGCCGTTTTTCCTTGCTTGTCAACTGGTCGCGGAATTCGTTTTGTACTTTTTAAGTGAACTTTCCGCTCTTCCTTTTAAGTGAATTTTGTGTTAAGACTTTCACCGATCCTGAAGGAGTGCAGGCGTCATCGCAAAGAATTAAGTAATATTAACATTGTGAGCTCCTGGTTTAAGTGGATGTGCAGATGCCATATCGTGGATAAAAATAAAGAACACTTGATAACGAAATACTTGCGTGCCTACTTATTTCTTTCGCTTGTTTAGAGTCGATTTATTTTGTGGACATATTTTTAGTGAAACAAGGGTAAGTGTTGGGGAGTTGATACGATCTAGTGCACATGTCTGGTACATATATCCCGCAATACCATGAAAGTGTCACTATGGAAACTTCTGCAAACTCTTTTTTTTTACAATTCGAGACACTTCGCTAAACCACAAGTTCGTTCGTCACTGGATGTTACTTTTAAGCGACACCAAACAAATTCGCAGCGGCATTATAACAACGTAAGCCTCCCCGGAAACTCGGTCTTACCACAACCGCACATAAAGTACAGCTTCTCCGTTTAGATTCTCAATGTCGACTCAGTCATTTTTCTCTGGGGATGATTCTATTCACCCCATAGTTCTCTTTTCCCTTTCGTTTTCCTTGTCCTGGTGATTCTCTCTCAATCGAGAATCTCTCCACCAGGGAAGATTGCACTCACACATACAGACGCGGAAGTTGCCGTTTGTGGGATCGCTAGAATTTTCACACTTCTGTTGCGTTGCTTATGCAAACATTCGGGTGTGTTGTTTATTCTTGGCGATCCTGGGATCGTGGTAATTATCGTATTTGTTTTGCCATATGGGAACAGCGTTTTCGTCTATTGCTGTTGTGACGTCTCTAACAGATACACAAACAATACAAGCAAAATAGTGAAGAACACCGAACGAAGACCGAATAAGAAAATACATCAGAGCCGTATACCATAGCGATAACAAAACAATTCACATCAGTGGAATATACTTGAGTTAAAAAAAAAATCGAATTCTAAACACGGCCAGTAGCCTGATGCTTCACTGCTTCGCTTTTCAACCGTTTCATCGTGTGTTCAATTCACCTTCTTCACTATCCTTGCTTAACGCTATACTGTTTCTACGCAATGGCCTTTGTTTAGGCGAAGTGCATTGCGGCAGGGACAACGGTTTTGCCGACGGATTGTTTCACGGCAATTGACTTATCGCCGGGGATTTGATGTTTGTCGACATCTGGCGCAGCTGTGCCAACCGCTTGTGTTTATCCAGCTAATGGGTCGATACAAAATTTCTACGCTGGGTCCTGTCCTTCGATCGCCGTGCAGGCGTAGGGAAATTGTTCGGACTTGGAGCCCACGTATCTGTGGATACGTGGGGTTGTTGACACCAGTATGGATGTCACCTTTGGTCAGGTGAAAAGGTGGACTTTGGGGACACGTGTCTGTGGCCACGTGAAGTTTGGTTATAGGTGAGTATGTTCATTGGTGGAACGAAGACATCTCAGCCTATGGTGATTTGTGCGGTTCATGGAACCGCCACAGATCTTTCAAGCGGTTGCCTCTCCTCCATGCTTCACAAGCTCTGTCGGTATGCAGTCGACTCCGGGAGACCTGTTGTTTTTCAATCGATTTATTGCGTCTACAACTTCGTTGAAAGAGGGCACTGGGATTTGAGGCTAGGCTGTATGTAAGTCTGGTGTGTTTATCTGTGGTTGATGGGTGCACACATTGAGCAGGTTTTCAAAGTACTGCTTCCACCTTGTCACGATATTGTTTGTTTCTGTGACCAGACGACCGTTTGCGTCTCGAATTATTTTAGCTCTCCCTCGGTAGCCATTTCTAATTGAATTTATGCCGACATACATACATCTGATGTTCTTTGCTCTGGCATTTTCTATGATTCTTTCGATCCGAGTCTTCTCCCATTCGCGTTTTTTGCGTTTGAAAAGTCGTTGTTTCTTTCCGAATTGTCGCGTATCTTTCTGCGTTGACTTCATCATATCTTTCTAAGTGGATCACTCTGAGGCGTTTACGTTATTCGATCTTCGCTGTACACTCATCGTCAAAACATGGTTTGGACTTAATTGTTTTCTTAAATCCTAATACCTTTTGGGCTGTTTGTGTGATTGCGTCTCTGATCGATATCCATTTAGTGTCCACACTATTGACTTCCTATTCCTCACTGCTCCCATTCTCTAGGAGGCTAAATGTATTTATTAGTTCGTCTTGATATTCAGCCCCTTATGCGCAAATCTTTTAGTTTATCTTGTCGAACTTTTTGCTCATCTCCCGTGACTGCCCATTTGGGTTTACCGCGAGCCGACTCCTAATTGTGCCCATCACCAGAAGATGATCGGAGTCGCAATCTGCTTCTCTATATGATCTTACGTCAAGGATATTCGAGTGGTGTCTTTTGTCTATGAGGAAGTGGTCTATTTGGTTACGCGTAACGCCGTCGGGTGTTATCCATGTACACCCATCATTTTACATGTGCACCTGTTTCTAGGAAACTCTATTGAGGATGAATAAAGAGATCATTTGGTTCCAGATGTTGCCGATTTATCAGTGATACCATAACTTTCGATAGAACAGCAGTTAGTAGTATGGGTTGATCGGGGAATGCTGGATGGTGGATGATATCAAAACACGGGGTTCTGCCATCAAAACCAATGGATTTGTTAACATGCAGTTCTTTGATCTAGCTATCGCATATAAGCCGAAATAATTCACTAAGTGGGACTAAGAAAGTCCAATTAAAAAAATTGTTTAACTTCGATGATGTTGTTATCTTCCATTGCTTACGTAGACTTCATTTTCTTATATTTTATTTTAATAGTAATATTTATTTATTAATTTATTATATACTTTTTTTACTTACTTTTATTTTTATATTTTTATGTGTATTTATTTATTTCATTTATTTTTTGACACTTACGTGTCACTAGTGTCATTTCTCACGTCATCGATTTGCATATAGTCCAGCCCAGCAATTGCTTTTAAAAGAAAAAAAGAGCAAATCTGAAGCTTTTTAAATGTTACAAGGCGCTAACAGCACATTGTTCTGAATTTACTTGAAATATTAGGCAAAAAAGAATACAAATAGGTTCCGTAGTGTCAACCTACAATAATAAAATTATATTCTCTCTCTTTATGTAGTTGGTTAATAAAAAATAAAATAATAAAGCCACTACTACTAATAACAGTTATTCTCATAACGAAATGACAGTTGGAAAATGTGTTCAAATTTATTACAAACCCTCTTACAAAAAGTGTCTTATCAATCTGCAGCATTTGGCAAAAAACATCGTCTTAACATCTCTGCATGTTGTATGCTGATACCTTTATTATAATTTCTTAGATTTTAGCCTAAATTGCGAATTTTCATATACTAACGAAATTTCGGTTGATTAAAGTATTTACTTTAATAAAATTATTATTTGATTAGTTGCAGAGAACGTCATTATTGAGGAGGAAAGAAATACCAGTCGTGACTCAGATTGCGAAAGACGTGTGGCAACACCAACTGCTACGGAATCCCAGTTACCATGGAAGCGTCATGAAGATGAAATTACTGACGCTATTCAACAAAATGAGTTCCCTGCTTGGGCATCAAATAAAGAGTATTTGGCCTATAACTCTCCAAGTGCAACATTCCTAGGTAATTTAAAACAACAAGTTGACTGTGCTTGAACAAGGCAATAATCTACCTTTTAATTGAATGTGAACACAAAAGTAATAACCAAACGATTCAAATTTGCTAAAAAAGTTTTATACAAAGAGAGAAAGCACATAGTTTCGTATTAATTATATATTATAGTAACAACGTATGATCAGTATAAAAAAATTAAAGTTTCATATAAGTTTATGCCTCCAATTTTTTGATAATCCTTTTTTTTTTGAAAAAAATTTAAAAACCTACCATTTTCTCTCATTACAAATTATAAAATATATCATTTATGAAAAGTCGCTTTTTTAAGAATAATGTACTATAGCAATAGTACTAGTAAAATTTATATATTTTTTTATTGTAAGTTTTCAATGTTTGGTCTTCTATTAATAATCGATTATTGCCTAGTTTCAAGCCGATTTACACAAGTATTCAGAGTTTAAGTAACAATATGAGAAAGAGCACCAATTTAAAATACACCCTTCCAATAAAATATATTGCATCCACCGATATAAATCTATTCAAATATATGTACTTTTACTTAGTAAAATTAACTTCAAATGAACACTTTGGTATAACACGTGTAATAATTGCGTTTATTTAAAATTGGATATTGTACTAATGTGGTCACAATGTATTCAGCATGTTCTCCACCAAAAATCCACTTTTTTTTTTAACAATTTCAATTGTTTCTTTTAATCTAATTTAAATTAATTAATGTTGTTACTGTCACTTTAAATGGTTTGTTTGCATTGTGTGACTTCTGTTTTTTTGGTTCATTGAGTTTTAATTCAATCAATATATACACACGATTACATCATGTAGGTTTAACATACAGAAACAAATAAGTGTACAAATCACGTGGGCAATTTTAATTACCTTCAACCTTTAGACATCAGGAAACATTTCCATTTTTCCATCTTATGCAAACTTGGAGTTATGACGAAGGACATCTTACAACGATAACTTCTCATAACTTCACTCATAAATTTCTTCAAAGTGTACCTACGAGTATTTTCTTCAGCGCTAGTTGGTTTGAAAATACCTGCTCTTTAATATTGTGACGCATATGACAATCCGTACTAGAATATTCTAGAAAGTTCAAAGCAAAGTACTAGAAGACTATGAACAGTAGAAAATTCGAGGATATGGAAAGGACGGAAACGAAACACCGAATCAGAATGAGGAAACAGTATAAATATATCGCACGCAGATCGAAGAAGTAAGAAGTAAGAAGTAACCAGTAAAAGACGCGACAAGTACGGAAGCTACAAGTCAAGAAATCGTTGTGTACGGTAAAAGTAACGGTTGTTATTAACGGGCCAATAAAGTGTTATATTAATTCAAAACCAATTTAACGGCTCTTATTTATTAAAAATAATTAATCCAGCGAACAATATTGTAGCGAGCTTAGGGTTCGCTGGATTAATTATTCTCATGAAATAAGAGCCGTGAAATCAATTTGATATTTAAAACTTTATTCGTAAGCGAATGACAACCGTTACTTTATTTTTCTCTGACTTTTCGCTTCCCCTTCCGGTGACACTTCTCACTGGCGACTTATCGTTTTTACTGCTCATAGTCTCCAGTGTTCCAGTACTTTGTTTTGGAGACCTGCCAGATGTCCAGCTGATTCTCATATGCGTCATACAACCCTCTGCCTAGATTAGTTCGTCCCAAACTAAGTTCACTGGTCCTCTGGGTTAACAAAAGTTGCCAGTCGGTCACAATGTACCACTCTCATCTTGGCGTTCGGTGGTGGAAATTCTTGACCTTCTTCCAAATTTTCTAATGCTCTCCTTTATCGCGTCAACTCTAGCCTGCCGCAATTCTTCCTTTTCCCGACAACGGAATTCCTCTTGCATTTTAGGGATCTCATGCGAATAGTATAAGAGAAAATGCATGTGCACATCCTTAAGCTCTTCTGGAGTTTGCACCTGACGTAAGCGATCTAGATCTTCATCTTTAATTCCAATATCATCTGGTATTGGAGCATCTGTCGATTTCATAAGCGTATCCAACTGGTAGTTCCGCATCTTTTCAAATAACTGGAGAAGTTTGTTCTATCGAGCTGACAGTAAACACCAGCGTGCGTCGTACTAATATCTTTTCCATAGATCGTCGCACGTTAATTCTGGTTTTACGTTATCTTTTGTATAGAACACAATGAACGGCACCTCTAGCTGTTGATTACGCATAAAATCCAGAGCTTGCTTGATCTTTCCCACCGTATGTGGTGGCTTCAATAGTGGTCTCGACCTCCAGCATCAGTTAATTTCTCTTGTTCGGAAACAGTGGATTTACAAAACGCCTGTTTGTAAATCTGTGGCGTCTCTAACAGATACACACAATACACAAGCAAATAGTGAAGAACACCGAACGAAGATCGAATAAGAAAATGCATCAGAGCCGTATACCATAGCGATAACATAACAATTCACATCAGTGGAATATACTTGAGTTTAAAAATCGAATTATAAGCACGGCCAGTAGCCTGATGTGTTACGCATTGGTTCAATTTTTAGTGATTCTAACTGTCATAGCGTCAGTTCGAATCACACGTTCTTTACTATCATTCCAAACGCTATAATTGGTGACCCCGACATGATCTGTACACACTTTCCCATAGTAAACAGAACTTAACGACACGATCACGATTTCCACATAGCGCACTGGCACACTCGCCTGCTCCGACGTTATGTCGTTCGCTCCGTCGTTTGCACACGAAGCTGATCGTAACAAACTTACTGAGGAGGGAGTAGTGTGGCGTCTCTAACAGATACACACAATACACAAGCAAATAGTGAAGAACACCGAACGAAGATCGAATAAGAAAATGCATCAGAGCCGTATACCATAGCGATAACATAACAATTCACATCAGTGGAATATACTTGAGTTTAAAAATCGAATTATAAGCATGGCCAGTAGCCTGATGTGTTACGCATTGGTTCAATTTTTGGTGATTCTAACTGTCATAGCGTCAGTTCGAATCACACGTTCTTTACTATCATTCCAAACGCTATAATTGGTGACCCCGACATGATCTGTACACACTTTCCCCTAGTAAACAGAACTTAACGACACGATCACGACTTCCACATAGCGCACTGGCACACTCGCCTGCTCCGACGTTTTCTCGTTCGCTCCGTCGTTTGCACACGAAGCTGATCGTAACAAACTTACTGAGGAGGGAGTAGTGTGGCGTCTCTAACAGATACACAAAATACACACGCAAATAGTGAAGAACACCGAACGAAAATCGAATAAGACAATGCATCAGAGCCGTATACCATAGCGATAACATAACAATTCACATCAGTGGAATATACTTGAGTTTAAATATCGAATTATAAGCACGGCCAGTAGCCTGATGTGTTACGCATTGGTTCAATTTGTAGTGATTCTAACTGTCGTAGCCTCAGTTCGAATCACACACATCACTATCATTCCAAACGCTATAAATCCATTCAGCTTCATCTTTTAAATCATTGGATCCCTTTGGAACAGACGTAATCGGAACTTCGCACACTTGCATTCGCTCAGGAACATCCGTTTTACGGATTTCATTGTCCAAATCCGTAAAGTGACCTGTTTTCAATTCATTACGTTCGTATATTTCAAAAATAATCTTTCGGGTAGATTTCTTTTGGTCGTTTTTCACGTTCCCCAATACCGTCTTCCTCTTCGTAGTCATCACCTTCCGATTCGGGTTCATATCCGTCCTCATCATACTTAGTGAAATCTTAATAGCCGAAATCTACACCGAAAATGTCGACCTTCTTGCAATGACGCATCAGTGAATAGAAGTCGTCTTTTCTTCTTCTTCTCAGCAATTGGCCTTCCTTCGTCGTCTACAATAAAATTATACCACGACGCCAATTTTCCGGCATCTCCTCTTGCTCGCATACGTCCACCATGATCTAATGAATTGCGTGATGTAACGCTGTCCCTCTTTGTTTGATCAGCTCAGCTGGTATGCCATCAGCCCCGGGGGCTTTATTTGATTTGAGCTGTCTTATGGCTTTTAATGTTTCCCCAATGCTTGGTGGCGGCAGCAATTGGTCTTGATTTTGCATTGGTGGAGCCTCCAATTCTTCTGTGAGTTGATCATTTAGCAATTCATTGAAATGCACTTCCCATCGCTCCAGAATGCCTTCCGGATCGGTGATCAGATTACGCTCTTTATCCTTGCAGTAAGTGCAGCGTGGTGTGTACCGCGTCATCATCACAACCGGGGGCCGGTCTTGGCCTTATTTAGCAAGTCCTGAGGCTTGTTAAATTTTTCATAATGATTTGTTTTTTCCGGGCAAGGTCATTAGTCTTGCGCCAGAGGCTCCCCGATGGGGAATCGAACCCCGGTCTCCCGCGTGACAGGCGAGTATACTAACCACTATACTATCGAGGAGCTGTGTACCGCGTCATACTGCGGATTATTTGGTAGATCTTCCGCCCCTGGTGCGGACCTCGTTCTCTACTTTTCTCTATTTCGCAGACAAGGTTTTTTCCCAGCACTTTTCTTTTTCTGTCTGTGAAGTGTTTTTTCAGATCTTCTGAGTTCTTTGTATTTCTCCTCGCGTACCCACGTCCTATGAGACCGCTGCATTTCGCCGGTATGCAGCATTCTTACGTTCAGTCGCTAGTTTGCACTCATCATTAAACCAGTCGCTCCGATCTCTAGGACTATTGCCTAAGATGGAGTTGCCAGTACTAATGACAGTATTCTGAAGGCGTGTCCATTTCTCTTCTACGCCCGGCATTCTGGGCAGGACATACTCTCCCTCCGTCGAAATCTTCGAGGGCGAGTCTTAAC
Organism: Microdon myrmicae; assembly: GCA_963931805.1. NCBI lineage: Eukaryota > Metazoa > Arthropoda > Insecta > Diptera > Syrphidae > Microdon > Microdon myrmicae. Next base: position 188,353,860 of record OZ007497.1, read on the forward strand.
CCATGACCAAAGGTGTTACTAGTATTCTCATTGCGTATAACGCTATAGCGAATAAATTAAAAAGTATGACTTTGCTTGGTGTGTTGGCCTTTATTCCGCACAGGGTAAATAGCATAGAAGCCAAAACCATTATGTGGTTCGATTCCGAGTGCAGGCAAAAAATTAACTTTTGGTTCCACAAATCAAACAACAGAGAGGTAAACCGAAAGAAAGAGCGACAAATTATTGCATACGCACATGCAACGTCCAAAATGCTTGCACGATCGGAAAGTGAAAAAAATACTACACCCTCCCACGGTTGATAGAAATTTCCGCCCGTTTTTGAAAGCATCAAAAACATTATATCCTCATCAATTTTCTCCACTATAATTGATGAAAGACCAGTTGTTGAATGCAATAGAGAAGGTGAATCGGCTTGCAAGCACATTTTACCATCCAGTCAACATTGCCCATACCACATCAGCTCCGTTTCAACATGAGCACAAACAGCACATCATGAGCCAGATTCAATTCCGAACGCCTGCTGTTGCCCCAGCACTCAAGGTGCTGAACGCAAACAAATCCGCTGGTCCGGATGGCATTGCCCAAATTTTCTTGAAGAGATATTCTTCTTTACTCGCTAAACCACAGTGGAAACTCTTCCATGTGTCCTATTCTAGTGGTCATGTCCCAAGTAGATGGAAGTCAGCGAACGTTCAAGCGATTCTCAAAAATAGCGACAAATCATCCATACTTCTTATCGACCCATAGCACTAACGTCTATTCTCGCGAAATAATGGAATCACTCATTAACCGTCAAATTTTGAAATATCTGGAATCAAATGACCACCAATATGGCTTTCGTAGCAACAGGTCCACAGGAGATTTGATGTCGTACCTTACCGAAATGTGGAGCCATTCCATCCACTACTTCGGAGAAAGCAAGGTTGTTGCACTGGATATCTCGAAGGCCTTCGATAGAGTTTGGCATCCAGCCCTTTTATCAAAATTACATTCATATGGAGTGGACAATTCCCAGATCCAATGGATAAGAGACTATCTTTCTGGCCGTTCAGTCCAAGTAGTTCTTGATGGTGTCAAAGTAGTACGTTGAGTTTCTTATACTCATACGAACATTCCCGACCAAATTCTTCGAAGCTCCTTACCAACCAGCAAGTTATACTTAATATATAGAATTCCTACCTTAACAAAATATTTCAATGGGGATTATCTAACCTAGTAGAATTCAATGATTTCAAAATGCGGTGCTGCCTCTTGTCGTTAAAGGCGAACTCCAAAATATATATACTGTCGATGAACAGCACTTGCATCGATGAAGTCAAGGAACTATCAATCCTCGGCACTCGAATTAATTCGGTTCTTAGTGTGAACAACCACATATTTGAAGCTGGGAACAGTGCGGCCAAATGTATGGGATTCCTCAAGAGAAGCAAGCGATATTTCACTCCATTCAACTTGGCCACTATTTACAAGGCATACATTCGTTCTAAAAAGGAGTTCAACTCCCATATTTGGTCAGGTGGATCCAAAACTGCACTATACGTGCTCGATAGGATCCAAAAACTAGTAGTGAAACTTATTGGGGACCCAGCCGTAAGTCGATCAATTCCGTTGTTAGAATAGGCGCAACGGATCATGCCTGTCTCTTTTCTATAAGTATTTCCACGGTCGTTGCTCGAATGAACTTGCTGAATGAGTTCTGCCTCTTCAGACATTTTCCCGTGATACCCGTTCATCTGACAATGCGCACCAGCTCAAATTGAAAGTTAACTCTAGGCGCACAATTAAAGATAGTCATTCTTTAGCCGAACCACATGCATGTGGAATGCTCGACCTGACCATGTGTTTTCTCGTCGTTGTAATGTCCAGTCATTTAAGACCAATGTACATAGATACCTCTTTTATTTATCCGCTTCCTCTCCTTCCGCTCGCACTGTGCTCTGACAGTTAAGGGTACTCCAAAATCTCCCTTTGTCCTGTGCCTGATCACGTGTTTCCTCCTCATTGCAATGTCCAGGCATTTAAGATCAATATATTGCACATCGATACCTTCTTTCCTTATACCTGTTATTTCGCTCACGCTGTGTTCTGACATTTAAGGGTACTTAAAAATCCTCTTTTGTGCGTGCGTTAGTTAAAAATAAAAATGCGAACGTCTATTCTGTTTAAAGCGATTCCGTGATTGACCATTAGCTTTCGAAATATCTGGAATCAAATGACCTCCTTAAGGACCGCCAATAGTAGCAATAGATCCACAGGGGACCTGGTGGTGAATCTTACCAAAAAGGGGATCTATTTCGGTGAAAGCAAGTTTGTCGCACTGATTGTATCAAAATTGTTCGACATAGTTTGGCATGCAGCCCTGTTGTGGAAATTGTATCTCTATGAAGCTGACGAGACAATAGCAATAGATAGGATAGAATACTTCCGGCGCTCAATTTCAATTCAATTGGTTATGAATATTGTCAAATGTGCATCTCATCTAATTAATGTTGGTGTTCCTCAGGGTTCCGTACTTCACTCATTCTATTCCACATTTTTATAAGCAATCTCTTATACACTCTTCACAATACAATTGTACAATTATACTGTCCTCGATAGTATAGTGGTTAGTATACCCGCCTGTCATGCGGGAGACCGGGGTTCGATTCCCCCTCTGGCGCAAGACTAATGACCTTGCCAAAAAAAAAAAAAAAAAAAAAAAAAAAAAAAAAAAAAAAAAAAAAAAATCATTATGGTGCCGGTGATGATGATGACTGTCGAGCAGCGGCACTTGCATCGTCGAAGCCAAGGAACCAGCAATCCTTGTCACTCGAATTAATTCAGTTCTTGACTGGAAAGATCACTTATTTGAGGCTGCGTAAAGCGTAGTGGAATATGTGGGACTTCTTAAGAGGTGCAAGAAATATTTCACTCCTACAATTTATACAACGTTACGTCCTGCAATGGAATCCAGTTCCAATATTTGCTCAAGCGCATCCAAACCGCTGCTACACTTGATCGACAGTGTGCAAAAACGAACGGCCCAGACGTATGCCTTTTAGTTCCTCCATAGGAACATAGGCGCAGCATATAATACCCATCCTCTTTTAAAGGTATTGTCGTGGTCGTTGTTCAACTGAATGTATCCCCGAACATTTTCCCACGGTAATTATTAATCAGAAAGTGGGACAAAGTGAACTTCCGATGTGCAAATAAAACGATCGTTCTTTAGCCAAATCACACGAATGTAGAATAGTTTCTCTGATCATGTGTTTTCTCATCTAATACTCAGGTATTCAAAATCAATGTATAATGATATTTCTATATATTGTTGCGCGCTTAGGGTTCGCTGGATTAATTATTTTAATAAATAAGAGCCGTTAAATCGATTTTCTTAGTAAACACTTTATTAGTTCGTTAATAACATCCGTTACTTGATGTAGCGTTAATAATTCGGTGACTCTTCTTTCACTCGAGACTTAACGCTTCCTTAGTTATCGCGTCTTTTCTGCTTACCTCTCCTTACTCTGCGAGCGACGTATTTATACCGTTTTTCCTCATTCTGATTCGGCGTTTCGTTTCCGTCCGTTTCATAGCCTCGAATTTTCTGCTGGTCATAGTCTCCGGTTTTCCAGTACTTTCTAGAATATTCTAGTACTTTGTTTTTGAGACCTGCCAGATATCACAGCTGATTGTCATATGGGTCACAATATGCATTCTATATCTCCTATCCCCTTTCCCTTATTCCACTCGCACCGTGGTTTTATATATAATCGTACCTCCAGATTTTTGCTCGAATTAAATCCGTCAATTGTGTTTTATCGACATACCCAATGAAGTAGAAGTGAGCCTCATCAGAGAAGGAAATGAACCAGGGCCAGCTTTTTGCTCAAAACGTCCAGTCTTTAAGATACTTTTAAGTAAGCCAATATATATACTCAAATATTGAGAACGTCTTTAGCCATAGTTCCAATAACACTAATGGTACGGCCATTTTGTTGATGTACGAATTTCCCAACATTTAAAACCTCCTTCACCTAGTAGGTGGATTGCATTAGCTGACCGTTAACTTCTGGACCAGTCCAATCATTTTAAATTGTTGAGAGGTTGCATAAGAGGTTGTAGCGTCTCTAACAGATACACACACAATACACAAGCCAAATAGTGAAGAACACCGAACGAAAATCGAATAAGAAAATATATCAGAGCCGTATACCACAGCGGTAACAATTCAAATCAGTGGAATATATTTGCGTTTAAAAAAAAATATCCCAAACGCTATAAGGTGTACGGCACAGTTAGATTTGACACATTCCGCATCAATTCTTTTTGACAGCTTGCTTTATGGAGTTGTCAAATTCGAAACTTAAATTGCATCTAGCTATATCGGATTTTCCAATAGGGACTTGACAACTTTGAATTTAATTTTTGAACGCACCCTTTCACTAATCATCGTACTGTCACTGTCAATTTATTCAGTAAATTAACATTTTCATCATGGTTAAGTACACGGACGAACAACGTCTGCAAATTATAAAAATTTACTACCGAAAAAAAGTTGTCAAATCCCTATTGGAAAACCCTTTATAAGACCAGGACGGTAATTTAACTACAGTTTTATAATTATTTTAATAAAATAAAAATAAATAGGAAGAATTTGATAGTAATTACATTTTTTAGAAAAGATTATAATGTTTCTAAATTAACTTAAACTAAAAAACTGAACTTTAAATAATAATTACAACCATTCCCAGTACGTCTGCAACTATAATTTGGATACTTATAATAAATTGTTACGTATTTATAATAAATGTAAAGTATAATAGTGTCTGAACTACAATTTAATTTCTAATAAAAAGTTCTTGCTTTAGATTTGTTACAAATAACAATTATTGTAAATATAAAAGAATATAACAAAATTTCGAATAATCATCATTTTCATTACATAAACATATAAACCAAATTAAAAACAAACACAAATCTTATTGAAATGTATATTTAAATTTATTGTTGTTAACTATTTTGTGTTACTTATACGTAAAGTAATCCTATTATAAATGTCTTAATGTTCTTACACGTGATTCTTAAATGTGGATTTATATTTTGAATTTGTATGCAAAATATTTTATTGAATTTTCAAACATTGCCGTTGAATAAATGGCACACAATTGCACTCTTATTGATATATAAAAAGAAAAAGAATAAGCTAAAACTCCAATTAAATGTTGATAAACTGCAGAAAGCTTGTAATATATAGATGGATTGTTAAGTTAACTTTTACTTTTTATCTTTTTTATTTATATTTTTCTCTTCTTTTTTCCTTTCACATTTTATGTATGTTTGTGGTATATTTCTGTTCCTATCAACAACTTTCAAACAAATTTGTTTAATGAAACTTGCACGAAAATGAACAAACTTTACCACTCATATAATGCCACCGAATCACAAAATATATATAATCAATAAAATATAACCCATGAAATATTCGTATAACCAAAAATAACATTTATATAATTAATAAAATATTCATAACACCAAAACAATATTTATATAACTATTAAAATACTCATATAATAAACATAATACCCATATTACGAATAAAATATTTATAAAACCAATAAAATTATCATATAATCAATAAATGAATTATTTATAATATATTCATAAATATACAAAATATGAAATAAACATAATATTCACACAATAAATATAATATTCATAAATAAACACAATATTGTATATAAAAATATAATATCAAAACTTATACAATTAATAAAATATTCAAAATAAACAAAATACGAATAAACAACATAATATTTGCACAATAAATATAAAATTCATAAATAAACACAATATCGTATACAAAAATATAATATCAAAACTTATACGATTAATAAATTATTCATAAATAAACACAATATATATAAAAATATAAAATCGTTATACGATCAAAATTTATACAATTAATAAAATATACATAAATAAACAAAATATGAAATAAACATAATATTCGCACAATAAATATAATATTCATAAATAAACACAATATCGTATATAAAAATATAAAATCATTATATGATCAAAATTTATACAATTAATAAAATATTCATGAATAAACACAATTTATATAAAAATATAAAATCATGAATGGATACACTTCTAATCAATAAAACCATTATATGATCAAAATAAAATATATATAAAAATAAATTCATATAACTGCTAAAAACTATAAACTATAAAAACATAAACT